>OY744615.1:29798498-29805998 GCA_963556255.1 Allolobophora icterica | reverse complement strand
TGGAGTTGAATATGTTATCCGCATTTTTTTAAACTGAGAAAATTCAAAGATACAGTAGAAAGCTTAAACTCCTTAAAGTGATTACATCACCAGATTTCAGAGCCGGCGTTAGGGCCCCGACCCCCGGTTGGGGGCCTCAAGTTTGGAAGGGGCCTCCAAATCTAGCTGGTCATTACGACTATTTGTGACTGTTTCTGAAACCCACAACCATAGGTGCATTTACAGGAAACGGGGCCTTAGGCGAAACGTTTTGGGGGGCCTTCTGAACTTAACGTTATTTTTCATAATTGCACAAAAATGAATTATTAGCCCAAATGAACAAAACAATTATAAATTACAATAATAAGCCTATACGTTTATGTGAATGCTAAACTGTAAAAGAAAATAGAAAATATGATATATTTAAAATAATTCAAGTGTTATTTTTATAATTTAAAATAATATTTTCATTCGTTTGGGGCCCTCCGATATTTGGGGCCTTAGGCGCGCACCTAATGCGCCTATGTCGGGGTCAGGCTTCATACGTATGAAAGGTCGTAACACAGAGGCGCGTTTGCGCATAGGTGCATTAAGCGCGCTCCTAGGGCCCCTAATCGGACAAGTAGTGGGCAGAGGCGGATTTACGCATATATAGGCGCACTAGGTGCGCGCCTAGGGCCCCAAATCTGCTACTACAAGTGCACGGGAAATTGTAGAAGATATATAATGGAGGTGAACACCACTTTCCCTGTAACGAGAAACAAGCATAGAAAAGCCCATTTTGACTACGAATATGGTATGGTGTGGTATCTGAGCATTTATAAAGCGCCTCTCACGGTGTGAACTATTCACCGTGTGAGCCTCGTGGAAAGAGAAAAGTCTTT
This sequence comes from Allolobophora icterica, assembly GCA_963556255.1. Lineage (NCBI taxonomy): Eukaryota > Metazoa > Annelida > Clitellata > Crassiclitellata > Lumbricidae > Allolobophora > Allolobophora icterica. The sequence continues at coordinate 29,805,135 of OY744615.1, read as the reverse complement.
AAACGACGAACAACATAGAGGGAGAATCTAGTAAGTAGGGTCCCACGGGCACGGAGTGCCAAGGAAGGGAGGTCCATAGGGATAGTCCCACGACAGCGAAAGAGCGAGACTGAGCCATAGCAGACCTCACCCGGGGAACAAACAGATCAAGCCGATTCAGAGAACGTAGGGGTCGATGAGAAGAAGCAGAGAGAGGTTTGCTCATCAGGTCACAGAGGTAGGCTGGAGCTAAGCCCTGTTGCGCCTTAGAGACAAGTGTTATGATCTTGAAGTGGATACGAGCAGAGATAGGAACCCAATACAAAACATCAGTCATATAAGTAGCATACAGTTCACTTTCGTTCATTCATTCGAGTATTTATATAGCACCTCTTCAAGGGGGCTACTCAGAGGTGCTCCCGACTCCAGCACGGCCAAACAAGACAGTTTTCAATCGAGTGTAGAATGTATTAGAGGGAGTTCTTGAAAGCGGGCGTAGCTCTGGAGGGAGTCCATTCCATGCCGTCGGGCCTATCACTGTAAACGCACGATTTTGCGTGGAGGCTGTGCGAGCAAAAGGCATAATTAGCACCTCTGACGCGAAGCCAGTGCAGGACCTCAAACATATAGCCCGAGACCTGAGAAAATTTAGTATTCGGCCAATTAGGCGCGCAGCAGAGGGTTGCACTCGATCGAGGCTCGCTAGATTACTAGAAGGTAGGCCATAGTAAAGTGAGGAACAGTAGTCAAGTCGAGCTGTGATAAAGGAGTGTCCTATGGTAGAAATTGCGCCAAGGGTGAGAGAGCGAGCAACAGTGCGAAGCTCGCGCAGCTGGTAGTAGCAGGTGCAGGCAAGGCGATGGAGATGAGGTGTAAGAGTAAGCTCCTGATCTAGCAGGGCCCCAAGGTCGCGAACTACGGCAGAAAATGTATAGCTATACGTCTCACCCAGTAGGCAGTGCCGTCTTAAGGCATGGGCACGTTGGGCAGTCGCCAGGGCCCCACGATTTTAGGGGCTGACACTATTTGCTCTCTAATTGATTTTGTACAATTTCTTCCCTTATGCCTATAGAAATTATTATTATATTAGTAAAGCAGTTTTTTTATAGTGTCCTTCAAGATTGCTTACTCAGACACTCGGCCAACTTGGGGATGCGGCCTACACTCCGGGAGACCGTCATATACGGCACTACAGTAGTCCAGCCGAGAAACAACAAATGCATGGACAAGCTGCACCAGGGGACAAAGAACGAGAAATCACCTTGAGCTGCCTGTGCTGTGTTGGTAATAGCAGCTGCGGGAGAGAAGTTTTATGTGCGCGTGAATGCAAGTTCCTGATCCAGGATGACTCCCAAGTCCCGGACCCAGGTCGAGAAAGAAAGGTGTGGGAAATATCACATGTATTTCAGATGTGAAATTGAAACTTCACATCTGAAATACACGTGACAATCAATTTTCACATGTGAAAAACAGGTTGACACATGTGAAATTGCAACTTCACATGTGTCAACCTGCTTTTCACATGTGAATATTGATTTCATCTGTGGAAAATTTCACGGGACATGTGAAATGTCACATGCCACTTGTGACTTTTGTGTGTGAAATTTAACTTGTTCTATTTTCACTTATGAAATACCGTATTTCACATGTGATGTGAAATCCTAGTTTTCAAGTGTGATTCACATATTTTAATATCTGCATGGTTTCTATGCAGAATTATCTTGAGCAAATTATTTCAAATTTTTTTAAAATCTGTTGTAGATTTTGAGACATGTGCAGCAATTCTGCAGCTGCCTGTTGTTAATGGGGAAAATGAAATGTTTCTGCCTACTCAATGAGGTAAGAGTTTAGCACTATATGCAATAAATGCCATGTGTTTCAAGTTGGCGTGCACTCATTTGGTCTTGTTGGGAAATTTTTCAACATCGCTGCTGCAATAATAATAATAATAATAATAATAATAATAATAATAATAATAATAATAATAATAATAATAATAATAATAATTATTATAATAATAATAATAATAATAATAATAATAATAATAATAATAATAATAATAATAATAATAATAATAATAATAATAATCTTTTCTTTATTTAAGCGCCTGCTAACCGCAGTGCGCTGTGCAGTGAACATTAGGGTGGAGTTTAAAATAGCACACAAATTTTTGTTTTAAGTAAACGTTTTCTAATAGTGATGAAAAGTTGCCAGCATGTTAGTGTCAGTAGTGTTCAAAATATTGTTGATTTTGCTTTGCGTCTTCTGCCCTCTACCGGCGAAAAAATATTTACCATTTAAAATTCTTTGGAAAAAGTCCATGTATATTGCATTATTTTTTCTTGAACGAACTATTGTAGAACTGTTACAATTCATGAAATACACATTCAAATCAGGGGGGAAATCGCATCTGGTGTGCTACAGTATCTTGGAATTATAATGCCTAATGATGGCAGCGTCATCATTGAAAAGAAGAAAATTATTAGAGAACGAAAGAAACTTGTACCGAAGCTCTGTTCAAGCAGGATGCGCCAGTATGACTGTAAGTGTTGAGGGGGCTTCTAGAGAGTAGTCCAAAGGAGGTCCGAGTCCGGTTTCCACGGGGGTCAGATCAAGAGAGGAGGAGGCAGAGCAGCTGTGAAGGATGGTGTCGTTTAGGGCGAGAAGAATTAGAAGGCAGAGGATCAGATGAGTCTGGATAGGAGTACTTGAAAAGGTGAGACCAGTTTTGAGTGGAAAGCCCACGGGTGATAGAGGAGGAGGATGGAGGACGGACTGCAGTGATGATGGAGGAACCGATAATCTGCGGAATTCAAGGGGAAGATCGTTCAAGAGGCGTGGTGCTCTGTGACTGTTGGATATATAGCTCGGTTGGAGAACTTGAGATGAGTAGTGACTGAGGGTCGAGAAAGACTTAGATAGGAGGGTGATCGGGTGGAGCGGGTTGTCTGGATGGTGAATAGATCACGGAGGTACTTGGGCTGGGAATATTATAGGGAGTTGTAGGTTAGTGATAGAACTTTGTAGTGGATTCGCGCTGGAATATTTAACCAGTGGAGTGATTTGAGGATGGGAGTGATAAGATGATATATGGGTGTTCTAGTGACAGCCCTGGTTAGTCAGTTTTGGATAAGTTGCAGGCCCTTGATTTGGGTGGATTCAAGGCTGAGGAAGAGGGAATTGCAGTAATCAAGCTTTGAATGAACAATGGAGGTATCAATAATAGAGGCAGTTCTAAGGTCGATCATGGCCCAGATGCGGCGAAGGTCACGAATGTGCGTGATGCAGGAGCGCGAGAGGTTGGAGATGTGGTTACAGAAGGAGGTGTGGTCAAGATTGCGGACGGGGGGTGGGGGGTCCGAGGTGAAAGTAAGAAACGATGAGTTAGTCAATAGGTGTATGGAAGGGTTAGGGATTTTCTTGATATGATCAGGAAGGCCTAGGATGATGAATTCTGTTTTGGAAGGGTTAAGGCAGAGGAGATTGGATGACATCCACTGTAATATTAGGTTAACCACGTAGAAATATTGCATCGATGGTAGAGGGCAGAAGATATCATTTGAAAATTTAAAATATTTGGTGTGTTTCTTTCTCTACCCTAGTTGCATCTTTTGCCCACTATTAGAATTCATTTTTTTTAAATATTTTTTCACTCCACCCTAGTGAACATACATATAGTAGAAACCGCAGCCACGCAGGGCGCCTTACATACATGTATACAGTAGAAGCACATGGTAACAGTTTTACAGTAGTCGAATATAACTGTTTATTCGGCAGCCAAAAGGGCGTCACCACGGCCTACTATTCATTTAACCACCGCCGCCACCTAGCGGGTGAAAGGCTGAATAAACCTTACGGAGTCTACGAGATTCGATCTTGGTACCTACTGCTCTTCACGCCAGTGTGTTATCCATTATTCTACGCCCCTCTCAATAACACTTGTATCATCATTGCTTCTTTCATGTTTCATTACAAATGATTATCACTCATATTTTGGTATTCTTGCATGTAAATGACTGAAGCACGCTGGAAGCCTGCTAGAGCTTGCTGAATGATGCAAACTTCGATGTAAAGAGGGAATTTTGTTTTATTCTGACTTATTAAAGGCATGCCAGGCGAGTATCACTTGTCTAGAGGTTAAGTGCTTGATTAGTCTTTTTTGGCTCGCACATGGCTTTAGCCTTCAGACAATATTAAGAAATTATGCTGCTACAACTACATTTACTCGTCTCATATTTCCTCTTTTATGCTTGATCATCTTCATTGGCTTCCTTTTACTGCTCGGATTCAGCTTAAGGTTTTCACTTTGGTCCATCGGTCTTACACAAGCTTCGCACTCAAGTACCTCTGTGACCTCGTTCGTCTAACAGTTTCAGCTGCTTCCCTTTGTCCATTACGATCGCCATAATCTTTTTGTCCCACGAGCAAGGACTACTATGGCCAAAACTCGAGCCTTTTCTTGCATTGGTTGAATCAACTCCCTCCTTTGACACGTGACCCTTTCTTAGCTAGTGGCCCAAGTGCCTCTTTCTGCCTTTCTGTTCAAATGTTGGGTCTTTCGCACTGGGAGCGCCTCTGGTTAGCGAACAATTTGAGAGGCGCGTTACAAATGTTCTGATACAATACAATAGAATACCTACAAGTATTTCAATCCTTATTCAGTAATATGGCTGTCTTTAGTTGTGAAGGTTAATGGCTAAATCGATTTCTCCACATCAGATTTTTTGGATGTTTAAATTTCTTATATTTTCTTACTTGTTCAATTCACATAATGGTATGAACAGTATTAAGTCATAATTGTACGTTAAGCGCAATATTTTGGATCTTTAAAGCAGAACTTTGTTGAATTTAAGTTTTCGATGTTTTTAGGAGTCGTCACCAAATTAGCCAATGATTTATCTCCGCAAAATGACCGATTGTCTCCAGCATCGCTGTCAGAGCAGGTGGCAAAGAGGTGTTTCATAGACTGTGGACCTTCCGAAGGCTCACTGCTGTCTGATTGCCACTTATTTTATTCTGGACATGACATTCCCTTCTGCTTTTGATCTATCTGTATAGTTGAAAAATGGTTATGTGTTAACAATTGTAACCGACTCTGAATTACTAACTGTTTACGGATAACACTAAAAATGTCCTTAAACTGATGATGGTAAAAAATGTCTGTGATGATCATACTTTCATCAGACAGATTAATATGGTTATGCCAAGATGTATAACAAAGATAGTGCTTGATGAATGGTATTTTGTCACTAATATTGTTGTATTAATTAATGCAATTATTATTATTATTATTATTATTATTATTATCATCATTATTATTATTATTATTATTCTGATATTATCAAAGTTGTGATTGTATAAGATTGCTACAAACATCTTTATTAATAGGATTTAGTTAAAAATTGGTACTATTGTTATTGACATCCTAGTTAAATATTTTGTATCAATATAGTTGTCTTAAGTTCAGGGTCTATATGCTGAAATATTCTTTAATATAAGCATCTCTTCCTTCAATCATGTTAAGAACTATCTCTAAATCTGGACAATTCTATTATGATGATTTAATAATGTAAACGAACCCAATATGGAAACAGGGGCCTAACCTTGTATAAGTCATGTATGCTTTTGTAGGGCTCTGATTGTACTTTAATGCATGATTATGTTTGTTATTGGTATGTGATTAAGTACAATAAAGAAGATATATGAATCAAATAATGCTATATCACACTAGCACAACTGAGGAGTTGGAAACATCCCTGTGGGGTGTGCAATGAAGACTTAACTGTGGGGTCCTAAGAAAGACTAAGGGTTTCAACCCCCATAAATTCCCACCCTGGGCAACATGGCCAGTTTGCATTTGCAATCGAAACTTCGTATGAACAGTTACTTGTCATGAACTGTTAAGCTTGTCTCGGTATATATGGTATTATATTCCAGTAATAAAAATTATTTCTAATACAATGCATTGTCAATAATTGGTAGGAAAAGGTACCAGTGTGTACTTAGTTCTCAGAGAATAATTATTATTGGTAAATTCATAGAGTATCAAGCTGAAGATTGTATTAGTAAATTTATCATTGAAATTTTCTTGTTCTGGTATAGTACTGTATTGAATATTTCATTATTTACTACCACTGAAGAAAATCTAAAGGTTCCATCTACAGAATCCTACTAGTCCATGGAAGTAACACTAAAGGTTCCATATAGTAACTTAGACAACGGACTTTCAAAGTATCATGAGCCTGCCAAGTAGTAACATAGCCTGCTTTCAAAGTATCCTCAGCTTGCCAAGTAGTATCCCAGTCAAAGTTACTGTATGGTAGAGCTTAAACCAACCGCCTGGTGGACAAGGCAAAGGTAGCCTCAGTTTACCAGATAGTAACCTAAAACAGCTTACTTTCAAAGTATCAGTAGCTTGCCAAATAGTAACATAAGACAGCTTACTCTGAAAGTATCATGAGCATACCACATAGTAACCACAAACAGCTTACTTTCGAAGTATCCTCGGCTTACCAAATAGCAACCATAGACAGCTTACTTTCAAAGTATCATGAGCTTGCCAAATAGTAACATAAGACAGCTTACTCTGAAAGTATCATGAGCATACCAAATAGTAACCATAAACAGCTTACTTTCGAGGTATCCTCGGCTTACCAAA
>OY744615.1:29669842-29798298 GCA_963556255.1 Allolobophora icterica | reverse complement strand
CCAAATAGTAACCATAGACAGCTTACTTTCGAAGTAACCTCGGCTTACCAAGTGGTAACCATAGACAGCTTACTTTCGAAGTAACCTCGGCTTACCAAGTGGTAACCTAAACAGGCTTACTTCAGAAGTAACCTGTCCAGGTTACTATATGGTATAGCTTAAACCAACCGCCTGGTGGACAAGCCCAAGTAACCCTAACCTTACCATATGACAAGGTCCGGGTTTAGAGTGTACTATACAATAGAAATCGTCATCGAAATGATATTCAACTCTAGCAACCCTTAAAGCTATAATGTTTTTGAACCGGTGTTAAAAGACATAACAGCATCACGTGTGTAGGTATTCCAGTGTTTAACGACACCTTATAGCTACAAAGGCCATTGACGTCTTTAAAGTTTTTGATGTATTTCAATTCACTTTCTTGTAACTTTCTTCCATTAATTTTCGTTTGCTTCTGTCATCGTTGATTTCGTATCTCGCAGGTTGTTGAGACGGTGATATTTGACAAATGGTTGGTGTCGATTTTTAATAATATATCGATTAAAATTTTTCAATATCATTATTCATTTAGCCATGTGGCATCTTTTCCTTTTTGTCTTTGGCCCAAGGCCTGTTTTTTTTACCGTATTTAGGTTTTTCTTTTTCTCTCTTTGGCCTAAAGGCTCTCTTTGACCATAACGCTTCTTTTCTGTTTTAATTTTCTTTGTATTTATTTTTAAATGACCATACATGTTCTTTTGATGGCCATAAAAGGCTCTATTGTTCTCTTATCAAGATTATTTTGCAGCCTTAAGGCCTCCATTCATGTTTTTTGCGTTGCTATTTTAGGCTGTTAAAAATACGCAACAGTAGGCCCCTATAAAAAATTAACTGGGTGCAATTTGGGTCGAAGAAGAACAACAGCGCGGATTACGACTATTTGCTGGTCTGCAAAATAGACTTGCAGTAATCCAGGCGCCTCAAAACAGCAGGATATCGGCCGAACTATTGACCGTATTGACTGGAACTAACGCAGCTGGTCAGCCATGACTAGTTCTCATTCGATGACCAATCCAAGATCACCGTTACGGTCAAAAAGAGCCTTTAGGTTAAAGAAAGAAAAAGAAAAACCTGTACGGTGAGAAAACAGGCCTTGGGCCAAAGGCAAAAAGGAAAAGATGCCACATGGCCAAATGAATGATGATATTGAAAATTTTTAATCGATATAGACTATTATTAAAAATCGACACCAACCATTTAGACAGCCGGACGTTTTCGGCGTGGGATCCAATTCCCTGACGAGTTGAGTCAGATCAGCGACCAAAGAACTGAGTCCCGAGGTAGACCTCATAGAACTGGCGCCCATTCTGAGCAGAGTCTGATCACATGTGATGTTATTAAACCATTCGACATACTTATCATTTCTTTGTTAAATGCATAATATTGGTCAGACTCTAATGTAGATGCAGTGATGCACCTATTTGAAGTTTGAAATTAAAATGCCTTAAATGACTCAGCGGTTTGTTCCTAGTCACCGGAGTCAGTCGATAAGGAATTACCGACTGACTCAACACTTTAACAACGAGCTGCATTGGTTTCCCGGTCGCTTTTAGCACACGCTAGTCGTTAAAGTGTTAATGAGTTAACGACTGACTTAATGACTTAGTCGACTGGCCATGGACGTTGAAACCAACGTATTTTCAACGCTGGCAGGTTGTCTATACGAAGAGAAGCCATGTTCGTGAAAACGATTGCGTGATATCATGCAACGTAACAGACACCACGCAAGGAGGGATACAGTATATGAGAGCTGGTGACCTGACATCGACTGATGGTAAGACTGTTAGCCTGTTGCACTGTGACTCGTACCTTATAAGCAAGTGTTGTTCCTGCCCTGCTGCTGATGTCTTCGTCAAAAATCGAAACTCGAAAACCGCGAACAAAACAATTAGCAAAGGATTAAGTGAACAACAGCAGTCGATAACTTAGCGACTGGTTTCGACTTAAGGCTCAGCGGCGGACCATCTGTGCCAAATTTCCTCCACTGCAAAAAATTCATCATACACCACTTTAAAAAAGTGCTGTGCTTAAGGATCTTAAAACATCCGACATCGAGCATTCGCAGTATCAATAACATCAAACATGGCAATACATTTATCAACGACTTCCGGAGTATTATCAAATGATCGGGCCTCTAAATATTGACTCGCCCTATTCGTAGAGCAGCGCAACGCTTTATAAGACACACAGTGTCTGAGTTTTTATTAAAGAAAACAAACGGTTCAATAACACAGACCTATAATTCGTCATCATCATCATCATCATCATCAGTTCCTGACGCCCGCCATTTGGCGGCGATGGTTACGAATAAATGATCCCCATAGTCCTCGGTCATTTGTCAAGTCTATTGCCCCCCTTTAATGTTAGTCCAAGTGATGTTATGTCCTCAGTTATATTATCTATCCAGCGTAGCCTTGGTCTGCCTTTGTGTCTTTTTCCTTTAAATCTTGCATGTAGTGCACTGTGTGGAATTCGGTCAACTGGCATTCTCTCTACATGTCCAAACCATCGGAGTCTTCGTTGAACGACTTTGTCTATAGCAGAGTTGTTTTGATGCCTAATGATTGTCGTTTCTTATTTTCTGCAGTCTTGAAATCCCTGCGATCTTCCTCAGCCAGTTCATTTCTGCTGTAAGAATTCTTCTCTCATCTTGTTTTCGCATTGTCCAACATTCCCATCCATATAGGAAAATGGGACATGTACAGTAGCTAAATACAAGAATGACACAATCCATAGAAATTCCAGCTCAAATCTTTCAGCAGAGCTCACGATAGACCACTGATTGCCATTGAATGCCACTTGCTTCTTCCACACTACGCTTCACAGTATTCCAGTTCAGACTGGTTTCGACGGGTTTATAACTCTCGAGATTGCGTAAACTTGGTTTGTTTTCAAAGCTTCCGTTCTTGTGTAAACGCGGGCCGTTCCAAACGTTTCCGCCAATCCGTCGCCTTTTCACAGCGTCAGCCAAAAGACGCTTACAACGTTCAATACACTTTCTAAAAAATCTTCGTCCATGGATTCATCAAACGTCGGTGTTGATCGCACGCGTCCCTGTTTTGATAATAACGAGTACTCAGTAGGAATTTTTTTGGACCTGGCCAAAGCGTTCGACACTGTAAACCATGATATCCTTCTCCACAAATTATCGAACTACGGAATAAGAGGCACACAGCTAGCTTGGTTTACTAGTTACCTGAGTAACCGATCCCAATATGTTCTTTGCAATGGTGCCCGGTCTGAAATATTAACTGTTAAATTTGGAGTTCCCCAGGGATCCAACCTTGGACCTCTACTCTTCCTACTTTATATAAATGACTTACCTAATGCCTCCTCCGTACTTTCTTTCATTTTATTTGCCGACGATACTAATGTATTCCATTCTGACAAATCTTATGCTAATCTGGTACTTACAATTAATAACGAGCTTAAGCGAGTAACTGAATGGTTATTATCGAATAAACTAACCTTAATCATAGACAAAACTTCCTTTATTCTTTTTAAGTCACATAGAAAGGTGGGACCACCCGATGACTCGCTTGGACTCCTAATTAATGATACTCACATTTCTCAAGTTAAATGTACTAAGTTCTTAGGTGTTATGGTCGACCAACATCTGACCTGGGATCAGCATATTAAATGCATTTCCACTAAAATTGCAAAGAATCTAGGGGTAATTTATCGTGCATCAAATAAACTCCCCCCCTCAATACGTATGCAACTTTACTATTCTCTTATCTACCCCTATTTGTCCTACTGTAGTTCAATTTGGGCTTCAACCTACAGCACTAGACTCCAAAAATTGGTAATTCTACAGAAAAGAGCAGTCCGTACTATCAGTAACTCCCCCTGGGGTTCCCATACCGATCCCATCTTCGCTAGATACAGGATATTAAAAATGAGCCAAATAAGGAATTATCAAATTGGTATTTTTATGTACAAATTTACACGTGACCTTCTGCCCCCTAAATTTAAGACTCTTTATCGTATGGGCTCTGACATCCATTCCCACTTCACAAGAGGTGCTAGCAAATATAGGCCCTCGTTTGCTCACTCCAATACACGGAGTTTCTCTATCAATGTTACAGGACCGCTGTTATGGAATGTTCTCCCTCTCCCGCTCCAGCAGGTGGGATCCCTCTCAAGATTCAAAAGTCAGCTACGCCAGTATCTTATAGAGAATACCTCTCTCTATCCTTGACCCACCATCGGCCGTTCTTTGTTGCCTCCTAGTTGTCTTATATTAATGTTTGTTTACTCCGCCTCTGTTAAGCGGAGTCCTTTAGTTTTTTTTCTGTTTCACCACTGCCCAGTCGGCGTCGGCCTAGGTTTCATTACCCTGCTTTTGTTTATTAATTCCACATAGTAACTTAAGCCGTCAAGTTGGTTCTCGCCTTGTTAATATAATTGTAAGTAGGTGTCCCTACTAGCGGGAGTCTTCCCTTCTGGGCCTACCTTTGCGACCATCTTGATTTGCTTTGAGCTGTTGTACTACCTTGTTATAATTTTGGTTTCAATAAAGAAATATGTTATGTTATGTTATGTTATGTTATGTTATGTTATGTTATGTTATTTCTCTGTTGGTTTCTGTCCTTTGCCAATAAAGTTCAGCCTGTGCACATCAGTCTCGCACAACTCCTTACGTCATCGAGCCATTCTCTGCTTCGTCTGCCTCTGATCTTTGTGCCGTTCATCATTCCAAACACGACTTGTTTGGCCATCTTGGTGTTATCCATCCTAGAAATCTATCCAAAGAAATTCAGTTTCCGTTAAGATGATGTTTTTTGTGTGCAACTCACTCGTCTTCCTACTTCGGCGTTTATGATCTCCTGTTGCCATCTGATACACAGGATCCCTGCGTAGCTTCGAAAAACGCTGTATGTATTGTTTTAATGCGAGCGCACCCGACATCATGCAATTCTACCGAACTCAAGATCCACGTTTGATTCCACAACTATTCAGAGGACACAGGAATTACCACTTCATCCTCCTGCTTCTCCTCCTCCTGCTTTCCCTCTGCTTCATCCTCATCCTCCTCTGCAACTTCCTTGTCGTTCTCCCTCCCTCCTTCTAATCTGCCCCTTCACCATTCTCTTCTACAACCTCCTCTTCCTCCACCTCTTCCTCCTAATCCTAATCCGCCTTCTCCTCCTCTTCCTTCTTTTCCTCCTCTACATCTTCACCATTTCCTACCACACTCTAATACTTCATTCCTCCTCTTCCTCCTCTTCCTCTTCCTCTTCCTCCTCCTTTTCCTATTCCTTGTTTTCATTCTCTGCATCTTGACCATTCTCTGCCACAACCTAATCCTCCTCTCCTCCTCCTTTTCCTTTTCCAATTCCTTATTTTCCTCTTCTGCATCTTGACAATTTTCTGCCACAATCTAATCCGCCCCTCCCCTCCTCCTCCTTCTCCTCCTTCTCCTCTTCCCCCTTTTCCTCCTCTTCCTCTTCCTTCTCTCCAACCACTGCTTCTTCTTCCTCTGCTTCCCTCTCGACCTCTTCCCATTCTCCTCATCCCTCTTTCCTTCCCGCATTCTCACACAACGCCACCATACGTGTCGTCATTGTTTCTCTCTCTGACTCTTCAATGGCGGTGGCGCCTCCCGCCCTCTGTCGACGCGACTGTGGCGGCGGCGGCGATCACGATAAAAGAGCGCCGCATAAGTGGCCATAGAATTCCATGCGACGCTTCTAGACGACTCTTCTATTATTACACTTTAGCGGCGAGCGGACCAATGACTTTTCGAAATGTACGATCGCCCTGGATCGGGTAAGATTTAGGGTCGTCGCATTGGCTTAGGAGATGGGGGAATGGCTGTTACCACTTTGTTCGGCGCCGTGGAGTGTCCATCCATTGGAACTGCCTGGTAATCCTATACTCTCCATGCAGCAATGGAAGCCATTCGAACAGGGTTCCTGCGGTTGTCGGTCCGTCTGCACCGTTTAAATGTTTATTGTGAACGTCTGCGTTTCAACGGGCGTTTGTGGAGTTCAGCATAATAAATGAACCTCTGCAATGCGACATGCATAAAATCATACATATACACAAATGCTGCATGCATACATGCATACGTACATATATACACACATAAATACATACATATATACATGCATTCATATATGCATACATATGCGCCTCTGATTAGGTTGTACTGCGAGAGGCGCTTTATAAATTCGTAAATACAATACGATACAATACATAGTAAATACATACATACATACATATATACACAAATACATACATATATGCAAACATACACACATGCATATATACATACATACATACATACATACATACATACATACAATACATTAATACATACATACATACAATACATTAATACATACATACATACATACATAGTACATACATAGATGCATACATAGGACATACATGCATACATACATAAATACATACACAAATATATACATTCATACTTACTTTCTTGCATACATACATTCATTCATTCATACATACAAACATGCATTCATTCACATGCACGTACATATATATTTATATATACCATTTTTTTAATCCATTCTTAAATATCCTTCGCATAAAAATTCTTACCCGAATCAGTGCATCTGTCCCATTGCCAGTGGCATCCCTGCGCCGCGTCAAGCGTGTCGTCGACGTCGTCGTCGAGATATTTGTCAGACGGCGGCGCTGGTGACAGAGGCGGCGGCGGCGGATGGAGCGGCGAGTGACCAATGGCCGGCGAATGACCAATGGCCGGCTATCCTAATTGTGTTCTCGTCCTGTGTTCTGATGGATTCGCGAATATCCGGCTCGGGATCGGCTTAATATCCGACACTTCCCGGCGACATCCATATCATCCGCCGCTTGTAATTGACGAAGGACCGCAGTGCGCATGCGCCGCCACCGCCGCCTCTTGACGTTAGCTCGGCAGTCGACGTCGAATCCGTGACACTGTGATGAAGGATCTACCAAAGCTGACCACTATGCAATAATTGTGTTCTATGTTGTTCTGAGGTTTTAAGGCGTAATGTAAGTTAGAAGTTGTACTGGTATCTGGCATTTAAGGTGCGCCAGTAAAAAACGCCTACAACTTAACGAAGCACCTATTGCTTAGTTAACTTACTGGTGTGTCTGTCTGTCTGTCTGTCTGTCTGTCTGTCTGTCTGTCTGTCTGTCTGTCTGTCTGTCTGTCTGTCTGTCTGTCTGTCTGTCTGTCTGTCTGTCTGTCTGTCTGGCCGTCCCTGTGTAAGTCTCCCTCTGTCTCAGTCCGTTAATGTTCCGTGCAGACGAATCGTATGCGCACGCATGGGAATTTTTGTATCTGTGCATGTTTGTGTTTAGCAGCGTATTTGTCTGTGTCTTTGTCTCTGTGTCTTTGTCTCTATGTCGTTGTCTCTGTGTCTCTGTGTTTCTGTCTCTGTGTCTTTGTTTCTGTGTCTTTATCTATATGTCTTTGTCTCTGTGTCGTTGTCTCTGTGTCTTTGTCTCTGTGTCTTTTTCTCTGTGTTTTGTCTCTGTGTCGTTGTCTGTGTCGTTGTCTCTTTGTCTTTGTCTCTGTGTCTCTGTCTCTGTGTCTCCTGCAGCTGCTTGTGTATTGTGCGTGTGTCTGTGCTTCTATCTTTGCGTATGTTCTGGTGTCTTTGTGTGTGTATGCTCTTGTATTCGTGTCTGTGCGTGTCTATGTCTGTATGTATACATTACGTGGGCGTCTGTCTGCTCTGATGTGTGTCTTCGTGTGGTCGTATCCGTGCATGTATGTGTTTGTGTGTTTGTTTGCGTGCGTGGTCGTAATAAAGACAGCGCTGCGGCCGTCGACTGAGAAGAAAGGAGTGGCGGAGGTAGCAGCGGTGGCGGAGGTGGCAGCGGTGGGTTCATCTGCCACCATCACGACTCTCTCTCTCTCTCTCCATCGCTTGGAAGAGAGGGAGAGGCCCGATGAAGAGGCCCTAGGGAGTGGCGCAGGGGTGGGAGTTACGCGGGGAGAGAACAGCAGCGGGAAAGAGAGCAGCAAATCAGACAGGCTTAACGCCTCTGCCGACCGATGCTTAGAAGGATCGACCGCCCGACAGATAGACCGTCCGACCGACCGGTCTGATGATTACAAATTGCCAGGATCGTTGGCTTCAGGACTCGACCCCTGCCCCTCACTCGCCCACTCCCTCCCACCTCTGTCTGCCTGTCTGTCCGTCCGTCCGTCTGTCTGTCTGTCTATCTATCTCTCTGATTGTCTGTCTGTCTGTCTATCTCTCTGACTGTCTGTCTGCTGTCCGTCCGTCCGTCAGTCTGTCTGTCCGTCCACCTGTCTATCTGTCTGTCTGTATATCTGTCTTCTGTCTGTCTGTCCGTCCGTCCGTCTGTCTGTCTGTCTGCCTGCCTGTCTGTCTGCTTGTCTGTTTCTCTGTCCGTCCGTCCGTCTTTCTATTGCTCTCCCAGTTGCGTCTCAATGTGCCAGACTCTCCTCTCCGTCCATAGATCAAAGGCGAAGCGCGGTTTTAATGAGAAGAACGGGTTTCGAAGCGCGCTATCTTAATTCGCAGGAATAAACAATGGCGCAGAACGGCTTCCTGCGGACTACGGAGGAAGACCGGAGTCGGCAGACAGGGCGACGCAGCCGTGGCTCCGCTGGAAATGGTCGTCACGGTCCAGCGTCCTTTGTGCACCCTTCACGATTGACTGATTGCTTGCTGGCTTTTCAACACTCATGCTTTAGGTCTTCCAGAAAACGAAGCGTTGCATCCCTCTGGTAAAAATCACTACTCTGAGGTTTATAAGTTTTGGTGCACCATCAATGTTCGACTGGTTGGCGTAGAAAGTTGGAGGTTTATGAGAAAGCGAATTGTTACAGTACTCTAGATCAGAAGTTATTAGGTTTGGAAAGTGTGATTCTTCCTACAGATTATAATTTAGTTACAGTTATAGTTGTAGTAAATGGTTTTTCATTTCAGTTATTGTTGCAGTTATATTTAGTATTATTTTTTTTATAGTTTTATGGTTACTGGATTTTTATTTAAGTAAGTTTTAGTTAGTACTTAGTTACAACGCTCCCAATGACGTTTCGCCTGGTCCCTGTGAATGTTACTGACTCCATAGGAAGCTTAGATCCCAACTCACTTAGCATAATAACCCCACGTATTTGAATGTTTCAGAGGATATTATTAAGGAGGATAATTTAATTCCAATACATTATTTACTTATAAATGACTTAAAACCGTTCTTAACTAAAAAAAAGTATAATTGGCTAAATGATAATCATCAACGATGATCCTGGAGTCATCTATGGTCTTCCTAAAATAGCCTACATAAAACTAGAAATCCAGTCAGATATAAATGGAAGTGTCACCATTAGCATGGTCCTGTACACACGCTGCGCCCAGCCAACGGGTCTCCTGAAGTTCACAGATAATACCCTGTTCAGACTAAACTTCATGGTCCCTCGAAGACGTTGAACGACGACAGGCAACGATGTCCGCGGCACACCGACACCACCGCCCAACGTGGTCCCTCGTTGGTGGTAGGCCCTGTACGAGAATCAACGCCCGCAAAATACTGAAGGTCGATCTGTGCCGGACAGCCAATCGATTGGTGGTAGAACCCCTACTTCGTGCAAGGTCGATGTCATTGCATGGCCTCTCCTTGCCTTTACACGGTATCGTTCGTAGGTATGGACCGCGACCTTCCATGGGGAATTTTCCATCTCCTTGAGTAGAGATGAACTGCATGTTTTTCAAGTCAAAAAAGTTTTGATCACAAATGAGAAATGACCGTCCGAAAACTGAAACACGTGTAAATAAGCCATAAAGAGTATATAGTAGTATCTGAACACGACAGATTTATCGAAGAAATTTCACTTTGAGACGAACTTTAATGCGAGAACACGGTCGCATCATGGCCGCCGGACATGCGCAGAAGTCAACTGCACACGGTAGATGTCGCAGCAAAGGCCATTCGTCTGGCGGTTGATGTCTTAGACAGTGTTCTCTTTTGTCACTGATTAATGTCCAGTGCGTTGGATTGATTGGCGCCAGATAAATGATCAGTATTTCCGTCTAGAGATTTCAACTGCCTCTTTGCATGGAGTTCGATGTCTTTCCAGTTGAAATCTGTCTGTTTATCTTCTGCTCGTTTCTTCTGTTTCCTTTAATCGTGTCTGTCCATTCGTGCGTTAATTCTTGTATTCCGTTCGTGCGCCCGTCTGTCGTCTGTCCGTCCCTCGGTCTGTCGTCTGTCCGTCCCTCGGTCTGTCGTCTGTCCGTCCCTCGGTCTGTCGTCTGTCCGTCCCTCGGTCTGTCGTTTGTCTGTCCCTCGGTCTGTCTGTATGTCCCTCGATCTGTCTGTATGTCCCTCGGTCTGTCTGTTCGTCCCTCGGTCTTTCTGTCCGTCCCTTGATCTCTGTGTGTTCCTCGGTGTGTCTGTCCATTCCTTGGTCTGTGTGTCCCTCGGTCTGTCTGTGTTTGTCCTTTGGTCTGTCTGTGTTTGTCCCTCGATCTGACTGTCTGTCCCTCGGTCTGTCTGTACGTCCCTTGATCCCTGTGTGTTCCTCGGTGTGTCTGTCCGTCCCTTGGTCTGTCTGTTGGTCCCTTTGGTCTGTCTGTCTCTCGGTCTGTTTGTGGGTCCCTTGGCTTGTCTGTGTCCTTCGGTCGGTCTGTCCGTCCCTTTGTCTCTGTCCGTCTGTCTGTCTGTCTGTCTGTCTGTGAGTCGTGCGTGTCTTTTGATCCTGGATCGGAGAGCCTCAGATGTTCCAACATAATCCATACATCTAGAGTGCCACACTTCGGAGTCTCCCAGTCTCCCGCCTCAACCACCCGCTCTCTGCCCCACCCTCGGCCACTCCCCTCATCCACCCACTCTCTGCCCCACCCTCTGCCACTCCCCCATCGCCGCACCTCGTCTCACGACGACGTCGCGATCGACTCCAACACGTCACCGGAGGGCGCCACACTTGCCTCGAAACCCGTCGGCGAGATCAAAAGGGGTCAATAATTAGCCGGCTAATGACTCGTTCTGGAATCATGAGCGCGTCGCGCCGGGTCAAATATACGCCGACCTAACACGCCATCTCGCGCCCTATCATAACGAAAAAGAACGATAGACAATGCCGTATTAATATCTTTCGCATCTCATAACTGGATTCATTATGGAACTTTCATCCCAGCGGATGCGCACTGGACCCTTCTGCCGCAGCAGCGCCTAATCACCGCCATATCTTCTCCTAATCACCGGTAATCTTCCGCGGACCGAAATTCATTAGCTGTGCCGTTCGGCCAGTCGATCATAAATTTATGATTTCCTCACAAGTTCGGCGCCTTTCTTCTGCGTCTTCATTAATTGCCTCATTTTTCGCTCATTTGACAATGCATTCGTCTGTTCGTTGTTTTAATCACGGATTCGCTCCTTCATTAGTCCGACCCGCGACCCGGTCAACACGTTCGCTTCCTCAGTAATTAGTTCAGTCGACCGCTCTCTCATTAACCGTCGTTGATCCGTCCATTTGTTCACTCATCCGTAATGAATCAGTGAGCGAGTGAGCAAGTAAGGGAGCGAGAACATGTCAGTAAGTCAACTGCATGGTCAGTCAATCAGTCAATCAACTAGCCAGCCAGTCAATCAGTCAGCGATCCAGTCTGTACGTCAGCCAGTCATCAGGTTATCCAGTCACTCAGTCAGCTGGCCAACCAGTCAGTTCGCTAGCTTGCCTGCCAATAGTAAGTCCCACTAGCCAGCCAGCCAGCCAGTAATTCAACCAGCCAGCCGGTAGTTCAGCCAGCCAGCCAATCAGCCAGTTGTTCGGTCAGTCAGTGAAATACAAGTTTTTTTCGAATATTCGTTAATATCGTCGTCGAATTCGTGCGTTCAAACCGTTTGCGGTTTATTCGTTACCCTGGTGGGCAATTTCAAGAGTCTCAGATGGTATCATATTACGAAGGTAACTTCAATTTCAGCTTAACTTCGTGACGAAAATGTGTAAAATAAGACTTCGACTAAGCATTACGGTGAGAATGGAAAATGGCAATTAGACAGCGGTGCAAAAGAAGCTTATTGATGAATATTGACAGTGCAGAATTCCTTACATACTGAAGGCCATTTTGTTACAATGTAGAATATTAATTTTGAATAAACAAAAACTATCAGTCGGAACAAAATATCGTTCGTGTGCAACCAGTGATTAATAATTAGTCTTTCTTCAGCGAAATCTCAGCTGTAAGTAACTTACAAGTTGCTGTATAATGAAGCTGTAGAATGTATAACAAGCCAAAGAAGACAATGGTAACCGTCAAAGACAGGTTAAGGCATTAGGTCTTGCATGCTGACGATGGGGTTTGAAACCAGACCACCGGGTGGCTGCAAGGGGTGCGTTGCACCCGAGTGCAAAGGGCGGCGATCGTGCAATTAGCGCATTTTGCCTTCCAAGAAAACACCGTCGTCTGGCGCCGCGGAAGTCAAAGTCAATCAGAGGGTAATGAGGTCGACCGATTTGCAGAGGCGGATGAATACACCCCTGAACCTAACTCGAGCATTAAACGGCGTCTGGTAAAATTTAAGTAAGTATGTAAGTATATTCTTTATTACCAATTGCTAATCGCACTTTGGTGTATACAGACATCTTACTTTGATCCTTCTGTCTGTCTGTCTGTCTGTCTGTCTGACTGTCTGTCTGTCCATCTGACTGTCTGTCTGTCTGTCTCTGACTGTCTGTCTGTCTGTCTGTCTGTCTGTCTGTCTGCATGGCGTTACATGCATATCACTCAATTGTACATACATAAATACGGCCATTTGTTTACTTTAATCCATTTATGATATGCCTATATATTATAATTATAATTATGATATGTGACATGTTGTGATGTGATATGATATATTTCTATCTCTTTCCTCATTTTTGTTCGTTGACCCAACAACCTCGCTTTTATTTACTCGTTTTTATATAGAGCCGGTGTAAGCTAGTATCCTGAAGCAGCTTTGCATATTCTGAGGTTTACATTTACATCAAAGTTACTCGTCTCTCCCAGTCTCTGTCTACGTGTTTGTCTCTGCCTATGTCTTCGTTCGTCCTTTCGCCTCCGTCTTCGTCAACACGCTCGTAAACGATGTCCGCAGACACACACAGACACACTGCCAGACAAACAGACAGACCAGTGAATTCTCATCGTCTCCCTGCATCTATCCCGTCCAAAACCCCGCCGTCGTCATGACAACCGAATGGCGTCACGATGAAGTCCCTTCCTGAAAGAAGATTTATGGGCAGCGGGCGGGCGGGCGGGCGCGGCGTCCGTGTGACTCTTCCCATCTTCCCCTCGCTTCCCATCATCCCCTCGCTTTCCATCATCCCCTCGCTCGCTATCGTGTACGCTGTCATTCCCCCGTCTCAAGCGCTCGTAAAGTTCACCACTTTCGGCGCGATATGTCATGCATGAGGGACATAAAGTTGTCATGCGCGCCGTCTGCAGTGCATATTTTATAAGCGAGCTCCGCTAGAGGTCGTTACGTATGCTAATCTGGCGCCCTCCAGCGGCGCACCTTCTAAGTAATCTGTTCGTTGCATGCCCAGCCTGAAAAGGTCCGCACTTTTCTGCTCCAGCCCTCACCCTCGCTCCATCCGACTAGTTCACCATCCGCTCGCTAGGCGTCGACCTTCGCGCTCGTTTCCTATAAAGCCGACAACTTCCGGTTGTCAGTGGCCCGGATATGATGAATCGCCGTAATGAAATGGCGTGGGGCGGGAGAGGGAAGGCGGGAGGGCGTTTAAGGTTTTTGAAGTCGGGAAAATGGCCCGTCGGGTTTTGTCGTCAGGTGATCGATCAGTCAGTCGGTCAATCAATCAATCAATCAATCAATCAATCATTCAGTGCCTATGTCTTGAGATTTTCGTGGATCGGACGACGAAAGAATGGCGGACGTTGCTCGCATCAGTCTGGAAGATGATAGACGAAGCTGTCATCAGACACAACGATCAATCAACACGAGGACCAATCAAGCGAACGGATGAATGGATCACTGACTCATACGTGGTCACCCACTTATGCACTGGCTGGCTGGCTGACTGACTGGCTGGCTGGCTGACTGGCTGGCTGGCTGGCTGGCTGGCTGGCTGGCTGGCTGACTGACTGACTGACTGACTGACTGACTGACTGACTGACTGACTGACTGACTGACTGACTGACTGACTGACTGACTGACTGACTGACTGACTGACTGATAGACTGACTGACGTACTGACTGCCTGACTATTGGCTGACTGACTATCTTGGTGGCTGACTGACTGACTGACTGACTGACTGGCAGGCTGGCTGGCTGACCAACTGGGTGGCTGACTGATTGACTGGCTGAGTAGCTGAGTAGCTGACTAACTTGAAGCCTGACTGACTGCATGACTGGCTGAGTTACTGACTGATTAGCTTATTTACTTTGTTCCACTCGCAAGCGATCTTAGACGACACATTTCAGATTCTGTTTCGCATCATCTTATTCCCTTTATGGTAACTAAGTTGTTCTATGCCGCCATGCATTCGTCATGCAGCAGTTTCCAGTCCATGCAAAGAAGAATCAAAGTTGTCCTTTAGTTACATAGGCTTTGAAATAAGGAAATTAAGCATGGTAAGAAACGTTTAGGTTTAAATATGAACAGGCACGCACGCGAACATTCAATATTAGCAGAGACAAAATGTCTGTATATAATTACATACATATTCCCTTCGCATCACACACTGGTCTTACGTACATCGTCTTCATGATTATCACCCTCATTATTGTCATCATCATCATCATCATCGTTATCAACTGCATCATCATCATGCACTTATACATGCAATGTTTGATGAAACAGAGCGAATACGCCGTGGGTGTTTACAAGAATACATGAATTCTTTCCCGAGTTTTGCTTCTCTTGAAGGTTCATCTAGACATGAAATTAAAACAACGAACTAACTATAATGATCTTACAAATGCAAGAAGGAATGAATACAGATTGAACGATTGAACGACGAATGAATGAACGAATGAATGAACGAAACAAGGAATGAATGCACAAATGAAGAACGAATGAATGCACAGATGAAGAACGAATAAATGTACAAATAAAGAACGAGTAAATACACAAATAAAGAACGAATGAATGCACAGATGAAGAACGAATGAATGCACAGATGAAGAACGAATGAATGCACGAATAAAGAACGAATGAAAGGGAACGAACGAACTAATTAAACTTATTTCCGTTTTGTAAATAGTTTTACTATAAATATATTTCCCTCTTTTACGACATGCCCTTCTTGACGACCCTGCGTCCGCGAGGTTTGACTGCCCTTCCAATGTCGCGCTATAAGAAAGGTTTCCGAGTGTACAATAGATGGATTGCTATACGACATTTGCACTTCAACCCAGGGAGAGACTTTTGAAGTCTACAAGAGGGATAGGGAGGTCATAAAACAGATTAGCCATAAGGTCTCTGAATAAAAATGACTAACGCAGGCAGCTCGTCCCATGCATGTTCAAGACACTTCCTCACATTTAGACCCATTTCCACTTACGATTGCCCCTCTGCGGTCACCTGCTGCATGCTAAGCGGACCTTAAAACGCGCTGCACCTGCCCTCTGCCGACAGCCGATGAGCACTAAGATGGCGCCGAGAAAATACGGCCAAGTGTTCATTTGTCGCCACCGCCTTCTAGCTATTCGTAATTCGCCGCTGGAGGCGCGACACGAGGCACGGTCGCCGCATCTGGTGCCCTGCTTCTAATAGGCGCGTCAACGTAAAACGCGCATAAATCTGTCGTAGACCGGGGCACCAGCGCCGATAATTCGCCGCAGCGTCGCCACCTTGCGTCGAGGGAGGACGGTCACTAGGACGACGACGACGATGACGACGACGAGGAGGTTGTATAGTTTCCGGTGCATTGGTCGGAGGTTGAGACCAGCGGATAAATCACTTCATCAAGTAATTACGAGCTTAGAATAGACTGCCACGGACGTTGGGACGGACCGACGGAAGGACGGACGGAAGGACGAATGGACGGACGGAAGGACGAATGGATGGATGGAAGGACGAATGGATGGATGAAAGGACGAACAAAAGGACGGATGGACGGACGGAAGGACGAACGGACGGAAGGACGAACGGATGGAAGGACGAACGGACGGAAGGACGAATGGATGGATGGAAGGACGAATGGATGGATGGAAGGACGAACAAAAGGACGGATGGACGGACGGAAGGACGAACGGACGGAAGGACGAACGGATGGAAGGACGAACGGACGGAAGGACGAACGGACGGAAGGACGAACGGATGGAAGGACGAACGGACGGACAGAAGGACGAACGGACGGAAGGACGAACGGACGGACCAACGGAAGGACGGGACGGACGAACGGACCAACGGACGGAAGGACGAACAAAAGGACGAATGGACGGACGGAAGGACGAATGGATGGAAGGACGAATGGATGGATGGAAGGACGAACCAAAGGACGGATAGACGGACGGAAGGACGAACGGACGGAAGGACGAACGGATGGAAAGACGAACGGACGGAAGGACGAACGGACGGAAGGACGAACGGATGGAAGGACGAACGGATGGAAGGACGAACGGACGGAAGGACGAACGGACGGACCGACGGAAGGACGGGACCGACGGACGGAGGATGGACGGATTGGAGAGGAAATGCATGCTCGTATTGTACTGTTTGATGTGAAGGGAGGCTGTTGAAAGAAAGGAAAACGAGATAAAAGAAATGATTAGTGTGTGACGTTCGTCGCTCGAGATCAACTAACCCTTCATCAGACGTGGTACCAATTTGTGTCGGTCTTACCCGAGACGCTGCTTCGTCGTCGGGCTGGGTTCGGCTCCAGCCAACTGACCTTCTGGAGTCGCCCGGGTCACTATCCTGTCTACTTCTGCTGTAGACGAGCGGTTCCCTGCCTCCGCTCTCAGTGCCCATTTCTCCAAGAGGAGGTCCCGAGGGTATCACTTGTTTGCGAACAGTGTCGCTGTCAAGCTCCATCTCACTTTCGGACTCTGCCACTGCCGCGGTCGCCGGGTGGGCAACGTCCTCGTCCTCAGGATGGCCGTCCTTTAGAACAGGGTTCGCTCTCTTGCCGGCAGGAGTCCTCAGCTTCCTGTGAGATCTCTTAGTCAAAGACTTCCTCTTTTTCTCCACCTTAACCGAACCCTCACGTACCATTCTGCATCTCATGACTCTCGAGTTATCGTCAATAGGGGAAAACTCTGAACGTTCTCTTGTCCGAGAGGACAAGGTGTACATCTGACGAGTCGTCACGTCGTGCTGTCTCAAACACGCGAACATCTTGCGATAATATATACACGTGTAATATTAACGCGGTATACTGGTCTCACGACACTCTCTTCTGATAGGACAGGTTCTAGGTCTAAAACCTCCCTAACCGCACGCAGAACTGTGTTCCGACCGGCGCACGAGGTGGGCCCTACTTCGCACTTCGGTCAGTTCTCGGAACTACGTGTTTCGATCACCAAGTTATTTGCTCTGAATAACGATTGGTTTGAATACAAGATTTTCCTGACTCTATCGTTTTTCCTGGTCTTACCGCACTGTAATCAGTTGTCGGGCGGTCTTTTCCCGTACTGCGGTCTTTCGGTAACAGTGGTCTTTCCCAGTAACTATTTTTAGTTACCGGGCGATGGAGCCCCTCCAACGCTCCACCGGCGTGTCAGCCATCCAAGTGTCACAATCCAAATGTAACGCTGACCCCGTAAGGTTACCAGAATGTCCTGAATTTTGTTCCCAAGAATTTCCGAATTTTGGTTCCCTAACGAAGGTCACGCTTACTCCCACAGGTAACCGGACAAGCTCCGATCCTGCCTGTCGCCAAATTTACCCTTATTATCGTTTTTGTACTAAATTGGTTTTTTCAGGTATCCCGACGGTCACTTCACCGAGTGCCGAAGTCGCGTAAAACTCTCCCAGCCGAAGACGCCGAAGTCGCGTAAAACTCTCCCGGCCGAGTACGCCGAAAGCGCGTAGAACTTCCCCTGTGTCGAGTACGCCGAAATCGCGTAAAACTCGTCTCAGTGGGTAAAACCAAACACTGTCGGATCTTGGAGTTCTTCGAACTCCAAGAGGGATTTCCTTGCCCGACGCCAAATTTACTCTTGGTTTCAAGGATTTCAGAATTCCAGAAAATGGCTACCTTAAGAAGGTCACCCTTACTCTCATGGGTTACCGGACAAGCTCCGATCGCGGAGTTCTTCAAAACCCAAGAGGGACTTTCCTGCCCGTCGCCAAATTCACCCTGGTTTTCGATCTCACACTGAATTGGTTTTCCTGTGTATCAACGGTATCCTTCCCCGAGTATTACTCAGCCGTAGATTTCCCACGATCGGGATCTAGACCGCTTCGCGATCAACGGAGGGATCCAACCCGCCGGATCGGCGCTGTCGGCCTGTCTCCCAACAGTGAACTTCTTTAGCTGTACTCGGGATCGCCTGATTATATTATTCGGATGCCCCTTTCGTCCGTAAATATATTTGTACTAACCGGAAACTCGAACTCTGACTCTGTCGTAACCAAAATCACTCGCCTACCACACTGAGTGCAGTATATTTGAATCGGTAACTGAGTCGCTAACCAACAACGCTGTTTAACAGTATTGCTATGTATGAAGAGTCGAACCAACTCTTCACGTATAAAGCAGCGCACCGTGAGGCAGGCTCTATGCATCCCGAATGAGCGCGTCTGCTCGCTATGCGCTGGCTTCAGACCGTCGATCGGGCTTCCCTGCCACGGTCGTTGCCGGCCAGTTGCCTATTGAAATTAAATAAAAATTAAATGATCGATGCTGGGTCTTCGCATGTAAAATTAAGAGAAACGATGCTGTTCCCTTCGCATGTAAACTTAAAGAAAACGATGCTATTCGCATAAAATAAATCCTCCCACATACGCACTGTGGCCTTGACCGCCACATAGTGCATGGTCTATACGACAAGTAACGAATCTGTAAAGAATCAGAAAAGTACTTCATCAAGTCTTCATGCGAAAGATGGAAACTTAAAAAGAAGGACGAGGTTAAAGAAAACTTTTTGTTAGAAGTTGTAGAACAAGTAATGAATTTGGTAAAGAATTCGTAAATCAGTTAGTGCAGCAAAAGGAAACGATAAGGAAAGAGAATATACAAAAGAAGAGGGATATGGAAAACCGGTTGTAAAAGGAAATTCAGCTAAGACTTGGAAATCAGAATCAAGCAAAGCGACAGAAGAAGTAAAGTGTCAAAGTGTCGACGACAGTCGAAGTTGGCAATCGGTCGGACATCGAACCCTTGACTCTCCCGATTTGTAGAGCAGCGTTAACTCGAGTAAAGGCAAGGACGGCACACAGTCTTTGATTTTTTTGATGGTATAATAATTAATTAACAAACAGTTCAATGACAATACTACGTCAGAGTTCGAAAATTTTTTTTTCTGCACAACGAATATACGAAGTTTACAACTCAAGCTTTTAACTTATCAAAAACAGACACACACTCTCTCTCTCTCTTCTTTTCTCTTCTCTTCTCTTTCTCTCTCTTTCTCTCTCTCTTTCTTCACAGTGCCTATGAATGCCTTTTATCCAGCAAGGGATCGCAGCGTGTCAGCTAGGCGTACCGAGTAAAGTACTTTTCTGATTCTTTACAGATTCGTTACTTGTCGTTAGCCCATGATTAATATGTGTAAAAAGAAGTAAACAACCCGATGCCTCATCTTTGAGTCATTGGTGTGACGTCACAGAAATTTCAATTACAAACGCGCGCTTAAACTTGTCGAGTAATCAGCGCGATCTTACATCGCAAGAGAAATCAGAGAAATCGTAGCAAAGCAGTTCCGGAATTAAAGAGCGCAGAATATTGACTTCTTAACAGGACGCAATGACTTTAAAATGCATTATTCTGCATGCAAGTTACACAAGTCGAATTCGACTTATTCCTCCATTACAGGTTCGTGCAGGCCTAAAAGAGAAGCACCTCGTGGTCATTCCCTCCCCCCCCCCCCCACTTCGTCGGTTCACGCTGGCCCGCTCGTCGTTGTCGTCTTCCAAAGTGCCAATCAACGCCAAGTGCCAGAAAGTGCGGCACCAAACGCCAGACGGAAACCTCTTGAAGAGACTGCAGGAAGCGTGTCGCCTGCGGGTCTCGCCCAATTCTCGCCTGTCATCTCGCTGCATCGAGATGACAGACCGACCAGAAGACGTCGCGCTTCATGTCATGCGCAGACGAGCCGCCATTTCGATCCGTCATGCGCTGCCACCCGAACCCTAACGAAAACGTCGTTGCACGAAGAGCAGGGATGGTCTATCGACGCCATCTTTGCCATACGTTCATCAATATGCTTTGATTCTAAAACGTTTTCTTCTGATGGCTCATGACATCAAGCCTTTGTGTATGCACACTGCGCAATATAATGCGGCGATTTTCAAGTTTAATCGAATTACCGAGAATTAATTAATCTATTAGTAATGATCGCAACTGTTATTTTCTCATTCTGTCTGTGTCTGTATCTGTCTGTCTATCCGTCTGTTTGTCTGTGTGTCCCTGTATCTGTGTCTGCCTGTCTGTCTCTCCGTCTGTCTGTTTGTCTCTCAGGACTGACCTGCCGAATAGATAGCCATTGGTGCGTTATCAGTTGATTCGTTGTGTTCTATTAGGAGAAGTAATAAGATTGCATTAGACGTTTACTGTGGTATTTCTAAACACAGCAATCAGCCACGTATTTGGTAGTACTCCATATATAATTATATATATATATATATATATATATATATATATATATAAGAACAAAAACCCAGGAATGCAAGAACAACTTATTCTCACTTAAAGGTCTTCTCACAAAAACAGGCCACTGAGGTGTAAAGAAAGGGTCCGCAAATATCACAGATTATAGTGATAATGATGACGATGTCGATGTTGATAATATGATGATGATTTTGTTGACGATGATGGTGAATGATGATGTTGATTGCGTCAGGAACTAACGAGGAACTGGAGGAGGAGGAGACGGAAGAAGTGCGTAAAACGGATCCTTACACCACCACCACCACCACCACCACCACCACCACCACCACCACCACCACCGCCGCCGCCGCCGCCGCCGCCATTTCCACCACCACCACCATCATCATCACCAGCACCACCACCACCACCACCACCAGCACCACCACCAGCACCACCACCACCACCACCACCACCACCATCATCATCATCATCATCACCACCACCACCACCACCACCACCATCATCATCATCATCACCACCACCACTAACACCACCACCACAAACACCACCACCACCGTCATCATCATCATCACCACCACCACCACCACCACCACCACCACCACCACCACCACCATCATCTTTCCCACAACCATCAGTAACTTCTTGACGTCAGCCATTTGGCTGTGATGGATGCGAGTGAATTCTTTACTTAATCCTGTAGCGTTCACCTGACCCATACATGCATTGACACTAAACGCAACGCATTAACTTTGGAACATTACCGTCGTCAAGCAAGCAAACTGCTAACGTCAATCAGTGGCAAGAGGACCGCGAAACGTAATAAGATGTTACAAAGGGGCGGGGGGGGCAGCACTTAGAACTACGGAACACTCAGCAGAAACGACATATAGGCATCACCAACGCTCTGCTGAACTATATAGAAAGCACCTCATCGCGGACGAAAGAAGAGTCGAGATTGTTTTGCTTCGAATACTTCCGACAATAAGCTTATCCAGCATCGCTCAACTGCATAAAGACAATCGCACCTAGTGCAGCGACAGTTTCTGCTTCTCCTATATTGTCTAACTGCACGTATGTCGATATCGTATTCTGTGCAATACAGGTTCTAGGTTCTTATTGTACCCTGTGAAACCAGATGAAATGATTCCTTCCCTCCGGCTATATTGCACAACCTGCCAACATAATATCACCCCTGCGCTCTTTCCCCTCTCCTTAACAGCTGTATACGTTGTTTTTCCATTCAGTGCATCCCTACTTCACTTTCCAGGTGCTGTTATCCCATACTTTTCGAGGTCGTGCTGGCTTGCGAATGCGCTTCCTGTCTCTTCCCACGGACGCTAGAGGGCCATGTTCATTCAGGTAACGAGAACAGGTAAGCACCGCAGCAAACAACCGCAGAGAATAGACAACAGGAAAGCTTATAATGTATATGGGGAGAGGAAGTGGGGGCGCCAACTGTGAGACTACGGAACTTAAGATCCCCAATTTCAACTTATCCCTCTACAGACTGACTGACTGACTGACTGACTGACTGACTGACTGACTGACTGACTGACTGACTGACTGACTGACTGACTGACTGACTGACTGACTGACTGACTGACTGACTGACTGACTGACTGACTGACTGACTGACTGACTGACTGACTGACTGACTGACTGACTGACTGACTGACTGAATGCCAGTCAACAGCACGCACAGGCGCACAGACAGACAGAAAAGAAATAGAAAGACAAGATTTGACACACACACACAGCCAGAAAAGAAAGACAAGATTGGACACCCACAAACAGGCAGAAAAGGAATAGATAGACAAGATTGGACACACACAGACATACAGAAAAGAAATAGATAGACAAGATTGGACACACACAGACAGACAGAAAAGAAATAGATAGACAAGATTGGACACACACAGACAGAAAAGAAATAGATAGACAAGATTGGACACACACAGACAGACAGAAAAGAAATAGATAGACGAGATTGGACACACACAGACAGTTTGATCGCCCACATGGACACACACACACACACATAAACAGCGGTGAAGACGGGCAGAAGATAAATAACAGGGTAGAACAAGCAATGAAGACAGACTGTCAGACGGGCCTCGTCTCTCGCAAGAGTTCACCGACGACAACCTACGGTCTCCGATTGAATTGCAGACAGCTCGGCAGGAGCAGTGACTGCATACAAAGAGGCAACGACGTTCGTCCCTCGTTCGACCGATTACATTAGTTGTCACAACGCTGTCAGTCAACCGTCATCGTACGCATTTAATGATCGCTTTGCGGCCGTAAGTCGCTCGCTATCCAGCGGCAACTTATTGCGTGTTCCTTGTCATATGGCAGATGACAAATTGACGAGGGAAACCAGAGCGACACGCAGACGAACAGGCAGAGATGGCGCCCGAAAGGTCCACGGTCCCTTCGGAGGAAGGGGGCGACGTCAGTGCCTCGCACCGCTGACTGCGGGGGCTCGTCCGGGCGGCCGACTGCAGGGGCCAATTACCGGGCGTGAGTTACGCACGCGGCAGATGTTGAACTCATGTCTATCGACTCGGGTAATTTATGGCGGATATTTATACCGTGTGCACCGTGAAAGTTATCTCGTCTACGTATAATAAGAGTAATAATAATGGCACTGATAATTTATGCGACTTGTGACTTCGGGTGGTTTTTGAGAAGAAAAATGGGGAAGAAGGTGAGGAGGTAGGTAGGTGGTCGTAGTGGATGCAAGGTTCGGGCGGCTGACGAAATTTGAATGATTTATCTTCGACAGGTATTCGCTCAAACTGCGTCGTTTCGTGCGACCTTTGCAGTTACGAAAGAAAAGGTCATGTAGTGAAGTCATCGGACTTTGTTATTCGGAACAAAAGGATTTACTTCAATTTTCTGTTCTGCGCACGATTCATGCGAGTGAGAAAAAAACAACGGTGGCTTTACAAAGTCCTGCAACTGAGTGCCTGCCCATCCCCTCGGTGAAATGAAATCCTGGTTTCACTGCAGATAAGGTTACGGAACAGATGATAGAAGAGGTTAAAAGGCTGTTCTTGTGTCCTTCTCGACAAAACAAAGGATATTGTAACAAGAAATATCCACCAGTTGTTATCAGATTATTGCAAACAAAAAGTTAATGAATTACCTTTTAGAATTGAAATCTAAAAACGGAAAAGATGTGCAGTCATTGTAGGACTTGTCACGTGGATTATATCAGATCAGGTGTATTGTACTTGGATATTGTATTGTAGAAGGTCAAGGTAATTACGGTGCTGGTGTAATGAGTGGTGTGATAAAAGTGTCGTGCAGTTACGAAGGCAGTCGACTCCTTTAGCCAATCATGTTCAAGGTAACGATAATAAATGGAATTCTTTTTTGATTGATTTATGTAGATCTTGCGATAAACATATACCAAAAATGGCACAGTCGTTGCTCTAAATGCTCAAATTTTAAATTACCTAAAACTCGCTGGGTGCTGGACCCTGCTATTTGGGCTCTGGTACCTAAAGTGGGTATGCCGTCTCCGACAACCTTCAATCTCTTAAATATACGAATCACAGTTACACCATTGGCAATTAATACATGAAGGTCAATAAGTGAAGGTATAAAACAGATGTTTACACCCACCTCTGTTGAAACTTTTCAGATCCTGATCACGTAGCCAGCATCTTCTCATAACAACACAAATCCAGAGGCATCTATCTGAATTTGCGTTGGTATACATACGCCTACTCAATTACCAACCCAAGGGGACCAGATGGCATGGCATTCCACGGACCGTTATTCATCAAAGCACTCAACAGAGGCAACATTGTATAAGTCATTGCGTCTGCCAATGACGTAACAGGCAACTCGCCACCCATGTTGGGTTTTTGTCCCGCAGCTGATTTTGGGGGACGTCATTGCGTTGACCTCTCCCAAACGGTTTCGGAAAGGATTGCACTGAGAAACTGTAACAATTTCTGTAGTTAGACCCTCATTAGATCTTCAACACACGCCCTCGTCAATGACAGAATATCATGGGCCCATTGGAAGTAGGGATGTCTCGCATATATAGGATCATAATCGTAAACTCTAAATTCCTAAAGCAGTAAACTCTAAAGTTATAGGCGCATAGGGCACCAGAATACCGGTATTCACGAAAGCTGAATACTATAGGATGTGATTGTCATTGACGCTGACAGTCTTGTGCTGAAATAATGCTAATGACATCGATGTTGTTGAGATTGGAGGCTACAGAAGTATTAATAATAATCTTCGTTTAATATTTTCAAACTGACAATTATGCAGTATGATTACAAGATAGTATGAACGGATGATCACAAGTTATTACAGGAGTCGAATTTTAACTGTATACGGCAGCCATTCAAGGCGCCCATCACGTCCTACATCTCATTTTTTAACAACGCGCCATCTCGCGAATGATAGGCTGAGTGGACCTTTGGGAGGGTTGCGGGAAGCGATCCCGCTACCTACTGCTCTTCACGCCAGTGATGTTACCACTACTCTTTGGACCCCCCCCCATACTAGTTTATCTGCATAGTGCTCTGCGACGTTAGCCTTCGAAACACTTGGTGCAAAATCAAGGTGCTGTAGATTCTGTCACATGTGCACGTTTCAGACTTAATCTTCTGAACATCCTTTCTACAGTACTCAGAATCACTACTGAAATATAAATTATTACGCGCTATGTATTGCTCAGATATAGCCATGGGACACTGAATTAAGGTCTCTTTTACCTGGGACTTTCTTTGTCTTCACTTTCAACACAATCCTCTTCATCCTTTATACCACACCATTAAGCCATCTCATTGAATCCTCTTCTGATGACCACCATCTCTGCGCACACGATGCCCAACTCTATAAACCCTTCCCACAAACTTTTTCACCTCCATCACACAAATACTCAACGTGGTTAACATAATCTCTCAATGGATGTAATCCAGCCTATACTCTGCCTTAATCCTTCCAAAACAGAATTCATCTTCCTAGGCTTTACCGATCAAATAAAAAAAATTCCGACCCTTCCATGCACCTATCGATTAACTTCACCTCTGGTACCTTCACCTCCGAATTCCATATATCTGTCCGATATCTTGGTATTACTTTTGACCAATATCTCTCCTTCTCTAACCACAACTGCAACCTCTCGCGCTTCTGCTTCATGCACACTTATGACCTCCGCCGCATCCAGCTTATAATGCTCGACTTTAAAATTGCCTCCACCATTGGTATACCTCCATTGTCCACTTAAACCTCGATTACTGTAATTCCCTCTTCCTCAACCTCGAATCCATGGAACCCAATTTAAACGGCTGCAACTTATCCAAAACTCTATAGCCCGAGCTGTCACCATAGCACGCCAAACATCATCAAATCACATTCTACTCATATCACCCCAATGGCTAAAAATTCCAGAGCGAATCCACTTCAAAATCCTATACAACTCCGTACAATATTCCCAGCTCAAGTATATCTCCGCGAACTCTTCACCCATGCAGGCAATCCGCTCCACTCGATCATCTTTCTATCTCAGTCTTTCTGGACCCGATCACTACTCATCTCAAGTTCTGCAAACGAGCCATATCTCCGCGAACTCTTCACCATCTGCAGACAACCCAACACGGCACCACGACTCTGGAACGATCTCCCTCCCGCATTCCGCCGATTCTCGGTTCCTCCGTCATCATTGCCACTCGCCCTCCATCGCCCACCTCAGGCTCCTCTATCACCCCAAAGCTTTCCACTCAAAGCTAAATCCTAACCTTTTCAGGAATTCAGACCCTGACTCATCTGATCCTCCTCCTTCTAATTCTTCTCGACCTATATACGACACCATGCAGCATTAGTAGATATATTCTCTGCCTCCTCTCTTGATCTGGACTCTCTGCAAATCGTACTCGAACCTCCTTGGCAACCCTTGGGAAAACTCATCTGCCTTGAGGCAACGCTCTTGAATAAACTGGTGCCCTGCGCTTGACTTTCGGTGAACACTTTACAAGTTTGGAGTTTATTACAGTCACAATCAGTCCGAATTCAGAATAGGTTTGTCGCGAGCGTGTCCGTATAATCCCGAGTTTGACGCAGCCTCTTCTTGAAATCTACTAGCATCTAGAATCAATCCTTCTCGCCCTCTGGCAACAGGGTAGACCCGAACCCTGTCCGTTGAGCCAGGCTCTGAATCGGACGGCAAATGTTTTATGGTTGTGTCTTTTCAGGGAGAACCCCACCAATTTGGTTCTGTCTCTATGTATGCTCATACTCGTTTTCCATAACGGCACCAGCGGGGGTATACTCTGTAACATTATCCCTTTGTTTCACACAGACTAATGCATTCACCTTCCATTACTGCGACTCCGCTTGTCTTGCATAATACGCACCTCGGAACAGACGCAGATTCGGTGTTTCGCCCTGCATGCAGCCACGGGCTCCGATTATAAAGGCGCCTTTATACCCGGGGTCCATGGCCCAGCCTCTAGTTTCCTGCCTTCTGGATTCCGTCCGTCTCGCGACCTCGCAAAGGGAAGCCATGAAATCGAATCTGTTGAGGTGTAGCAGAATCTGAAAGATATTTTGGCTATGACTTGCGCGGAAAAGCATTGACTTCTCTTTTGAACGGCAACCGGTAGCTATAACTTCCATGGCGTTACACTCTCGTTTCACACAGATCGGTTTAACGTGTCCTCCGAACTTCACTTCGACTAGCCTGATTGTCTTAGTATCATGCTTAAGTGAGGGCTCTTTAATCTTAAATGTATCCAGGAATATTTACCTTCCACTCTCTTAATCCCATACATAATCCCATATAATGAGGAAAAGGTGTCGCTGCAAGCCACACTGACTCTGCTTTGTCGTTTGTATATCAGACAATTTACGTTTGTGACAGTTGAATCAGTATTCGAACCCCGCATTTTTATGTTGCTGACTGACATCGCGTCTTAAGTTGTTCAAATTTATAATACTCCTTTTCACTAACGAGTTATATAAACTCTAAGTAGCGACGCACGCAGTAAATTCTACTGCATTTAATCATCCGCAAAACGCAGACTTGCTTGCAGACTGAGAGATCTATCGTTGTTTAGCAACAAAGGTATAATAGGTGAAATATAGTGGGACGTATGTATGTGAAGTCTGTGAGCACCTGTGGAGTGATATCAATCCGAAACGAACTGCGGTGTTTCAAAATATACGATAATGCTTTGACAAACTGTAGTCGCAGATCTTTAAGCGAAACTGATCTGTTGAAACATAAGATGACGCAGAAGGAGGAGGAGGAGCAGGGAGAGGAGGAGGGGACTCTGCAGTCTAGCCGGAAAGCGGCGTAATTAATCAACAAAATGAGCATCCAAAAAGAAGGCAGAGCAATGAATACACATACAAAGACAAAGACCAAAACGGAGACAGACACATACGCATACATATATACAGACAGACAAACAGACACACAGACAGACAGACAGACAGACAGATAGACAGAGTGATTGACTGACTGAATGACGGACTGACTGACTGATAGACGCAGACAGTCTGAGCTAAGTAATGTGAGTATGCAAATTACTGAATTTATTTCGCGTATGAGCCGCAGTTTTAATGATACATTGAGGCTGAGCAGGGGGTGGCGGAGGGTGGCGGAGGGTGGCGGAGGCGAAGGGGGTCTCTACAGAAACTGGATAGACTTCTTCACGGTTCGCCAAACTCAACTGACGCGTCCTGCCATCACAAATCATGCACAGGAATACACCATTGTCCTTGGACAGACAGACAGACAGACAGACAGACAGACAGACAGACAGACAGACAGACAGACAGACAGACAGACAGACAGACAGACACACACACACACACACACACACACACACACACACTCATACACACACATACCGATATACAGACAGACAGACAGACAGACACGCACATACACACACATAGACAGACACAGAGACAGACAGGCACACACAGACACACAGACAGACATGCAGACACACACAGACAGACATACAGACACACGCTGACATACACAGACACACACAGACAGGTATACAGACACACACTGACACAGACAGACAGACACACACACACAGACACACATACAGACAATGAAACGGAAAGAATGGGAAAACAAGAGCTGTGGGAGCGATGTAAGAAGGACAGAGGGATGGGCGAATGGATGGAGGTAGGGAGAGAGGGAGGCCCGTAGCCCGACAAATGACCTGCCAATAATATCCCTCCTCGTCTACACAAAACAGACCGACGAGGCCTTATCGCCAGTCGAGTGATTTACAACCGGCCTGTCAACCTTTAGAGCCGTTCCGACAGAGCTGTGCGCCAACCGGGGCTCGGCGTCGGCAGCGTTTGATGTGCGCTCCGGTTGCCCCGACCGAAACACCACAAACCTGGGCCGATCGCTGGCGGGGAAGAAAATTGACGAAACACACACGTCGACCGATAACTAGTCTAAACTGACGTTTTACTTCCAGCCGCCCAGGATCGCCCGGCCGCCGACCAACCATCCGGCCGACGGACCGACCGACCGACTCCCCCGCCGGGCGGGCGAAGTCTCTCCCGCGCCCCCTAACGAAGGAGTCAGCGCCGACGATGAGTTCGGCGAAGCGGCGTACCAGGTTAGAAGTGGTAAAGGCTCTTCTTTGACGCCGCGGGTAAACAATTTGGCAGCGACGCGAGATAGGAGCTGACGGGTCTGACATTCGACTGTCTGATGTCTGACGGATGCGAACAGACTCCGCAGCATCCCACCCTCAGCAGCAGCGGCAGCAGCGGCAGTTTCAGCAGCCTCCGCATCCTCTGAACGCTAGATGGCGTTGCAACGGAACGGGCGCTAATGAATCCTGAATGTATACGGGAGAATTATGCAAATTTATGCAAGCACGCGCGCTGAGCATAGGCTTGGCGGCGGACGCGTAATTTCGGCCCAGCGTTGTCCGCTGTGCCCTGATTTACTCTTTAATAGCTCTAAACGATTTCGAAAGGATGTGGCGGTTTCAATATTCTGGCCTTACCAACTCCTTTTCATTTTAGTCCATTTGAACATTAATCCAGAACGACGTGCAAGTGTTCTTTAGATTGTCGGCTTTGTCATATTGTAGCAACTTGACGTTTTCAGTCTAGCAAGACAGAAACCACAGTCCGTTAACTCAATTTTTATGCGAAGACTACACTTTTAGGGACTAAAGCCGCTGTCACATTAGACTCTACTCTGGCAGTTGTACTCGCAAATTTATATAGGACCACTTCAAGAGAAGCTCCTCCGAACAGAGGCGTAGCTAGGGGGGAGCAGGGGGAGCGGCCGCTCCCTCTGAGACCATTTTCCAAGATGTGGGGCCTTTTTCACAGTTTATTATTCCAATCGTTCAAAATTTATTTATTCCAATCGTTCACATTTTTTAAAATTCCAATCGTTCGAACGACATAATTTGTTTTCTGGAACTCTAGAAAGACTTTGCGATACCAGCTGGGCATTCAGAAATTTAGCAGTAAGCCTACATGTACTCTTGCAGAATTTAACAGAACTAATAGTTGCCCTGCATAAGCTTATATACTCGTGGATGGTGAGATTTAAAGCTGCACGTATACGAAACAGCTGACTGAGGCAAAGGGTATGCTTGTAGGCCTAACCATTGATACGTTCGAATTCTTAGTTCTTCTAGTATTCTGGAAAAGGTGCTAGAGAAGGCTTTCAGTTTATCCACATATTTACAGAGAAGTAGCATTGATTTGGTAACACCTTCTCATTTGATTCAACTTTATGAAAACGATATTAAAATATGCGAACTGAATTCAAATTTGAGTTTGAACGGATTGAGAATGAAGCAACCGAGCTGGTTCAAAAATGTGATATTAACTAGGCCTACTACTGATAATAGGGGCCTAAGCAACACAGAGTTTGAAAAAGAAAGAGATTCCATGAGTGTATAACCGAATATCTTATTCATGGTTGAAACCTAAATAGTGTCACTAGATTGTGTCCCAAATCTTGACTGAGTACTGTTCCTCACTCTACTATCGCCTAGTTTCTAGTCGTTTGGCGTGCCTCAATCGAGTGCAATGCTCGGCGGCACGTTTTATTGGTCGAATACCAAAATTTGGTCAGGTCTCTGCAGTCTTGTTGTCAAGACCTTAAACCTCAAGACCAAGACCAAGACCAAGACTTTGAACCTCAAGACCAAGACCAAGACTTTGAACCTCGAGACCAAGATCAAGACCAAGACTTTGAACCTCAAGACCAAGACCGAAACCAAGACCCAAAAAATCACATTCAAACCAAGACTTCTTTTTCTTACAAAAAAATTGTCAATTTGGACTACTCGCTATTTTAATGAAAACGTGAGTCTTTTATTTTATTCAAGCAAATTAACTTTAAATGCAGACTGCAGAGAATTCCGAATTTATATTTACAAAAGTCCTTCATGCAAAATGTTATTCCAAATGACTTTTGTATTCTATACAAATCAATTCGCTCAGAATTATCTGACCAAGATGTGTCTCATTAAACTTTCGCCATGTGAAAAATACTTCCATAGGTTCTGAAGTCGCTGGCACACACTGTAGCCTTTCAAGAACTGGATTTAAATGTACAAATCGTGAGCCTTTTTTAAAATCATCCCATGGTTTATCAGACCGTCTGGCTCAGAAAAAACCTCGGCAGGGCTTCCAGATACAGCATAACTTAGTTGCTGCTGCCGATGGCGAGACCAAGACCAAGACTTTGAACCTCAAGACCAAGACCAAGACCAAGACCAAGACCAAGACTTTGAACTTCAAGATCAAGACCAAGAGTTTTGGTCTCAAGACCAAGACCAAGACTTTTAAAAACGAACTCTAGTGCACTCGAGACCAAGACCTTGGTCTCGAGAACAACAAGTCTGGGTCTCTGGTTATATGCTGTAGGTCTGCACTGGCTCCAGTTACTGTCAGCCAGCGTGTAGTATATAAGGGTTGTTTCCCTGGTCTGGAGGTGCTTGCTGGGATGCGCTCCAGCTTATCTGCGGGTCCTTTTCCGCCCCATGCTGGGTGTTCAGGGTAGTCGCCACCTCCGATCTTCGGGCAAAGGGGTACTCATTGTGCCTTTTGCCCGCTCAGCCACCATGCAGAACCGTGTTTTTTAGTGGTGGGCCCGACGGCATGGAACGGGCTTCCCGGATCTATGCCTGTTCCCGATAACTCCCTCTTATACATTCTATTCTCCATTGAAAACTGTCTTGTTTGGCCGTGCAGGAGTCGGGAGCACCTCTGAGTAGCCCCCTCTGAGGAGGTGCTATATAAATACTGGAATGAATGAATGAATAAATAGCACAACAAATAGATTTGAGCATTTCACAAATGTGGCTTCCAAATTTAGTTGTGTTAATAAGATTCAAAGCATTTTTGCAACGTGAATGCCGATAACTATTTATTTTGGTAGTTGGGGCCTTTTTCATGTGCTCGCTCCCCCTGGTGTTGAAACCTGGCTACGCCACTGCCTCCGAACTGACCACACGAAACCGCTAGTGGTAGAGAACCAAGAGTAAGAGGAAAGCCTGCCAAGGTCCTTCCTATCTGAGTGTTGGGGTAGGAGGCATGGCTTGAGTGGCCCTTCCAGATCCACCCTTGCAGACCTGTTTTCTGTTCTTTGCACTGCCTTTCTAAACACGTGGCCACTTGGATCCCTCTTGTCGATGATCCAGGCCAAGACTGGGTGGTACTCTCTAAGAAGTTGTTTAGAGAATCCGTCTACACGTGTGGAATTCGGCTCAACGCCTAATGCTGAAGTCTGGCTCATTGGTAACGTGTAGACTTCTCCGCAACAGTTTTTGTATAGATGAATCGGACTGTCTATACAAGCGTATAGTTCACACTTTGTTTCAGAAACATCCACTTTAGTGTGGGAAATATAACTCAACAAAAGATGTAGACAAAGTAGTCTATACGCTTGTGCTTATTGAAGTAAAACTGTGAGTTTGTATGCGTCGAGGCTTATATATATATAGAACGCATTTTGAGAACTCTCAAAGGTACTGTAAATATGGCTAACAGGCGAGTATCAGCAAACGACAACAGTATATAAGTCACCTTAACACTTTGACAACGAAAGTGTACTAAAAGCGACTGGGAAACCAATGCAGCTCGTCGTTAAAGTGTCAAAGACACGGTGACATGACGCTGACATCTCTCATGGTCTTTTATGTAATTTGTAAGAAAGGTACCCATATTTGTGCTAATCTTAAACAGCTTCTGCATGTTAAAATCACAGAGGCTCACTTGGTTTAATTCGCTTAGGATTCATATGTCTGCCTGCAAGTCTAATAGACTATATAGTCGTAAACACTATATAACAAATTCGTTCCTGCATGCTTTCTCTAATTTGATCTCTCTTTGAGTCACTTCGGTTCAATTTTATCTTTCTTCCGCTCATTTTGTATACATGAACTTTATGAACTTTTATGTTTATGGACCTTCATAAATCGTGTGTTATTTTATGATATTTGCAATACAAGAAGAAAAGGCAAAGCAGAGCTCGCGGAATACGATCACGCTACCGCCAAGCAGTCCCTCATTTAGCGTAAACTCAACATTTCTGAAGCGCTACTCTAAAGCGGCACGGTGGAGCTATCGGTAACGCGTTTGGTCAATGATCATGCGGTCGCCGGTTCGACTCCGTGCAACGACCCTGGGCAAGTTGTTTGCGCACACCGTGCCTCTGCCACCAAGCAGTATAATTTGGTACCGGCGTAAGCTGGGAAGTAAACGGCAAGTCCTGTGATATCACTAGCCCCGTGTCCAGGACCTTGGGATTCGTCCATTGCCGGCTCAAGGGCTTAGAAAAGGAGATGAGCGCCTCACCTACGTCCCACTTGCGGATATGGACTGAATTTACTTTTAATTTTACTTACTCTAAAGCGCAGGGCACCAGCTTATTCATGAGAACCTATTCAGTTCTTGGTAGCAGATGACGCACGTCCGGCTAATCCACGAGGCGCCAGGTGCACGTAGAAAGCTTTCGTCGCGTATACCGGTTGGTAGATTGAAGCGCTATACCAGTGACTAACGTTAGGTCGAGGTCACTCCAAAGACCAGCTTATAGGTTGTTCTCAGTCGAGAAGAAATGCACGGGTTTAGACCGCATACACGGTCCGTGTATCCCAGACCTGACCGCACATCAGCAAGAATAGCCTGCGTGAAGCAGTCATTTAGGCCACTACGGACCAAGTACCTTCTAAACGTACACAATCCCTAGCAGAAACGAAGAATGAATCCCGTATGCTAACTTAGCAACGGTTTATCCAACGTGTTAGGGAAACGAGGTAGTGTAGCAGTATATCCTGTGCCTTGCAACCGGAGGGTCGCAGGTTCGAATCTACCTCAGGTCATTGTGTAGCGAAACAACGCCATCGATGTTCTGTCGTATGGCTGTGTGCACTTCTGAACTATAATTGTATTTTATTGTATTGTTAGAAATTACTGATCATCTGCCTCTCCTAAGACAAAATAATTCGCCGAAATGACGCAGAATTCGAGTAACAACGGACAAAGCCGCTTATTTACAGCATATATATCTCGATGGGAATGTTTTATTGCAATGGCATAATATATATGCTATTAAAGCATATATATATATATATAATATGTACTATAAAAGAAGATATATATATGTGAGGGGAATAGAGTAATGGTACAACTCATGGCCAGGAGAGATCACGGTTCGATACCCGTAACCCCCCTCTATAGGGCGACGCCTTACATGGCTGC
Organism: Allolobophora icterica; assembly: GCA_963556255.1. Classification (NCBI taxonomy): domain Eukaryota; kingdom Metazoa; phylum Annelida; class Clitellata; order Crassiclitellata; family Lumbricidae; genus Allolobophora; species Allolobophora icterica. Next base: position 29,763,793 of record OY744615.1, on the reverse strand, counting down.
CAAACCGTTTGTTTAATTAAGATCTTGATTGTACTGTCATGTTTCAATGTAATCTTACTGCGTACTTGTCAGTTTGAATTAATAAAGATTATATATATATATATGTGTATGGTATATATATAATATATTTATAAAGATAATAAAGATAATCAAGAAACTTGGTCCATCTGAGCGACGATTTCAACTTTCGACAGATAACTGATGGGTTTTTAATAAATGTTTTAAATTCTTGAGAAATCAACAGTTGCGTAATTGCAATTAGTAGCTTCAATAGCATTACAAAATCACGGCTATGTAATCAGTGGCCATGTTCTTCTTGATAGTTGTATCTGCAACTATTGGTGCTTCACGAGCCCTTAAGATAGAGAGAGGCAGCCTGTGATGGACAAGCAATTTATAAACAGCAAGTCTTTAGTTGAGAAATAAATGGCATAGGCAGAACGAACAGATTGCGAGAGAGAGAGAGAGAGAGAGAGAGAGAGAGAGAGAGAGAGAGAGAGAGAGAGAGAGAGAGAGAGAGAGAGAGAGAGAGAGAGAGAGAGACAGACAGACAGACAGACAGACAGAGAGAGACAGAGACAGAGACAGAGACAGAGACAGAGACAGAGACAGACAGACAGGCAGACAGACATATAGTCAGACAGACAGACACAGAGAGACAGAGAGAAAGAGTTCCAATATTCAGGTCCATCAGTCAAAAAAGCTCATTAGCCAATTAGAAAAGTGCTAGTTTTAGGTATGACCCCAGAAATACATTCAGGTGACCTCGTTTAGTAATTGAATTTGTATACAGTTCTTTTTTCATCCCGAACGCGCTGGAACGGCGTTCCGGCACTTTTTCAGCTACTAAAAACATTTGTTTTAATAATAAAAACAATGACAATAATTCACTTATTTTAATTTAATTTCAGTGTTGTGAACTGTTTCCAGTGTTTACTGAGACCCTCCCAACCCCCAATCTCGTTTCTCTCCAGATTTTAGTCCTCTCGTAATTGTTCAGTTCCGGAACCTATTGTTCAGTTCTGGAACCTTTTTTCTAGAATAAATCACTGTTTGTATATATTTATATACATTTGTATTTTAAATAAAAACTATACATACATACAACTACATTAATATATGTATGTGAAAAAATTATTATATATCTATATATATTTGTATATTAAATATATACATACAACTATCTTATTATATATATGCAATTAAATTTGCATATTAGCATATATATATTTGTACATTAAATATATATACAAATATATTATATATATAAATGCAATTGAATTTGTACATATGTGTATATATATTTGTATATTAAATATATATATATGCAATTAAATTTGAAAATTAAGATGCTTATTTAAAGCAAGTGTAAATCTTCACATATATATATATATATATATATATATATATATATATCTTAGATATGTTCGAAATTTCCTTAACAATTAACTCGGCATTCTGGCTTGCTTATATATAAGACTGACTACGAAAATGATACTTGATTATACAGCCATGTGCATGCAGTGGTAGTTTCAGATGATCTACCGCATATTTTAAAATGTTGTTAGAGTTTGAAGGAATAGTGTAAAATTCACATACTGTAGAAATGCAAAGTCTATCCTTCCACTCGTACTAGGACAGACACTGGTATTATATAGATCAGGCAAATAGGAGAGACAAATAAATAAGTAAGTATGTGATATAGATATATGTCCGACTGGGGTTACAATGACCACTCACATTAATTTTTAGAGATGAAAAACACTTCATGTTCTGCACAACCAGACAAAACTTTATTCTTTCTGTACAAGACAGCATAACAATTTGCAAAATAAATGCAATTTATTTAAAATAAATAACTGTGAACAACAGCAGCAACAATAATAATACAAAATAAGTGTAATGATAATAATAGTAACAATATATAAGGATGACAGAAATAAGGCTTTCTTCTGTACAGATTGTGCCTCATTGAAACAGTTCAAGTTTTAAACACAATAAGAGAAACACAACATGTAGATAAAAACACAAAAAACTCACTCCAGTTTGTCGATTATCTGATCCCACTCCTATACAGAATTACCAGGGAGTAAAGTGGACATGACCAGTACCACTAGAGACCGTTCATAACTACATTCTTCACACGGTAGTACTCTTCAAACTACTAACTTATTAAATATTATATTATACTAGTTGCCCACTTTCCGTTCCTTGCAGGCCAACAACAATTTTATAATTCCAAAATTAGCTGGATTAAAGTGCAAAAGGAACGTGACATAACCAGGGATTTTGGCCATTAGATGCTCTTTATACCTTCATACTATCCACAATACCTCATTCTACTTACTCATTTTCAGCAATTATATTTTGCACATCTTCACATATCTTGTATAAATGAAATATGGATATCAAGATATCATAATTAGAACGTTAAACAGTGTCATTATATCTTTTCTGATTACTACTACTACTTATAAACTTCATATCCAATGAATACCAGCAATGATTAATAAATATTACAAATCGGTCATGTAAGAATATGACTGGTCACCATTTGATAACCTAATATATAATTTCCGAGTTCACCTGCCACGTTGTGCCACTGTTCTGGTTGATCTTTAAAGATTCGGAGGGATGATCCGACGTCATATCTTTGAGTAAGAAAGAACTGATGAAAATTGTCATCGGGATTGTTCGTTCAATACCGTTTTCATACGAGATTTTACAATTTACAGATAAAACAACATCATCTTATATTTACAATAATATGGCAAATTTATCACTTTCCAGTGTATATCACATTATTATTTATGATTACTAATATGAATTTGATGATTGATTTTATCCTACTCATATTACAAGTATAATTCTGATTAACTTTCAACATTTAAAATTACTTTGCGAGTGGTACGTAATGTTATTTTCATTTACGTTTTATTTTGCATTAACATAATAATATTATTGTTATTTTAGGAGCATTGCTAGTGTCAGTGATGCGACATAAGTTTAAGGTGTCACAATACGTTTTATGATAAAGATTTGATTTTGCCGAGAGTTTCTTTCTCACAGAAATTAGGCAACAAGGGTCGATTTCACATAAATGGATTAAAAAGAAAGGTCAAAGTTCACGGCCCTGCCGCTGCGGCTGCCCCTAATCTCTGTCCGTAGAACGCATAGGGTGAATAATAGGCTGCTAGGGAAGGAAACGTCCCCGGTAGCATGGGGGTTGTCGAGCCGGGGATGACCGACAGCGAGGGCGGCTTGTAAGGGTGGTAGCGGGCGGCGGCAAGTAGCGTGTTGGGACTGAGGCTACGGGGGTACGACGGAGCACTGAGCAGTCCTGGACTGAGGGAGGGACAGCCAAAAAGGCCACCCAGAGGGAAACCGAGGGCGGATAGGGGGATACCGGCAGCAGCTGCGGCGTTGAAGGGCGAAACGAGAGCTTCGGCGGCGGACGTATGCGATCGTAGATGTTGGAGTAGTTCTTCTGAGCTGGCGAATCGCTTGCCGCAGTACTCGTTGCCCTGGACCCAGTTGCAGACGTACGGGGTGACAAGCGGGCCCCCGTGGGGCGAACCTGCCAGAGCAGAAACGCTTGTGAAGGCGGCGTGAGAACATAACGAAGGCAGGCCTCCGCCGGCCACAGAAGGCGCCCCCGGGAAGAAGGATATGCCCGTCGGGGCCGGAGAGGCGAGGCTGGTCGGTGACGTCTTGTCGTGCTGGGCGCATTGACTACATCCGGGGCCCGTACACGGAGCCTGGGCCCCCAGCTGAGCCCCGTGAAGTGCCACCTGGCAGTTGGTACAGTACGGGTCTTTACATACTTGTACTAGTGTGGTTCCCCCAGTAACTGTCTTAACACGCGCGTAGGAAACGTAGGGGGAAAGCGAGGCGGCCGCGCTGCACGGGGTCGTGCTGACGCAGGGGGCAGCCGGAGATTTTTGGGAGGATGAAAGACCTGCCAGCCCGTTGCAGTGGGCTGCGAGACTTGCCGAGTAGGCAGCCAGAGGGTCGAGCGAGAGTGGATAACCGAGGAACGGCAGGGTACAGCCGCCGAGAGACGGGGTCAATGAGCCGTGAAGAGCCTGAAGACTGTCCTTGAGAGAACTGTAGAGCGGGTGCAGTGAGCCGTGAAGTGAGCTCTTGTTCAATGCCTCCTGATTCAGTTCTAGCAGCATGTTGCTGCAGGTATTTCCGGTTCCGGGGGGCTTTCCCCCGCCGCTCGACGAGCTCCCCATCGTCCTTCCGGTGTTTGATAACGTCGACAGACCATCCCTCGAAGTGTGTCCAGTCTCTGAAGAGGAACTTCCAGAAGCAGAGTCGGGGTTCAACCGCTCACTGTTCCCCGTCGATGCCTCCTTGGGTGGTGCTGGGGGTACCCGAAATCCGGTCTTTGGGGGCGTTCCCTTACTTCCGGAGCGTTGTCCCACTCCAGAGTCTTTCTTGTCGCCTCCAGAGGGCCGAGACTTGCTCCGTTCTTCAGCATTGGTGGAGTTTTTCCCCAACGGAGACTCTGACTTCGCTCTGGCACTGTTGCTTTCCTTGGAGCCACCGCCGTTGCTACTGGAGTGGGATGGTTTCTTGTCGGATGAGGAGCCGCCGGAGCCTGACTTCGACGATGGACCTGGGTCCTTTCCTATGCTGCTGCATGTCTGCGCCAGGAGAGCCAGAGGACTGTTGTTCACATCCAGCTGTAATACGGCACAGTACTAGTCATCAGACAGAAGCTTAACATAGTTTAGCATTGCATTAACATAATTCACAAGCTTAATTAACATAATTCAGTATCAAATCAACATCACTCAATGGTGGAAGATTAACATAATTCAGCATTATGGAGTAACCACTTTCTCACCAGGATCTAACATAACGTGATATATAGGCCTATACCATTTATTTTGTGTTCGTATCTGTTTGTATGTACTAGATATATCTATAACATGCTCAGTGCCGGTGTCCCGTGACAGAGTCTCCCCCCTAAAAGTCTCCCCCCGGAGACTCTATTTCGAAATAGATTCTCCCCCCGGCGGATCTGTTTCAGAATAAATTCGCCCCCCGGAGACTATATTCTGAAACAAAGTCTCCGGGGGGAGAGAATATTTCATCCCCCGTTGAAATAAACTTTCCCCTGGGGGAGACTTTATTTCAACGCGAGATATACATAAACCATATCTCGAACTCCTCGTCAATTCTTCATTTTATGATCTTTGCCGACGATACCAATGTATTTCTATCTGATAAATATCTTGAAACGCTATATAATAAGGTAAATACCCCGGTAATCAATTAGAAAGTCTATCGGAATGGTTTAAAACCCGTTAGTGCCTTACGTCCCCCCAAATGGGACAAAACATCAAAAATTCACATTAAATTAATTATACGTTAGGAGAACAATTAAATGTAGGCCCCTAATAATTATCATGTCAAGATGTTGCTCAATCTGTTTTGGACTGGAAATGCGGAAAAAAATAGTTTTTCGGCTGAAAACTGCTGTTACCTTACCGATGACCTATTTAGCTAACGTAAACATTGCGGACTTTTCTGATCTAATATTAAATTATTTAATTTGCGGTTATTACAAGAGAACTGTTTGTGGTTTCACAAAGGTTGGTATATGATATTGTATAAGTTGTTACATCTGGTTTATTTTTCATAAATAGGCTATGACATAATTTTATGCAGTTTGTCATTAAGTCACTGTCCCATTTTTGGGGTCGGTAGGCATGAGAGGGTGGGTGAAGTTCAAGAAACAATTCTGCATCGTGAATGCATGAAAATGCTGTTTTAAAAAGCACTAACGGCAGTCTGTACAACAGCATTATCACTGTAAGTTAGAGTTAATATTGTATAAATTCACAAACTCTTAAATTTATGCAGAATTTAATAATAAATCAAGTATTATAAACATAAATTATACACTGATAAAGAGAGTACAGATTCGCTATGTGATGTAGTGCTAAACAATGCTAAAAAACCACACACCTTTCTTTTGTCCGTAGTTGTTATATAATTTAAATGAATAATAATAAAATATAGTTTTTAAATAATTAATATAATAAATAATCAGTTGTAAAATAATTTACCTTTCTTTTTCTAAACTGTCACATAATAAGTAGTATAAAATCCATGAAGTCCTAGCGATGCTGGAAGAGGATGATGATTTCACCCGATGCCAGTTGGAATCAGAGGCGAAAGTAACAATAACACACAAAGGCAGTATTCAGATAAGAATTGGCTGCAACAGTCCACTGATGAACATGACGGTGGTGATGTTGACGCTGAAAGTTCATCGACTGCTTTGTGTGCACCCACATTGATGTTCTTATTCTCTGCCAAACTAAACAGTCGACCTGATGAATTGCAATCTGCTGAAACACCAGCAGCCTCAAGTGCATTGCCCGCTGTGATTTGTGCAAATAAGGCATCACTGCTCATCGCAGCCATTCCAATGCACGTGATTGCATCAGATGATGACACTGGTGTAAGACAGGATTATAGCCAAGCGATCCATACAAACTGCAGCTGCTGCTCAACAGCTAGGAACATCAAAATCAGCAAATTCTTCCGGAAATGTTAGCAATACGATAGAACTTGGACAGCCAAGTGAGTCTGTTGCCAGTGCAACAAAACCAATAAAGAAACTACAGAAGTGCAGTTGCTCTGTAATGGGTTACTCCAGTCAACTCGAGATGCCAAAATCAAAGAAAAGAAATGAGGCAAAGGTTACAAGAAAATGGGTTAAAAAAGATCTGCCAAAGGAGAAAAGTTCAGTTTCTGACACATCAATGAACCATTTCGCTGATGTGGATTACAACCCAACTTTCCTGTTTGAGATGTTCATGAATGATGAGAAAGTTCAGTTACTGGTTGAAAACACCAACCGCAAAGCAGCACGAAAGGGCAAGCATTCATTTCAAGTAAGTTCTGGAGACATGAAGCTTTTTATAGCTATAATCTACCTCAAAATGACCGAATGGAAAAAGTAAGTTCAATACAATGAATTTGAAGTTCTCAGAACATTTTCTAGTTACCACTAATTTGGTTGTTGATGAGTCAATGGTACCATGCTATGGCAGGCATTCTGCAAAACAGTTCATCCGTGGAAAACCAATTAGATATGGTTACAAAGCATGGTCGTTGAATACACCACTAGGCTGCTGTATTCTATTATTAGACCCATACCAAAATGCTGGTGTGACGGATCCTCAGTTAGGATTGAGTGGTTCAGTGGTTGTCAATTTTGTTTACAAGCTACCTCCTCACAACTATGTTGTGTATTTTGACAATTTCTTTACAAGTTTGATTCTGAGTATATATACTGTGTGTGTGTTTTCAAACTTAGCTGTAATAACAGTCATAAGTGAAATAACATATACATATTAACATGTCATATTTGGTGCACCCACTTGTGCCTAACAGCCCCCAAAATGGAATGCTTAAAAAACTTGATCCTAAAACATCAGAAGCTAAACTTCTGCAGAAATTGTGCATGCTATTGTCCAAACTCATCATTTACAACGTTTTTACACTTAGAGAAGATTTTAAAAAGTCAAGCACTGATGGGTTAGAGCTAATAAACTCTGTAAATTTATCCTAGATTAATGACATCATATTCAAATAGATGATTGTCTATTTCATACAAGTTGATTTAAGGTGTTAGTGAAGACTCATTGATCATAATATACTTCAAAGCATCCGTTTTGAAGTGTCACGATTGCTAAATGCACAGAGGGGAATTTGTTTGGGGGGAATATGACTTACTCAAAATCGGGGAATATGTTCGAGGAATACGTCCGGGGGAATATGTCGGGGGAGATATGTCTGGGAATATGTCCGGGGAATATGTCCATTGGGGAATATGTCCAGTGGGGAATATGTGTGGGTGATATGTCTGGGAATATGTCCGGGGAATATGTCCAGTGGGAATATGTCCGGGGGTTATGTCTGGGAATATGTCCAGTGGGGAATATGTCCAGTGGGGAATATGTCCAGGGAATATGTCTGGCGGATATGTCCGGGGTAATGGCCTCTGAAAAGTATGAAAAACTATCACCCATCGTAGAGTGTGCAAGTATTTGTGGCCTATGAGTTTTTTGTACAAACTTTTTGCAAGCACCTATGCTAAAGCGTCAAGTAAATTGACTCTAAATGGCATACACTGCGACTAAAATACCTTTCAACTGTCGAAGTTAATTGAAAGCAATGGAAAATAGGAGTAAATTTAACAAAGAAATATATTACACTTTATCCATGTAACAGTTCTTAACAAGACAGTTTAGAAAAACAAGTAGCAGTGGTTACTGTTCTGACTGATGTATTACACTTCTTAGTTGCATTATGTAATCTAGTTAATGATTCCATTTGGGTAATTTCTATTTTAATGCACATTAATGCACTGCGTAATACATTTTACAGATGTATTGGGTCAACTTATTTTGTAGATTAATTGATATAAGCTTTCTACAGAAGAGGTAATCTATTCCTCTGTTGCTGGTGCAATCTATTTTATAGATTTACGACACAACCTATTCCTTGATACACTGAAGAATCTATACTGAAAACTTATGGCGTGATTTATTCTATAGAAGCAATGTGTCACTTGTCCCTTATGTGCAATGGTGGAGCCTATAACACTGATGCTTTGGTATGGACTATTCTGTGAATGCATTGATGGGGACTGATCCTTAGAGCTCTACGCAAACTAGAGTGTTTGCGTGGGGGTGTCCGTAGAGTAATGGATAACACACTGGCGTGAAGAGCTGAAGGTACCAAGATCGAACCCGGTAGGCCCGTAAGGTTTTTTCAGCCTTCCACTCGCTAGGTGGCAGTAGTTAGATGAATGTAGACCATGATTGGCGCCGTGTGGATGCCGCCTAAAACACTTATATTCGACTCCTGTAAAACTGTTATTGTGTGCTTCTACTATATACATGTACTAAGGAGCCCTGCGCGGCTGCCGTTTCTACTATATGTGTGTTCATTGTACAGCGCAGTGCGTTTGCAGGCGCTTAATTAAAGAACAAATTATTATTATTATATTATACCATTCTTGTAATTCATTTCTTGTTGCGTTGGTGCAACTTACTCTGTTGTTATGTTTGGTAATCTGTTCATTGGAACCACTAGGTAATGGTTCATTGGTGGCATTGATGGTTTCTTGTGGGTAATAATGAGGTGTGTGCCACAAATGCTTTAGGACACCTATTCTATTTCTGTTATTTATTCCATAGTTGCATTGGTGCGACTTACTCTAGTGATGAGTAATATAGGGTATTCTTTGGAACTATTGTGTAAACTATACATTAGTTGCATTGATAGTGGTAATTAAGACAGTCATTATGTAACTTAATGCTGTAGATTTCTTGTGTAATCTATGCTGTGGACGCATTTTGTGCGCGGTGTGTCTGTAGAGTATAATCCACAGTGTGGATGCATTGTGTGGTGATTTTTTCGGAGGCACTGGTGTGATCTACTTCACAGTTGTATTGTGTATTAAAGCCGGTGGATTTGCACAACACTATGCCTTTAGAGTATGTGCTCGAATGTGAATTTGGTGCTTGACAACTATATCCAAGTGTGTGATTCCTTATCATGCTCGCAATCAGTTAAGGATGGCAAGGTGGTTATTTATTTGACTTCCTTACAAAGTGCTATAATTATCTAAATTATTTACAATAATCACAAACATAGTTCGCAGGCTGTACCTGGTGTAATATGTATAGGTATGTGTATGTAATGATGTGCGGATGCATGATTGCATGTGTTTTCTGTAATGTGGGTGCATGTGTGTGTGTGTGTGTGTGTGTGTGTGTGTGTGTGTGTGTGTGTGTGTGTGTGTGTGCGTGTGTGTGAATGTAAAGATTGATTGAATTATTGAATATTGAATTGAATATTTGTCAGTATGCATGCACGTATGTGTTTGTGTGTGGGTGTGTGTGTATGTGAGAGAGTATGTATGTTTGTGGGCGTGCATGTGTGCATGCAGGAAGAGTGATTCCAGGAGTGTAAGTAAGTTGACGTACATGGGTGAAAGTATGTATAAGTGAATGTGGGAATATGGGTACGAAAGTATGTATGCAAATGATTGTCCATGAATGAGCTGTGGTAGTTCTTGCTTGAGCACCGACACTTGACACCCCGGAAGTTTAATCCTCGGAATTTTTATATATGTACATATGATTAAACTCGGGTAATGTTATCTTGGCGGTAGTTAAGTATTAGACCTAGTTAAGAAAAATTACACCATTGTATAACTAATGTTATGCTCACAGGATTTAGTTAAGCATTGAGTTATCCTGGCATTTTGAGTGATGGCTGATGGACTTTCTGTATTACTACCCGTGACCCTGGTAGCGGGGTTTATATACCCCTTTTGGGTCTCCTATATTGTATGTTTTGTGTTAGTTGAGAAACGTTTGGTTACCAAAATAAAATAAAAATATCTTAATTATCTTATCCACTGAACGGTATGCCTAATCTTCATTGATGAATGCCAGAAAAGCAAGGGCAAAGCTCATATTAGGAAGAGACTTCAAGAGAGTACTTCATTTACAATCACTGGTTATGACTTTCCTATTCTAGGTAATAACCTGACACCAGCTAATAATAATAAACAAATACTAGGCCTATGCCAGATGAATGGATGAATGGTAGGCCTAATCCGCATCAAAAGAATCACAGAAAATAAAGCGCAACTCATCAGCTCACACCAGTTGAAGGGAGGATAGGTCTAATCCGCATCAAAAATCGCATAAAAGCCAAGGCTAGCTCGTATCGGGAAGCCAGTACAGTTTTAGTTATTCCCATGTATATATTGTGTCTGACTCCTTGTATAGCTAATTAGCTGGCCCGATACATCTGACGCTGATAATATTCAACGACCAATATCGAACACAATAGGCCTAGGCTAATATCAGTGGCAGGTCAAACCCTCAAAGAATCGGCGTGAAGCAAGTTACCGCTTGCTGGCAAAAACAATATAACATCAGTTAGTAAATGGGAAGGGCTTACTGATCACAGAATCGTTTAAGAAACAAGCGTTAACTAGCACCAGCAAATGTCCACTTCTATAATCAGAGCCATTCCCTTAATTATATAACAATGTATCTAATCGCTCCACTGCTTTACATAGGCGCGCCCGACATCCTACAAGACTTATTACATGCTAATTGATTCTATTATAAAACATTTCATGTTATATTTATTTCATGTCCAATTCAACTAATAAACATAAAAGTAATTTATTTAAGAAAATGCACATATTAAATCCTATTTAAAATTATATAGAACAGCAACCTAAATAGAGGGGGCGATTTTAGAATGGGGGAGACTCTGTTTCGTAGAAGGGGAGATTCTGTTTCAAGGGGGAGACTTTGTTCCGATACAGAGTCTCCGGGGGGAGACATTATATCAGCCAGAGGGAGACTCTGTTTCGGGGGGAGACTTTATTTCGTGACACCGGCCTTAGGATATTTCAGGCCCCGTGCAGAGTATACTGTACGGGCCCCCATTGCACAAGTCAAATTGCTTTTCATTGCTAATCTTTTTATTTTAGTAGATTGTTAACAAGTATAACAAGTCAAATGTAACTATACACGAGAATTCTGGGATATAAAGAAGTTGACTGTTATTTTATCGACAAAAGAGAAGATTTAATCGAAGCCATAATGTTAATTTTCTGTGACATTTTTGGGGCCCCCTAAGTTGCGGGCCCCGTGCGACCGCACGGTTCGCACGCCCCTAAGGCCGGCACTGACATGCTTCAATCTTAATGATCTGATGCTTAATGTAGCTCATCCAGTGATTTATTCGTTTCATTAATTTCTTTGTTTAGTTACAGTGTCCCAACAGACGCATCACCATACACAATATACGATACATAATACGCAAAATATGATACACAACAACAGATATATTATGCATAGGCCTGTATAAAACGGCTATACCATTTGATTCAGTGTGACAGATCATGTGATTGTCTCATCGTTACAGTCATGCCACTGAAACATTTATTTTGTATACAGTTTCACAAAGCATATATCTTTGTTGTTTCTGAGAAAAATGGACAATAAGCTGTAATTGTTATTTCGGTTCCGGGACTGACTTGAAGCAGCTGCCGTTCACGTGTCTGCAATATTGATGTAACCCTGTTTTCTAAAACTTTTATTTTTCTCCAGACTGCATGGATACGTTAAACAGATTGATTAATTCTCATGTCTATATCAGGCACTGCGTCCTATAAACTCGATGCTCTCGAAGAACAAGTTCGACCAGACTCGTATATTTCTTTTGGCATCTTGATATGTTGTCTCTTACCACAACCTTATACAGAAACGCTGTGTATTATACGCAAAGGCTCTGCGGAACTCATCAGAACTACAGTCGTTGAGTCATGTTGAGGGAGTTGCACACCTGTTGCACGCCTGCCAACAGAGCAACAATCCTTGCAACAGGACTGCACACCCAACGCCCCGTTCAAGCCAGTGGGAGGCCAATACTGCAGATGCTACCCATATGGAAGTCCGTACCCCAACCACCCAATGATAGTGATCCACTGAAGTCGGTTCAAGTGCATCAGTTTACGACAGGGTGCAAAGCGGAACCTCCACACCGCCCGCGCAGCTTTCAATCAGGCCGTCAGACCCTATGGGGTAACAACACAGCGATTACTTAGCATGCCTAGCAGTGCTCGTCGCTGGGGGGCGGCACGCAAGGATCTCGCCATTCCACTTAGTCTTAGAACGTGAGGGTTCTTATCGTTTGAAGGATTGCAAAAGGTACTGGGTGGGGAGGAGGCGTACATCGGCTTTTATCTTTAGGTCTTAGGCTGTAAAATGGTCGTCAAAAACCCATCAAATTCGGATTTTTAGTGGGTCTAATGTAGTACCTATGGATCTCACCAAACCAGGCCCCAAATCTCCCGCTTTTCACCCTACCCACTCCCTAACAACAGACCTATGCAAAACACACGTCGTGCATGTATAGACTTCACCGGATGGGGTAAGAATAGAAAACTCGTAACAAGCAAACACCATAACTTTAATCCCACCCTCATATATTCACCCATCCGGTGTCGCACTTGCTTCTCCCCTCACCTCAAACTAATTTCCTACGCTGGACGCATACGCGAGGGTGCGACTTTGTCCGAACTTTAGTACCGTGCCGAACGATAAATTCGCAAGTTAAACAGTGCTATCACGCTAGCCATTAAGTCGAGGATACGGCGCAATTGGGAAGAGTCAAATTCGCAAGCTGACCGCCTGGGACTGGATCGGAATTCTCTAGCAAAGACGCACGGTGCTATTTAAATGCGAGTTTTCAACTTAGAACTGAATTATAGAACGTGGGATGTTGCAGTTTTTAAAATTGCATGGCTTTTATAAGTGACGTCGAGGATGATATACAGTAGGTCAACGCGAGAGGAAATTACTTTATTTGAAAGCTTACAACAATAGGCAAGATTGCCTTTTATTTTTCGACAATACACGTTTGTTCGCAGACAATGTTTATGCATGGGCTTTATACACTTTTCTATAGAGAATGCCTTAAACGGCCTCTGCAATGTATAGCCAGTTCTGTTGAGACACTTAAAATATGCGTAGAGGTTGTTTACATTGTCTACGGAGTTTTATATGGAGTTTTTCCTTCGGAAGTTTCAAGGTCCGAGTGCCACTTCAGTAAATACACCATACGCATGTCCGATGCAAAACCAGCTGACCTTTGAATAACGAGGTTTCAGCCTCTCGTGGATTAAGTTCATGGAAGAGATCTTGTTTTGAGTTGCCAGGCAACTAATGGAGCACTTGACAGTGTGGGATCTGGTGTAACTGAAGGAAAGCATGAGCCACACGTTTCCAAGGTGGCTCAAAGGCCATGTGTACAGTGCAGTATATTGGCAGGATGCAGGTTAGTAAGTTGCATCAATTGTTGAAGCCAAAACATCGTAGCGCTATAGATGCCCTGAACAGCCTTACATAGAGATGGTATTAGGGTCTGAGCAATGTCGTTGGCAGATTGATGGGTCATGACAGGAGAGGAAGCAACATATAGATAAAGCATGATGGATCCCATGCAGTGGTACACCAAAATTGGCAGAGAAGAACTAAGACAGGAAATAGGTCACACCAGTAGGCCCCTACTACCAGAATAAAGAAAACAGTGAAATGAAATGAAGAAACTGTTGGCTATTGTGCTCTTTCGTGATCAAATGTACAGGATTAACACTCAAGTTTTAAATAGCGGACCACAGATTTGCCACGAAACAAGTGCATCTTCAACATCTTCAAAACAGGGTGAGGACTGGCCAAGAAATCCGTAACAGTAATGATTTCGAAAGCTTAAAGCTAAGCACAGAGCACCGGCCTATTCACTGTCATAGGCTATTCAAGTAGTTGGAGCCCTTGGTAGTGTAATACAAACAGCCCCAAGGTAACCGTAACTCAACAGTATGCAAATGAAAATACTAACCCCCACGGAGGTTGTAATATACATGAACACTTAAAGGAGTCTTGCAATGGTGACGGGCCTAACAAGCCATGCATCGTGATAAATGGCGGTCGGTGGACATACCAACAGCGGACGGCGACTGCCAAGCATCGGCAAATGTTGCTTAAATAATTAGGAAGTTTTATACCGATGTCCACGCAGCGCCCGGTCCACCGCCTGACGTTTTTATGTTGTCTGCAGCCACCGTCATCAATCTGCCTATCAAAGAACGACTACGGCCAATTAGCATTTGACTTAATGATCTTGAAGACCAGATGGCAGGTATGCACCTGAGGACACGAAGACGTCGCCATGAATACTAAGTTGTGTTAAATAACGAACGAATTGAACTCCTCCAACGGTTTGTCATCACAACAAGGCACAACAACGTGTGCTGCGTGTGTTTTTCAACGGACGACGTCGTGTCTTTAGTTATATTTAAGCGTGCATTCCAGTCAAATTTGTACGATAATCCCTTTTAAATATTCAAGTAATTTGTGTTCTGTATAGTGTAATGCATGCACGCTTGTCAGACGTGAATAAAGTCTATTTACTTACTTAGAAGAGGAAGACGAAGAGCATTCGCTTAAGCTCTCCCTGAGGCAGCCATGGGTATGACGTGTTAGCAACTTCGTTTTCTAAGTCTCGATATATGAGAGCGGGTGGCCAGTTCTCTCATCTTCCCACCGAGAGCGTATACGGTCAGGGCACTCATTATAGCTGGGTTGGCTAGGGGGTGCAGGTGGAGCAGAAATCTTAAACCAATTTCAGTCCTGGCTGGGATTTCAATCCCTGACCTCTCGATTGACAGTACAGCAGCGTACACTTACTTAATTATAAAAGTAATAAGAGACATTCATCAGAGTACACTTTCAGATGAACACCTCCCTGCCAAATCCATTACCTGACTGACTGACTGCCTGACTGACTGCCTGACTGACTTAACTGAGTGATTTTACTGACTCACAGTTAGACGGATATAAAGTAGGGACGCCGGGACATGTAATTATAGTCAAATTTCATCAGTTACACAACCATACCACCTGATTGACGGTCAAATGCCTAACTTACTGGTGGGCATATGTTCTGAAAGTTGGACAAGTCAAATATATCATTTTATCAGTTGACTGACCGAATGATACAACTTTGCTACTACCATGATACTACCATGCCGACGGATTGACTGGCCTACGCTATGGTGTTGACTAGAGTGCACAATTGATAGCACAGAAGACAGAATCGGCGAATACACCAGAACATCGGAAATGTTCGTCTGGCTGCAGATTCAAATAACGTGAGCAGGACACGAGCGAGTCACTGAGTGCAAGTTTGACAACAGAGATTGTCTGGTCCGACAGCAGCAGTTTCAATGCAGTCGCACCTGCATGGTTGTGTTTTGGCCACCAGTCTTCCGTCTGTGTGGAGCAAATCACCGTCGAAGACTATACAAACAGATGACTTATACGTAGTGCTGTTCATCAGGATTGAATGCTATCAGACATATATTGTAAAGCACAGTTGTCCCATTGTTTGCAATGAGGAATGGAAACTCCAGCTTCATTCAGTTCTCTGTGTGTGCAAGGTTCCTCTTGCCCAGTCTGTAATATGTAACTTAGAAATAATACATATATAGTTTATATACATATATGACTTCATCTAATCTGAACCTGAAGACCATATCTCTGGTTCTAAAGTAATTTCAGTGTGAAGCAGCATCTACGAGATGAAAAGAACAGGGATTGAATTGCTGGAGGTTGGGAGTGTTCAACCCCCTATTCGTCCAGCTAATTCCTAAAAATTACCTTGTGGTAACCCCAAAATCCCCAGCACATCTTTCAGTGATTCGCTGTATCTTCCTTTTTGCATTCATCCAAATATTTTCAACACATGTGAGCCTCAGGATCTTTGACACAGGTAAGAATCGAGTACGCGTACACACCCACATCCATCACAATTTAGCACGAATACTGATTTTAGGTAGCCTACGTATACAAATTCTGGTCGGGACATCCGGACATGTAAGAAATTGCCAGCCCCTTACCCCAATTCAAACCCTGAGCACGAATGCTTCTACTACAGAGGCCAGCGGTTCAGAATCCGGAGAAAACGTGGAAAACAATTTACGCTTTCATTGTGAGTATCTTGCACTTGCTATTGAACTGATACATTGGATGAAAGATGAAGAACAGAAGATATTGAATTGATACAAGCCACACACAGGAAAACAGGAAAGGCGAGAATAAGAAGACAAAGTCTTTTGTAGTTCGTCTGTGTTGCCTTCTGTCCTGCGTTAAAAGACATACGTAAGTAAGTAACACATCAAAGAACACCACTTCGTAGAAGTAAGCCAATCATCGTCACCACTCATCCCTATCCCATGTCCTGCTGAAGTCGTAGGCTATAGAACACGTACAAACCATGCGTTTAATTCCACTACTCCCTTCAGCAGTGGATGCGCTATATCGAAGTACCATTGAAGCCTAAACGAAAGAAACATGCCGTAGAGATTCAAACCCTCAACCAGTCAGTATCAAGACAAACACGCACAATACCATCTGGCCACCACCTACCGAGTCTGCGATAAACATAATGTAGTGTCATAACGAAGATGATCAGCACCCACCCCTTTATCCAGGTTTGGGACTGGCACCACCCGAAACGGCAGCGAGATGAGCATAAGATTCTGTGTAGTAATAACCAAGGTATATTTACCGTCGAAGGCAACGGCTGGATGTACTCCGGCTGCAGGTACTGCGATGACGAAGTCGTCAGCATCCTCTCTCCTTTCCTTCCTTCCTTCGTTCGCTCGCTCTCTCCCTCTTTTCCAAGACGCAATGCAAGAGACTTTTCCGATTAAATATCCACCGAACCTTTTGAACAACCAGAAACAAATTCCTCCAGAAACAGTAACTCTTCCTACTCCGCTAGACAGACGCAGGCCCTATACTTCACGCGCGGAACTGACTGATCAAGCAAGTAACAGTACGCTGCGGACGCTCTCACTCTCTCTCGCACACTGGGTGCGATTCCACTTAATACGGACGAAGAACCGATGCCTTCTTCTTTGACGCTAACACAACTGTTGGCGATGTGTCGACGCTGCTTTTGCCTACTTGTCGGCTGGCGGAAGAAGCCGTTATAATCTATGCCCGAGGCACGGTAGGTGGTACTTGGCCGTTCGCCTCCCGACGCCATTGGATGCAGCCAAACAGTGATTAATAGCGGCCATAACACGCAGTTGCTTTGTCGGGGACGTGCGCCAATACGCATCCAGGGTGTGGCGGAAAAGGGTTTACTTGCGAAAATCTGTTCCCATTGTTACCCGGGTGACGTATGTGTCTTGGAGGATATACTTTCGGCCTTAGGTGCAGACTTTAACGACTCTCGTTCTGTATTTTTCATTGAGGTCTTAGCAGAGAATTGATGAGGAATTAAACACTTGATTTTGAAAACTGTCACGCTACTGGCACATGTTCGAAAAATATCTACGTTGAATTTTGTCTTCTCTTGTATAGTTCTTAAATATGCGGACTCATCTCGTATTCAATTCCAAACAATTAGATACATATAGTGCAATTTCATTTTGTATTGCCACTCTACCGTTATAAAGCTAATCTGAGAGACAACACAACATGCTAACACAATAATTGAATCATAATTAATGGACCAATGAACCAATCCCATAGGGCAGACCCTTACCAACAGGCAGAGGCGTCTACACCATAGAAACCGTGGAGCAAATGCTCCATCCAAGAAATAGGGGGAAGATCTGTCAGTGTGTGTGCCACCGTTTTAGGGGTCGGGGGAAAAAGAGGGGAAGGAGAAGTTGCTCCAATGACTTGGAGGGATAGACGCCCCTGCCAACTGGCATATGTATGTCTCCCAGCCATGGCAAGACGATAGTCAAATGATTGATCTCTACAGGATAGAAATTACTCTCTGGCCCGGACACACTTTCGCTGAAGCCTTAACTTCAGCGGCACCCACCGGCGGCGCATAGAGGCCCGGGCGGCGGCGGCGGCGTCGATGCGTGGGGATCGGCGGGGCGCTGTTGCAGATAGTTCCGATCAATCATCGACGGCCACGGCGTGTCAGACGTATTTAACGCGGTGTAGTGATGTATGCACTGTCTTGCAAGCGACATGTAAATAACACGCGCTGTCAGGATGATGTTATCGGTCACGTCAAATAGACAACCGGCTGATGGATATGCCCGCCACTGCATCAGCTAATGGCCGCCGACGCCGCCGACGACGACGCTCCACCGAAGCCGGCTTGCCGACCGGCGGCGCGCCGACCGCCGGCGCAAAGTTCGGTTCCAGCAGAAAGAGTGAGCCAGTTGAGTAGTTGTGTGGACCGGCGAGTGAGTGAATGAATTTGTGAATGAGTTTGTTAGTGAATCAGTCAGTCAGTCAGTCAGTCAGTCAGTCAGTCAGTCAGTCAGTCAGTCAGTCAGTCAGTCAGTCAGTCAGTCAGTCAGTCAGTCAGTCAGTCAGTCAGTCAGTAAGTCAGTCAGTCAGTCAGTCAGTCAGTCAGTCAGTCAGCCAGCCAGTCAGTAGCAAAAGCCAACTGAATGCATGTATGTGTGCTGGTATGTATGTGTATGCTTCTCATGTCTGCATAATCTTACAAGCACGCATGCATCCACGTGAGCATGCACCAGAGCATATCACAGAGCACTTTCTGAACCTCTTAGAAGCGACTCTAGCCGGCTTAACAGGTTCCGTTTGAGTTGGAAGGAACAAATTCTTCTGTACACGAATGATGATAGTTTAGCTGTAGTAGATCTCTTACACACATATAGGGTAACGAAAATAAAAACAAACACCGTCATCGCGAGAGGCGTTGGAGGTTGTGGAGGTCTTAACATCGTCCAAACCTCAAAAAATCCTGGGAAAAGTCGATGACGAATTCAGGAAACTCAAATTCAAATACAGGTTGAACACGAAGAACGTCGAGAAGAGCAGCAGTTATAAACGGACAGAAAATGACGTAGACCGCCACCTGGCGAGTGGATTAAGTTTTACGTTAAAAAAGTCGTATCCCGTTTTACGAGAAAGCGAATAGGAAGGAATAGTCACTATGATCAGCTTTACGAAGGCGCTAGGCCTATATAAACCTACATTACAATTACTTCAGTTTCTTCAATTACTTCAATTACTTCGCTTCAATTACTTCACTTCAATTACTACAGTTACTTCACTTGTTTAACTCCGCCACTGCTCGTACTCTGGCAGTGTCAGTCCCAAGCCTGGATAGAGGAGGAGGGCGACGCTAATGATGATCTTTGTTATCACACAATGTCGTTAAACTGAAACTACTACTACTACTTCAGTAGAGAGGATCGGCTTCTTTGTATGCGGGCTGAGGAGGAGGGCGACGCTAATGATGATCCTTGTTATCACACAGTGTCGTTAAACTGAAACTGGCCCATTCACCAGAGTGCCTCAGTGTCGTTAAACTGAAACTACTACTACTAATCCCTCTCAAAGCCCTACCTGCACCTCACCGCGGTGAGAGGGTGAACAGTCAAGTAAGGGATAGCCTGGTGGGGCTATGCCATCAGTGGTGAAGACCTTGGTCGGAGACCTTGGTCGAAGAACCACCTTGGGCGTCTCGCGAGGTGGAAAGGCTCACCAGGAACCCCGAAACAGCTGGCCAACGCAGGAGGCAGGTGTTGGAAGGACACCTCAGACCGGAAGAGGCCAAAATGGCCCAACGATCTCCTTACCCTACCAGGAGAGGACTGGTCACCGCCTGGCAAGAGACCAAGAAACTCCTAACAAAATGAACACGAAATTTGCCTCATCGTCGGTGAACACTTGACGGAGGAGAAAAAGAAAGAACTACTACTAATACTTCAGTAGAGAGGATCGGCTTCTTCGTATGCGAGGCTGAGGTGTAGAACTAACTCGACAAAGATAGTAAAAACGTCAGGGAAGTAATCGTCAAATATTTGTCTCAGTTTTATTGGCATTGGTTGTTTGAATTGGCCCATTCACCAGAGTGCCTCAGCTCAGAGTTCATTGAGTTTACGGAACCGTCGTTTACTCGCCCACTCTCCCAAAATGGCGTCTGAAAAGTGGGACCAGAGGGCGATAACACCGCTCGGAATTGCTTTTGCCCTTCTTCTAACCATACACATTCACCGTAAAGCTTGTAAAAGATTTCATGAATGGATTGAACGCCTGTGAGGTCTGCTGCAGTGGACGACTGGAAAGGCGTCGGACTATGTTGAGCTGGGAAAGGGATGATGCAAAAACCGCGACTATAGCCAATAAATGGTAGTAGGCCACATTTGGTTACATAAATCATCATCATGATCAGCAGCAGCAGCATCAACATTAACGTCATCATCATCATCATCATCATCATCATCATCATCATGATCACCATGATCATCATCATCATC
Source organism: Allolobophora icterica (assembly GCA_963556255.1). Taxonomy (NCBI): domain Eukaryota; kingdom Metazoa; phylum Annelida; class Clitellata; order Crassiclitellata; family Lumbricidae; genus Allolobophora; species Allolobophora icterica. Next base: position 29,742,897 of record OY744615.1, on the reverse strand, counting down.
ATCATCATCATCATCATCATCATCATCATCATCATCATCATCATCATCATCATCATCATCATCATCATCATCATCATCATCATCATCATCGTCGTCGTCGTCGTCGTCGTCGTCGTCGTCGTCGTCGTCGTCACCACCACCACCATCATCATCATCATCATCATCATCATCATCATCATCATCATCATCGTCGTCGTCGTCGTCGTCAACGATGACATCAACGTCATCATCGTCGTCGTGGTCACTAATAATCATCAGCATAATCATCATAGTCATAGATCACCACCCTCATTCTCAAACCTGTGTCCGCCTAGAATTTTGAATGTAATGTATATTCGTTTATTCAAATAGATAGTTGACAAAATGCAATTACTGACAATAGAATAAAATGTACAATAATTAAAACATTAGAGGATTAAAATATTAATTTGAAATAATAGCAATAATAGTTCTCATTAAAATCAGTTAGAGTAAAATTAGGAGCTAGTAAAAGTACGAATGGTATAACAGAAAACATGAATTGAGGATTAACTAATGAGGGAAGAGGAGGTGAAGAAATGTGTTCGTAGAAATCTCAAATCCTTTAACATAAGCCTAGGTAAGAAGTTTTTGTTGTCCTTTTGAGGTAGTGCAAAGGAGTATGGACGGAGACGAAGATTATGACCAGTATCTGGACGTAAAGGACAAGTAGCGTAAGCAGCCTTGTCTGCATGGCAATTAAGACGTGACTGATATTTCGTTTCGTGTTGTTTTATTTATTTATTTTATTTATTTATTTATTCCGGATATTTCTATAGCGCCTCTCGAAGTCAACTACTACTCGGAGGCGCTCCCGACTACAGCATTTGATACTGTGCCGGAATTTTCACGCCGAAGCGCCACGAGCAATTGCGAGTGAAGGACTTGCCCAAGGTCCGTACGCAGCTGCTAGACCGCTAGAGTGTGATTCGAACCTGCAACCCTCCGGTCACAAGGCGCCGAACTTACCACTGAGCCACCACGCCCCACGTTTGTTGTGGTCCAACGTAACAACTTTCAGTTTCCTCCATGACATGAGTGAATTCAGGAGCGCCGGTAGGCTTAACAAAATTGGACGCACACCCTCTCGTCTCCTCCCATCCACACCCGTCCTCTGTCTGCCACTCGTAGTCATACACTGAAAATGACTCAGAGTGACTCATTAAACTAAAGTACAGTATAACACACGCATTATGAGATCATATGATATTATTTATACATACATTGACATACTGTATGGTAAACCAAAGTTACACAGTGAAAGTGTCAAAAATATCGACGCGATGCCTAACCCTTGTGTGGATTTGATTTGGTGGGTGGACGCACGTGCGTCCAGTGCGTCACGCTGCCGGCGCCAGTGAGTGAATTTGTTCTCGGTTGCATGAAATTTTAAATTACCTGTGCTACATGTACAAGTTTTTTTTAAATAACTCAGGAAAGCTTAGTTTATATTTCAATAGTCTTAGATGTCAACATTTGTGCCCTTGATCAACACACCTCACCTCAATCTCGCCTTACCTCGCTTAAATTGCTCTACCTGACTACTCGTTATGGCTAAGTTATGTCGGTCCTCAAAGTCTTGGTTTACAGTTTTAGATAAATCATTCAAGTATCTTCAATTTCCATTAACATCAAACATTCTCACGACAAGCAGTTTCTGACCTTTGACACGGTTTTTTATCCTCCTCCTCCTCCTCCTCCTCCTCCTCCTCCTCCTCCTCCTCCTCCTCCTCCTCCTCCTCCTCCTCCTCCTCCTCCTCCTTCTTATAACTAAAATAAGCTGAATCGGTTGCACGCCAGAATGCGGCGTGCGATTCACCCCCGATCTCCTGCTAACAGTGTCCTCCTCTCCCACCACTGCGGGCGGTCGAAATTGAAACGCCATCGAAGCGCATTATGGGTTGAGTCACGTCACTTGACTAATACAGGTAGGTAGGCAGGTATACGATGAAAAGCTGATAGGTAGTTGATTGCGGAGATGACGTGGCTTTATAAATGACCCTCTGCCCCGAGCTGTCGCTCCCCCGCCATTCTCGTAACAAATTATGACTTTTTCGAAGGGAATTCTGTAACTGTCAATCTATATCTCTGCTTATGTATGTCTGTATCTGTCTGTCTCTGTCTCTCTTTGTCTCTCTCTCTGTCCCTCTACCTCTGTATGTTTCTGTCTGTCTCTGTCTCTCTGTCTCTCTTTCTCTCTGTTCCTCTGTCTCTCTCTCTGTGCATCTCCCTTCATTCTCACTCTCCTTGTCTCCGTGTCTCTGCGTGCTTCTGTCTCTGTATATCTGTCTCCCTCCCTCCCACTATGTCTGTCTGTCTAACTGTTCACTATCTCCGTCTATTTCACTCTCCCCATGTCTCTTCCTGTCTCCCTCTCAGCCTGTGCCTTTGTCTCTCTCTCGAGATACCCTTCGTATATTCTGAGCCGGCGGTGTTTAATTAAGGGTTTCCACCGTTCTTTTAAAGTTTTGACCGACAATAATTGGCGGGTTCTCTTCGTCTTCGTCGGCTTCCTGTCACGGTCTATGTGTCTGTCGAGGGTGACTGCTTCCACCCTAACCCCCGCCCCCGGCCGATCCCACCCATAATACGCTCGTCAGCCTGATAAAAAAAAACTCCAATATCGCCCACTTTTCTAAAGGCCTTTAGAAAAGTGGGCGATATTGGAGTTTTTTTTTATCAGGCTGACGTTTTGACGTCTTCGATCGCCGCTTCATGGCGTTAGATGTACAACATGTCTATTAGTAATAAGACGGATGGGAGGGGGAAGGGGGAAGGCCCCTCACCCTTTCGTCAACGACGGAGGCCACGGTGGTACGACCCTCCTCCGCCCCATAAATAATCGAATGTTGCTGAGGAATCTAGTTCATATTAAGTCTTCCCGGTGGTCTATAACGAACCCCGAATATTTCACCCTTGCTCTGTCCTTTCACCAATCCTGGCCTCCCTTCAAAGTCTTTGCTAGATAGAGGAATTTAAATTACTAGTTAGATAGTTGTTTCCGTGGCGCAATATGTGGGTGGCAAATGAGGATATTTGCACGTCACTGCATGGTACCAGCTTTACCCATGTGGAGGCATTTCCCGCATTCATTGGGTCTACTGCTGCTACTACTAATACTACTTTCACTACTTCTGCTATTACTACTACCAATACTACTGGTATACCACCATCACCACCACAGCGCCGCCACCTACACCACCACAACCACCACCAATCATATACAGAATACTAGTGCCAAAAATTAAAATTATATTCGTCAGGTGGAGACACAATACTGTTGCCATTTTGTTTCTACCTGATCTTGCTTCGACGCATGAGATGCCATGTTTTCTAAGTAATTCTGTTATTAACCACAAGGGCAGGGCCGTAGCCAGGATTTTGTTTCGGGGGGTGTTTTCTGTTTCAGAGGGTGTTTTCTCGAAATTAAGCAAGCCGACATGCAACCGAATCAACCGACCAAGGGGTTTGTAGTTAGTAAATGCATTATTTCATTTTACATAATTTAATTTCGGGGGTGTTTAAACACCAAAAACACCCCCCTAGCTACGGCCTTGCACAAGGGGTACTCTGGGATATCATGTTTTCTACGTAACTCTTTTGTTTATCCAGTATCTGATTTGCCGGGAAGGGGAGCAGAGGGGTTGGACCCCAGCTTGTTTTTTTTAACTCCCGCTTCTAGCTTTTGACCGATCCCGGGGTCTGCTTGATTCCCTGAAATTCGTTACCCACAGTCCTACACCAAACGACTTCATTATGACGAATCGCAAGGAATACTGCCTTGTTACCTTTGGGTAATTATTTATTATCCAGTTGGCACCCTGACATTTGAGACAATACAACAACTTTTATTTCATCTTTCAGTGCAATATAGTCACGTCTGACGGTCTGACGCTTAAGTGTACAATTTGTTGTTCCTATTAGTAGGGTGAAGTGGGGCAAAAGGCCCCCTCGAGGTAAAAGGCCCCCTAGCGATTATTTTGTAATCTGTGGTGATTTTTGGACCAGCCCTGGTGGAATCGTGAAGAGTATCATCTAGCGAATGATTTGGTGTGAAATCGTCGCAAAAGTCATCGGTTTGACAGTTTTACAAACAAAAGTAAGTTTTTGGTCGTTTCGTTATAAAAATCGCTGTGTATACTTCCATATTTTGAGGCGATGAGATTGTTTATAATATGTTATACTAATTGCTCATTAATAGTAAAAAATACTCTGCTTTCGATCTGAAATAAGGTAACTGAGCGATATTACGGTGTTTTATGAATATCCGTGTCCTATCATGTCTATGGTGACTCGGGGCAAAAGGCCTCCTTTGTGACGGGGCAAAAAGCCCCTCGGGGCCTTTTGCCCCGAATCTTGCCGCAACTAACTACGAAAACCAACTTGTCTAGTAGCATTTTTATGCTTGTGTTGTAGGAATGGTTCGTCATTATAATCGCAAAACAGCAAGAGGGGAGTATGGAAGCATGTCAATGAGCGAAGCTTTAGAGGCTTTGAGAAATGGCATGCCGGTTAAGGAGGCAGCACGTCGTTTTGGAATGTCAGCAAAAACTTTGCGTCGACATCGTGATGGAAAAGTGTCAGTTCCAGGTAGAGTTAGGTTAGGCCGTTTATCAACTGTTTTCACAGTTGAACAGGAAAGCGAGCTGGTGCAGCATATCAAGATGATGGAAAGAGTTCTCTTTGGATTGACGAGGCAAAACGTGAGGAGTTTAGCCTATGAGTTAGCTGTTCAACTAAAAATCGACCATCCATTTCCACATGACACCAAACTTGCTGGACTTGATTGGTTGAATGGCTTTATGGAGAGACATACAGAACTAAGCTTGAGATGTCCTCAGGCAACAAGCTTGAGCCGAGCGGTTGGCTTCAACCGACCACAAGTCAACAAATTCTTTGACATATACAAAGAACTTTTGGCCAACAGTTCTCCAAGTGCGTTGCACATTTGGAACATGGATGAAACCGGCATTACCAACGTTCAGAAGCCTGGAAAAATTCTAGCAACCAGAGGTGCAAGGACTGTTGGCAAAATTACAAGTGGCGAGAGAGGACAAACAGTGACAGTCATTTGCGCAATGAACGCTGCAGGGATATACATTCCACCAATGTTTATATTTCCTCGAATGAGAATGGTAGATGCGTTGATGCGAAATGCTCCACCAGGTGCTATTGGAAGAGCATCAAAAAGTGGTTGGACAGATGGAGCACTGTTTGTTGACTGGCTGCAACACTTTGTGGATGTGGTTAAACCCAGCAAGGAAAAGCCCCATATTCTTCTTCTAGATGGACACTTGAGCCACACGACTTTTGAGGCTGTCACTTTTGCCCGTGAAAATGGAATAAAAATGTTGACCTTCCCTCCACACTGCACACATAAGCTACAACCGCTTGACAGAACTTTTTTCAAGTCTCTGAAAAGTGGCTACAACACTGCTGCTGACAACTGGATGGCTTCCAATCCTGGGAAACGCATATCATTTTTTGATATTGCAGAAATTTTCTCAACTGCCTACGACCGTTCTGCTTCAATTGATAAAGCTGTTAACGGATTCAGTACATGTGGCTTGTGGCCAGTCAATGAAAACATTTTCTGTGATGAAGAATTTGCACCATCAGAGGTCAGTTTAAACATTTTGATCTATTTAAACATTTGCATTTAGTTAAATTGAGGCTACCTCCGATTCTTTATGAATGTTGCATTTGCTGTCTTGTACTTTATTTAAAGTTGTTATACTTATTAAAAATTTTGTGTGTGTGTAATTTCTTGCATCTGAAATTAACATTTAGACTTTGTTTTTCACAGCTTACTGATGAGCCACAACCAAGCACTACACCATCAAATGTTCCATCCTCCATTGCTCTGGAAACTATCACTTCAGTTTCACCTCAGTTAGTACCATCATCTCTTCCAAGCACATCGTCGTTGGACCAGGAAGTTGTCACTGCAGTGCCTGGATTAATTTCCTCCCCTTTGCCATGTGCATCATCATCTAACCAGGATATTGTCCACATCATCCATGAATCATCACCATCGACCAGTCAAAATGATCAGTCAAATTCAGTAGAGGTTCATCATGTTCAAGCTTCAACTTTGGAACCTGTTGCGACAGCTTCTATTTTGAAAGAAATTTCACCGCAACCAAAAATTAAACAAGCAAGAACAAGGAAAAGGAAAGCTCAATCAGCAACACACCTTACAGGAACACCAAACAAAGAAGTACTGCAGGCTAAGAGAGATGTCACTTTGATAAAGAATACTGCTGTCAAGCGCACTATTGCTTTCAGACGAGATGCACAAAACCAGTCGAAAGAAGAAAAGCGTAAGGAAAAGTGTACAAAGAAAGGTATGGACTCGCATTCTGATAAACCTACCTGCAGTGGAAGACCTACAATGAAGAAACGTGTTACGAGAAAGGCAGAAAACAACGGAAAGAAAAAAAGCACAAAGAAGGCAAGGAAAACCATAAGAGATTATGAAGAATCTGATAGTGATGAAGAATGTTACTGCTTGGTGTGTGTTGAACCATTCAGCAACAGTCGCAGTGGGGAAGAATGGGTTGAGTGCACATCTTGTCATGGATGGTCTCATAAGGAGTGCACTGACGACAACCAATATTATGTGTGCCATAATTGCATGTCAGAGTCAGAATAATGGGTCTACTGTGACACAAAGTTTTAGATTAGTCAGTCATCTTTATGTAGTACCATGTAAGACATTTCATTTTGTGCATTTTTTATTGTATGCATTAGCTAATTTTTATTAATTATATTACACAGGCCTTATAATAGGTCTAATTTCTTGTAGGATTTGACATTCTTGAACTTTAACACAATTTGTAGGCTACCACTATCGTGTAATTCTGACCGCATATTATAATAGCTTATCTAACTGTGTTGGTCTACCCAGGACCAGGTAGGCCTATGTGGGATTGAGTTAGGTGTAACAAAAAAGTGTCTGAAATGCTAGTGTGTTGTTATGCATTTGATATTATACTGGTTTTAATACTTATAATGCAAATGGGGCAAAAGGCCCCCATGGAGGCCTTTTGCCCCAGACAAGGGGCAAAAGGCCTCCCTGGGTGAACTTATTAAGATGTTAAATATTTCCTAAACTATGAACTTTGATGCCACCAAACAAATACAGCTTTTAGTACTATTAATGAAGCATGTTTACCAGTGGAAAAATTTTGTTCAATGCTAAACAATTTGCTAAAAAGTCGTTTTTGGGCTTAAAGGGGGCTTCTTGCCCCACCTTACCCTACTTCAGCTAAAACTGCGACGACTGAAAACTCCTTTAAATGTTTAATTTTTAGTTTTATAATTTTTTTACGGTGTTATGTTTGCGTCGTAATTGACTGTTGGTCATTGCAGAATCTTGACGCATTATGGAAGTTCATTAACTCCCTTTAAAAATAACGCATTAAAGAATTAATTATGGCTAAGTAAATTTTTATAATTTATATATATTTCCGACCCCGTGCTTTTTTTGTACAAATCGGACCCTGTGTTTACCACAAGAGGTACTCTTGTATGCCATGTTTTCTACGTAGCATAACTATTTTGTTTACCACAAGAAGTAAGCTTACTCTGGGATGCCTTGTTTTCTACGTAACTCTTTTATTTACCACAAGAGGTTCTCTGGGATGTAATTGTTTCTACGTAACTCTTTTGTTTACCACAAGAGGTTCTCTGGGATGTAATTGTTTCTACGTAACTCTTTTGTTTACCACAAGAGGTTCTCTGGGATGTAATTGTTTCTACGTAACTCTTTTGTTTACCACAAGAGGTTCTCTGGGATGTAATTGTTTCTACGTAACTCTTTTGTTTACCACAAGAGTTTCTCTCGGTGGTTCCTCGTGCTGCATTGCAACCGCCTTGATTCTGCCACTCTCGACGAACGACTTGCAAACAAAACACAACATTGAAGAGATTGGATACTCTCTAATGTTACATCTTTTGTTCGTTCGCTCATTTGTAATTTTATTCACAGATTCGTGTTTTGCTTCTTCAACAGATACTCGTTAGAGGCGCTTCCAACCTCACAACACGAACGCTTCAAAAACAACGAACATAATGGTTTTCAAGCGCTTGTGGATTCTTCTTCTAGCGGTTTGCGCCCAGCCAGCTGCAGGCGACGCCGTCTGCGTGATAACTGATGAAGGTCCCACAATAAGCATGTTTGCGGACATTTGACGAGGTTATATGCGCAACAACACAGGCCTGCACGAAATTGTCGTAGATGCATCTTGAAGTCTGGAGAACAGACAGATAGCTCAGCATTGTTGATGGAGTGGTTAATCAAGTTGCTGTTACCTATTCGCCCCCCCTCGCATGCCAAACTAGCCGTCACGTTCCAAAACGGCATGTTCAGTCAAACTGGGTTTCTTGAGGACAGACAGACCGGGATGGGAAGTGATATCATCGGATAAAGAAAAGAAAGACAAAGGAGCTCCTGTAGGAGATTACCAGGTTAGTTAGACCAACCACAGCGAATCATCTGTGCCCTCCGTGGAAGTTCAGGTCGGTGGGGCAATCAGATCACCTTGCGCAGCAGAGCAAAAATATCTACAGCCAGAAATGGCTGAAGCAGAAACACAACTCACTCATAATCGTAATCTTCGAACTCCAAAGCGCCACTTGAAGGCCAAGCACAGGGCACCAGCCTATTCACGAGCGCTGCGTCAAATCAGATGGGTTTTCCAAAGAGTAGTACAAAGGAGGCCCGAGTCTGGTTACCAAAGGGTCCGTATCACGATTGAGGAGGCAGAGGAGCTGTCAAGGCGGGTGTCGTTTAGGGCGAGAATTGGAACCAGGAAGGCGGAAGACCAGATGGGTCAGAATAAGGTGGAGCACAGCATGCAAGACAATTACGTATATATCATGACCTTTGCGCGTTTCTGCAATGATATATATACCGAGTGCAGTTCCTTTAGGAAGAAGCCGGATATATATATATATATATATATATATATATATATATATATCTTATGCCGATCATTTCCGAAAATTTAGTGCAGCGATTATCCTGTAGTTGCATTCATCTATATTAGATGTGACAGATTGATTGCAACCTGTGATGCTAGGTTAGAGTTAATGTCTATGTATGTTTCTTTTCTGTATAAAATTGCCAGCATCAGTATATGTCGTATTATGCCAGCGTCATGGGGTATAAACTATTAAGTCCCCAATGGGGTTATGAGGGAAACTGTGCTTCGTAAGCAACACGGAAAGCAGGGAGCCAGCTAAAGACAATTAGAATTAACGGCTGGCCTTTGGTCGTTTGGCTCGAAGCAAACGAATTTTATGAAGCACGTTCACCACTGACAACTTCTGTACTTGAAGTCCTACGGGAGGTCAAGCGAAAAGGATTACTTAGCTTCAAGATACAATCGCTCAGAACTGTTAGGTATATATACGACATCGAACTGACCGTGTGTATCGGATATATATACGAGTCCATGACCTGAATGCCAACGATGGAGGTAGAATAGCAGTGCACAGAAATAAAATAGTTTAATTCTCATGCATGCTGGCTTAAGTAGGCAAATGTAGGCTGTATACCTGAGCTTTGAGTATGGCCTGGCAGTGCCAGTCCCAAGGTTATTATAATATATTCATGTTTATTCACAAGCTCACTGGCAAACTGCAGTAAGTTACTTTCAAACATTGAAACATGACGGTACAATTATCAAGATCTTAATTAGCACACGTCTTGGCAGCCTGTTAGTCGCCCGTTCATTTTATTGCTGCTCCCTAGTGAGTGGAAGGCTGAGCCGACCTAGAGAGGGCTTGCGGGCATCGAACCGCGTCTTTCAAGATCTTATGTTGTTCATGCAAGAGTATTACCATTCATCTACCCCCCCTCCCAGCCGTCTTCGTCACGGTTTGCTAGATGTAATTGTAGGGGCTCTTTGGGACAATAAATATAATCATTTGTAAAACTGGATAATTCGTCACAAAACTGATTAAAAGCAACCATCCATGTTTACAGTATGTTAATATGAATGGGAATGGGCGATAGTGTAGTGGTTATGGTGCTGGACTGTCAACTGAGAGGTCAGGGTTCTAATCCTTGCCAGGGCAGAAATTTGGTTCAAGATTTCTGCTCCATCTGCGCCCCTTAGCCAACTCAGCTATAATGAGTACACTGACCGTACATTATAAGTGGGAAGATGAGACGGCGAGGGAGACGACTGGCCACCCGCTCTCATATGCCGAGGCTTAGAAAAAATGAAGTCGCTAACACTTCATACCCATGGCTGCCCCTCAGACTAACTTAAGGGACTGTTTTTCTCTGCTTCTTCTAATATGAATTAACGCAAACTGTACGGGTATTAGATAACTACCAGGAGTCACACAGTGGCATACCTCCAATCAGCCAGACCGCAACACTAAAATAGATTGCAATTAGTTAATATTGGGCACAGGTAGGTCTGCATGTATAGCATTGTCGTATATACAGCTCCGGTGCATGCGAATCCTTACATCAGAGTCGTCAAGGCTTGACTTGCAAGCGAACGACGAAGTACACAAACCAGACGTAGCTGGTGTGTCGGAGGAGTTCAGTCTTCATATACTTTCTTCGCGTGCTCCCAAAAGGCCAATTACTGGTCCAAAGTAGCAGCAGATCACGCACAGCAGCAGAAAAATAAATACAAAAGACTGAAGAGAGTAATTCTGCAAATTAGGCAGATCTGTTTTAGAGATCTGCTCCGGGTTAAAGAAAACCAGATGAGCTGAGTTTTCGCGTGTGTCAGTTGAAGACAGTTGGCCCAACGACATCCGAACGCAGAACGCCACCGATATCTGAAGCATATTCTCCACTGAGGAGAATCTCTTGTACATCTAAACTAGAGCTGTACCGATGCATCGGCAGCATTCACAATCGGGCCGATTTTTACAGGTATCGGCATAATTTGCATCGGCAAAAAATAATCTGCGCCGATGCAAATTACTTTATAATTAACGTTTTTCGCACAATAATCGTTACAAAAAATTTGCACAAATATCTATGTTTTGTTTCTTATTATTTCTTTTTATTTAGCATTGCACTACTTACTAGGCACCGTAGAAACCAAGGACCTATTAAACACAGGACTGGAAACTCCTTAATAACCCTTATACTTATACAACGCCATGTGCCTAGTTTTGAGCGATAACAAAATGATAGGACTCATACGCGGTATCGGCTATTTCAATAATCGGCTATACGCGGTATCGGCATAATCGGCAAAAAGGGCTATCGGCACACCTCTAATCTATACTGACGATTACTGAGCCGTGAACGTTTTCCCGAGTAGCATGAGCTTATTGATGAATCACAAGTGACAAGGAAGAAACGACCAAGATTAAATTAACGCCTTAACGGTGTAGAGAGTATAGAGTTTTTGAGTTAGTCTTATTAGCCATGAGGTGGAAATCTGTGGATTACCTAAACAGATCGAAACAAAGGACCAGTCAGACCGCGTGGAACAAAAACCACAGCTGGAGCAACCCAAAGAGGATAGAACGCAACCATCAAGTTTGAAACATCGACCATGAAGTAGGCCTAAATACAGGGCAACGGATCGCGAGGAACCGTTTACAAACTAAATATGGCTAGCGGCACATTTGCGTGAGAGGCATTTAGCCTCCATTTGCTGCATTTGCTAAAATGTTCCCTGGTACATAAGATGATTTTGGCTTAGACTACGTGCAGAGATTGAACTTATAGGCCACATTGGCCTATCATCTCATGCCACTCATCTTCTCTCCTCTGTGTGGCTTAATTGAGAGCGCTTAAGCGATGTCGTACACTGCTTCAAACAGAAGCATGAAACAGGAACCCCAGTAGAAACATAGTTCAACCTCCTCAATTCTCGTCGAGCCGTAATTCCTCATTAGGCGGATGATTTCGGAGAGCGAACGACTTCGTCGTACACTCTAATTAGCCGCACGTTTTTTTCGCTCTAGGGCGCCACCCTACATCAAGCACACACGATTGCTTTGCGCTGTGGACTCGGTAGTCGATACTCCTCTGTGGAAAGTTGCCGCGGCACAAAGAGCGCCCTCTAGCGAAAGGTGGTGGCATCTACCGACGAGTGGAATTATTAGGACGGTCTGGAAAAGGCAGGAAATGTATCTGGAATTATATTCTTGCGCATGAGGACGCATCTGTCTTATTACAGCTTGACGCAAGTGCACAGCGTAAATTATAATTACAGACCCATATAGGATTAAAAGGAGAGAGAGAGCGAGAGAGGGAGAGAGAGAGAGAGAGAGAGAGAGAGAGGAGAGAGAGAGAGAGAGAGAGAGAGAGAGAGAGAGAGAGATAGAGAGAAGAGAGAGAGGAGAGAGAGAGAGAGAGATGAATGAGAGAGAGAGAGAGAGAGAGACGAGAGAGAGAGAGAGAGAGAGAGAGAGAGGATGAGAGAGAGAGAGAGAGAGAGAGAGAGAGAGAGAGGTACACGTTAGGACAAATAAAATCTACTGAATAACAGTGAACTGTTAACACTAAAATGTAACCTCAATGGTCAGGCCACTATAGAAGACCATAAGGTTAGATAACTTTGTAATTAGAAGTGGTCAAACAACCCTAAGTTTATACGTGTTAAATATATATATATATATATATATATATATATTGCTTAGGAGCAATAAACAACCTATGTTATGTTATGCTATGTTATCTTATATATATATATATATAAATATATACGTTTGTGTTTTAGCCTGTGAATCCAAGCAACAATATTATACAATATAGACACATCCATAGCGGATTTACAAATATGGGAAGTTTCAAATCTGCAGGATTGGTCTGAGGATCCACCGTTAAATCCAGTCACATCTTTTACATTTTATGTTCGTGTGTATGCACACAAACGCATCTGAGCAGGAAATTGAGAAGCAGAGAATTAACAAAGAAAACCAAGAAAAAAATATAGGCCTATGAGACTTCGATACAACCCATTCTACAGTATTTCTACTATACGGATCGGAAATTCGTAATGCTGGACATTGCAATGCGAAAGCAAGATGAGAACAGAATACTCACAGCGGAAATTAGTTGGCTGCGAAAAACAGCAGGGATGTCAAGCCTACAGCAAAATAAGACATGATGATATAAGACGATCATTAGGTATCCAAACAACTCTGCTTGACAAAGTCGTTCAGCGAAGACTCCGATGGTTTGGACATGTAGAGAGAATGCAGTTGATCGAATCCCACACAGTCAGGGCTGTAGTGGTAAAATTTGAGGTGAGTACACGCTACCGGTGAGCAGCGGCGTCACCCACGGCTTTTTTAGGAATTCGTCTAAGAAAATTTCTGACTTTTACGAATTCTGAAAAAAATTCTTGCCATTTTGCGATTTCGTCTCTGAAAAAAGTTGATGACCTTTTTTTTTTTTTTTTTTTTTTTTAGTCATTCGCCTTCGAAACCTTTGAAAACCTCTCTTTTTTAAAAAAATTCGTTATTCGCTCAGTATACGGTCTCTAGAGAGGTAAGTATACGCTGTATACCCGCGTTACAACCCCGACTGTCCCCTCTCAAATTTCTCGAGAGGTAAGTATACGCTGTATACCCGCGTATACGCTCGACTACAGCCCTGCACACAGTGCACTGCTTTCAAGACTCAAATGAAAAACAAACGAAGGCAGACAAAGACTACGCGGGATAGATAATATAAATGAGGACATAACATCACTTGGACTAATACTGAGAGGAGCAATGAATATGAAAAATGACCGTGGACAATGGATAATATTTATTCGCACCCTTCGCCGCCAAATGGCTGGCGTCAGGAACTGATCATGATTATGATATATATCTAGCCATTACTATATCGTCTGGGAAACATTTCCAAGGCACATGTCCAGTAGCCTAGCTGTTAAAACTCGGGCAGCGCTTCGGACACGTGAAGCCTAACTATATCCGTTGACTTTAACAACAAAATTCGGTAGTCGCTGGAACGCTACAGTAACCTACTGAAATAACACGTCGGTCTGTAATCAGTTGAAACTCATTCAGCCGGATAACATTTCTACTGTCAGACTCTTGTAGAAGCCGACCAACAAATTTTCCATGTACGGTTGCACTTGGTGTGCGTTCGAAGTCATCGCTCTGAAAAGGAAAGTCGTGGCTCTGAAAATGAAAACCGTTTTTCTAAGAATTAAAGTCATCGCTCTAAGAAAGGAAATCATTGGTTTGAAATGAAAGTGATTGATCTGGAAATGAAATCATTGCTTTGAAAATTAATGTAATTGTTATGAAAGTGAAAATTAATGCTCTAAAATAAAAGTCATTGTTCTGATAATGAAAGTCGTTGCTCTGAAAATGAAAATCGTTGCTTTAAGAATTACAGTCATCGCTTTGAGAAGGAAAATTTTTAAGAATTACAGTCATCGCTTTGAGAAGGAAAATTGCTTTGAAACGAAAGTGATTGGTTTGGAAATGAATATCATTGCTTTGAAAATTAAAGTCATTGCTCTGAAAGTGAAAGCTATGCTCTAAAATAAAAGTCATTGCTCTGAAAATTAAAGTCGTTGCTCAGAAAATTAAAGTCAGCGTTCTGAAAATTAAAGTAGCATCTCTGAAAATGATATGCATTATTCTGAATTTCAAAGTCATTGCTGTATTATGGACCTGATCCGTTTGAAGTGCGACCATAACACATATGCTCTCGCTCCCAATCATCTACAGTCATGCAGACAGCAGGACGCAATGTAATACAGCGCAACATAAACTCTGAGTCTGATAAGAGAAATATTGCATAAAAGAGCAGATCTGGCGCCCTACACCGTAATATCGATGACGGTCTGACGACCCTGTACCGTGAAATCGATACCACGATCTCCCGATCGCAGGCAGTATATAACTACTGAGATTGCAAAGGTCGCACAAATGCTATTACACCAGCTCCTCTATTTCCCACTTACGTTTGGCCTTTTATCTTCGCATGCATACACTAACAAGCATAGAATGTTGAGTTGTTTATGACCATTTGGTCGTGTTCGCATACAGTCGTCTGGTAAACTCGTTCAGTCTGGGGACCATTATACTTGTAAGTGTAATCGAGAATTTATATAGCGCCACTCAAAATCAGAGGCGCTCCCGACCAGGTTCAGTGTCTTCACTGACAAAGATAAAGGTGTCATAGGAGTTTCTATAAGGCGTGAGAGTTGATTTGCCTTCACCTTTACACTTTACATTCCTGAGAAATATTGTTCCGGGTTAAGTACATTGAGATATCAATTATTCATTAGACGATTATATTACAGATATACAAGCCTTTATTATTCTACTACCTAACGTACACAAGTTACACATTTGTTGAATTTCTGTACATATATTGGAAACATATATTTTTATACATTTATACAAAAGTCGAATGCAATGTATGGCAATGCAATATAAGCAAGTTATGAAGAACATATTTTGTCTAGTAGTAAATGGACTTTATAATTACGTAATGCTTATTAGGCCTATGTCTGGCGTTCAAGCACAACCCCTGTGGCCAGTATAGACAGGGGCGTCTATCCCCCTAAGTCATTGGAGAAACGTCCATTTTCCCCCTCTTCTTCCCCCTCCCCGTTCCATCCCCCCATAAAATGGTGGCACACACACTGACAGATCCCCCCTATTTCTTGGATGGAGCATTTGCTCCAAGGTTTTTATGGTGTAGACGCCCCTGAGTATAGACAGACAATTGTTCATGGACATCCTATGAGAGCACTAGTGACTACTGGTTACATGTTACGGCGTGTCTATACGCTTTCAACTCTACGTCCGCAGCTTCGCACCAAATGAAATATGATTTAGTCATTTTAGTGGATCTCCACCATTTCTCCTATTTCTCGAGAGTGGTTCGCATGCACACAATAGTTTCGATATATGGTTCGCGTATGCATGTATACAATTAGAAATGTCGTTTTTCAACCACATGATCAGTTGTTTGATCACTGTTCAGCTTGTTCTTCAGCCTACATATCCTTAAAGCCAAAGACCATGACTCTGAGAAACGTTGTAGGCAGAAGAATTCAAGGAAACAAAGGAACATCATCTGAACAACACCCAATGACCGCCTCATATATATATATATACATACATATACATTTATACACACATATATATACACAAATATATACATATATATATAGTTTTGTAGATACCTAAGCTCCTAAAACTAGTGCAATTTGCGCTGTACTTAGTTATTTTAACTTGCGCTTGATAAATCTTCATATAATAATAATTATCATTGTTATTGTTGTTATTATTATTATTAATATTTATTATTATTATGAAACTGATAACTATAACGATAATGATAATGATAATAATAATAATAATAATAATAATAATAATAATAATAATAATAATAATAATAATAATAATAATAATAATAATAATGCACCGTTACGAGGGACCCACGTGAGACCTATTTCTTATACCAACGCCTATCGCTAACGATACAGCGTTTCAACGCGGTAGCTTTTAGGGGCACTTTCGCCAGCCAGGAAACAGATGATAACGGCCATTCCGGACACTTTTTTTCTACATTAGTTAATATTTAAGTCCCTGAGAGATCCTGTATACCTCGGGGCAAAAAAAATAATAATATTAATATTACTATTAATATTAATAATAACCGTACAGATTATTTTAATAATAATATCAAATAATAATAATAACCATACAGAAAATAATAATAATAATAATAATAATAATAATAATAATAATAATAATAATAATAATAATAATAATAATAATAATAATAATAATAATAATAATTATATTCGGCCCAATCAATGCTGCTGGACTAGCATTCGTCAAGGACCTTGGACGTCTTCTGAGCCAGGTCTCAGGAGACCCAAGAGAAGCTAGCTTCCTCTTCCAACGCTTAGCTGTGACAGTCCAGCGCTTCAACGCAGCCGCCTTCCGCAACACTTTTGCACTTCCAGGTCACGATGAAGATGGTCACTCCAGAGATTAATTTTCACATATTTAGTATCTGACTCCTGAGGGATTATATGTACCTCTGGGGAAAAAAATAATAATGATAACGATAACGATGATGCTAATGATGGTGATGGTGATGATTATGATGATGATGATGATGATGATGATGATGATGATGATGATGCTAATGATGGTGATGGTGGTGATGATGATGATGATGATGATGATGATGATGATGATGATGATGATGACGATGAGGATAATGATGAAGATGACGATGATGATGATGATGTCCACATGCACTTTGTTGCACAAAAAGCTTCTCAGCAAAAGATGCATATCCACGGCAGTATACACGTTTTCAACAAAGTAGTTATTTGAAATTCAATTAATATAGAGATCCACCGAGTCTTCACAGGTGAGCGACTCGACATTTCTTCGTCGATTTGGTTGGTTTAATCTCAATCGGGACGGAGGTCTTGCTGGTCCACTGGGCCTCCTTCGCCTTCAGCGCCTTCTCCATAACCAACGACGGACTCGACTCCTTCGACCCTGATGTCGTGCAGAACCCGACCGAAGTCCACTCGTTCTGCACGGTGGTCTTTGGCCCCATGGGGCGCATCGGGACCTGAATGGTACGACCTACCGGTGACCTGACCATCGACAGGTGTCCTCCGCCAGCAGGAGCCAAGCGACGAGTGTCAAGGCAGGGCAGACACCTGCACAACAGCCAGCGAAGGTCGTTCTGCAATTAAACACAACAGGTAAAAATAAACGATATCATTTGACAGGTGACTAACTAATGAAAGAAACTGCCAGTGAGTGAACTTTATTTCAGATATTAACTACTGAACACAATAAACAATAATTGTGGTCAACGGCCTTTGATGTCGTATACGAAACAGTTAAACCTTGGGTCTGGTCTTTTCAGAACTCCAGCTCTTGATTGTGTCTACATTGTAAGGTATAGGGTAGGGTCAAAGCAAACGGCCATGGCAGCCAAAAGACGTCGTTAGACACTGGAACCACTGTTTTTCACCAGCACATCTTAACCTCGCTATAGTGCGATACTTGACATGACCCATAAAATCAGCCGTATAGGAATTACTACCCCCCCCCCCAGTGACAATTGGTCTAGCGTGCTGAGGTAGATGCCAATGGTTGCATTAGTTACAAACTCCGCCAGCACAGAAAGATATTCCAAGATATCTGTTCCACTATCACCCCTATCGAACTCGGTTATAAAATGAGTGCATAAACCGCACACCGTCGATAGTTAGATTAGTCAGCGAGGCTCGCCACGTTCTCTTATATACCGACGCTAAGAATAAGGAAGCCGTTAACAATTTTAAAGAATGGCTGAAACTCGGGGAGGCTTCAAGCATTGTTTCCCAAATTCTTGCCTTCTAGTAATTCATAACCCGAGTAGCCACTAACTATGAAAGCATTTTGCAGACTAAGGAAAGTTGACTGAGGGATCGCAATTCAATAATCGTTATAATTATACCACCTGTACGTATAATCTACGGCAGCTTAAGCTGGAGCTGAACCGGCTGACACCTAGTGAGCTTAAGTAAAGAAATGCAGGTGCAGTCGGCCAACCAAGTTCAATCATCGTTTTGTAATCTCTCTATTATTCACTTAGTTGGGGAGGTGCTCGATAGTGACATGGTGTAGCGGTTAGCGTGCTGGACTGTCAACCGAGAAACTCCCAGTGCAGAACGATCGGTCTTCGGTCGGGTTCAAATCCTCGTCAGAGCATAAATTTGGTTCGAGCGCTCTGCTCTAACTGCTCCCCAGCCCACTCAGCTACAATGAGTACACTGACCGTACACTGTAGATTTAAAGATGAGACGGCGAGGGAGAGGGCTGGCCACCCGCCCTCATATGCTAAGGCTAAGAAAATGATTCACAGATAAAAGGTTCACCGACAAAAGGTTCACGACAAATGGTTCACCGACAAATGGTTCACGATCACTTTTCATCGAGAATCCAGCTTCCAGTTTCAGTTATTTATTCAACGATAATCCAGCTTCTAGTTTGAGCTCTATTTTCATCGGCTATCCAGCTTCTACTTTGATTTATGGTTACATAGCTCTCCAGCTTCTACTTTAAGTTGTTTTTTCAATGGCTATCCAGCTTCTAGCTATGTTTGCATTTTACTATCAACCGTTTTCATCGCTCATTCCGCTTCTAGTTTGAGCTTGATTATCGATGAATATATAACTGAAACTTGAAGCTGGATTTTCGATGAAAATGTAACTCAAACTAGAAGCTGGAAAAAGTGAACCATTTGTCCGTGAACCATTTGTCGTGAACCTTTTGTCGGTGAACCATTTGTCCGTGAACCTTTTATATATATATAATATATATATATATAATATATATATATATATATAATGCTTATTCTCGTCTTCGGCCTACGTGTCCTTCATTTTATTTTTGTTCTCTTTGTCCCTTTTACTCTGTTTTTGCCTTGCATGACATTTTTAAGCGGACAGTAACACACCCGTCCTTGTGTGTTGTGCTGTGGTCGTTATCCCTCTCGTCTGATCCGATTATGGATCGTTATGCTTTCCCTTGAAACGCAATTACCCATCGACACATAACACGTTACGTCGCTCCACATGCATGTCTGGAAATAAGTCCTTGAGTTGGAGACAATGGAACTGGTGTAATTATTTCTACGGCACCGTCTCTCACGATTCACAGTATATGCCGTTCTCTATAGTAATTATTATTGAAACCAAAACCTGTGTGTTTGCTGGCGAATGCCGTATACTATTATAATTATTATTGAAATCAAAACCTGTATATTTGATTGAATCATGCTGAAATGAAATAGTTACACATAAGCCTGGATTGTATGCGCTATGTATGTGCAGTGGCTGACGTGGAAGTCAAAAGGGCAACCTAAAAGGTTCTGAAGGACTCGTTGGTGGATTAGGAGGCTGAGGCTCTGGCTATAATTTTGCTTTAGAATGTATCACGTGTGGAAATTAAAGAAGACATTCAGTGCTTTGCGTGAAAATAATAAAGAGGACAATGCAATACACAAACTGACACAATAGTAATTTAGAAACACAATTTTCGAGTTAGGCCCATAACTAATTTATATTAATAGTTTGACACAGAATAATCTGACACGCTTTAACTTTTGTCTCAAATTTATTGGGAGTAGGTTCATAGTGTCGAAGGCCTTTTGACAAATGGAAAATTTCTAAAGGAAATTCATAGTTAGGCCCTATCTCTGCAGTCTAACATTTAATACACCATGTCCAATAATACAGCAACTGAAGACTTGTTTGCTGAAACCCTACCGACAAGGTCTTCAGTAAACCATAATATTGTTATGCAACATTTTCACGAGAGCTCAATTAGGTGAATCTTTAAAGAGGTTTTTAATGTATTTTCTTTATTAATGCTCGAAGCTTGCACAGTATCACAGTATCACAGTATTGACCTAAAGTCCATAAAAATAAGCTACTCGTAAGTTTCTGTAAATAAAATTCTCACAACATAATTATTGCAAGTTGCTCTGGATTATAAACTTTAGTTGTGTACGCCATCTACCAAAGAATGAAAAAATCTAAAGACGTTTAGAAATAAAAGCATTAAAGACATAATTCTCCCCTGCACAGTTGAATAGCTATATTGTATTGTATTGCATTGTATATGGGCATTTATAAAGCGCCTCTCGCGGTATAGACCATTCAGAGGCGCTAATCGCTATGTCATCCGTGAGCCAAACGTGATACATTCTGAAGCCGGATAGAATTTACTGGAGGATTAAAGAATATTCTAGTTCAGAATTATTAAATTTAATCGTCTCAGTTGGTGACAAATGAAAATAATCAGCTTACATTGAATTAGTCACGACCATAACGTATCTCTCACATTATGGTCATGACAACTAATAATCTGACGCCTTTGTTACGCAAGTCGTGCCGTTGTTATAAAACGCATTTTTAAAGATTCTACAAACACATTTCCAGAGGAAATTGAGCTACGTTATAGAAATTTTTAAGTAATAAATAATTAAGTCGTGCAGTGACGTAAAATGAGACTATATGAGTACCTAAAAACTTCTTACAATACGATATTCGATATCAGTCTTACTCAGCATCAGTGGCTATAAAGCTTTTGAGAATACGGAACAACGGTGTATATAGGCTACATTTTAGCTTTGTTGAGATTTCGCTTCACGACCACAGGCGAACTTGTTCTGTTGTAGCCTACTCTCTTAGACAAAACAGTGTTTGTGGTTGGATAATCTACCTGGAAAAGCCTACCTCTGGACCTGCGTGTCTTTCTGGCTATAGGGATCCTACATTTGCCTTTATCAACCCTTCAAACCTGTTCTCTTTCCCCCGGATCCGTAATGGTAGCGAAGAGATCTATAGGCTAAACTCTGTTATTTTCGATTGCTGGCCTCAGATTGCGTCGTATACCTTTCCAACAGTTTCACTTATTAACTTAGCACCGATATGACATGATTTAACAATGGAGTGACGGCGAAAAGCCTTTTCCAGAGGGATCAACATTTACTGTTGACCTGGTTCATTCATTCATTCATTCATTCATTCATTCATTCATTCATTCATTCATTCATTCATAGGTAGACTGCAGCTTCTGACTAACGAAGTTGTGTCATAACGAAGATAAAGATGATTAGCGTCGCCCTGCTCCTTTATCCATATACGAGGGCAGACGCTATATATATATATATATATATATATATATATATATATATATATATATAATATATATATATATATGTATATAATATATATATATATATCGTGTTCCTATGTTCTATAGGGACATGCGAACTTCATTCTTTGGCGTAATCGGCCTGAAGGTGTTCACATTTTAAAGATTACATATATATAAAGTTTTGATATATATAAAGATAAAGAAGATGATTACATATATATATATATATATATATATATGAAAACCCTTATGAAAACCTTTATTACGCCATAAGGGTTTTCATATATATGTCAAAGAGGTAGAAGCAACAACCAAGACCAATTAAAAAAGAAAATTATATATAATTATATAAACTCTTTAGAATATATATATATATATATATATATATATATATATATACACTTCAGAAAAGAGTAGTCGTGCTCAATTGGAGCAAGGAGTGTCAAGTGTGACTCTGGCCATGCCACCTGCCCTAACCTCAGAAAGGAATTAAGGACCTTGAATTACACAGGTCTTTATAGGAAGATCCGCATAACGAGACTGATATCCCACTTGCTTACTTAGGTTATTAGTAGGCAGGTGACCGTCGTCGATGAGAGGACGGCTTCCGCGGATGGAGATTAGTTGCTAATAACAATTACGCGAGTCATGGCCACCGCCAATACGACGGCAATATAAGTGTAATTAAGGAAAGACGCATTCAAAACATGCGCCACAAGGAATACATTCACACACACACACACACACACACACACACACACACACACACACACACACACACACACACACACACACACACACACACACACACACACACACACACACACACACACACACACACACACACACACACACACACACACACACACACACACACACACACACACACACACACACACACACACACACACACACACACACACACACACACACACACACACACACACACACACACACACACACACACACACACACACACACACACACACACACACACACACACACACACACACACACACACACACACACACACACACACACACACACACACACACACACACACACACACACACACACACACACACACACACACACACACACACACACACACACACACACACCTATAAATATCAATTATATACATGTACATATATATTATATATATATTATATATATATACATAAATCATATATATATATATATGTGCATGTGTTGGTGTGTGCGTTTAGGTACATGTGTGTGTTTGTGTGTAGATGTGGGTGTATGTGTGTGTGTACGTACGTACGTGAGCAGTTCCTTAAACTAGCCTGATAGGCAGCCATGTGTATGAAGTGTTAGCGAATTCGTTTTCTTAGCCTCGGCGCATGAAGGCGGGTGGCCAGTCCTCTCCCTCGCCGTCTCATCTTCCCACCTACAGTGTACGGTCAGTGTACTCGTAATAGCTGAGTTGGTTTGGAAACGCAAGTGGAGCAGAAACTTCGAAACAAAAATGTGCTCTTGCGAGGATTTGAACCTCGGAGTCTCCGACATCTCGGTTGACAGTCCAGCACCTAACCACTACACTACTGCGCTTGCACGTATACGTTGGTACATACAAATGTACGCACACGTTCGTACATATAAACCACAGTCATTGTGATTTATTATAAGACAATTGGTGATTATAAGGCTAATTGTCACACTGTTGCAATCATAACTGTTGCAAAAGTGTTGCTTAGCACCTCTTTAAGAATTTCTTAAACGTGCACAAAAGTAGTCAGTCACATGAGAACATTGTGTCTGCAAAGCTTTGGAGGTTGTACACTGTGTACGGCATTAAATGGAACCAGAGGCGTCTACACCATAGAAACCTTGGAGCAAATGCTCCATCCAAGAAATAGGGGGGGTGGGAAGATCTGTTAGTCTGTGTCACCATTTTAGGGGGAAGGAACGGGGATGGGGGAAGAAGAGGGGGAAAAGGGACGTTGCTCCAATGACTTAGGGGGATAGACGCCCCTGAATGGAACGCAGTGGAAAGAATGTTCCGTGAATTGAAGTCCAGTGCAAGAGTCGACCCACGTGTAGATGCGTGGCAGTGAGGAACAATGACGACATTGACATTGTCAGTATTGACTGACAACGGGCGCAGCTGATCTCAGTGAGGACTATAGAAACACGCAAAGCACGCTGATGTGGTCCAGGGCTACGTCGGTGTGGTGCCAGAACAGTTCCGTTGCGAAAAAGGCTCCCACTTCACTCACTCTTGACACAATAGATCCTATAGCGAGACGATCTTACCAAAGCCTAACTTGTGCGCACTTAACTTCACTTATGTATGCTACCGATATACAGTATGATATTATGCAGCTACTATCGGCTGATTCAACTGTTTTTTTCTTTCATTGGAATTGTTTACTTGAACCAATGAACGTTATGTTATGTGATGACCTTAAAGCATCCTGTTGCATTGATAGAAAAATTTGACTAAGAATAATACTTTAGAAAGTGTGACATTAGAAGCACGTGGCAGCATTGACCCAAGCAGTTTATGAGTTAGAAAAATCGAAACGACGGCAGACGGCATCAACAAAACATTCTGTCTTTAGACCAGTCTTGGTTACCATGCATGTAATGATTTCAAAACAGACTCACAATTTGTACACTTACATCCGGTACTTGAAAAGCTGCTTTGTGTGCCAGTGAATTCAGCACTGTAGAACGTATTTTTCACATGGCAGAATTTTTATGAAGACCCACAGGTCACGTCTTGGTCAGAAAATTCTGAGCGAATTAATTTTTATAAAATGCAACCGGCATATGGAATAAGATTTCGCCCGAAGGACTTCTGTAAATACGAATTCGGAATTCTCTGCAGTCTGCATTTGGAATTGTTTTGTTTGAATAAAATAAAAGATTCGTGTTTTAATTAAACTAGCGAGTAGTTTGACTTGACAGTCTTTTTTTTAGAAAGGAATAGAAATCTGGATATGGTTGTGATTTGTGGGTATTGTTCTCGGTTTTGGTCTTGAGTTTCAACGTCTTGGTCTTGGTCTTGAGGTTCAAGGTCTTGGTCTTGGTCTTGGTCTTGGTCTTGAGGTTCAAGGTCTTGGTCTTGGTCTTGGTCTCGAGGTTCAAGGTCTTGGTCTTGGTCTTGAGGTTCAAGGTCTTGGTCTTGGTCTTGAGGTTTAAGGTCTTGACAACAAGACTGCTTTAGACCCAATTATATATGATCGCGTTCAGAAATTACTTGAACCAATCACAATATTTTTCTGAATTGTTTTAACCCATGTCTCATTTTTCTTCAGCCCGACCTTTGAGACTCCGCCATAGCGTAGTTAAACAGCGACAAATCGACCTTTGGAAGATCGTCCGGTCGTACAAGTGTTATCTTGCAGTGCAGACGGAGGGAATCAGCGCCGAGTGGTTCGCATGTAATCCAATAATCCGCGAAAAGGGTGATAGATTATCCAGCAGCCTACGGTTGTAGTTGTCCATCCCGGAAGAGAAGAGGCCGGCAGTGTTTTAAACCTGTATATTGCTCAGGTGATATAGTGGCAGATTTCTAACGCGACTGCCTTTCAAATCTCCCGTGTTGATCTGACCATTCAATATCAGCACATTTATCCCGCAAGGAAACATTGTCCAGTTGTTGGAATAAATGCGATCGTGTTTACATATCAGCCGACATATTCTCTGTGAATAACTATTACTATAGATGCATGTGAATAATGAGCGATTATACTATTATTATTTATTGTCCCGAGGCATATGTGATCCCTCAGGAAATTAAAAAAATTCCGAAAATACACACAATTCTGGGACTGTTAAACTCGTCAAGATCCGGCGTAGCAAGGGTGCCTTAGAAGGCAATGACATTAGGCCTATTACTATTATTTTGCCCCGAGGTACATCAAATCACTCAGGAATTATTATCCGGATAATATAACAAACATTCTGGGACGACTAGAACTCGTCAAAATCCGGCGAGGCAAAAGTGCCTTGAAAGGCAATGGCGTTAAAGCGATGAATTACGATGGCAATATGCTGAAAAACATAGTTGGTTTCTCTCGTGTCACCGGTTATACGAGAGAGAGAGAGAGAGAGAGAGAGAGAGAGAGAGAGAGAGAGAGAGAGAGAGAGAGAGAGAGAGAGAGAGAGAGAGAGAGAGAGAGAGAGAGAGAGAGAGAGAGAGAGGGAGGGAGGGAGGGAGGGAGGGAGGGAGGGAGGGAGGGAGGGAGGGAGGGAGGGAGGGAGGGAGGGAGGGAGGGAGGGAGGGAGGGAGAGGGACAGACAGACAGACAGCGACAGTGACATAGATAGAGACAGAGAGACAGAGACAGAGAGTGAGAGAGTGTGTGTGCGTGGGTGTGAGAGAGACAGAGACAGAGAGACAGAGTGACTCTAAGTCCACACTTGTAGTCTGGCTTGCTATTCTGTAGGAAGTAAGGAACCAAATCTAATGACTGTTTATATACAGGACGTCCCTCTGTGATGAAAAGTAGGCCACTGCTGATAATTGGACCGAGAGTCTCAAACGCCAACGGGACAAAATGGTAGGTTTGTGCTATTGTGTTGTATTTTGCGCACTTCCTATCTGCTTCTGTGGCCGCTGTTGATGTTAGGTGTAGGATGTGGCCAGATTCTCGTTACCGTGACATCCCAAATCAAAGCTCGGCTCATCCGCCAAGGAATAACAGTTAGGCCATCGGGTGTTTTCCCGTCCGCTTTGCAAAGTCCTGGTGGCACCTCACTGCTGGGACACCCTCGCGACTAAGACCCAGGTCATTGAGGCTCGCATGTCTGGCGGCATGTCTGATCCCAATGAGCAAGATTCAACCACTACTCCTTCTACTACTACTACTACTGCTGCTGCTGCTGCTGCTGCTGCTGCTGCTGCTGCTGCTGTTGCTGCTACTACTACTACTGCTACTACTGCTGCTGCTCCTGCTTGCTGCTGCTACTACTACTAGTTAAAGCCACGCCGGCACTCGCTTCAGTCGAAATGACTAAGCTCGAGCCCTTATAGTATCCAGAGACGGACGTGAGGGGTCTCCCAAGGACCATGAAAATAGGTATTTGGCACGAAGACAATTAAGTAATGGGGAAAGACAAATAACGTCGACCAGGTCAAACTGAAAGATGTACACAGAGCAAAAAGGTGCTTGGATAAAGCGTGCAGCGTCACTGGCTGCTAGAGACGTGAGTTGGAGGTGCTACGCGAAATCAGACAACCTGGATCATTAAATTTGCAATAATTACAGAGCATTCGTGTGCTTGGCTAAAATCTTGCAGATAGATTAAAGTTGGGGTTCGGGCGGGTTCCCGGACACCCTATCCGGATGAGAGGGTGTCCGGGAATAAGTCTAATCAGTCCCAAATTACAACCGAAACAATCATTGTCCGAACTGGCTCCGCTGATCCGACAGGTATACGGACCCCACCTCCGCTGTGAAATCGCGAGACTGCCTGAATCCCGATAGTGGGATTATAAGATGTTGCGTGACACTCGCAGAAGGGACGTCCTTGTTAAAATTAAAATAAAACAAGTAAGTGACCAGTGGCGTGTGCACTAGGAATGCCATGGTCTCATCCGGGAACGCTCGGCCCAAAGGTTTTAATCAACTCAATTTTGAGTTTATAGAGTTCAATTTTGCTGAGAGTGTTTTAGGACCGCTGGGAAACACGATGAAAGAGTTGTATAAGGAGAGAAGCACGCAAGTAACAGAGAACCATTTAGACGTTCTTTCTTCAAAATAGCCTAGAAAGCCAGTCCACAAGAGTGTGCACTTAGGTTCAACATCTAATGTTGGGTCTGGTTCACCGGCATTGTATACACTTTCATATAAACATTTTTGAGACAGCTTGGCCGTCTACACTCGTAGATGTTCACAATGAGTTGAAAATACATCCACTTCAGTGTAAGGAAATAACTTTCATGAAAAGACGGTCTCTTCGTATTTAATTAAGTGCTTAACTCTTTCTTTTCCTCTGCTGTGCATGCGTCAAGTAAGACTACAATGTCATAAAAGACAATAACTGCATGGTCATAAGTCTTCGTCTCTGGCATTCCTTAGTTTGAAGGTTCCACGAATCAGCACCAATATAGCCACCGTCTCTTCTTCGATGACCCGCTAGATGTCGTATTTCCCCTTCAGTTGAAAGCGGATGCATCCCACGGACCGGAAACTCGAGCCGAGCTCTGCAAAAGTTCTGCTCAAGCATGCTGATCACGCGATCACTAATGCAGTACCTGATGACTACTGTGCACTGCAGTTCGGCGTCACCGTCGCATCGGCTAAGTAGATATGTAAGCTGGTATTGTCAGCACGATCTCAAGCAGTGATTAGAATTCGATACGTTCCTAATATCAGCTGCAATGTTAATGTCAAACAGAGTGTCAGTGTCAAATGCACCGTTAGTGTCAAGTGCAGCTCATTATGTCCGATTCGGAGTCGTATATCATTACCGAGTCGCTCGCAAGAACGAGAAAACAGCGTTAGAATAGAAAACCGACAAGTGTCTTTCGCCTTAATGCATGTGCGGACTCGTGTAGAATTGTCTCGCATGTTTTTCTTCGCCAGACGTCTTTGCATTGCAATGCGTTGCTTTCCATTGCAAAATAGAACTACTGTGTCGCAAGCATTGCAAACTCGGCTGCGTTCCACTGTATTGTATTGTATTGGCTGCCTCGTCTGGCTGATGATCGAATATTTAATGTAGTAGTGTCCAAGCCACAACATGTTCTTTGCCCTTACTTCCCAGAGAGCCGACCCACTCCTTTTCTTTTTCGCCCTCGGGCTCACAATTTTCCCCTTCCAACTAAAAGTGATAAAAACTTTATATCGAGGGTTCTATATCATGACTTGTATTAGTTTTGAAATGAACGAGAAACAGCTGATAGATTTCTATTCATTATTTTACTTATCTATGATTGTTACCAATTGCGTTGTGTCAAATGGTTGACGAATAAACGAATATTGATTGATTGATTGATTGATTGATTGATTGATTGATTGATTGATTGATTGATTGATTGATTGATTGATTGATTGATTGATTGATTGATTGATTGATTGATTGATTGATTGATTGATTGATTGATTGATTGATTGATTGATTGATTGATTGATTGATTGATTGATTGATTGATTGATTGATTGATTGATTGATTGATTGATTGATTGATTGATTGATTGATTGATTGATTGATTGATTGATTGATTGATTGATTGATTGATTGATTGATTGATTGATTGATTGATTGATTGATTGATTGATTGATTGATTGATTGATTGATTGATTGATTGATTGATTGATTGATTGATTGATTGATTGATTGATTGCATTATATTGTACAGTGTGGACAAGTTAACGCGCTCCTGAATAGCGCGCTGTTCCGCTTAACGCGAAGTGGTGCCATGTTCCAAAGCTATTAACTTAGCACGTCGTATCGGTTAAGGCGTTGGACGGAAAGTCAGACGAACAGACTGACGGTCGGATGGACTTTAGGACTAATGGACGGACGATCGGATAGGACGGATTGCAGGTCGGATGGACGGACGGGCGAATGGACTGACGGTCAGATGGACTATCGGAATTAAGTTGTCCTGTCCTGGTCATTGTAGGTGTGAACTATAGGAGTGTTATTACTGACCAACTGTAGCATCATTGAGTCGAGCTGAGAGATAATACAAACTTGCAGTGTGAAAATTTCAATCAAGAACCGTGAAGAGATGTGCGAGAAAAAGTCGACGGGCGTTTGAAAGACGTACAACAAACGATCAACATTAGACCTAACCCGACAGAGAAAAGCGACTGCGAGAAATCAATGCAAGCTGAAATTCGATTTAGCAAATGGTGATGTCCATTCACTGGCTCCCTCTTTCTGCTCGTATCCAATTGAAAGTTCTCATTCTTCTCTTTAAGGCTCAACTAGGTCTTGCTCCGAAGTATTTATGTGATTTAATTCTTTGTCCCCATTCTGCTGCCTCGCTCCGACATCTCCGTTCTTCTGACTGACATGACCTTCTGGCTCCCCGTATCAGGACTACAATCAATGGCTCAATCCAGATCTTTTCCATTCACTGATCTCTCCCTTTGGAATGGACTCAGTCCAGATCTTTCTCCGTCTGTCCACTCCTCCATTCTCTCGGTTAACGTTTCTTCCTCCTTTTCCCATCTTCAAATCTGCTTCTTCTGTCGGGGTCTTCTGAATGGTTGATGCCGCGAGAACAGCTTTAGACATTTCGATTACAATACAGTGTCATCTTCATTTCGTTCTTGCACATGGCGGAACTTCCTTCTTCTTCGGCTTTCTTCTTTCCTTGTCGTTGTTCTTCTTGTTGGTGTTCTGCTTCTTGTTGTTGTTGTTCTTCTTGTTGTTGTTGTTGTTCTTCATATTATTTTTTTAACGCCCCGAGGTATGCAGCATCCCTCAGGGACTTCAACATTAACTAATGTAACATATAAATTATTATTATTATTTTTTTATCATTATCATTTTATTATTATTATTATTTATTACTATTATCGTCATGATCATCATCACAATTATTATTATTATTATGATTATTATTATTATTATTATTATTATTATTATTATTATTATTATTATTATTATTTGTACTATTACGTGTAATCACTCAGGAGACAAAAAAATTGTCTGAAGACAGTTAATAGCATCTGGAACGATTACCTTTCATCCAATTCTGGCAGGGCAAAGGTGTAATTATTATTGCTGCTGTTGGTATTATTAGTATTATCATTATTATCATCATCATTATTGCTATTATTGCAGCTGTTTTCATCGTGGTTTTTTGTCAATGATGTTTTTATTGTTGTTGATGGCAGATGAAGGTGATAATGACCATGACAACTACGATCGTCCCAGAGTTGTTTTTGTGCCATTATGTCATGCTCACCCTGAAGCTGTCGTTGAGGAAACCGTAGATGATTGGATTGACGAAGCTGTTGGACATGGCCAGCCAGTGAACCGAGTAATAGACGGCCACATAAAAGACCCTTTGCGTTGACGTCTTGTATTCGATTAACGTCGGATGGAAGTCGATGACGAGGATGAAGGCGTGCAGCGGAAGCCAGCACACGCCGAACAGAGTCACGACAATGACCAGCATTTTGATCACCTGCACAGCAAACAGTCATCAGTGCCATTACTGTCAACGCTGCCATCACTGTCATCACTCTCATCACTGTCATCGCTGCCATCACTGTCATTACTGCCATCACTGTCAACGCTGCCATCACTGTCATCACTGCCGTCACTGTCATCACTGTCAATGCTGTCATCACTGCCATCACTGTCATCGCTGCCATCACTGTCATCGCTGCCATCACTGTCATCGCTGCCATCACTGTCAACGCTGCCGTCACTGTCATCAATGCCATCATCGCCATTACTGTCATCAATCACTGTCGTAGTCTATGGGGGTTCACGGCCGCCAGCCAGTGGCACCGGTACAGGAGTAATTTAAAGGGTCCAACCATGAGAGGCGCTATATAAATTCTTTTTGATTGATTATTTGATTGATCTTGCCAACAAGGTTTAGCTCACTGCCCTCAGAGATTCAGAACCTCTTATTCGCCACTTGAACTATGACCCATCATCTGAATTATGAGTTCCGTCACCTAAAAGAGGAGACCCGTCATCTCGAAAGGGAAACCCACAACCCTAAATCAGATCACCATCCCTTGGCCTCACTGTGCGCTTTAACTAGCGTCACATAAATCTCTCTGCTTACTTGCTGACTAACAGAAGTTGTCCGCCGCGTTTTATATTCGTTGCCTGTGAATAGTAGCCAAAGGATGTGGAAACGGAAGTAGATTACATCCACGAGATAACATAGCATTTTGCTTTAATCTTATCTCTTTACGGAAAGCTTCGATCAGGTTGAACATTTTAAATAGCACGTGTATTTGTTTAGTTGTAGCCAATCAAGACTGCAGATGATGCCGAAAAGAAAGCTGATCATCGCACAGCAATCGCTAGAAGTGGAACAGCGACGTCTTGAGGATTTCTTTACACGCGAGATGTCCTGCACGAGGCTAGTTTCCGTTTATTTGCAGGACATTAGCACGGCAACTGCACGAAAATCTTAGGCTTAATATAAACTAATCTCTATACACTGTGTGAACTAACAGGACACGAATCGTAGATCAGAGATGAGGCTGAAACTAATATGCAGAGGGATTCTGTGAATGAGATTGTTGGCAATGTGTTAGTCGGTGGCGCACACTTCTCAGCCACCTTCGTCCCAATACTAACCCTCATGTGGAGCTAAGAGACATTCATTGTCCGTTTTGGCAGAGGACTATTCAGCTATCACTATTCAGCTATCACTTCCACTGGTTCATCGTTGATATCAATATTTATCAGATACTGTTGACTAGACACGATTTATACAGTGTTGATACAATAGGTCGCGTTCTTTCATTCGATATTTAACCCTGATATTTCCAACCAATTTTTCTTTTGACTTGTACAAGTGGCAGGCTGCAGCATACAATTAATTCTAATTTTTTCTAATAGCGACGAGGAAGAATAAAAAAGAATTGTTACTGGGGTGTAAAAAGTGACTGAAGTTCAGTACATAATTGCGACGGGTATCTGCCAGGGCTGTAATGCTAAAATTAGAGGTGAGTACACTACACGCTACCGGTTAGTTTTCCGAAACAAATTAGAAGTGAGTACAAATATTTTTGTGAGGTGAGTGTATACGGTCTCTAGAGGTGAGTACACGCTGAATACCCGCGTATACCTTCGACTACAGCCCTGGTATTTGCGATTGAGGGCCAACGCGACTGTGCAATGCGTCCTGCTATTTCAGCCTCCATAAGGGCCAAATCGGTCGTCGACAGGCAAGCGGCTGCGAAGGAGGGGATAATGGGGCAAATACAGCCATCTGGAATTCTTCGCGGAAAACAAATGGCATCCCTTCATGGCATTTCGGCGACCGGCGAGATGAGTCCCACGAGACTCCTCCGGCAGTCTGCCGCTGTATTAGTATAAGTGTTATTATTGTGATTTGTTTTATTTGGTGGCGAATAAACTACTTACTTACTTACTTACTTACATGGCAACTCCATGACCAATGGGACTACCAACTAGGCCTAGTACCTAGCCTCAAGCAGACGGCAACAATTCAACATGAGTCCAATTGTTACAGGATGAAAGCAGTAATTGTTGAATGAAAAAGTTATTAGACATCCACATCTAAACTATATCGTACTGTTTATTACAATGCGCGGAATAAGTATCCCTTCTTGATCATCCTGCCTTGACTGAGCTACAGGAATTGAATGGCGTAAAGGCAGGACAGGCGTCGAACAGTAATACAGTTGATGCTGATACGGTATAACACGTAGCAGATGAAATGAGATGCTACGACGACCACCATAGCCATTGTCTCTGTCAAGCAAAACATCCAGCAACAGTGACAAACTACTCCACTTCCCCGTTTATAGTGAGGGACGTACGAGGTTCGTCTGTGGAGGACGTGAAGACGCAGCTTCTGGTGGCCACACGATGGTTCATTCCGTAACGCACTTGGTCTGCAATCCGACGACTGCGGGTTCTAGACTGCTGAGCGGCAATGGTTAAAGTGGTTTGGATAAGCAGTGGGAACGCCAAAGAAGAGTTTCATTGAAGCGCATGCGTGAGCAGTGGGAACGCAAGCAAAGAATTTCGAGAGCAGTGGGAAAGCCGTTCCCACCGTTCCCACCCCACTTTAACCCCTGCAGTGAGCGGCCTATGTATGTGTAACAATCCTTAACACGTTGTTAGCGCACTGCTGTCTCTGCTATCAAGCAGCATAATATGGTACCGGTGTACGTTTGGAAGTAAACGGCAAGACCTTCAATGCCACGTGTCAAGGACCGTGGAATCCGTCCATTGTTGGCTCAAGGCTGAAGGCATCAGCGGGACATGAGTGCCCCCTATGTTCTACTAAGGCATAGGAACTTCATTTGTACTTTAGTTCACGTTGAATATTATAGCTTCAGCGAGATGTTGCAATACACTGGCACAATTATAATGGCTATTATATCTAACAGGCAGCGTGTTTTGCAACCGCTATATGCACTGAGAGGAGGGACAATTTGAGACCCCTACTGCATCCGTTTGCCCTTCCCATTAAAGATAATAGGAACTTTCTGGCCCGAATGACGAATAAAAACAGTCATTAGACAGGAACATTCTGACTCGTACGACTTTAAAAAACGGTTATTCTGTCAATGGGAACTTGTGTGAATAAACGAAGATAATTATAATAAAAAAATGAAAGCCGGGATCAGAGAGCAGAATTTATATCGGACACTGCTCTAAGATCATCTGCTAGCCAACCATATCTCATCGTGTCCTCTCACGTGTTGAACCGTCCTCCTATAACAGTCTTCAGTTGCATTGTAGGCCCTATAAGTGCTGTTGCAGTTGTATGTGTAGCACGCACTTTCAAGATGTCTTAAAATGCGCTGTTGTTAAATAGTTAGTCTGAACACCCACGTGTGCAACGCTTCTGTTAGGTACTAAAAAGGTGCTATATAAACAGGCCCGGCTCAAGACATTTGGCGGCCCTAGGCAAACCGGCGGCCCTAGGCAAACCGGCGGCCTTAAGCAAACCGTCCGAAAAATTGTTAGATTTTCGTCATGGTAATTTCATCCATCTTTCTGGAATTTTATCTTACAAAAAAGGTTGACGACTTTTTTAGGAATTCGCCTCACAAATGATATGTCATGACCTTTTTTTAGGAATTCACGGTTACACCTGCGGGATTTATTACACCCACACTATAAACCAACACTACAATACTCCCATCTAGCAAATAATAATTAAATAATTTTGGACAAATGGAAAATTGGCGGCCCTTAAAAATCGGCGGCCCTACGCGGCTGCCTAGTTTGCCTAACGGACGAACCGGGCCTGTATATAAAGTACCTGACTGTCTTGATACATGCATCACGTGTTCTCCTACTCATGGTTTTAGGTGATATTGCGTCAGTTCCCACTGCGTCAGATTCCTTTCATCTGTTGTTATCCGGTCCTTCTCTAAACACGCTCTGCTCCACATATGTGCGCCGTTCGTGGCATTTATCATGTCGCGAGCCATCCTTTGTTCTTTGTCCAACAGTCTCCGCTTCAGCCTCAATCACTCCATGTCTCTCTTTCTGCCTTGAGGTTTTTCTCTTACTGTTTTTTTGTTTTCATTTTTAACCTCTTCATTTTTTATCGTTTCTGTGCGCCGCCATTATTCGTCCTCTGCTGTCTTCTATTAACCGTTCTGCTCTCTGTCTATCTATCTGTCTGTCCGTTTGTATGTCTGTCTATCCATCTCTTTGTCTGTCTATCTATCTATCTATCTATCTATCTATCTATCTGTCTGTCTGTCTGTCTGTCTGTCTGTCTGTCTGTCTGTCTGTATGTATGTATGTATGTATGTCTGTCTGTCTGTCTGTCTGTCTGTCTGTCTATCTATCTATCTATCTCCCTCCCTCCCTCCCTCCCTCCCTCCCTCCCTCCCTCCCTCCCTCCCTCCCTCCCTCCCTCCCTCCCTCGCTCCCTCCCTCGCTCCCTCCCTCCCTCTCTCTCTCTCTCTCTCTCTCTCTCTCTCTCTCTCTCTCTCTCTCTCTCTCTCTCTCTCTCTCTCTCTCTCTCTCTCTCTCTCTCTCTCTCTGCCATTATTAGTAATTGTCAATTATTTATATCTCGCCACTTCTAATACACTAGACATCAACCAATGGCGTACTAGAGTCTAGAGATAAGTTTTAATGAGGTCAATATCTAGAAGATCAGTTCACTAAGACAGAGAATCATTCTATAGTGGATATATTTAAGCAATCTGTAAAAGGTAAGACTTAGTTGTGAACGAAGTGGCGTAAGCGAGTGAGAAGAAAGAACAGTTGTAGCGGGAGAGAATCTAGGTCCAGCAACTGACAAGACTCGTGTACTAAAGCATTTCTATAGTGTTAGGTATAACTAGAGCAGAGAGACATGCCTGACTAATTAATTAATTTATTAATCAGATGACCTGGTTGAATGATAATAAATCTGGGGAATAAGAACCGACTTTAATCAGGCCTGGCTCGGGAGCGCCTCTGAGTAGACCTCTTGAAGAGGCGCTATATAAATTTTATGATTGATTGATTGGTTTAAATACTGTAGTTGGTTAGAGTTCAATGTTTTATGATTTAAAATTGAAACAAAGTCCTTGCGAAACATGAGGCCAATGCAACTATTTAAAGCACAGAACTTGTATGTTAATATTTTGAGATATTATCTATGGCTCTAACCAAAGAGTTCTGAACTATTTGAAGTTTCGACATGTTTTGATTTTGTGATACCACCAAGAAGCAAGTTATAGCAATCAACGCGACTGCATGGAGACCAGCGCATTTGTCACATTTGTCCTTCAAGACATGGGGACATAACGCTTCATGCTGCGTAATGTCGCGATTATAAATATAGGCCTATCACGACTTGCCAGTGTCATTTACGTTGTCGGTTAGAGGTTTAGTAGAATCAATCTGTCTGCCTGCCTGCTTGTCTGTCTGTCTGTCTGTAGTGTCAGTCTGTATGTAGTGTCTGTCTATCTGTCTGTTTGTGTCTGTCTGTCTGTAGTGTCAGTCTGTCTTTAGGGTCTGTCTGTCTGTTTGTCTGTAGTGTCTGTCTGTCTGTAGTGTCAGTCTGTCTGTAAGGGTCTGTCTATCTGTCTGTTTGTCTGTAGTGTCTGTCTGTCTGTAGTGTCAGTCTGTCTGTAGGGTCTGTCTATCTGTCTGTTTGTCTGTAGTGTCTGTCTGTCTGTAGTGTCAGTCTGTCTGTAGTGTCTGTCTATCTGTCTGTATGTCTGTAGTGTCTGTCTGTATACTGTCAGTCTGTCTGTAGTGTCTGTCTATCCGTCTGTCTGTCTGTAGTGTATGTCTGTCTGTCTTCGTGTCTCTCTTACTCCTTTACTCCGATTCTTTCAATTAATCGGCGCCGTCGGAAGTAGATGCGAGTGTTCCGACTGATAACACGAACCCAATTAAGAAACGCATATATCTTTCGGTTAACACCTTCCGTCCAAGCGACGAAATCCAGCTTAAAGACTTCGTCCCACCGATCCGTTTCCTCTGTCTTCAGCACGCACAGCAACCACAGTACCCTTCGCCGCGGCTCCCAATACCGATCGGTCTTCGGGCCACGAAGCACTCTCCCACCCGACTGTTCTACAGCTGTCTCCACTTAAATTAAGCCTTCGACACGACGTTATTTTCTCCTACATGTTTTTGTTATTTGATTCCAGTCGGATATTATGTAGGGCTATCTTAGGAGAAATACACCTCATAGGCCAGCGGTTTTAAAACTTCATTTTTACTGTACCACCAGGTAAATAATTAAATGTGGGCCTACCACCAGCAAAGGTCGGATCAAAAACAACAGGCGAGCGCCAAGTCCCTTGCAACTAGCATAGGAGCGTAGGTAGACAAATTTAAAAATTAATATATAATCTTAAGAATGTAATCATATCAACAAAAATTAAAAATAAAATCACTATTAGAAGTGCTAATGTGAGCTGCAGTGGACTTGTTTCGACAAACAAAGATTTACAATTTCTGGTTTTAATATTTGTCAATTTCAACCGCAAATCTGTGTTCTGTATTTGTTTTTGATCGCAAGCATAGCTGAGAAACCAGTTTCACGCAGGTACTCATAGATTTTTTTCGCCCTTCCACTTAGCGACACATGGCATACCTCCAGTGGTACGATTGCAACCGTTTGAAACCGCTATCATATATAATTATGCTATCCAAATTCCTCTCTCACTTGCAAACGTATAGTTTCCACTAACTCATGTCTAACTGTCGATTCTCAACGTTCAGCTTTCTTTAACTAGCTCAGCGATTGCATGAAACTATAAGTCTGACTAATTGCTGACCAACTGCTTACCGACAAAACATATTTGTGCATTTACGTATTTACTTTCTGATACTTATATAGCGCCTATATAAATTACTGCGAGGCATTAAGCGAGGAGCATGTATTTGCGCGCTAATGACTTGCTTTAGGATCCTATGCTATTGTCATATCTCGTCTGATAATTGAACTTACAAAGCTACGTGACGAGTGTTCAATGCATCAGCAAACCACAAATGCAATAATAATATATTACACAGTGACATATCTATTTTTTCGATTTATATAGCGTACCATCCAGCAGTGCCGGCCTTAATATATTTCGGGCCCTTTGCAGAGTATACTGCATGTACTGACCCCCATGACACAGGTCAAATTGGTTTTCATTACTAATGATTTCATTTTAGTAGATTGTTAACAAGTGCAACAAGTAAAATTTAACTATTCAAGTATACCTGTAACAGAATGATATATAATGCTACTTCTTCACAGAATGGGAACTTCCTTGCTTCTGTGCATGTTAATTTTCTTTGACATTTCAGGGCCCCCTAAGTTGCGAGCCCTGTGCGACCGCACGTTTCGCCACCTCTAAGGCCGGTGTCACGAAATAAAGTCTCCCCCCGAAACAGAGTCTCCCTCGGGCTGAAATAATGTCTCCCCCGGAGACTCTGTATCGGAACAAAGTCTCCCCCATTGAAATAGAATCTCCCCTTCTACGAAACAAAGTCTCCCCCATTCTAAAATCGCCCCCTCTATTTCGGTTGCTTTTCTATATAATTTTAAATATGATTTAATATGTACATTTTCTTAAATAAGTGACTTTTATGTTTGTTAGTTGAATTGGACATGAAATAAATATAAAATGAAAAAATATGAAATAATGTATTAACACTTTTAGGATGTCGGGCGGCTTATGTAATACTAGAACCCAGTGGAGCGATAACACACATTGTAATAGCTTATCTATAGGCTAATTAAGAAAATGGCTCTGACTAGAAGTGGACATTTTATTGGTGCTAGTTAGCGCTTTTTTCTTAAACGATTCTGTGATCAGTAAGCCCTTCCCATCTACTAACTGATATTGTATTCTTTTTAACCAGCTAGCGCTAACTAGCTTCACGCTGATTCTTTGAGGGTTAGACCTGCCACTGATGTTGTGTTGGATATCGGTCGTTGAATATTATCGGCGTCAGATGTATCGGGCCAGATAATTAGCTACACAAGGAGGTAGACACAATACATGGGAATAACTAAAACTGTACTGGCTTCCTGATACGAGCTGGCACTGGCTTCTATGCGATTCTTGATGCGGATTAGACCCACCCTTCAACTGGTGTGAGCTGATATGAGTTGCGCTTGATTTTCTGCGATTCTTTGATGAAGTCAGTGCAGTCTAGAGATAGATTACTCAAGCATTTATTTAACTAAGAAAGCTAATGCCTATGTTTCTGGCAACTTTGTTAGATATTACAGATACATGTTCGTTAAAGGTTAAGTGCTCGTCAACATATACACCTAAAATTTTGTAGAAGTGACCTGAATAATTTCTTTGTTATCAATTTTTATGCCAAAGTCAAGGATTGAAAGAGTTTTCTTACACGAGCGATATATTATGTAATTAGTCTTGGATAAATTTACAGAGAACTTATTAGCTTTAACCCATTATGTTCCTGATTTTTTTAAATCTTCTGAAAGTGTAAAAACATTGTAAATGATAAGTTTTTCACAATATCATGCACAATTTCTACAGAAGTTTAGCTTTCAATGCTTTAGGAGCAAGTTTTTTAAGTGTCCCATTTTGGGGGATGCTAGGCATATGTGGACGTGTCAACTTTGACATATTAATATGTACATGTTATTTCACTTATGCCTGTTACATACAGCTAATTTTAAAAACACAGAAACAATATATATAGGCCTACTCAGAATCAATTTAGATCTAATTTAATAGCACATCTGTAAAAGTGGCATGCCTGAATTCATTTATACACAAAAATGTTCAAATTTTTAAATCTATTGCATAGAGACAATGCTAGGTAATAGTACAGCTCGTGTCTCAAAGCACTAACATCAACTATAAAAAAATATTAGCTAAGACCTTTTTTATCAATCAATCGTTTATTGATCCAAAGAAACCAGTGTTTACCAATCAGCAAAAGTAATGTCATTTATCATGAAACAGATATACAGTGGTAATTATTCATTTATACTTAATATTACTGGTGCAGTAATCTAAAACAGTAGTATGAAGCTGCTTCAATTATTGCTGAACAGTTTCGTGAGATGGAGTGAAACACTCCACATCTAAACCGACATTGCATTTCTTGCACTCTGCCTACTTTCATTTCACAGAGTGCACACCATCTTTGAGTCCCAATGGCCTGGCTGTAGTGGTTCAGATCATCAGTTCGGATCTCATAAGGTACTCGTATGGCATGTTGTTTTGGTCATCCAAGGCTTCATCCAATACCCAGTCTTTCTACTGCTGAAAATAGCTATTGCATACTTCACATCGAAAATCCAGTTGATCAAGCAGGTGATGCTTAGCAACTTGTGTTAGGCGGTACAAGAGCCAAGAATTCTGCATAGCAACATCAAGAAAATAGGCAAAGACTGGCCACCACCACTTTCTTGACCGAATTGTGATCCTGTAACATGACACGTTTTGGTCCATACGGTCAACTCCTCCCATGTACGAGTTGTACATACTGATCAAGTATGAATGCTCTATGCTTACTCGTTTGCCCTCAATGCGCGACAATCGTTGTGCAGATGCAAGTGGCTGAACGCCATGACAGTTTGATGCCAGTGTTTCAACACTGTTAATCTCACAACGATAACAGATGATTCTGTATCCAACCTAGAGTCAACTAACCATCGTTTCTCCTGTGTGAACTGGTCAACTGCAGGAAGTGGACAGTCTTCAATTCTGTTGGATCGAACCATTTCAATTTAGGGCCCTTTATAGGGATCGAAATTTGGGGCCTCTTTGGGCACTAATACTCCTGCTCAAACGGGCCCAAAATTTGGAACCCCTAATAAGTCATTCAGAATTAAGTCAGAATTCAGTCGATTCAGCAATCAAGTCAGAAGTCAAGTATTAGTCATTTAAGTTAGAATAAATTAAGTCAGAATTCAGTCAGAAATAAGAATTTTTAAAGTCAGAATTAAGTCAGAAATTAAAATTAATGAAGTCAGAATTAAGTCAGAAATAAAAATTAATGAAGTCAGAATTAAGACAGAAATAAAAATTAATGAAGTCAGAATTAAGACAGAAATAAGAATTAATGAAGTCAGAATTAAGTCAGAAATCAGAAATAATGAAGTCAGAATTAAGTCAGAAATGAGAATTAATGAAGTCAGAATTAAGTCAGAAATAAGAATTAATGAGGTCAGAATTAAGTCAGAAATAAAAATAATTAAGTCAGAATTAAGTCAGAAATCAGAAATAATTAAGTCAGAATTAAGTCAGAAATAAGAATTTTTGAAGTCAGAATTAAGTCAGAAATAAAAATTAATGAATTCAGAATTAAGTCAGAAATAAAAATTAATGAAGTCAGAATTAAGACAGAAATCAGAAATAATGAAGTCAGAATTAAGTCAGAAATCAGAAATAATTAAGTCAGAATTAAGTCAGAAATAAGAATGAATGAAGTCAGAATTAAGTCAGAAATAAGAATTAATGAAATCAGAATTAAGTCACAAATAAGTCAAGTCGGAGGTCAAGTCAGAATAGAAAGGTCAGAATAATGAAGTCATCACTCATAATTAAGTAAGAATTAAGCCAGACGTCAAGTCAGAATAGAAAAGTCAGATGCCAATTAAGTCTTGATAAAGTCAAAGCAGCTAATGTCAGAAGATATGCTTGAACAAAATTAGGCTTATATATGGGCATACACGTACGTATCGCTACTACACAATTATTGCACAAGCATTAGGTATTGTTAGGGCAGAAGAAAATCTGTCGAAGCCCAGATCATACCCAAAATGCCCATTTGGGCAACGACTTGGGCCAATTTCCAGTGCTGTTTGGGTATCTGGCAGAATGAGCTAGCACCCATATCCTATAGAACGCCAGACTGGAGAGTGGAGAAAGTGACCAGAGGTAGGATTGGAGATAGCTGACAGGAATTGCTTATCCAGTGAAACTATTGAACAGTTGGACTTACTCAAACTTAACAAGAACTATACTAACAGAACGTTACTACATTAGAAAATTTAAAGCTTTCTCAATGATTATGTGTAACTGGCACTAACTAGTTTTTAGTCATGTGGTATTTGCAATAGTCCACAGGTATTTATTATGTTAAATACTATTTCAATAGTTTTCTATGGGTAGGCCTACTATTTACTATTCAACTTGACTATTTACCCCAAACTGTTGTTGATGATGATGGAACCTTCATAAAGTTTGGGGTTGATGCTCAAATTTTGAAACATAATTTTATGCTTACCATTCTTTAAAACATTAGGCTGGTTAACACTTGACATGTCATATGCTAAACAATGATTTCAGTTTACTTGTTTTTCACCTGTCCTGTATAGAATAGTGTTATATTTTAACCATCGATCGCCATTCAAATTTAACCTGTGTTAGGCTAATAGGCGACCACCGTAAAGCTTTACCCATATACCAATCTTTTGTGAAACCACAAATAAACGCAACGCTGTAATAAACGCAAATTAAATAATTTAAAATTAGATAAGAAAAGTCCGCAATGTTTACGTTAGCTATGGTATGGTTACAGCACTGTTTTCAGCCGACAAACTATTTCTTTGTGCGCATTTCCAGTCCAAACAGAATGAGCAAAATCTTGACGTGATAATTATTACATTTAATGTACTTCTAACGTATAATTAATTTGATGTAGTGTCCCATTTTCGGGGACCTTAGGCACTAATGGGTTAAACCATTCCGATAGCCTTTCTAATTCATTATTTACCTTGTTATATAGAATTTCAAGAGATTTCTCACATAGAAATACATTGGTATCGTCGCAAAGATTATAAAATGAAGAATTGACGAGGAGTTCCAGATAGGGCCTATGGTTCATGTGTATCACGCGATGAAATAAAGTCTCCCCGGGGGAGACTTTATTTCAACGGGGGATGAAATATTCTCTCCCCCCGGAGACTTTGTTTCAGAATAAAGTCTCCGGGGGGCGAATTTATTCTGAAACAGATCCGCCGGGGGGAGAATCTGTTTCGAAATAGAGTCTCCGGGGGGAGACTTTTAGGGGGGAGACTCTGTCACGGGACACCGGCACTGCATCCAGTGGCCAGAGTCAGTGCGTAGCGCCAAGCAGCTGCTGGGTGCTGCGGTTTTGCTCAAAGTTTTCTGTCTAAATTCTATCACTTCTTGTGCTTTATTTCGAAACTATAGTCTCACATCCACACGTCAAGAAATACTACTCTGATCCATTCAATTCGCTGTCTCATTTCTCGAAACTGAAAACACAGCCCACCGTAACAGTTCCTCTGTCGCCCTTATCTGGTCTCGTGGCAGCCGAATCTTGTGCCTCACAGGGCATCACCAGAGGTGAATAAGTTTTTTTTTGTTTTCTTAAACCAAAAAAGAAGAAAATCACAAAATTTGTTTTTTGTCTTTTTTATATAAATTTCTTATTCTTCCAGAAGTAACTTTAATAACGTTATTTAATCATTTGTAATTTCGGAAATCGCAACCAAATAAAACTGAGTTGGAGCCCTTATTCATGCCATTTTAAAATGATCTTTATGATCCGAAATCCGAAAATCTTAAAAACAAAAATCCAAAACAACAAAAAACCATAAAACCACAGAAAAACCGAGAAAGAAAAACAATTTTTCATCTTTAAAAATTTTGTTTTTGCACCTATGGGCATCGTTGGGCACCTGTTTGACTTGATGCAGCGCTCGCGAAATAAGCTGGTGCCCTGCGTTTCATTCTTGAGTTACACTTTATAAATTTTCAAGGTCACGATTACGATTAAGGTTCACGCAACCTGGCCGTCTCAGGCAAGCTGAGACACGAACCCACATATTTCATGTTTCTAGTTAAGGATTTCTCCAATCAGCATCGCTTGCCCTATCACAACGTAATACTTATAGACCATGGATGTCGTATGGACAGCATTAACTGATATAGCGTCATTCTTTCTATAGTGTCGTAACTCAGCCACAGTCAATGTTGGTCATTGTTGGCATAACTCTGCTCTTATGAATGATTATCTCTCATCCGTGAGTCCCATAAGTCGGTCAACCACCGAAGCCAACGATGTTGGAATGCTAATACAGGTACAGCCTACATACTAACTCACTAAAATAGACAGACAGACAGACAGACAGACAGAGACAGACAAACAGAAAATAAGAGAGAGGAGAGAGAGAAGAGAAAGAACGAGAGAAGATAGAGAAAAAGATTGAGGAGGGAAAGAGAAGTGAGAGAGACAGAGAGAGTAAGAGACAGGATAGAAAGAAAGAGAGACGAGAGAGAGGGAGGGAGGGACAGAGAGAGGAGAGAGAACATATAGACGAGAAAGAGAGAGGGAGATAGTAGGGAGAGAAAAGAGAGGGTGAAAGAGATGGAGAGATAAGAGAGAGAGACAGACAGACAGACAGACAGACAGACAGACAGACAGACAGACAGACAGACAGACAGACAGAGACAGACAGAGGACTGAAGAAATAGATATCCGCAGTCAGGGAGGCGCCTGCAGGACTGATTAGGATGTAAAGAAAGAAATAAAATTCCTATAAAATTGCTGTAAAATTTCTTGGTTCAGTGGCTACAAAATTAAGTCATTGTGTTATTAAGTTCGTTTTGAATTCGTTCAATCATAATAGATTCGCTGTCGATAAAGATCTGAAGAGGCGTATTGGCCTTAACGTCTGGCATTTACCAAGAGTCAATAAGGGTTGCTCAGTCTCATACGTATTATGTCACATGTATTATTAGTATTTTTACTGCTGCTGCTATTACTACTACCACCACCACCACCACCACCACCGCCGCCGCCGCCGCCGCCGCCGCCACCACTACTACTATTTTTATTTATTTATTTCAGATATTTCTATAGCGCCTCCGCAAGTCTACTACTACTCAGAGGCGCTCCCGAATACAGCATTAATACTGTGTCGGAGTTTTCACACCGAAGCGCCACGAGCAATCGCGAGTGAAGGACTTGCCCAAGGTCCGTACGCAGCGGCTAGAGTGGGATTCGAACATGTAACCCTCCGGTTACAAGGCGCCGAACTTACTACTGTGCCACCACGCCCCACTACTACTATTATTATTTTTATTTATGTTGCTATTATTACTATATAGTAACTTCCATAGTGCCCCCTATGGTGGATAGAAGAAGCAAAGAAGAGCTGTTCCTTGCGCTTTCCCTGAAGCAACCATGGGTATGAAGTGCTAGCGACTTCATTTTCTTAGCCACGGCGTATGAAG
Source organism: Allolobophora icterica (assembly GCA_963556255.1). Taxonomy (NCBI): domain Eukaryota; kingdom Metazoa; phylum Annelida; class Clitellata; order Crassiclitellata; family Lumbricidae; genus Allolobophora; species Allolobophora icterica. The sequence continues at coordinate 29,697,905 of OY744615.1, read as the reverse complement.
GCGGGTGGTCAGTTCTCTCCCTCGGTTGACAGTCCAGCACACTCACCACTACACACTATCGCGCAACCCCGCAGTGGTGCATAAGTAAGTTGAAAAAACTAAGTATTAAGTTGATAACGAAGTGACAAAAGAGACTTAGCAGAATAGATACGGGAGAGAGTTTAAAATATCAAAGTGCAGCAAATTTAAAAGCTGGTTCTCTAAGAACAGTTCTCGTCTTAGGTCAGTGGAAGACAATCAATTTAATAATGAATATATATATATAATATATCTATATATATATAGGCCCTATATTGTGTAAATATATGACTCATATATATATGACTCATGCACGTGGAAAGCCATTATGCAGCGCCGTTCTTTTTCGGTCGCTGGCCCCCCCCCAACCTGTAATGGCCTTCCTGTTGCACTCTGCCTGGTCCCTACGACTCACACTACCTTGTTGCTTACAAACTTGAAAACTACTCTCTTTAGCCGTGGTTGGACTAGGAGCGCTCCTGAGTAGATCACCTTGAAGGGGCGCTATATAAAAGCTCCTTAATAATAATGATAAGAATATATGACTCATATATATATATATATTTATATATATATATTATATATAAGAGTCAAACCCGCTTGGTTCATATATAGCCCATGTACGTATACGATATGGAGCCTTTTGGTTATTTAGTAATCGAAAACGCCAGCTGCCGCTTGCAAATGATAGACGTTCGGTCAGCGGAAGGCCATAATTTGCGTCTGTGAATTAAATCCTCGAACGTTATTCGCTCTTTATCACTTTTACGATCAGTTCTTAATTAACCTCCTCCGTCTACGGTCACGTGACTCACGTCGATCAGAATAAGAGAACGAATTCCGAAATTCAACGGATGCTTCACATGAAAGACGCTCGTCTCAGATCAGAAGTTATATAAGACGAGGCATAGCAAGGAGTTGTCAGCAACATCCCTCAGGGTCGGTTATTGTCTCGCCTCCTTTACATTCTCGCTTGGCTACTTCGGTTACAGCATACATCCCATGCATTTATGTGGATGCCAGTTCGCATACCAAATGTGGCTTATTTAAGAGATTTTGACAATATGAAAGCGGCGCTATAATATTATACAGTGTATTTGATACTAGGTGTGATGCGTAGCTCCGTAGCTCCGTTTCGCGGGCGATGAGACTTCGTTGGGCGCTGCGGATGTATCTGCGGAACAGTTCACAGCAGCTAGTAACTATACTGGAGAGGGAGCGCCACTTGGGGCTGCTTGGTGGGGTGTGCCGATCTTCTTCAATTCTGGTTTTCGCTGTATACCTATGTTACGGCGCCATATAAATTATTATTATTATTATTACTATTATCAAGATAATCATGATCATCGTCATCGTTGTTGTTGTTGTTATTATTATTATTATTATAATTATTATTATTGTAATTATTATTATTATTATTATTATTATTATTATTATTATTATTATTATTATTATTATTATTATTATTATTATTATTGTTGTTGTTGTTGTTATTATTATTATTATTATTATTATTATTATTATTATTATTATTATTATTATTATTATTATTATTATTATTGTTATTATTATTATTATTATTATTATTATTATTATTATTATTATTATTATTATTATTATTATTATTATTATTATTATTATTATTATTACGCATTCAGGAGACGTTCGCATGTGTAGAGGGGACGGCGTAATAGTAAGCACCGAGGGTTATGGAAAGAGGATGAGAAATGTGGACCTATAGATTGGGAAATGCGGAGTGGGTTAGCGCTTATTGTCCTGACCGAGACTTGAGGTTGATTAAATTGCGTATACCCTACGGCTTCCTTAAGAACATCGCTTTAGGCAGGTACTTTAATGCAGAGCAGCGAAAGGGCCAAGCACCTTCACAATAGAAGCAACAGGAAACACGCACCAACGCCCTCCACGCTGTTTGTGGGTCGTCGAAATCTAATCAAAGCGAAAACTTTCGACGGTCACTCGAGCGTGTCACGTCACTCAACCGAAACCCAACGCGACGGAGATGGACAGGAGAAGCATTCGCCTACAGATTCTGATCTAACTGAGTTAGCGAAAGACGGATGGGCGGGGTCTGGATAATGATTGACGGACAAACTGACCGCGTGACCGTCCGGCCAACTGATGGAGTGAACTATAATTATAAGAGAAATGTAAATGTAGGGCGTAATATAACGGAGAGAAAGAAACACTCACAGTAATGCAGACAGATGGAAAGACGGAAGGGGAGACTGGTCGAGAGGCGATGGACAGATGTGCGTGGAAATTGAGCGACTAAAATAACCCACGAGACAGAGACTTAGACAGACGGATAGACGGAGACACCGAGAGGGACAAAGACAGAGACACAGAGAGGGACACAGACAGAGACACACAGAGAGAGACAGACAGAGACAGAGAGAGAGACACCGAGAGAGACACAGACAGAGACAGGGAGAGGGACACAGACAGAAACAGAAAGAGACACACAGACAAAGACACAGACACAGACAGAGACACAGATAAAGACACAGACAGAGACACAGACACAGACAGATACACAGACAGAGACACAGACAGAGACACAGACAGATAGACAAACAGAGACACAGACAGAGACAGATAGAGGAACACAGACAGATACACAAACAGAGACACAGACAGGGACACAGACATGGACACAGACAGATGAACAGACAAAAAGTCAATTAGACGTGGGTGGAGAAGTGGAGAACTTAAGTAACCCATGAGACAGGGAGGTAGACTGGCAGACTGATGAAATAGACGGACAGAGGGAAAGACAGACAGACAGACAGATGTAGGTTGATCGACGACTACTGGACAATAGTCAGACATACCTGTTTCTGATGCATTCTCCTTCATTTTGACGGATGTTGCGGGGTAGAGAGGGAGAGAGCAGTAGGGGGTTAGTTAGGCACCAGAGAAAAGAGCAACATGTGTCTGAATCGGAGTTATAGCCACATGCAATCGCGGAGGAAGCAAAGAGCCAAATTGATCTACATGTCCACGGGATTGCCTGCTACTTAATTCGCGAGGCTCTCTTATAAGGCCACAGCGGGAACTTACCCGTTCATATTGCTGTTCTTAAGCTGAATGAGCGCAAGAATGGACGGATGAAGAACGGACGGATGGAAGAACGGACGGATGGAAGAACGGATGGATGGAAGAACGGACGGATGGAAGAACGGATGGATGGAAGAACGGACGGATGGAAGAACGACTGGATGGAAGAACGGACGGATGGAAGAACGACTGGATGGAAGAACGGACGGATGGAAGAACGGACGGATGGAAGAACGGACGGATGGAAGAACGGGCGGATGAAAGAACGGACGGATGGAAGAACGGACGGATGGAAGAACGGATGGATGGAAGAACGGACGGATGGAAGAACGGACCGATGGAAGAACGGACGGATGGAAGAACGGACGGATGGAAGAACGGACGGATAAAAGAACGGACGGATGGAAGAACGGACGGATGGAAGAACGGACGGATGGAAGAACGGACGGATGGAAGAACGACTGGATGGAAGAACGGACGGATGGAAGAACGGACCGATGGAAGAACGGACGGATGGAAGAACGGACGGATGGAAGAACGGACGGATAAAAGAACGGACGGATGGAAGAACGGACGGATGGAAGAACGGACGGATGGAAGAACGACTGGATGGAAGAACGGACGGATGGAAGAACGGACGGATGGAAGAACGGACGGATGGAAGAACGACTGGATGGAAGAACGACTGGATGGAAGAACGGACGGATGGAAGAACGGACGGATGCAAAAACGATTGGATGGAAGAACGGACGGATGGAAGAACGGACGGATGGAAGAACGGACGGATGGAAGAACGGACGGATGGAAGAACGACTGGATGGAAGAACGGACGGATGGAAGAACGGACGGATGGAAGAACGGACGGTTGGAAGAACGGACGGATGGAAGAACGGACGGATGGAGGAACGGACGGATGGAAGAACGGACCGATGGAAGAACGGACGGATGGAAGAACGGACGGATGGAAGAACGGACGGATAAAAGAACGGACGGATGGAAGAACGGACGGATAAAAGAACGGACGGATGGAAGAACGGACGGATGGAAGAACGGACGGATGGAAGAACGACTGGATGGAAGAACGGACGGATGGAAGAACGGACGGATGGAAGAACGGACGGATGGAAGAACGACTGGATGGAAGAACGGACGGATGGAAGAACGGACGGATGGAAGAACGGACGGATGGAAAAACGATTGGATGGAAGAACGGACGGATGGAAGAACGGACGGATGGAAGAACGACTGGATGGATGAACGGACGGATGGAAGAACGTACGGATGGAAGAACGGACGGATGGAAGAACGGGCGGATGAAAGAACGGACGGATGGAAGAACGGACGGATGGAAGAACGGATGGATGGAAGAACGGACGGATGGAAGAACGGACCGATGGAAGAACGGACGGATGGAAGAACGGACGGATGGAAGAACGGACGGATGGAAGAACGGACGGATGGAAGAACGGACGGATGGAAGAACGACTGGATGGAAGAACGGACGAATGGAAGAACGGACGGATGGAAGAACGGACGGATGGAAGAACGGATGGATGGAAGAACGACTGGATGGAAGAACGACTGGATGAAAGAACGGACGGATGGAAAAACGATTGGATAGAAGAACGGACGGATGGAAAAACGGACGGATGGAAGAACGGACGGATGGAAGAACGACTGGATGGAAGAACGGACGGATGGAAGAACGGACGGATGGAAGAACGGACGGATGAAAGAACGGACGGATGGAAGAACGGACGGATGGAAGAACGGGCGAATGGAAGAACGGGCAAATGGAAGAACGGGCGAATGGAAGAACGGACGGATGGAAGAACATACGAATGGAAGAACGGGCGAATGGAAGAACGGGCAAATGGAAGAACGGGCGAATGGAAGAACGGGCGAATGGAAGAACGGACGGATGGAAGAACGGACTGATGGATGAACGGACGGGTGGAAGAACGGACCAATGGAAGAACGGACGGGTTGAAGAACGGACCAATGGAAGAACGGACGGGTTGAAGAACGGACCAATGGAAGAACGGGTGCGCATGGATGGCGGAATGGATGGATGGACGGACGGATACAAGACTCCAGGGAAGGACAAATCAAGAGCAACATATAGAGTTGTTCGTCTTGTTTCTGTGCAGACATTCTGATGGGCAATCGGGTCCATTCCTACCGTCAGCGTCCCTTGACAGTCGTCGATAATAATAACAATTGACAGGGATGCAACAATCTCTGCACCTCAGTCACTGACGTATCTAGCAAGGCTTAGAGCAGTTGTGGCACTACACGCGAGCGATTAACTGCTTGCTTTGTTCACTATTGCCTGTGGTCTAAGACTTGACGACGAGGCCTTGAGAGTTGCATTCGGCCTCAGGCTTGGAGTTAACACCTGTGATCCTCATGAGTGCCTATGCAAGGTCCCTCTGACAGCCAAAGATTCGCAAGGGCTTTCTTGCTCTCTGGGATCCGGTCTTAGTCGCCAGACATGCAAACTTCAATGATCTAATCTGCCGTAGGCTTGTTCTGGAGGTTTTCCTTCCGACAAATAACCACCCGAACTTTGCAGAAATATGAAAAAGGTTTGCCGTTATAACCCCCATTCTATGGCAGACGCACCGCGCTTTGAAATGGGATGCCACGGTAAAAGACACCTTGGTCGCATCGATCTCAGCTGCCGACGAAGAAAAGTTTGCAGCAGATAGGAATTGCGTGAAGTACAACTTCACAGAATGCAAGCACACCTTTCCGTTGGCGTTTGAGAAGTCGGACCAATAAACATCAGTCCCTACTTTTCACCACAGAGTTTGTATCATATAACCGGTGCTACGGGAGAAACCAATCATCTCATTAAGCCGCGGTACTTTTGCTCCGCCGGATTTTCACGAGTGCTAGAGTCCCAGTCTTGTTAGTATTCTCCGGTTAACTTTTCCACTCCTGAGGAACCACATAATTATACCTCGGCGAAAACACAATAACAATAACAACGGCAGCAACAACAATCACAGCAATACTCTTTTTATGTTGTTTTTCCTTTCCGCATCCTTGTTTTCTGAACCTTTAATCTTCATCCTCTTCAATCAGCTTAACTATTTACTTCCTTCCGTTTCCTCACCCCTTGACATCCTCATTCTCTCCTTCCTCTCTTTGTCAATATTCCTCTTCCTTCTTCTTTCTTCCTCCTGTTCCTCCTCCTGCTCCTCCTGTCCCTCGTACTCCTCTTCCTCCTCCTATAAGGCTTTCATCTCCTCACCCAGTGAGTCTACTACTACTATACCAAAGGTGCACCATTTTAGTCCAGTGATCGTTAAAACGTCTGAGGCGGAGAGGTTTATTGCGGCCTCGACGTTCGGTTTTTCAATGTCGTCCATTCTTCCGCGAGCGCCTCCCAATCTACGTGACCGCTCGGTTTGTTTGTTTGTTTGTTTCTTGGATGTTTGTGTGTTTGTGTTCATGTCTGTGTTCGTGCCATTGCCTCGGCACCTTTGTCTGCGAGTAGGTGGGTTTAAGATGGGCACTGATTAGTATAATCTACGTCTGTTTGTCTTGTCTAACCATCTCTGTGTCAGTGTCACTGTGTGCCTAGTCTCCGTCTCTGTCTCTGTCTCTCTGTCTCTCTCTCTGTGCCTGTATGGGTGTCAGTGGGTGGGGTGACGTATGTAAGAGTGCTAGAAGATGCAACATTTTTTACTTGTATAGGTAGGCGTGGGCGTATGTGTGTTCGTGCGTGCGTGTATATTAGTTAAAAAGAACCAATATTTGCTGTCACTCTATATTTGATATCTACGTCCAATAGTAGCTTCCTTTGTCATTACTTGATCCTCCTCCTCCTATTCCTCCTTCTCCTCTTTCAGCTGTTCATCATAATCATCATCGTCACCATTATCCTCATCACCAACATCATCCACGATCACGACACCACAGCACGACCAAGACCACCCCAACCTCACCACCACCACCACCACCACCACCACCACCACCACCACCACCACCACCACCACCACCACCACCACCACCACCACCACCACCACCACCACCACCACCACCACCACCACCACCACCACCACCACCACCACCACCACCACCACCACCACCACCACCACCACCATTATCCACAATCATACTACCTTTATCACAATACCTACCCACGTTTCCGTGAGAATGTATAGTGATAAAGGTATAGTATGAGAATTGTGGGGAATCCACTTGGTAAGAGGCGTCCTGGTAAGAGGCTGTTAGAAGGGGCGATGACCGCGTAGAGTGATGACGAACGAGGTCGACGTACCTTCCTCTTGGACTTGAGCTGTTGACTGTCCCTCGTCTGGTCGGCGTTTCCAGGGGCCGTGCGACGCCATAGCTTCTGACTGACGAATCCGTAGGTGAAGCTGATGATGAAGAGGGGCAAGATGTAGGTGGATACGAGGATGAAGAACGTGTAGGAGCGCCTCCAGACTACGCTTGGCTCCGGCCATATCTCGTTGCAATCCATCACCACCACTCCAGGCGAGACCTCGACCTGGTTTGACCTTCCGACTACCAGCTGGACAGACGAGAGGGCTCCGGCGACGAGCCAGATGGCGCCGATGACGGTCTTGGAGCGCGACTTAGTGATGCGTGACCGCAGTGGGAAGTAGACGACCCAGAACCGATCGACTCCGATGGCCATGATGGTGTAGACGCTGACCGTGACGGACACGGTCTGCATGAAGAGGACGAGTGGACACATGGGGGCCGTGAAGACCCAGTTACCGAGCATCGTGACCGTGAAGGTGAACGGCATGCAGAAGACGGCCATGATGAGGTCGGCCCCTGCGAGGTTGATGAGGAACCATCGAAGGTCAGTTCTCGACCCTCGACCAATCGCGAAGACGATGATCGCTAGGACGTTCCCGACGACGGACAGCAGGGTGGCGGTGGTGTAGAGGACGATGAGAAGGATCTGCGACCGGTAGGGAAGGCCGAGTTTCGCGATTTCCATTGATGAAGCGTTGGACAGTGGACGGGCGAGGAGATTGCCGTTTCGAAAAGGAACGACCGCCTCAGTCAGGTTCATTGATTCTTCTACGTTCATCTTCAGTGCTTCACTCGTCTTCCGTTGTTGCATCAACTTATCTTAGTTTCTTTATTCCTTCTTTCGTCTTTCAATCTGTCTTTTCCTTATTTGGTTGGGTCGTCTTTACTAAGAAAGTGTCAGTGAATGGGTTCCATATTTTATCTCAGTCCGCTAACAGGTCCATGTCCATGTGCACTGCTGTGCAGTAATATATCCGCACAGAATACCTTTATGTACGTCGTTCTGCGCAAAACTAGTACCCGGTACTTATGTTAACCTCACATTTTGCAGTAGTGTTTAAAGGGATTGAATCTTTGCCATTCGTCAAGTCAAAATTCCGCATGTCGATCAGGTGCTTGTCACCAAGGTGCGACCGTACGTACGGTACGTACGTTATTTTTTTCCATAACGTACGTACAGTACGCGTACGTTATTATGCCGTACATTACCGTACGTTCACATCAATTCATGACGAAAATAAATACATAACATTATGCCCAACAAAAGTCAATAATAGTTGGTGATTGACGGTCGTAACCAATTTTAACCATTACATCAGTCATCTGTGGCTGTTCAATGATCTCTACTTTCAAACTTTTAAAATCCAAATTGGTAATATTCTGTCTAATATGAAGAATATTAAGATTTTACGGCACACTTTATAGGATGGTCATTTTATTGGTAATACTAAATTTCCCTACCGTTCGTAAAAAAATATGCCTGCGTACGGAGAGACTAATAGGCCTACTGTAGAGATAAACTGATCATTTTGACGTACGCGTACGTACGCGTAACGTATAAGACCATAGTTATATTGAGGTTCTTTGTGAATGACCAGATAAATTTGTGGCATTTTTACCGTACGCGTACGGTACGCGTACGTTATTTTTTTCGATAACGTACGTACAGTACGCGTACGTTATTCCGGGAGGTAACGTACGGTCGCACTATGCTTGTCACCACATTATTCATTCTAATCGACTCAGATGTTAGTCTTTAAATTAGCATAGCATAAGTATCACCAGGTATTTCATTCGCATAACTGCAACGTCAGATGGCCCTTCCGGAGACGCAGGCAACGTTAAAACTTATATAGCGCCACTGTGTAATCACCTTTCAGTTATCCAGTTTTCCATTTGTATTATATTATCTGTCCAAGGTCACTATAGTATTATAATGTCCGTTTCGCCGATATTGTTGCGTTACCCCGTCGCAAATTCACTTCTATCGGTGAGCTCAAACATCGTTCCATTAAATAATGTAGTAATATACTCTAGTATTCATTTATAAAGTGCAATGCGAGAGACGCCTGAACGCTACATCTGACGGGACAGAGCGTATTGTGAAACCAACCGGTTTCGTTTCTGAAATCGTTTCTGTCCTTCAAATCGTTTCCTTTCGCATAATTTCCTAAGCGATGTCGCTCGGCGAAAAAAAATTGAAACACCGAAACGAGATTTGCGATTCAAGAACAGACTGTAGGCCAGCTCAGAAACGAGAATTGACGAGCGGGAAATAATCCGCCGATAGCAGCTGCAGCAGCAGCAGGAATGAGATGCTGTAAATCGACAGAGTTTGTCTCCGAAAGCAGAAATCTCTTCGACCGAGGTATGTCGACGCCGTCAGTCTACTTCTGCCCGGCTTCAGTCTCTCGACCGGTCTGTTCCGGGCGGCGTAATGAAGTGCCGCCGGTGGACAATCGCATCGCATGCGATCTGATTTCGGATTTCTTCAACCGTCAACGGAGTGCAACGCAGTGAAACAAAATGCAGTGCAAAGACATGCAGTGGTATGGTATGATTGCTACGTTGTACAGCCCGTGGGGACTTGTTGGTCCCGCGCTACCGTATCTAATTACGGTCACCTCATTGAACCGTCTTTCTGGACCAATCTTCACTAAAACTACAGAGGAATATTGTATTGTACTGTATTGTATTGTATGCAAACATTTATAAAGCGCATCTAGTAGGGTGAATCGTTCAGAGGCACTCCAGGTGCGCAGGGCCACAAGAAAGAAATAAGTCTTGAGGAAAGCAAAAGAAGACGAGGGGTTGCCTATTAAAATTTTAGAGCGAGTAGAAGGAGACAGTGTATTCCAGAGAGAGGCCTCAATTGATCCAATTGAAGCAAAAGACCCGGGCTGCGCTATAGCTGTTCTAGTCTGAGGAACTAAAAGATCCATTCTGTTCGAGGAGCTATGCGGCCGATGCGAGGAGACAGAAGAGGCTAGTGAATCACATCAATTAAATATTTAGGAGCGAGACCTCGCTGTGCCTTGGACACCGGAATGAAGATTTTGAACTTAATACGCGCACAGAGAGGAAGCCAGTGAAGTTGCTCAAACATGAAAGACGAAATGGGTGAATAGGCATAGGCTAATGATCTGCAGTCGTAAACGGCTCAAAAACATCAACCAATCTTAAGACGCCCCTGACGATAATTCTTCCCGGGCGGGGTTGACTCCAGCCAAGTTCTACTCCTGGAGCCACCCAAGTCACTGCCCTGTCTACTCTCAACGTAAAATGGCTGGGTTCTATCTCTCTCATAGTGACCGTTCCTGTCAGGGATGGTTCAGGGTTGATCACCCCCTTAAGGAGGCAACACGATAAGTTCTGTCTCGGGGTCCGACTCTCCATCTTCCGCGGTCGCCAAGTGGGCAAACTCCTGAAGATGGCCTATTCTTAGAGCAGGGCTTGTTTCTTTACCAGCAGCAGTCTTTCTCTTTTTTGTCTGCTTTCTTAGCTACGGACTTCATCTTCCTCTCCACCCGATTTAAACTTTGACGTACCATTCTACATCTCGTGACTTTTGAACTATCGCCATTTGTATGGGACACTAAAAGTTCTCTAAGTTTCGGGGACAAGAAAATATTTATGACAAGTCCTGCGACATTTTGCCCTATGCACCCAGCTGTGTGATCGGCAACGCGACTTCCCACTATCAAGCGTCTCTCGTTGCGTTGTGTGGTATACCGGCCTCACACGTATATTGTCATGTAATGCACCACAATTGATGGAGTATGTTCCCGTATAGGGCCTACCCGCCCTCTGTTGGCAGTTATCGACCAACACAGTGATAAATTCTGCTACGGGTCTTTACGGCACTCTAAGAGCGAAGGTCCTCTCTCTGTCACTTTGTATCTGCCTCTGCCTCTGTCTGTCTGTCTGTCTGTCTGTCTGTCTCCCTCTATCCGTCTGTCTGTCTGTCTGTCTCTGTCTGTCTGTCTGTCTGTCTCTGTCTCTGTCTCTGTCTCTGTCTCTGTCTCTGTCTCTGTCTGTCTGTCTGTCTGTCTCTGTCTCTGTCTCTGTCTCTGTCTCTGTCTCTGTCTCTGTCTCTGTCTCTGTCTCTGTCTCTGTCTCTGTCTCTGTCTCTGTCTCTGTCTCTGTCTCTGTCTCTGTCTCTGTCTCTGTCTCTGTCTCTGTCTCTCTGTCTCTGTCTCTGTCTCTGTCTCTGTCTCTGTCTCTGTCTCTGTCTCTGTCTCTGTCTCTGTCTCTGTCTCTGTCTCTGTCTCTGTCTCTGTCTCTGTCTCTGTCTCTGTCTCTGTCTCTGTCTCTGTCTCTCTCTCTCTCTCTCTCTCTCTCTCTCTCTCTCTCTCTCTCTCTCTCTCTCTCTCTCTCTCTCTCTCTCTCTCTCTCTCTCTCTCTCTCTCTCTCTCTCTCTCTCTCTCTCTCTCTCTCTCTCTCTCTCTCTCTCTCTCTCTCTCTCTCTCTCTCTCTCTCAAACCTTCGCTATCTAAGCACAGACTCTCGTTCCGACGAGGGGCTCAACCCGCACTTCAGTCACTTCTCAGAGCTGTGTGTTATAAGCATATATCGATCTACCAGGGTATCCGACGACCTTACCCACACTTTTACGTTACTGTCTTGATCTGATTTAATTTCCGTTTGTACCTGGCTTTTTTGTACGCCTCACCTAACGGTATCTTCTCGTTTTATATCGCCGTAAGCTGAATGTTCGGTGAGGAAAATTGCAGTTTCCCGGGAGCGCGCTGACTCCTGAGTACTCGGACTCGATTCTGCTAACCGAACCAGTGGGGTAAATATCAATAACGTTGCTCCGTTGTTTCACACAGATATGTGTAGGCCTATTCACTTCTAGGTGCGGGCATTTTCCTGTCTTTCATACACTTGACTAGACGATGACCGCATTTTTCAGGTAGTTCCCCGAACTGAGATTTGCAGTTATAGGTCCGCAAGTTGAGAAATTGCGGGTTGTTCCGCGAAAGTAAATGTGACAGGCTTTCAGTAGCATAAGACTAACACTGAGATTTGCAAGTTGAAATATACGGGTATACTCTGAGTGATTAGATTTTACGGTTAGTCACCCGATGTCATCAAACGGCACCAGTGGGGACTGGGGAAACTTCCCCGGATTTATCGAGCGGCACCAGAGGGGAATCTTCCCTGTATTTATTGAACGGCACCAGTGGGGAAACCTTCCCTGTATTTATCGAACGACACCAGCGGGGAACCTTCCCTGTATGTATCGAACGGCACCAGTTGGACTCAACTGAGTGGCGCCTCTCGCGTGAGAACTCTAGCCAGCCGCGGCTCGTGATAATCTAAGTTTTCTAGGTGTTTTACCTATACTTTTACGTCTGTGACTGGATTATTATTCCAAGTTGCATCTTTAGACATAGTAAACGTTGTTTTCGTTTAACTTTTCGACTTCGTTCTATTGGATTTTCGGAGTTTTACTTGACATGTCTACCCCTCCTTCATTCGTGTACACAGCTGACCTAATTAGGTCTGTCAACACGTGTACATTCGCGCTTCGTCGGCCAGTCCGAAAGACTTTGTTTCGTTTTGGCTTGTGGCGCCCAGTTCGCTCACCGCCATCGCCGACTTCGTCGCCTTCGCTGGACTGTCCTCCGGTTCGCTCGTCAGCTGTCATCCGCCTTGCTACTCTTAATGTTCGCTCACTAAAGAATAAATATGTATCCGTTTCTGACATCGTCACTTCGTATGGCCTTGACGTCCTCGTGGTTACGGAGTCGTGGCACCTTTCCTCTGCAGATGTTGCTGTTCGCCGTTCTGCTCCACCCGGCTACTCGTTCCTCGATCGACCAAGATCTGAGGCGCAGGATCCAACCTCGCGGGGTGGTGGCCTAATCATCTACCACGGCGCCAACTTCAAGACTCGGAGGATCGAGCTCCTGCAGACTCCGACGACTTTCGAGGCTCTCGCGACTTCAATTTCATCTAAACATGGACCTACTATTTTACTTGCCATCTACCGTCCAGGATCTACTTCGCCATCTTCTCTGTTCTTCAGCGAGTTTGCTACTCTGCTAGAGCAGTTCGTCATCTTCAACGCGCAGCTCATCCTCGCTGGAGATTTAAACCTACATCTGGAGGATCCAAGTCTTCCAGAATCCATTGAATATGCGACGATCATGGAACAATTTGGCCTGACTCAACATGTCGCTGAGCCTACCCACATCTTAGGTGGGTGGCTTGATGTCATTGTCACCAGGGACGACTGTCAGGTGACCGACGTCAACGTTCACCCCCCAATTCTATCTGACCACGGTCTCGTGATGGCCTCCATACCGTTCATCTGCGAGCCCTCGCTCCTCATCACAAGACGGATTCGTCTTTGGAAAAAGCTGGATCGAGCTGCCTTCCGAGCAGCCCTCCAAGCTAAACCTCTCTTCAGTGACGTCGAGGCTTCCTCTTCACTGACAGCCTCAGAACTGTTCTCCTCATATGAGACGGTGATGTCTGAGCTTTTGGATTCATTCCTGCCACAGTGTACAGTTCAGACTCGAAATCATCCACTCTCGCCGTGGTTCAATGCGGAGTGCAGATCGCTTCGACGGCAGGCTCGGCGCCTTGAGCGTGTCTACAGGAGAACGCGATTGTCTTCAGACCGGGCAGCATGGGTCCAATTCGTCCGGAAAATGCACTCTGCTTACCGGGACAGAGAGCGAGTCTACTGGAAGACAATAATCACAAACCAGTCCAGAGAACCTAAGAAGCTCTGGACCACGTTCAATGGCCTCCTTGGCCGTTGCTCTTCGAACCGTCAGACGCAGGCTTCTCCGTCTTTTACTGCTGAAGCATTCTTGGAACATTTGACTAAAAAAATTGCGTCTATCCGAACTGCTACTTCCGCTTCTCCTCTGCCAGATTTCTCCACTACTGATGCTCGGTTAGCCGACCTCAAGGATATAACTAGTCTAGAGCTACGATGTCTCATCCTAGCCGCAGCACCAAAGACTTGTGAGCTGGACCCGGTGCCTACGTTCCTTGTCCAGGAACTTGTCGACGACCTCCTGCCGTTCCTCACCCTGCTCTGCAATCGGTCGATCCAGGAGGCCCATCTACCTACTTCTCAGAAGCGGTCAATTCTCATTCCGGCCATGAAGCGAGACGGGCTGGACTCAACTGATCCTGCAAACTACCGCCCGATTGCAAATGTTACTTTCCTCTCCAAAATATTGGAGCGCATTGTTGCAAATCAACTAATTGGTTATCTAAATATGAATGGTTTACTCCCATCCCTCCAGTCGGGTTTTCGGAGGAATCATTCCACCGAAACTTTACTGGTCCGCCTCCTGTCGGATTTATATGGCGCCATGGACTGTGGTCAGATTACCCTTTTAGCCCTTTTTGATGTTAGCTCAGCATTCGACTCTGTCGACCATGCTATACTTCTAAAGCGCCTCTCTGTTTCCTTTGGGCTGGTTGGAAAACCGTTAGACTGGCTATCATCCTATCTTACTGGTCGCACTAACTTTGTTACTGCTGGTTCCTCCAGGTCCCGCTGGGTCCCTGCCCTCTTTGGTGTGCCCCAGGGGTCCGTCCTTGGCCCGCTACTTTATGTTTTATTTACTTCTGATATTAGTTCCTTGCTACAGTCATGTGGACTGCTTCATCAGCTTTATGCTGACGACATCCAAGCATATGTCCACTGCCGCGCAGCTGATGCAGTGGCTTCTGTTGGATTGATGTGCCGCGCTATTGATGCCCTCTCATCTTGGATGGCCTCAAACCGGTTGCTTCTGAACCCGTCCAAAACTCAATTCATTTGGCTTGGTGGTCGTAGACAGCTGGCGGGGGTTGACCTACACCAATTGACTGAAACCTTTCCCCATATCACTTTCTCCCTTACTGTTCGTGACCTAGGTGTTACGCTGGATCGAGAGCTTAGTCTCTCGCAGCACGTTAACTTGGTCACTCGGAACTGTTATTATCAGCTCCGGCAGTTGCGTGTTGTACTGAGGTCCCTCTCCCATGACGCTGCAGTGATCTTAGTTCATGCATTTGTCACTGGTAGAGTTGACCACTGTTGCTCGGTCCTTGTTGGTCACTCCAAGGGCCTAATGGGGCGACTTGACCGGGTCCTTCGTTCTGCTGCTAGACTTATTGGTCGCATTCCAAAATATGCCCCAGTCTCTGCCTATATGCGTGACGTCTTACATTGGCTTCCTGCCTCTGAGCGCATCTCCTACAGGATAGCAGCACTAGTTTGGCGGTGTCTCTCCGGTAGCGCCCCATCCTACCTGTCTGAACTCTGCTGCCCGATTTCTGACTTAGCTTCCCGCAGAGCTTTGCGATCTGCGACTAATGGGGAGCTATTGGTCCCTCGGACCCGCTCCGCAGTCAGGCAACGCCGAGCCTTCTCGGTTGTTGGCCCGTCTACCTGGAATGGTCTTCCGATATCCTTACGCTGCTTTCCCCGGAATAATTCACCTGTTTTCTTACGACAACTCAAGACCTATCTGTTTAGCCGTGGCTGGGCTGGGAGCGCCTCTGAGTAGGTCTCTTGAAGAAGCGCTATATAAATGTCCAGAATGAATGAATGAATGAAGTGCGGAACCTTCCCTGTATTTATTGAACGGCACCAGTGGAGAGCCTTCCCTGTATTTGTCGAACGGCATCAGCGGGAAAACGTTCCCCGTGTTTTACACAGACCTGTGATTCTTTATTTCATACGATCGGGTCCTTCCTTTTAAACTCCCACAATCGGGATTCAGACCGTCTCGTGATCTAACGACAGGGTGGGTCCCAGACCTGTCGGATCAACGGAAGCAGCGTATACCACCCAAAAGTGTTCTGGCTGTAACTCAGGATCTCACTGATTAGGCTTTTTATGGACGCCCTCTCGTCCGTAAATATATAGACCTATTCGGTAACTCGCCCGAACTCGCACTTAGATTTATCACGAAACACTCGCCCACCACACGAATGGGCAGTATAATCGCTAACCAATCAATACTAAAGCACCGCATCGCTAGATTCGCTACTCTACGTTTAAGGCAATGCATCAAGAAGCAGCCTCTATTCAACCAATTATCGCTATCTGCGTCCCATAGCAGGCGGAAGACACCCATATACGTATCAGACGCTGGGCAATGCATATCGGGCTGTCGATTGGTGGGCATAATATTGTTTCGTATGATGATGATGATACCAGGCAGGATTCAAATGCTACCGTCTCGGGTCTTGGTACCATCTCAGCAGACACAGAGGCCAAAGTCATTTCAGAGAGCCCCAACCACAAGACTCCAAAATACCGTTGCCGTCCAAAATCTTCCCACCTTGGTTGCCGTCTGATTTCCTATGTTTACCTGCTTGACCCTTGGCTCTTGACGTGGAGCCTAACGTGTACTTAACTGCCTATTCGTAATCGTAATCTCGAAATTTCTAAACAGCTACTTATGGGCTCAACGCGTGGCACCAGCTTATTCACAGGTGCTGGAGATTTCAAGCGGAGTTCCAAGTCCTATTGATTCTGTTTCAGTGCCAGCCTTAGGGGCGTGCGAACCGTGCAGTCGCACGGGGCCCGCAACTTAGGAGGGCCCGAAAATGTCATAGAAAATTAACATGAACAAGATACCCTAATAATAATATTATGGTTTCGATTAAATCTTCTCTTTTGTCTATAAAATAAGAGTTAACTTCCTCTATATCCCAGCATTCTCGTGTATAGTCAAATATGACGTTGTACTTTTTAACAGTTTACTAAAATAAAATGATTAGCAACGAAAATTGACTTGTGTCATTGGGGGCCCGGCCGCCCGTACAGTAGGCCTATATTCTGCACGGGACCCGAAATATCGTAAGGCAGGTGTTCCGAGATATTCTATCCCCCCTAAAGCGTATCCCCCCGGATGGAATAAACCGGTTTAGAGTATCCGGTGGGATGAACCATTCTATCCCCCCTCGTCATACGCATCACGATAGCCTCGACGAAATTCCAGTCAAAATCACCAAAAACAAAGTAAATTGATTTCAGGTCGACGTACAAACTAAAGATACGCAATTCAAAAATTTTATGTGTGCAATAAATCCAAACAGTACGACTGAATACACTTAGAAACCGCCAAAATTGCAAACTAAACCAAATACTCCATTTCGCTAAGGGGATACGCATGTATGGGGGATACTCTATTTCGTGACACCGGCACTGTTCTGTTTTCATTGAGCCCTAGTTTCCAGAACTAAACTTTCTTGTCGAAATCTCGAGGTCACAATAACGATGATCAAAGTACAAGCAGAGCTGGTATATTGTAGGCTTGTCCGGAAAGATCCGTGCCCAGTATATATAGTATCTAACGAAGTTATAATCACTATCGTCAACGTGCCTAGAAATGCTCTGTCGCCGATCAACAGAAGATGTAAATAATATTAATAATAATAATAATAATAATAATAATAATAATAATAATAATAATAATAATAATAATAATAATAATAATAATAATAATAAGATGTAGACCCTACTGCTGATGTAATGTACTGTATAGTTACATCTTTATGAATGGCCAAGTTCGTTGTTGCTGTGTGGTCATCTATAGCGGACACGTCTAAGTGCTTTAAATGAATGTCAGATTATTATAATCTCTTTCAGTCTTCGGTCACAAATATCACAAATGCTCTCGATCAAGGTGGGAATTGTCGAGAGGTTTGGGGGTTCAACGGTTCAACCCCTAGTCTTTCTTAGAACCCCAGTTAAGTCTTCAATACACACCCAGGGGGTCGTTTCCAACCTCCTAATTGTGCTATTGTGATTCAGCATTACTTGACTCTGAAAGAGAGAAGACATTAATTCCATGGTGTATCATGTATGCATTTTTGAGTTTTCTCAACGAAGGAATTGGTTTTGATTCGAGTCTGACTTGCAAAACTGCTAGCGTTGAAATCGACTGCTTTCAAATTTCGTTGATAACAGTTTGCAAAGTGTACGGATAAAATGTTCAATCCCTCTCCCAGTCTTTTTTCTACAATTCCCACACTGCTGTCGATCGTTTCGAGATCATTTCGATCATTTTGAGATCATTTCGATCATGTCGAGATTTCAGCGGATGATCCACGCCGATTCCTTGTCACAGAAAATTAGATCTCCAGAATCCAATTTTCAGAGATTCAACAGCAGATAGAATGATTGAATCCGAATCATATTTGTAGCTGTTGAATTCCATCGAAATTGGTCGATTCCAGGTCGGGGTCTATCATTTCTTACGTTCTTTACTCGACATCTCATTAACCTATCGATCAATTTATAGAATACATGTCTTGTAAGTATCATTTTATAAGTCTTTACTTGGTAAGCTGTAGGAAAATTATTATTGGTAGCAACGAATCCAGAGTAGAAAACTTAAAGAGAGGAGAAAGCTGGAGGGACAAAGACTGAATTGGACATGAACGGGTCACGCACTGGACTGAACTGGACATGAACTGGACTGACTGGACTGAATCGAACATGAAACGGATTTCACTGGACATGAACTAGACATAAACTGGACTTTATCTGGACATGAACTGGACTGGACTGGATGATGATCAAAGAAGCCGACTGCATGGGCAACAAGGAAGAAATAGACAAGGAAGGCAGCTCATCTGTAGGGCTAAGTAATTACCATTATTATCTGGAATACGCAACACCTGAGGTTGAGCTAAGAATCTACGAATCAAACGTCATAATTATAACATCTTAAAACTCATAAAATAACTTTTAAAATCACTCTCGTGGTACTATTCTTGATGCATGGTATATGTGTGTGCGCGCGTGAAAAAGACACTGAGAGAGCCAACCAGAATCAGAGCAGGAGAGAAAGGGTCACAGAGAGAGAGAGAGAGAGAGAGAGAGAGAGAGAGAGAGAGAGAGAGAGAGAGAGAGATAGATAGATAGATAGATAGATAGATAGATAGATAGATAGATAGATAGATAGATAGATAGATAGATAGAGAGAGAGAGAGAGAGAGAGAGAGAGAGAGAGAGAGAGAGAGAGAGAGAGAGAGAGAGAGAGAGAGAGAGAGAGAGAGAGAGAGAGAGAGAGAGAGAGAGAGAGAGAGAGAGAGAGAGAGAAATAGAAAGAAAGAGAGTGAGAAAGAGAGAGCAAAAGAGAGAGAAGGAGAGAGAAAGAGAGAGCGAGAGGCAGAGAGGGCGAGAGAGGGAGAGAGACGTCGAAAATGAAACCTTAGCCTATCTTGTGGACGATCAAATAAGGCGCCTGTTGAAAACAATCAGATGGAAAACTCATATAATATGGTCATAAGTCATAACACCGTCTTGCTTAATTAACCACAGTGACGTCTCAACTTGCAACAACGATGTCAGACTTTTAATCTAGGAATATAATATTTATTACTGTACAAATATCCTATTATATTTTCGCTACTTAGACGACAGCGAAACCTTATGAATAACCGTTCAAAAAGGCCTATTTCCGGTTTGACTCTTCCGCCGTGACGTCAAAGAAACTCAGCTGACAGTAATCGACTTCAACAAATCCAAACGGCTGAGAGTAGAACAGACGGCATTAACTGCCGTTTGTATACAACACCGCAGAACGCTCTTGTGGTTTATAAGGTCGCGGCTTAGCCACTGGAGGACGAACAGAACGCATTTACAATCGTTAGTATGAAGAGGTCATCGTGCTTGGGAAAAAGCCGTGAAGCAGATATGTGAACGATTGCACGCGGCGGAAGTTATGTATTTTCCCGCATTCACTGATCGTCAATCGAAGCGTATATTGGTTGTCGGAGAGACCAGCTGCGCATCGCTATCCTTTAGCACACGCCACCGAGGGAGGAACAAGAAGGGAGTAAGAACAAGTGGGCAGAGACGGATTAAGGCATGTTCAACATGTTCGGCCGAACAGGGGCCCCCACACTTGAGGGGCCCCCACACATGCAAAAGAAATTTTTTTCAATATTTTATAATTATTATTTGTTAAGTCTAATACCGGTAGTGAAAATGAGAAAACAAAACTCGGAACAATTATTCGAAACTACTCATTTAATATACACAAATACACAACTTTCGCAAATGTGTGGGCCCCTATTGGAGTTTCCATTATCAGCCAGATTCATCTAAAAAATCAGCCAGAATGCTAGTAAGACCTATTTTTACTTGCTTATTTAAACACTTACTATCCGACGGTACAATAAAGGCCTATTGTTACGTACATCATTTCAATTATGAAACACTGTGAAACACGTTTTTTGCTAACAAATTTAAATTTTAAGAATAAAGGCCCTTTTTACGCCACTTTTATTATGAAACACGTCTTTTGTAGGCCTATAAGTTATAATTTTAAAACCAAATGGCAAGGCCTGTTGTTGTGTCACTTCAATTATGAAACACATTAGGCCTATTTGGTAATTTTTAGATTTAGAGAATAAGGGCATTTGTTACTTCACTTCAATTACGAAGAAGTGTATTGTTATTATAAGTTTACATTCAGAGTATGAAGGCCTTGTTAGGCCCTACGTTACTTCAGCTATGAAAGTTTGTTATTAAGTTTAAATTTATGCAATAAAGGCTTATAAGTATACGTCATTGCAATTGTTAAAACGTCTATTATTTTTAATCACAGATATAGAAAATAAAGGCCTTGGTTACCTTACTTAAATTATGAAAAAGTCTATTGTTACTAAGTTCAAAGTTAGAGAATAAAAGACTATCATTTGTTAAGTATACGTCATTTCGATTATGGAACACGTCAATAACTAATAATTTTAGATTTAGAGAATAAAGGTCTTTGTTACGTCACTTCAATTAGGAATTCTATTAACGTTAAAGTTTAAATTTAGAGAATAGGTCTAAGGGCCTAATGTCACGTCATTTTAATTGTGAAACACATCTAGTGTTTGCAATTTTAGATTTAGAGAAAAAGGCCATTCTTACGTCACTTCAATTATGAATAAGGCCTAAATCTAGAAAATAAAGACCTATTGTTACGTTACCGGTACTTCAATTATGATCGAGACATGCTTCCTTAATGAAACACGTCTGTTGTTAGTAATTTTAAATTAATATTTTTATTTTCATTATTATATAATCTTTAATTGTTATTGTTACTATATTTATTATCACGCTTATTGTCATTATTATTATATTTATTGCTAATATTATTACTAACAGCATCATCATTATTATTTGGCATTGCGCATAAATGGCGCCAAATATAGATTCATTGGGCGCCATTATAATCGTTTAACGGTCTTGAAAGGGAAGCGATGCGCAATTTGGTACCCCCACTTTCTAGACCAAAGTTACCCCTCTGACCTGACCGGAACTCAAGTGCTATGTGAAACATTATAAAATGACGCCATTTTATTGTGTACACTCTAAAGTATACATTTGTAGGGGCCCCCACAGTTTTACTGAACAGGGCCTCCACATTTGTTAATCCGGCCCTGCAAGTGGGGACTAGGGAGAGGACCCGAAATAGACTAAGGCGGGCACTGTTTCGAAGTGGGCCCCGCAGAACACACGACGATACGTCAGAACATCGATGGCGCTGAGCAATTGTGAGTAATGGCGAGCGCTCTAACCAATCGGCCACTGTGAAACACAGTTCATTTGGACAGTTTCTCTTCCTCCTCCCTCCAATGCTCTCCTCTTCCAACTCCTATGGATCCTCATCCCTCAAACGATTTCCAAGACACTTCAGCAACGCACGAGGTATTTTCGTTGCAGATTAAACTAACGATGACGATGATGATGACGATGGTGCTGTTGCTGATGATGATGAAGACGACGCTGATGTTGCTACTGTTGATGTTATGATAACGACGACGACAAAGATGATGATGATGGAAAATATAAGCGAACGATACGACGATAAAGATATAATTTTTATACCGTTGCAACATTGCTGATGATTATGATGATGTGATAATAATAGCGTTGATTATCTGTTGATTTTTTATTGTTTTTTTAAACCCAAAGGAAAAAGTTTAAAGGTGAGACTTAAAAAATTACACCGCAGAGAGGTTCTTACACACTGTACCTAGTAACATCCTCGGGCGAGGCTCGAACCCGTATATATAGGCCTACTCTCCGGATTACAGGGTATATTGTGTTGAAGTCCCCTTCTGTAATGCTTGTAAAGTCAACCGCGTGGAATTTTCTCGTTTTCGAATATTTAGACTTTGCATCATCAGCTACCAATGAACTTGTCATTCTTCGAACAGTTTACCATCTTGAGGCGAGCGTCATAAGCTCTCATAGTAGCTGCTAATAGCTGACTGAATGAACCTGGATTTTGGGGGGGGGGCTTTTCCTGATCCAACGATAGAAACAATTTGCATCTAGACATTAACTGTCCATTCTGTAAAATATGAGCGTTTGACTTGCATTATTAAAAGGTTACTTATTTACTTACTTACTCACTTACTTAGAAATAGGAAGTTTTTTTTAGCCACGTCGATTCATTGGACAGTCCTTCTGTAACAGTCTTACACTAAAGAAGATATGCAGTTTTACGACACAGAGAGCTCGAGAAAGGTTCTCAACCTATCTAAAGTCGCATCCTATTAATAGATCTGAAAGATATCCATGTTTTAGCGCCCTTTGGAGGTTCTGAAAAGGCGCTATATAAACAACCAGCTGTATAAGCTCCGACATTCACTCCATAAACGAGGCGGATGTTTCCACATTCACTGAAACCCGAAATCATCCACAAAAGTGCGCGTTAGGATCGGCTACGGGCGTCAGTAGTAACTAACTGAGCGCCAGGGCTGTAGTGGTAAAATTAGAGGTGAGTATACGCTACAGTATTTTGTGAGTATAGGCTACAGTATTTTAATATAAATAAATATAAACATTTTGTGAGGTGAGTATACGGTCTCTAGATGTGAGTACACGCTGTATACCCGCGTATACCCTCGACTACAGCCCTGCTGAGCGCCTCTGAGTTGGTCTCTTGAAGAGGCGCTATATATAAATTTCCAGAATGAATGATGTGGGGGCCAATAGCTGACGTGTGAGTTAAAGAATGTAACAACCTGAAACAAAAGAAACGCCCAAAACTCTGCAAACGATTACAATGAAACGTATACGAATTTAAAAAGTTACGACTTGGAAATGTTTTGCGACTGTTCCAGATTTACATATACCGCGATCTAACGTTCCTCTGGGGCAACTTAGAAGTCGAGGTCAGTATTCACGAAGTCAATGTCAAACCTATGTGCCCTTGACCTCCAGTCTTAAAGTATGACCTTAGGGTCGATGCATACCTGCAACAGTACTCTGAAAAAGTAACCCAGAGCACTCTGACCCAAGTCTTCGCTTCGAGATCGACGTATCACCAGGACTCTCACTAACGGTCGAGATCTCGTTACAGACGAGATCATATAGCAACAGGTGAAATTACGCAAAGCAGAATGAGATCTCGCGAGATTTCGTCCTGTGAAAGACTTCTCCCAATCAACACCCTTCTACACGGCCATCACGATAGGCAACTACAGTTACTCAAAAGCTCTATCTGACTATAGGGTCTCCTAGCAACCCCACCACTAGTAGTAGGGCACTTAGGAAGGCAAATGGTGGGGTTCGATTCCGCACCGAGACATTTCGTAACGGACTCATCTCCGTTTTGGTTTCCCGGTTACAACCAAAGATGACGCTTTCGTTTCTAAGTTGACGGGGAGCCGTTGTCATGTTCACGAGATCCTTAACCGCCCAAAAGTAGTCGCCTTGAAGAAAGTAGACGTTGCCTAGCAACAAAGAGACAATACAATGACGTCGTTATCGCTACCATCGTCACAGAGAACAGCAACAAGGACACACGTCGTCATAGTCATCGTATGAATAATTTTTTCCAACATCTGATCCGATTATCATTATCGTCGTTGCTTCCGCGTCTTTGGTCATAATGGTCGTTAGTCAAACATGTTCATTTAGTCCAACACACACACACACGCACGCACGCACGCACGCACGCACCTACACACACACACACCCTGTCGTCGCTGGGTTGTTATATATTATGTCACCGTCATTACCATTGTGCCGTAAGCCTAAACATGTTCCTTCATATATTCTTTTATTCGAACGTGTAAATATTTTCTGCCACCACCAACATCATCATTATCATTGTCATCATTATTATCATCGTCATCATGTTCATCATAAACAGCAGGAGTGACAACACAATCATCATCAACAATGACGACAGCAACAGTATCATTATCATCATTATCATCATCATCATCATCATCATAATAATAATAAAATCCATCATCATCCATCATCATCAACAACAGCAACAACATTAGGAACAACAGCACAATAATCACCAACAACGACGACAAAAAGAGCATCATCATCATCATTCTTCTTAATCATTATCATTGTTGAGTACCTTTGAGGTCTTTGAACGCAGCGTCAATGGGTTCTCTGATCTTCGAGTCTCGATTGAACCTCATGCGAAGGCTGTCTCCTTCGACGCCACTCCCTGACGAACTCAACCTCCACAGCTGGTCACCTACGACGAGGTATGTCCGGTTGTCCCTCGGCCATACGAAGGCTGCGTCGACGTGGTCCACCTCTTCCGGTAGACCAAGCTCCGTCAGAGATCGACCGGACTTGGGAAACTTTCCGGAACGGTTGTCATCCAGCTCCCAGTAAAGGGACCCTGAAGGCAGAAATACAATCAACATCCGCTTCCTTTGTTCTTCCACTGTTCCTCTCCTCTTCCACCGTTCACCTTCTCCACCTCCTTCGGATCCTCATCCCCTCAACTGCCTCAAGAGATTTCCAAGACGATTCAGAAATGCACGAGGAATACATGGCAGATGGAAATGATGATGACGACGATGATGATGGTGTTGTTGCTGTTGCTGATGATGATGACGATGATGACGACGCTGTTGCTGCTGCTGTTGTTGATGAAATAGTAACGACGACGGCGGCGACAAAGATGATGATGGAAAAATAAGTGAACGATATAATGATAAAGATGCACAACGTTGCAACATTGCTGATAATTATGATGATGTGGAGAAAATGTCGACGATGATGATTTTTATTATAATCTGTTATTTTTTTGTTCTTTTAATTTTAAACCCAAGGATAATGTTTCACGGGAGAGATTTAACAAATTATGTCCGAGGAATTTGTTTCATATTACAATACAATACAACTACATTTGATATTGCCCTCCTTCCAACGCTCAGAAGTGAACATGCATGACCATACGACAGAACATGCAGATGGTGCAGAGCAGTTGCGTAAGGTACCTACACACTGTACACAGTGACTGCCTCGGGCGAGGCTCGAACCCGTACCCTTCATGTTACAGGCCGAGCAATGGGTCATCGTGCCACACAGTTTAGACAGTTTATTTACACAGTTTTAAACAGTTTTCTACAGTTCAAACCGTAAGTCCTTCCTTCCTTTCGGCGTATGTATATATGACTTGAAGCAGTTGAGGCAGCAGCGAGAACCAGGTATGGAACACACATCTCTCTTTTTAGCTCAGCGTCGACCACGTCTCTGTCTCTGTCTGTCTGTCTCTGTGTCTCTGTGTCTGTCTGTCTGTCTGTCTGTCTGTCTGTCTGTCTGTCTGTCTGTCTGTCTGTCTCTCTCTCTCTCTGTATGTGTTTGTAAGTGTGCGTGTGTTCAATACCCAATCTATCGTTAATGCTACATCTCTACTATTACCGTGTATACGTGTGTTATTACTGTTGTTGTTGCAGTGCTGCACATATTGAAGATAATGCCTATATGATGATGATGATGATGATGATGATGATGACGACGACGACGACGAAAGTGAGACAGCATTTATCTAGCGCCCGACTGACCGATGAAGAAGACGATCTTTCCGTTGGGGCTGCGTTCATAGACGGCGTCGATCTGGTTGAGACCACTCGGTAGAACATACCACATCAGGTGGATCTCCATTGGATCGTCCTTCACCAGACCACTACGACGGTTCACCCGCCAGAACCACTGCATCCAGTCAACAGACAGTCATCATCATAATCATCATCATCATCGTCAACAACAACATAGCCATAATCACCACCAGTATCCGCATCCCGATCAACAATATTATCGTCATATATCTTCATTAAGCACCGTCTTCAGCGTCATCAGCGTCGTTACCATCGTCATGATCGTTATCCGTGTTATCGTTATTGCCACTCTAATGATAACTGCCATCTTGGGAGAGACGTCTAGCAGCATGATCCGTCGCTCGGCATATATCTTCTTATAGGACAGGTAATGTCATGTCGTGTCATGTCTAATGCACTTAATAATTGTATAATGTTAACCGTTTGCTGCAATTGCACTAATTTTGTTTTGGATTCCACATATGCCACTTAATTAAGTTTTAATTTAGATTTATCTTGTTCACTTCTTTTTTCTTGATCGAAGCAATTGATTAGAATATTGATTGAAAGACTTTTATAATGACATTTATTGTGGTAGTATTGAACCTTAGGTGGCCCTACATAGCGGGATTTTATCCCTTCTGGGTCTCCTTTGGTGCAAATGCTGATACTGTTATGGTATACTGCTTTGTTTTCAAACTGCTTCAATAAAGGATTTGATTGATTGATTGATTGATAATGCTCATGTAAGACATAGTACTATTAGTACTGTTGCTAAAATTTTAGCCTAATAATGGCCTTTCCGTAATACTATTAGTACTACGCTATAGTAAAATTAGTACTTTTAGTACCATGTAGTACCATGCAAGATGTATTACTATTAGTACTGTTACTAAAATCTTAGCCTATATCCTTTCCGTAATACTACTACTACTAGGCTATAGCAAAATTAGTACTTTTAGTTCCATGTAGTACCATGCAAGATGTAGTACTATTAGTACTGTTACTAAAATCTTACCCTATGTCTTTTCCGTAATACTATTAGTACTACGCTATAGTAAAATTAGTACTTTCAGTACCATGTAGTACCATGCAAGATGTAGTACTATTAGTACTGTAACTAAAATCTTAGCCTAATAATGGCCTTTCCATAATACTACTAATCACCGCTGTAGTAAAATTAGTACTTTCAGTACCATGTAGTACCATGCAAGATGTAGTACTATTAGTACTTTAACTAAAAACTCAGCCTGCAGGATAATGGCCTTTGCATAATACTATTAGTCAGCGCTGTAATAAAATTAGTACTTTTAGTGCCATTGATAAATCCTGGTCTCCTATATAATGACCTTTCCGGAGAAGATGTGATACTCTTCGCGGATGACTGACATCGCGCTGACCGACGATCGACACGGGTCAGGCCTCAAGGACTCGGGTTCGACGTCTGCCACTGTCATCGGCTGCTGCTGCTGCTCAGAAGTTTTGGATACTCCCGTAGTCATGGCAACGGAGGAACGTCTATCAGCTGAAAAGATACGAGATAGGCTAATGAGCGAAAGTAACAGCTTTGAAAGAAACGGACGGACCCATACGCAAGCATACAAGCAGACCTACAGGTAGAGGAACAGAGAGGACAAAAGTAGACACTTACAAACACAAACACACACACAGACTGAGACACAGAGGACAGTACAGGCAAAGAAATTTTTAAAGATACAGAGACATAAATAGACAGATAGAAGAAGTCATGCATACGGACAAACACAAAAAGCAAAAAGTATGAGACATTGGCAGACAGAAACAGGAAGGAAACAAGGAATTGATGAAG
>OY744615.1:29552342-29667342 GCA_963556255.1 Allolobophora icterica | reverse complement strand
TACGGAAGTTTCTGTTAGTGCATGACCTGTATTCTTATTACTGATTGTTGTTATTGATTGCAATAAAGATATATTGATTGATATATATATATATATATAAGTGTGGCGGACTGGCCACAAGGCGATTTTGAAGGTTATAATATAATAATAGCTGTCTTGTTGACGCGCTATACGGCGATATAATGCATCAGAGTCGATGCGTAGATGGTAGCGCTAACGTGATATTAAAATATCCAATATTTAAGTTTTAGCTTATTTTTGCCATTTTATCCAGTTTAATTATTAATTAGTATAATATTAGACGCCTTCTGGTCTAATATTTAAGGCCTAGAGCGAGGGCGTCGTTTATTATCATAGGTTGGTTTCGATACCTTAGACACCTGTATTTGAGAAGGTGTGCGTAGGCTAGTATATAAGAAACAAGCCACGGTATAGTGTGGCGAGGGATAAGTACAGGCTGCCTCACGGTGTTTTGCCTATATTGTAGAGTGGCGATGTGTGCACTCTGCATGTACAGCGATACGGTTCTTTAGTGTCGTTGGTTACCGGCTAATCAGTGCGCTCCCGAGTGACAGCCGCTCCAAACGCGGTCTGACCAGTGCTGGCAAAGCGTCGATCCAACGGAGTAAGGGCCCACTCTGTTGTAGATCGCGAGCAGTACCGAGTCTGATCATGGAAGGCTGATTCGGGGAAAGACCGATCGTGAGAAATAAAGGCTCACAGGTCTGTATCGGTAAAGACGGGGAAGGACCCCGCAGATAAACAGGTCTGTGTCAAAAGACGGGGAAGCAGACCCCGTAGATGTTCGTTTCGATATATACTGGAAAGACCGATGGATATCTGGTTTGATATATACGGGAGAAAGACCGATCGTGAGAGATAAAGGCTCACAGGTCTGTATCAGTAAAGTCCGGGGAAGGCGACCCCGCTGGTAAACCGTTCGATAGTCCGGGGAAAGACCCGGCGGTTCCGTTCGATAAAGACTGGAAGCAGCCGCAGTCGGTGACCGTCTGATAAACCTCGGGCAAGGCCCCGCTGTTGACCGTTAGAAATACACAGGCAAAGACCCGGAGATACGCGGGCAAAGACCCGGTGTTGACCGTCAGATATAAACGGGCAAAGACCCGGTGGTAGCCGTCAGAGATACACGCGGAAAGACCGCGCTGGTGACCGTCTGAGAGACACGCGGAAAGGCCCCGCAGTTGACCGTCAGAGATACACGGGCAAAGACCCGGTGGTGATAACTCAGTTCAAGTATCGTCCATGAAAAGTTAACCAGTGCGATCCCGAGTTACAGCAAAACTAATCACTCTTGGGTGTTGGATTGACCGCCGATTCGACAGGTTTGGGGCCCACCCTGCCGTTAGATCGCGAGCCGGTCTGAATCCCGATTGTGGAAGTTTAGCAGGCTGAGTAAACCTCGGGGAGAGACCGATCGTCCGAGATATAGAAAACACAGGTCTGTATCGGAAAAGTGCGGAGAAACATTCCGCTGGTGACGTCCGGTGAAGTACCGGAACGATCTTGTTGAAACTGTTCGATAACATCGGGGAACATCCCGTGCATCTAAATACGCGGTATCCGGGTTTGGCTGTTTTACACGTCATAGTTACTCCCGCGGTTTACCGGCAAATATCCGTCCGGGAGACCAACCGGACGATCCGACCGTTGTCTGTTCCGGTGTTCGGGAAAGTTCCCACACGGGGGAAAAATACACAGGTCTGTGTGAAATAGTGGGGTAAAGTTACTGATATTTACCCAGAGATACCATTAGTAGAATCGAGTGAGTACTGAGAAACGAAGCCTACGAGTCTGTGCGCTCCCGGGAAAAGACACAACTGTTACGTTCTCTATTGAATTCAGAGAGTCAGGTTCAAGAGATACGGCTTGTGGAGTAAGGGCCCACTCTGCTGCTCAGGTCTCAAGACAGACTAATTCTGAATAGTGGGAGGATAAAAGGTTGTGTAAACCGGAAAGAGATCAGACCAAGATATTCGGTTCGGGTATTCGGGTACCCAAGTCCGAAAGAGACACGTCCGCTTTACTAGCGAAATCCAGCTAGTCAGAGTCCCAGGGTGAAGTGTACGAGAGTCCCAGGTAAAAGGGACATTAAGTCAGACCAAGAGTAAACGATACGTGAACGTTTGGGTAGTCGGGTACCCAGGTTAGGAAGAGACACGTCTGCGTTTTCCTAGCCGAAGCTCATCTAGCCAGAGTCCCAAGGTGACGTCCCTAGGTGAAGAGTACGTGAGACCCAGGTACGAAACGGTAGAATAAATCAGACCAAGAGGAAGAGATTAACCTCAGAGTTCGGGTCGGGTAGTCGGGTACCCAGGTCCGAAAGAGACAAGTTCGCGTTTTGCTAGCCGAAGTGCAGCTAGTCAGAGTCCCTAGGTGAGGAGTACGATAATCCCATGTATGAAGGGAAATAATAAAGCAGACCAAGAGAGCGATACGTGAAAGTCCGGGTAGTCGGATACCCGGGTAGAACTATATTTGCTTGTCGTAACACACAGCTCTGAGAACTGACTGAAGTGCGAGGATGGGCCCCCTCGTGCGTAGGTCGGAACGAAGTTCTGTGTGTAGATAGGAAGGTCATAGAGAGAAGACCTTCACTATCAGAGTACCGTGGATACCCTTGCCGTTATCTTTCGAAGCAGAATATATCACTGTGTTGGTCGACAATTGCCAACACAGAAGACGGGTAAGCAAACTTACTCCGTAAATGTGGTGCATGATAATATACGTGTGAGGCCGGTATGCCCTGCACGGATATGGAGCGAGAGATACGTACGGTGGGAAGACGTATGGACAGGAGCCTAGACGACATGCCGTAGAGAGTTACCTTTGACGGTTGCCCAATGGACCGGTGTCTAGGACGATACGACGTTAAGACTTGTCGCATGTTTCCCTTGTTCCCGATACTTAGAAAACGTTTGGTGTCCCTTATAAATGGCGATAGTTAAAGAGTCACGAGATGTATAATGGTGCGTCAAGGTTCAGATCAGGTGGAGAGTTGGAGGAAGCCCGTAGCTAAGAAGGCACATAAAAGAGGAAGACTCCTGCTAGTAAGAGAACGAACCCTGTTCTGAAGGACGGCCATCCTGCAGGACGTTGCCCATCCGGCGACCGCGGAAAAGAGCAGAGTCAGACCCCGAGATAGAACGGTAAAGTGTTGCCTTTCTTAAGCGGCCAATCCTGATTTTATCTCCTCTGATAGGAACATTCACTATGGGAAGAGATAGAGAACAGCCATTTTACGTTTGAAGTACACAAGGCAGTGACTCTGGTGGGGCTCCAGACGGGCAGTGGGCTGGAGTCACCACCACCACAGGAAACCCGCCCGGCGCAACGAGAGTGCAGGCGTCCGGGCGGGCGCAGAACGCCACATATATATATTTGTTGTTGTTGTTTGTGCTGTCGGCTCTAGGAGCCCTAGCGATCGCCATGAAACACCGTCTCCATTGCCGTCTTGCTACTTCCCCAGTACTAGTAGCCCTTGAGTCGCGTGTCGGCCTGGGAGTCCCATCAGCGCTCCGGCCTGGGAGTCCAACCATCAGCGACGATCGGCGCGGTTTGAAGTGTCGCATGACGATTTTCTTGGCATATTAACAGGGGTGGTTTGCCATTGCCTTCCCCTGGTTTTGCCTGCCGTGCCCGTTCGTCCCCCCTCCATTGGAAGGGTACTTCCATTGGAAGGGTACCAACAGTCCGCACCACGTGAAGGTGGGCACGGAGGACTTTGGTTCACCAGCCCAGGTCGGATCCGAGTCTACGCTCGTGAGAGACGTCGGTCAGGTCGCCTCCCTGCTTTACTCTGTGATAGAGTGACTGGTGAACCTTTGCGGACATATATATATATATATATATATATATATATATATCTTCAACCGGGATGGATGGATATGTATATATATATATTATATATATGTATATATACAGGGTGGGCCAGTAGGAATGCACCAACTTTGACGCCTTATAACTTGAATAATTTTTATGTGAGCGTCTTGTCCAATATATCAAATTGAAGATAATTATCCATTTTATCATTCTGCCAAATATCTACGAGATACTATTACGACGTTTTGAGATAATCATATTAATATTCGATGTGCCATTTTGCAGCCATAAAACTGCAAGAAAAAACAAAAGTCTGAAACTGAAGATGTCAATTCTAAACAATCACTTAGTACTAACAATTAATATCTTGAGTGAATTTATCATCAGTCAAACAAATACTCAATATGTCCACCACGTGCTTTAATGACTGCATCAACACGAGACGACCACTGATCGATGGCTGAGTCCACCAGTGCTTGGGTTATCTCAGCCCAGCAGCAAAGAATCACGTCTTTCAAGTGTTCAACGTCACGTATCGGTTCACGATAGACCAGTTGCTGAAGACAACCCCAGATCGAATAGTCAACCGGGTTTAAATCCGGACTGTTCGGTGGCCAGTTCTCCGGTTCAATTAACTCTGGCACGTTAGCGTTCAGATAGGCAACCGTATGACGTGAACGATGCGCCGGCGCTCCATCTTGCTGAAAGATGTACCCATCAACTCCAGACAGTTGGCGAATATCACGTAGCAGTCCTCTTGCGAGTACTTCATCGCAGTAATAAACACTGTTCACCTTAGCCTTTGGAGTAACAAAGAATGGCGCCGTCTTTCCAAGCTTTGAAACAGCCAACGACACCATCACACTTTGCGAGAAGTGCTTCCTGCCCTTCAGAAGCCGAGCAGGCGCAACCTCACGCTTAAGGCTAACGTTTGCATACACACGGTCGTTCTGAGTGTTTGTTGGCGTCTGAACCGTGAAGATCTTCTCGTCTGTGAACCATGTTCTGTTGATCTTTTCATCTGTCATTCGCTTCTTGAGTCGTTTGCAGGCGGCTAGACGTTTCATCGAATCGGCATCAGACAATTTCTGAACTTCACGTCGACGATAGACTTTGAGGTTGAGGTCATGTTTAGCAATGCGCCTAACAGTACTGCGTGAAATTCCGGTCGCACGCTCAATTTCTCTCGGACTCTTACTCGTCCCTGGATTGTTGTCTTGGCTGCAAATTAACTCATGGACTTGTGCAATGTTCGACGCTGTGCGCGCAGAACGTTTGCGACCACAGTTGCGGCTGTTAGACGTTCCCGTAGCATCAATTTGTTTAATCAATCGATTTAGAGCATATTTATTCCATTTTCTAGAAGGGAATTCTATCATCATCTGATGTGTATTATATCCTTTTTCTGCTCGTAAAATTCGGATTAAAATTCTATCCTCTTCCGTGAGCGGCGCCATGATGTTCAATATTTACATTCAAAATTGAGAGGTGTGCGCCGCACCGAAATTTTATAACAACGGTGCCGTATATCAGTGCAAGATTTGACACAGTAGTAGAGTGGATGATTACTTTCAATTTAGTATATTGTGCACGATGTTCGGATAACAGTTGTTCAAGTTATATCCATCCAAAGTTGGTGCATTCCTACTGGCCCACCCTGTATATATATACATCCATCCCGGTTGAAAAGATGAATTAACTTGACGCCAAAAACACACCATCTGCATCGTTGCAGGAAGATGCCATATTCAGGGACTAATTAACAGTTTCGTGATCTATTCTAAATGACTTGAAAGTTAATTGCGGTAATTGTCAACATTGGTGAAATTGTGAATTGGCTTTAACAAAACTATTGGCAATTCCCTGTTACTTATGACGATCTTTAACTGTTGCACGCAAGATCATTATACCTGATTGCAGGGTAATTTAAATGGGAGTTCGCTTTACACGCTATATACACTAGACTATTTGGATAAAATGTTTTGGATTTTCCTTGTGGAACGGTTTACGTTTTGGAACAGTTTACACCTTAAGTGTTTTGGACTTCCCCGTGGAACAGTTGATCCTTGGAAGTCAAGTACTGTCCAACTTAGCTTTGTTCTTAAAGTAAACATACACCAATTGGATCAGACAGAATGTTCAATTGAGAACTGATATGGTCGTCTACCACAATAATTCAACAACACATATTATTTTATTTAGTTCATTCGTCTTCTGTAAATTTGCTTAAAGAGTTCATTCTCTTCGGTGTCTATACCGTTGAAAAAGTCAGTACGAGAATTGTAGAAAAAAGACTGGGGGGGTTGGACCTTGATTCATGTGGAGTTTGGGTGTGAAATGAAGACTTTACTATGGTGTCCTAAGAAAGACTAAGGGGGTTGAACCACCCCCATCCCCCCCCCGACAATTCTCACCCTGGAAAAAGTACATATATGTAGGCCTAAATAGCATTTAATAATTCCAATTGCCGGTACAGAGATAACGATTACAGCAGTACAAAGGCCTTTGATGCCATAAGATGTCTTTAAATGATGGAAACTACTAACTTATCCATAATTTTAATGGCAATGGTAAAAACGCCATCTTTCTGGTGATTTTCGAACCATAGGACACTGATGATGATGATGATGATGATGATGATGATGATGATGATGATGATGATGATGATGATGATGATGATGATGATGATGAT
This sequence comes from Allolobophora icterica, assembly GCA_963556255.1. Lineage (NCBI taxonomy): Eukaryota > Metazoa > Annelida > Clitellata > Crassiclitellata > Lumbricidae > Allolobophora > Allolobophora icterica. The sequence continues at coordinate 29,660,810 of OY744615.1, read as the reverse complement.
GATGATGATGATGATGATGATGATGATGATGATGATGAAAGTATTTTTTATCTGTATGTTTTATCTCCATCATATTCTTCATCATTTAACCCTTTCGTGCCCGAATTATTTCTTGGACAGGAAAAACATGTATTGTTTTTATTACGCTGAGTTGTTGTTTGAACTAAACGTTCCTCTGATTAGACAACTCTCTTCCCGCCTCGCTTCCTTTGTTGTTCCGTCCGAACTGCTGAGGCTGTCCTGTGAATCCCTAATGCTTCCCTTTACCAGGCCCCTCCTCCTCCCTCCTTCTCCACCTCCTCCTCCTCCTCTTCCAATAGTTCCGAGGTCAAAGTCTTACCTCGGCCATTTGAATCCGCCTGTGACGTAAGTTTTTTGTTTGGGCCGACATCTGACGATGACACAAAAGAAGAAGCGACGACGAGGACGAGGAGGAAAATCCGATTCATGTTCAGTAGACGAGCAGCAGAACAACAATTCGTCTCTTCCCGAGTCTTGTTGCCTAAATGCACGCGATCGGTCTACGACTGGCGCTACTACTACTAGTAGTAGATTCACGCCATGCAGGGAATAATGCGCATCAGAGGCGCGCTCCTCTCTCTGTCTCTCTGTCTCTCTCAGTCTCTGTCTGTCTCTCTCTCCGCGATTATCGCCCGGCCCTTGGGTTTACCATTTGGCCTCTTGGTGAACCGTGGCTGCTAATATTAATGCTGCCTTCCAGCCGCACCAAATTGGTTCAACTTACTCTTCTGGGTAGCATTAAAGCCTTCTTAGGCTTGGTTACAGTCTCAGGCTGTCCAAATAAACTAACTTAGGAGTCCTAAGTTAGGACAATAAACATTTAATACATTTACACTTAATTCCACTGTAAGTTATTCACATATGCACTTTGTAGTTGAAAAGGCAGCGGACAAATATGAGCGATCGAGTGTCTATTGCGCAACATGAATTTTTAAAGAGAATCGGCGCGTATCGAGACAGAAACAGATGCACCGAAACATCTTTAGAAGTCTTGAGTGGAGTCTAATATATATGCGACAGACCGAATGTCTGATAAGACAGGAAGAGACAGATACAGATATAGCAACAGTAGCTGTCTGTCTGTCTGTCTGTCTGTCTGTCTGTCTGTCTGTCTGTCTGTCTGTCTGTCTGTCTGTCTGTCTGTCACTCTCGGTTTGATGGTAGGTGTTGACGCGCTGCCGATTGATTCCTGGTTATCCTTAACAGGCCGTTATAGAAGTCATGAGATCTTATTATAAATGTAAAACATTACGTTGTTTTATATTCTATATTGTCGTCGCTACCATTGATTAGACGTTGAGGGGCTAAGTAATGGCGCAATAAAAACGTCCAGACACGTGCATTGAGAGTGACGTTGCGAAAAATACGTTAGTTGGAACCCCAAGGAATGCAGCATTAAACGAGGCGCATCTGGCAGGTGCTTCATTACTAAATATAGCTCTGCCCATCCAAACCGTGATGTTCGCCTGTCGGTGCCTCCGGCGAACCGGCGGGCAGGCGGACAGAGGCTAATCAGTTACTTCTTAGAAGGAAGGGCCTGGCTGGCGTCCGGGAGAAGGGCTGCTAGGCAGGGAAGGAATAGTGGATGGGTGGGAGGGGTATGTTGTTTGGGAGCGGCTCAAGATAAGTCGAAGCAATCTTCGAGAGGAATGATTGAGTGATTAGAAGCGGCTTCGGGGTCTTCAGGAAACAGCGCTGCTGCTGCTGCCATCTGGCATGCTGCGGCGGAGTTACAATAGTCGGCCTCTGTCTTTCACGTTTGCATTCATCAGCCCTGGAAGAGAGAGGCAGAGAGAGATAGAGAGACGTGGTCGACTCTGATCGAAGTTGGACTGCATCCAACTTCCTGTCTCCGCTTCTCCGTCTGTATGTCTGTCTGACTGTCTGCATACTTCTCGTTCTCTCCTTCGGTAGTTGTTACAGTTTAACGTTGTTGAACTTCAAAAGGTGTAATCTCTGCGAACTTTATCCAAAACATGTTTAGGTCTACGCATTCGTAATTACTTATCGATACATGCTTACACGACGTATACGTGTATGCTTATTTATACGTAGGCTATGTAAGTATGTATGTAAGTTCGTATGCTTGTATTCAAATATGTATGCATGTTTGTATGTATGTGTGTTTGTATGTATGTAAGTTCATATGTTTGTATGTGAGTATGTATGTATGTTTGTATGTAAGTATGTATGTATGTTTGTATGTATGTATATATGTATGTTTGTATGTATGTATGTATGTATGTATGTATGTATGTATGTATGTATGTATGTATGTATGTATGTTTGTATGTAAGTATGTATGTATGTAAGTATGTATGTATGCTTGCATGTATGTATGTTTGTATGTATGTTTTATGTATGCTTGTTCGTATGTTTGTATGTACATGTATGTATGTTTGTATGTGTGTGCATGTATTTATGTTTGTTTGTTTGTATGTATGCATGTATGTATGTAAGGATGTATGTATTCATGTATGCAAGCCGTTTCTAATCACTCAGTCATTCCTCCCGAAGATTGCGTACATGGGTCATGTGCAGGTGACGGGTAACAAGGTTGAGCTGGTTCACATAATTATCGAGGCTGATGTGATGCGGCGCATATATCCATCGCCCGCGATTGCATGAGCAGTCTTCAACGAGTAATATGGAACACCAACATCCGGATAGACAGGAAACTCCGCATGTTTAAGACATATATATATATATATATATATATATATATATATATATATATATACTGCCCGCCCTCCTGTATGGAGCTGAGACCTGGACGCCTACCAGTGATCTGGAGACGAAGCTCGAAGCTTTCTAGTGGTGGTGTCTCAAAAAGATACTGCGCATTCCCTACACAGAGCATGTCACCAACCATGGGCGGCGATCCCTGGGGGTCGAGAAAGACAAGACCCCCCACCTACACCATACATTTGCCCCCCCCCCCGCACATTTAGAAGAAACACCCAAAAAGGTCAAAAATTTGCAAAACTCTTTTTTGACCAGATCAGTTCCAAAGTGTCCCCCCCCCATCTGTCAAACAAGATCGCAGCCAGTGTCACCAACGCGGAGGTATACATACCAGCGCACGATGCACATCCAGTTGTTGGAGACTATTTAAGCCAATAGACTCCGGCTGTTTTTTGTACACATCGGGCGCTGCAAAGGTGACCAGGACTATGCCAGGGCATAATGAGCAATGATTTCTGGCCATCCTAGAGGTTGGAACAGACCTGCTGGGCGCCTTCACCACACATGGACAAAACCAGTGAAGTTGACCTGAATCCATTGAACTTTGGTTTGCACACGACCTGAAGAAGAACAGAAAATTCGAGATGATTGGCTAAACGTCGTGGAAAGGCAACGTTCAGGAGTCAGGAGCTCGCCTTAGATGATGACGGTGATGATGATGACGGTGATGATGATGATGGTGATGATGATGGTGATGATGATGGTGTATGTATTATATATGTTGGTTTGTTTTCTGCATGTTTACGTTTTACGTGTGTTTGTATGTTCGTATAGATGCATAGCTGTATACAGGGCATATTTTAACTGTATAACTAGTGGGACAAATGTCCCAGTAGTGTTAGGATTTGTCCCAGTAGTCAAGGCGATTTGTCCCAGGCAATGCATGTATAAAGTGTAACTAGTGGGACAAATGTTGGAAGAATTCAAAGATTTGTCCCAGTAGTAAAATGAGAAAGGTATGACATTGTTGTTCAATGACCCCTTATTATTGGTTGGGAGACCCGAAAAGTCGTAAAAAGAAGGTGATGACTAAAAAAAAAAAAAAAAAAAAAAGGTCATCAACTTTTTTGGAGATGAATTCGAAGAAAAAGTCTAAAAGTTTGTGGAAATTTACTCCAAAAAAGTTCTTCGACCAGACCCATGGCTGATTTTGTCCCAGTAGTCAAAATTCCTTAAAATATGCACTGGCTGTATACCTACCTCTACGAGTTTTAACATCTAGGGAATGGAAGGATGAGTCGACCTTTATGGGGTAGCGGGTATCGATCCCGCTTCATTCTACGATGTTCTGCTCTTTGTACTATTGGGTTACCATTCCTCTACGCCCCCAACAGCGCAGCTAAACAAAAAATACTACCACCACCACTACTGCCACTACAACCACCACTACTACCCCGACCGCCACTACCTCCACTACCAGTCTACCACCACTGCATACATACATGCATCGATACAGGCTTGTTGTCAAGACTTTGAACCTCAAGACCAAGATCAAAACCAAAACTGTGAATCTCAAGACCAAGATCAAGACCAAGACTTTGAACCTCAAGACCAACACCAAGACCAAGACTTTAAAACTCAAGACCAAGACCGAAACCAAGACCCAAAGAAATCACAATCATATCCAGACTTCTATTCCTTACTACAAAACTGTCAAGTCGGACTACTCGTTATTTTAACGAAAACATGAGTCTTTTATTTTATTGAAGGAAAACAACTCTACATGCAGACTGCAGAGAATTCCGAAATCGTATTTTAAAAAGTCCTTCATGCGAAATGTTATTCCAACTGCCTGTTGCATTTAAAAAAATGCAATTCGCTCAGAATTTTATGAGCAAGACGTGATCTGTGGGCCTCGTAAAACTTCTGCCATGTGAAAAATAAGTCTACAGGTGTTGAAATCGCTGGCACACACAACAGAATATAAATATACAAATCATGAGTCTGTTTTGACATCATTCCATGGTAAATAACCGGAAGTCAAAATAATTGTCCAAAACAACAGTAAAGCCTCATTCACACCGTGTAAATACTAAATATTATCGTACTAGTAAGATACATTTGTAAAATTCTGACAGTTTGTTAAATGACTGCATGTTGTTATTGACAAAAGTCTTGGTCTTGGTCTTGCAAGTCTTGGTCTTGGTCTTGCAAGGTCTTGGTCATGCAAGGTCTTGGTCTTGCAAGACTTGGTCTTGCAAGACCAAGACCAAGACTTTGAACATCAAGACCAAGACCTTGAACCTCAAGACCAAGACCAAGACTTTTGGTCTCAACACCAAGACCAAGACTTTTAAAAACGAACTCGAGTGCACTCGAGACCAAGACCTTGCATGCATACAACTTAAGATGGCGACGCCTGAAGACGCGAGTCTAGGGGCGTTTGGGTGTAAACATAGGGAACCATGGACAGCGTCGAAGGAACACGACTGGACAGTCCAACCAACTGACCGACGACGGATACTGGACTCAACAACTGGAAAACGCCGTTAACAAAAGACAGACAGACAGACAGACAGACAGACAGACAGACAGACAGACAGACAGACAGACAGACAGACAGACAGACAGACGATGACACGCGTCCACATTCATATCATCAGTGATGGGCACTAAACTATCATTTTAGTTAAACTAAAACTATTTTCCAACTAAAAAAAAAGTTTAACTAAAGTTGGCAACTGATTTTGGAAATTAGTTAACTAAACAAAAAAAGGAGTTAAACTTTTTCCAACTTTTTTCCAACTTTTTACGACAAACATTTTCACAATAAAAGACGTTAAGTGAACTGTAATAATGCAAAGCGTCAATGACAATTTCACCTTCAAACTACGCAATGTGTGCTGTTCTGGCATACAGTTACATGTGTACTGTAAGTAGTGTATGAATTTGAAAACACACTCTGTTAATGCTAAAACCATGCAGTGTTAAAATGTTTTTTTGCTGACAGTGTTCAATGTTCACTCTGGAAAAATAGTTGCATATTGCTGATTTTTTAAGTTAAACTTTTAAGTTAGCAACTAAAATTTTTTAGTTAAACTATGGTTTTAACTAAACTATGTTTTAAAGTTTAACTTCTTCCTTAACTAAAATTTTTTAGTTAAACTAAAAGTTACCAACTTTTTAGTTAACTACATGTATTGCCCATCACTGCATATCATCCAGACATAGCTCAAACTGTATGCGTAAGCGCTTTTGCATGCTTCTGTTTTGTATGCGTGTGGGTTGTATATGCGCTTCTATGTATTTGTATGCATATGTGTGCGTGCATGTACGTTTGTATGAGTATGCGCGTGTGTGTATGCTTGTTGATGAGTTGTATTTCGTATGAGTGAGGCAGACGTGACCCAAATAAACCGGAAGCCACTTCTAATTGATTAATGACCCTAACCTCGCTCCTCCAACTCCTCCTCCTGCTCCTTCTCCTGCTCCTCCTCCTTTTGCTCCTCCTCCTCGTGTAAAGGAGCAGCGTAAACGTCTGGGAAATAATATTGGAAACATCCGGCTGTCATTTCGGTTTGGCCTAAATTCCTCGTAGCACAGCTGTAGAAGCGTGTGACGTTAAAACGCAGCCTTTCTCTTACTTAGTCCGTCTGTCCGTCTCAGTGCCGCCCTATAACCCCAACTGACCCCGACCTAATCGTTTATTGACTCGAAAGAAGTCGGTCGCGTAATTATTATTTTATTAAGCGCCACTCCCTAATGACCAAGCATCAATCGATGGCGCTGAACAATTGCCAAGACCTTCTTTACCTCTCTCCCTTTCAGTTTCGTAGACGCTTGAAAACCTTTCTTTTTGCCGGTGCTGGCAGTGATGCGGGTCGAGAGCGCTGCTGATTGAGTGGTGCTATATAAATGCTCGGTTACAATTACAATTTAAAGTGACTCGCTCAAGATCTCTACACAGTTGAGTCTCGAACTTGTACCTTTCGCGTTACAGGGCAAGCGCTCAACCAGTTGTCTATCAAGTCCGCGTGTTAAAGCCCTTGCGCAATCCGCAGCTTACAAACGGTCCCAGCGGGCAAGCCCAAAAACATTTGACGGGACTAATGTGCGCACCATGGGTCCCATGTCGGAATAGAGACTCAGCGTGGGCATGCTGGCTGAAAATTCTTTCCCGCCGTTTGCACAGACGAGGTGAGACCTGCGATCCAACACGAATTTATCGCGAGACTCCATCCACGACAGAAAAGCATTCCACTGGCGCTCTCTTGCGAACACCAATGCAAATTAAATACACGTACATAATTATACTGTCGACGTAGGCCTACTTCCAACAAGCGAGAGTAAATTTAAATGTACGCGATTTTATCAGCGACATAACTAGAGTTGGCCTTGGGGGACTTAAGCGCCCAGGGGCGTCTATCCCCCCTAAGTCATTGGAGCACCGTCCCTTTCCCCTCTTCTTCCCCTCTCCGTTCCTTCCCCCCTAAAATGGTGGCACACCAGGGACGTCATTTTGGGGGGGGGGCAAGGGGGCATTTGCCCCCCAATGATTTTTGAGAAAAAAAATTAAAAGCTGGAACAAGAAAAGGAGAAGAAGAAAGGGGTAAAAAAGAAGAAAAATGCTACTCAAATTCATGGAATTATTATATACTATTAACAAAACTAGAGTCTGCATACGTTTTTTCACAAGACCACACCTCATTGACAGTGGGGGGAGGCACATTATGCAATTTTCCCCCGAAAATTTTTAAGAAACACCCAAAAACTGTTAAATTTCTTCGTGCGGAGCGCGAAAATTTTTTTTTACCTCTTTTTTGACGTCCTTGCCTTGAAAAAATTCTTTTACCTCTTTTTTGACGTCCTTGCCCCCCCTGAAAAAAGCTGAAATGACGCCCCTGTGGCACACACCGACAGATCTCCCCCTATTTCCTGGATGGAGCATTTGCTCCAAGGTTTCTATGGTGTAGACGCCCCTGTAAGCCCCAAAACGAAGCTGAAGCCCCCAAACAAATTAAGCCGTTGTTTGCTTACGGCTAAAAATTCGTATGAACACTGTATAAATGTTGCCATACTCAAGGCTTAAGCCCCCCGCCCCAACAAAAAGTCCTAGTTACGCTGCTGGATTTTGTAATATAGTGACCGTATTATGGCCTCGACCCTGCTCATTTTCCAATGAATTTATCGGGTGAGATCCCTCACCACCGCTGCCCGTTTGAAGAGACGACATGCCGTTTAAGGTCCTCGTGTTGGTACCGTACCTAGCCCGAGATTTAAATCTCTGACATAAGCCACCTTCTGGAAGCGAACCGCGATCCGCAAGCTCTCTTACACAGAAGAGGCCCGATAGCGCATTGGATAACATCTGGCGTAGAGTGCGAGAGGTACAGAGATCGAGTCCCATAGGCGGACATGCTTTGTAGGCTGCAATTTGCGCCGTGTATTGCAGCCTGTCTGTTCTGTTAGTAGTTAAGGTTTATCGCATAACATGTACATGTACAGCGCAGTGCGTTTGCAGGCGCTTAATTAAAGAATAAATATTATTATTATTACTATAATATGGGACGCAGCCTACGCTCTTCCGATGCAGCCAACTGACCATATGCCATATACTTTTAAGGTGTCAAAAGGTGACGAAGTGCTCCTGTCGTCAGTCACGGATTGGGTCTCACAACGCCTTGTCCGTGACCTGAAAGTGCTCATCGACGGAGTGCTACCATAGCTGACCACGTGAATTCGGCGTGCAGGTCATGCTTCTACCAGCTTCGTCAGATTCGATCAATAGGTGTAATATTTCGTAATTACCGCTGCAAAGGCGTTGCTACATTCCTTCACCTTTACGTGCCTGGATAACTGTAATTCCATTTTGCCGAAATGCAGACTACGTCAGCTCTAGTCCGTCTTGGACTGAGCCGCTCGGCTAGTGGCCAATCTACCAAAATTCCTTCATATCTCAGCAAATACATGAGATATACCTTCCGCTGGCTCCCTATCGACGTCAGAATCAATTTCAAAATCCTCCTTCTCGGCCGGGCTTCGTTGGGCACCATCATCCATCTGAGAGCCGTTTGTGTCGATCTACTCTCAGTCAGGTTGCAGGTCGCTTCGTTCTTTCGCCCGTGGAGATCTTCTGGTCTCTCGCTGTTTTAAGTCAACTCGACTGCACCGTGGGGTCTCATGCGTTGGTCCTTTGTACCAGTCATCCCGTTGACATTCGAGCTGCTCCTTTCAACTCTGCTCAGATTACTTTTTCTAGTTATGTTAAAACGCATTCCTTAGACAGGGGTTCCTAAAATGCGCTTTATAAAAGTCCAGATAAATACATACAAGGCTAATAGAATAAAATACATGTACATGTAGTAGAAACTGCATAGCAAAGGCTGCCTCTGTGGTTTAGGAGTCAAAACCAGACAAGAAAGTAAGTTATAGAACTTGCATTACGACATAGCCAATCTGAAAACACCATACGACACTATCAGTTGAAATTAAAGCACACAATTAATTTATGATATGCATAAAATCAAAATAACAAATGAATCTTCGTCAGTCTCTTAAAACGTTGCAACATAAAAATCTGATTACACGGTAACTTTAAACATTTAAAATGTTTTGTTTTTCTCAGAACAGTCCATCTGGATTTTGTAAGGTTGGGGTGGTTATTAACCACCAAATACTTAATAACAGGGCACCAACTGATGGCGCTGAGCAATTGCACATGAACGGCTTACAATAGGTCCCTTCACAGCAACTGGCTTAACACTTTAACAATGAGTAGAGTATAGAGTATACAGAGAGCAACTGGGAAACCAATGCAGCTCATCATTAAAGTGTTCGGACAGCTCGAACTGACACGCTCATCATTACAAGGCAAGAACTAACACCAATCGGCACACAAATTTGTTAACCACGTTATACCACTAAAGCCCAAAAAACAAAACCATTCGCTAACTAGGAACACAAGATATGCCATGTCTCTGACAGGTATTAACACGAACTTCAGGCTTAGCATCAGTACAAGCATGGTTATTCTATAAACAAGTGCTAAATGTCTTCTGAGAAACTACTTAGGATGTGGAATGCTATTAAACTATTGAAAATTTTAATTCATTATTGTTTCCATTTCACATCAACAGCAGCAACATTTTCAACAAGAAAGATTTTAAGAAGCAGGTTATAATTTCATTGTTTACCATGTTAGAGTGTCAACTGAAGCTAACCACAATTCATCACTATTAGGATTAAATTTCTGAGGTCAGTTTCAAAATTTGTCAGTTTTTTCAACCCTTCAAAAGCAATCACAATCACACTGGAGTGGTGTTAACACTCCAACATTCACAACCCACTATAGTCCTTCAAACTTCTACACCGCGACCCCACAAAAACTTTGGTTGCTGCTCAACTTATCATAACTTTAAAAACTCTTCCTTTCCAGATTCATGCAACATAATAATTTCGAAAGTCAGTTAGACCTCAATACTCCAGCTTATCAGTTTGAACCTAACCAATTAGAACATCAACTTGAGAGTTCAGAATTCTAAGTCGTATCTGATATGCTTAATCTCTGCTTGAACCTTGATTCTGTGAAACATCCATTGAAATCTGACCTTCTGCAACGTCAGAAATTTTTGCCGGATGTATGGCACGAATGTGTTGCTGAAGACCATTTCTGGTGACGAAGACAGCCTTGCATAAGGAACAGACTTCACAAACATCTGCATGCACTTCTGACAGATGCTTAAGGCGACATGTCTTGTTCGGAAAGTAAATGTCGCAGACCTTACAGTGAAACTTTTTTCGCACCCTCATACTTTTGACACTGGGACAGTGCTTATGTACGAAATGTCTCATGCAGTATTGGCGCTTCTCAAAGTTCCGATGACACATCACGCACGGAAATGGTGTAGTTTCGATAGTCATGTGTTCTGAGGCTATGTGGGTCGTTAGGCTGTGCAAAGACAGGAAGCGTTTTGAACACAAGCCACACGACTTTACAACCGATGCACTTCCAACTTCTGTCTTCAGTTTAGCCCCTTTCACAAAAGCCTTGGTGCCATTTGTGAAGTTTTTGTTTCTAGGCTTGTACAAGACTTTTACTTTCAGTCTGTTTACCTTAGTACTGGCAACATTCATACCATTGTGACTGACTGGTGAAATTCCTTTACCTGGAGGCCGTTCAGCCTTCTGTGCTCCTAAATGAAAGTAATTAATGTGTTTACTGGCATTGGTGTGCATCGAGAAACTTTTAAAACAGATTTGGCAGAAAAACCGCTCTTCCTCCTCACGAATTTGACTGCGTACATACTCACGACGTTTCAGAATAGCTTCATCTACAGGATTTTTGAGCCCAGAGGTAACAACACCAATTTTGAGGCCAGCTTTCTTTCTTTCACTACTTTTCACCTCAGATTTCACCTTTTCTGGTGATCTCTTTAAGGCAGATTGAGCATTTACTGAATTTCTTTTGAAGTCGGTGTCATCCGCACCGGCTGCGTCTACCGTGCCATGCTTCTGTCTTATGTGATGATACGCTTTAGAAATCTGTGTGTAATCAAGGCCGCATATACGACATGCGAACCTCTGGTCTTTCTTGCATACGTTTTTCCTGAGAAATTCAAACTCTGGTTTGGTGCCTCTACGGTTTTTCCCAACTGTTAAGCGTTTGCGCATGCAGCTTATAAAGTGACGATGCCATCCAGAGTATGAAATAAACTGACACTGACAAGCAACACATTTCCACATCTTCTGATCATTTCCTACCTTTTTCTTCACGTTGGAAGGACTCTCTAACAAAACAGATGGATCGCTGCCACGTTGACTGTCAACAAGAGCCGATTCTGAAAGTCGAATCTGGTTGTCTGATGCAGAATGTTTACTTGCAAGGTTTCGGCGCTTTCGTTCTCCATATTTGATGCCAAACCTGCACAGTTGGTGGTGCTTGTACCAGCCACTCTTTGAACTCAACTTGTGACTGCAAATGTCACAAACATAGGTTCTTGTTTTTGGGCAGAAGGCCTTGGACACTTCAGATGCAGTTTTTGTAACCGAGGAACTAAATGCACGATTCTTAAGCAGCGACAGCATAGGTTTCTTTCTTAATGGTAAGCTCAACCTACTTCCCACAGCAGAGCCAGACTGTCCACCTGAAGCAGAAAATTCACCTGAAGCAAGAACACTATCACTACAGGCAGGCTGCAGGATAGGCTTTCTTTTAGGGGATGTTACAGCAGCTGCAGATAGCTTGCCATCACTGAAACTAGGAGGCCCTGCATCAGGAAAATTATGAACAATTGCAGAAGAAAGTTTGTCAGTATTTTCAAATTTTACAAGCCCATAACCTCCTGCACGCACTGCTTGTTCCAAATAAGAATCTTGAGAAACTGCCAATCTTCGAAAGATAACATCACTAACTGATTGTGACTCCTGTGGTTGTTGGTCACAGTTTTCCCTGAAAACAACCGAACCTGTTGTTTTGTACCTATTGTTCTCTGATGTTAGACCATTAGTATGAAATTCAACGTTCCCTACAACATTGCCCAAGCTGTGAGTCCCAGTACCACCATACTGTGTCACAGGAGTATAAATAGATTTACTGGTGTCTTTGTGCTCAAATAAGTTTGCTTCATCTTTCCTGAAAGTTGAGAGAGTCTCACCAAGAATGTCATCGTGACGGATAGCAAGATGCTGATAGAGGTATCCCTTTCTTGTAGATTTTGTAGGACACAGCTGACAATGATAGAATGTCTCTTTCTTGGCAATATAGCCTCTCAGGAACTCCAACTCCTGTTCTGGTCGTTTTACAACCAACTCAGGACGTAGACTAGCAGGTGACTTCTGATTCAGCCCACTGTCATCATTTTCAGTCTTCAATTTCTCGTTCTCCACATTGTATTTATCGGATAAATCATTTCTGGCTGATCTGATACATGTCTTCTTCTGTCTGTTCAATGTAGCACCAATTACACTCTTATCAAAATACTCTTTCAGTTTCTTTCCATGCTCTCGTAAATGTTTCGCGATGCCTCGCAATGATGGCGAACAACTTCTACAGATCAGGCATCGATACCTGCCTTCTCTTACCTTTGCATAAAAACGGTTGCAAAGAACAGTGAAGTTAGACTTTTCCTCTGTATTCTGCTCCCCAACTTTTTCTGAATCCACAGTCATCTGACTGATCTCATGTTTGTGCTCGTTGCAAACATGTTCGTACAAGTTGAACCGTTTCAAATACGGTTTTCCACACACAATGCAGGCCAAAGTCTCACCTACCACAGCACTATACTTTTGGACTACAGTCTCTAAGTGCCAAGATGCCACCTTTGTTACCACCGTGCTATGACTCTTTACGACATGTTGCCACAAATGAAATCGGCGTGTAGAAATCTTCTCACAAATGCTGCATGAAAAACCATTATCAGCTTTACGAATGAACGTGCTAACAGCGTCAAATGCTCCATCGGCAAGAGATCTTCTGGTTTCTGTTAACTTGGATTTCTGTTTAGTTGTTGAGAGCTGAGTAACTGTGGGCTTGGATCCCTCAATGGAAAATGGAAAACGACAGCCAACCTTCTCCATGTGGGTTAACAGCTCAACCCTGTTTGAGAAACTTCGGTCACAGACACAACGAAACTCATGCTCGAGCTGAAAGTGAATGGGAACGAGGAACGGACACGTAAATGGCTGAAGGCATTCGCCACAGTAGAAGTGATGGTCCTTCAAATGTTCAGTCATGTTTAAGATCGCCAAGGCAACCAGACGTTTACCAGTTCCGAATTACGTTCTTCTTCTGTAAGCTCTGCTGCAACCTGTGCACAAAAGCAATATGAAGTCAGTACATGATAATGAATTCCCCAAATCTACTCATAATTAAATCTACATATTTGCACAGTCTCATCTTTAGACCTTGAAATTAGTTAAATTAACTCTTATTCAAATCAAATCTCTCAGTCATAGTAGGAAAGGCAACTGTGACATCTGATTTGATTTGATTGTGACCAGACACAAATGAAGCAAGTCACATAATTTTAAAAACATCAGATGCACGAAAACATTACCAATTGTGATATCATATGTAATACTGCAATCCAAAAGAGCAAAGGGGAAGAGCAAAAAAGTGGAAGCAGGCTCACCCTATGCTCAGAACAAATCTACTTTGCTGATAAGACATGAACAAAACATACTTAATTCAGAGGCTACTTACTTTAGTTACTTACTTACTGGTATAATTATCATTTTCGCAACCAAAATTACTGTTGCAGTTATCCATAGCACTTGAACATCCTATATACAAAGGAAGCTCTACTTTTACCAACTGTGTGTAGTACTGTGTACCCAAATAAATAGAAAAGTTAAAAACAATCTTGCCTTTGAAATGCAATATATTTCAGAAGATATCACCATTTCAAACATAAATGAAGTGAAACAATACTTCCAGAGGATTTAGTAGTCTTGTCAGTGTGTTTATTTAATCACGATTTTCTCATAAATTGAACTTTTCTGCTTATTTTCTTTTACTGAACATTAATTTATTCTTGGATGTGACAACCTTAACAGAAATCAGAGTAGAAAATAAATTTGGGTAATGAAAACAATACAGGTTAATCAAGTCAATCATTTGGGATGCTAAAACAATACATACCAGGTAACCATCAAAAATCAGCAGCTCAGTATTTTACATATGCATTTTACTCCAGACTTAAGATAATCCTACAGAAACAGCCACATCTGATTGCCATACACGTAAACAATATGGCAACTCAAAGTGCAACAGAAATTAGAGTGTAGCAAGCAACTGGAATAACTATTGTAACTAAGCAAGTAAGTAATCAATGAGTGGCTCCCCGATGACATGCACAGTGCCATAAAATTTTTGGAACTCATATGTGACCAGCCATTACAAAATGAGTCTCTAAGCACTTTTCGACTATTTTGAGTTATATATTCCACATTATTCTATGTTAAATTACCTTCAAAATGAGCTATTACTTATCAAAATCGACCAAGTGCTTGTTGAGTTATTAAATTTTTAAGCTTTCATCCTGCGCAATTAAAAATGTCGGGAAATCAAGATTTTCTATTTATATTTGTTTACCCAGATCCAGTTTAGGGCTTACGAGAAAAGCACCTTATTGGTTAATTAAAGATAATTTCTTCATGTCATAGAGCGAAGTCTAAGCTTTCCAATGATATATTACAACCGTAATTTTATTCGCCAGGTGGCCACCGTCTAGGAACGTGAAATTCATAAAAAAATAATTTTTTTTATCTTATAGGTCGCTTATTTTATATAATAACACATTAAAAACAACAAAATAAATAAAGTTTTAATATTTTTTTAGTGTATTATATAATGTAGATTCCGAAAATGTAAATATCACAAAATCAATAATTTGAATGCAAAACACCTTCAGAAGCGATTTGCAGCATTTTGCTGTATGCGACTTCCGACTCATTTTGTAATGGCGGGTCACATATTGTATCCAATGGATGGAGGTCTAATTTCTAGGGCATAACCGGAAATCACCTCGGACATTCGCCTCGGATGAATATCCCGTTTTTCGGCACTATTCACAAGTATTTGCCTCGGCGGCAAATACTTGTATACACAAATAGTTGCAAATAAAATTTTTAAACTTATTCAATTAACCGAATGTGTAGGCTCATAATATGACCTTTCAGCTTCATCTAACATATTCATTTTGAAGAAGAAAAGTACAAAAACCACCAACACCGGAAGTCCACAACGGAAGTCAAGTCCATTTCATTGATTATTTATTTCTAAAATTCGAACTGCATTAGTCAGAAAAAATGTCTTTCTATAATTATTTATTACATGAAAATGTGAAGCTTCGAATATGGAACGAATGGTACTCGGTTTGTACCCGGATCCGGCAAACAGTACATCCAAATACTCGGATTCAGAACTTGGTGGAAAATGTCTACCCAGTTATGCCCTACTAATTTCATGCATCTGGCTATTGTGCATCAATGCAACTTTGTTGCTTCGAAACAAAGTTGAGGTACACGTGCAACGTGGAAAACATGTGGATGCATAACAATGCAAACTGAAAAGACAATTTTTGGCACATGTGGCAATTCGTTTCCAGCAGGTAGCTCCAGGGGTTCATCTGGCGAAACTTAATTCGTGAGAACTTCTTTTCAAACATTCTTATATGTATCACATTCACAGATACTGACCCCAGTTCTTAATTTATAGCAATAAGCGTATTTTGAAGCATTGCGTTGCTTATTGATTACTTGCTTCCGATATTCTTTCCGGCTGCTTGCAGGGCTCTAATTTCTCTGGCAGTCTCGGGTGGTCACGCTGTTTATAAGAATGGCGACCACAACATAAAACTCCACCAGTGCACGTCCGTGCCACTAGTGCCTTGCCAATCCCAAACCTGGATGAAGGAGGAGGGCGACACAACTCATCTTTATCACACAGCGTCGTTAAACAAAAACTACTCCGGTCGTTTCTTTAGAACTATCGGGATTTAGTGACGGTTGTCTTACACATGTCCAACAAAATTTGGCTACATACAAGTAGCCTACTTCCCGCAAATTCTTCACCAGAAAAAAGTAACTGATATATTCAAAATCGTCTTCAATGTTTTGCAACAAAAACGACTACCTTAATATAGCAGGAAACGAGCAAATTTTACAAATAATGTAAAACGAAACTTTTCATGTGCTTTGTTTCAGATTTCAAAGTTTAGCATTTCGATTAATTTGTATAGCGCATTTAAAAAAGAAAAATGATCGAAGTAATAATGTGATAAAATGGCACTACAAGGTTTATATAGCGCATTAAATTTCGTGTCGCCTTCAAGTTACTGCTGTGGCATTATACGTACAGACAATTCGTGCCAATATTCAGTACTGAATCGAGAGTATTCGGTAGTTTTTTACAGTCTTGTTGTCAAGACCTTAAACCTCAAGACTAAGACTTTAAACCGACTGAGACCAGGACCAAAAAATTACATTCAGCCCAAGACTTCTTTCCCTTACAAAAAATTGCCAAGTCGGACTACTCGCTATTTTAATGAAAACGTAAGTCTTTTATTTTATTCAGGCAAATTAACTTCAAATACAGACCTCAGAGAATTCCGAATTCCTTCATGCAAAATGTTATTCCAAATGCCTTTTGTATTTTATAAAAACCAATTTGCTCAGAATTTTCTGACCAAGACGTGCCTTGCGGGGCCTCATGAAAATTCCGCCATGTGGAAAACTACGTTCTAGGCTACAGCTGCTGAAGTCGATGGCACACACAGTAGCTTTTCAAGCACTGGATGTAAAGTGTGCAAATCGGGAGTCTTTTTGAAATCCTCCCATATATATATAGTTTATCAGACCGTTGGCTTCAACGAAAGTCTCGGCAGGGCTTCCAGGCACAGCATAAGAAACGTAGTTGCTGCTGCCGATAGGTTTTCCTGACCAACAAGACTTGCATCCGTCCGTAGGTAATAAATTTTGTCGTAGGCTATGATGCAAACAGGCATGATACATTTTTCAATTCTTGAGTTTTGTTAAAATAATGAGTGTTCACATTGACAGCCGGTCTTGGTCTTGGTCTTGCGAGACCAAGACCAAGACTTTGAACCTCAAGACCAAGACTTTTGGTCTCAAGATCATGACCAAGACCAACACTTTTAAAAACGAACTGGAGTCATTTATACTGTGCTGAAGTGCACTCGAGACCAAGACCTTTTGGTGTTTTGGACATTGGTGTTTGTTTTTGTTTGTTAAAAAGAAGAAAACCACAAAATTTGTTTTTTTTTATTTAAAAAATAAATTTCTTATTCTTGTAGAAGTTATTTTAAAAACATTGTTCAGCAGATAGGCAATCCGCTTTAGCTGAATTCAATTATTTCATGACCAAATAACTATTGCGCTACAAAATCTTGAGAAGCGCAATGTAGGTCGCCAAAGACTTGAGTTTGAATCTGTTGTTTGAATAATATAATAATATGATGTGGATTTAAACGATGGTGTAAATGAAATGTGTAAATGTTCTCTGTAAAGCTAGTGTCAGTGCAGGTCTAGAAGTAAAGAGTAAACGTTTATGGCATTTGACTAACCAGTGCACAGTTCTTTAAAGAATAAATAAGTGGTGGTATATTGACATTTGAATTTAAATTCGCTATTGCCCCGTGGGAGTCCTGACTGTTGTACATTGAAGCCTCACCTTTTACTTTTGATTGAGATGTCTGGAAATACTAATAAAGAATTAAACACATTAAAACTTTCGGTGAACAACCGGTCAACTAGTCGAACCGCAGTTGCAAAGAATAATTCTAATGCCGTAAAATTGAAAACTGTCGCTGCTAAATCTGTATCACATACAGGGGGCGCTACCCTGACAACGCCGAAGTGCAGACCGGCATCTAGTAACCAAAAGGCTATTGTACAAACTGAAAATAAATGTGGGAGTATTTCAAAGTGGAAGAAACCTGCTGTTTCCATAAAACGAGCACAAAGCACACAGAGTATCACTAGTTCGGCTAGTAATCGTTCACACAAAATTGAGAGCAATCCAGCAGGAAGACTTGCCAAACGCTGTTCGAGTTTACAGGCTGTGTGTGACAAAGCAGTTCACAAGGAGCATATTCCCGAAGAATCAACTCAAAATAAGAATGGGTTAAATTCCAAGCAGCTACTGAATGTAGACAAGGAGGTGTTAGAGAGTATTTCAGAGATTGCACTTAAAGAAGGACTCCACGAGTGTGAGACTGCGAAGCTGATATTTAACACTGAAGCCCTGAAAAAGCAAAATGTGCCGGAGACTATTCTGGAAAAGTTGAAGATTCTCGGCAGAGAGAATGATGCACTGAAAGCTGTGTTGTACCAAACAAAAAAGAGTTTTGAAAAATCTGTCTTAGATGGGGAGGCAGTGGCTCTGGACACAGCTAGTAGGCCTACTGGTGACTTCCAAGAAAATTACCAGAAGGATTTCAAAGTTGGTGCTTTAGCTAATTTCGTAACTACAGCTGACGAATCAAGCAAACACTTCTGTGCCAACTTGACTGACTTTCCTGCTCATGGCTGTTGTGAGCAGAAGCTGGATAATAATAGTGCTTCAGTGGCCTTGAAGGACAAGATATCTTGTATGAAAGAGAGCCATATCTTTACCACTAAGGAGCTGGAGGCAACAGCACAAGAGCTAAATGATGTACATAGCATGCTGGTCCAGATGAGCACAGAAAATGAACAGCTGAGCAGTGGCAAGCTAACCCTTCTCGACTCACTCTGCGCTCAGACTGCTACACTCAAGGATGCTCTACTGCAGATTTGGCAGCTTAAAGAAGCACTACCGAGTGATAAAGGGGGAAAGAGCTGTTCAGAGAAGGAGTGCCAACTTGATGTTGTCTTTTGCGGTGCCAAACACTTTCGAGAAGTACTGATGCAGAAGCAAGCAGAGCATGACTACTCTGTGTTAATGCTGGCAAATGAGAACTGTACTCTGAAAGAAGAAATTTCAGTATTAAAGAGTGAGTTGTCTGCAGCAAAGTTTCAAAGCAAGGACTGTTTATCTGAGCGGAAATCTAAGGTTTCTGAAGTTCACATACAAAACAAAGGAGCTGCAAGAGTAAACTCATGTCTGCAGTTACAGGACTCCTTGAAAATGGACGCAGAAGAAAGCACGACTAGAAGCTGTGAGAATGGAAAACGGGAAGCTATTTCGAAGCCTCAAGAAGAATTAAAAACATCCGAAAATGGTTCTAAGCCGAATTCGTCATCATGGCAGCCATGTTTTCCTGATGGACATGAGAAACCAATAGGAACAGAAGGAAATTTCTGTCATGAAGACAAACAGACCTTCCATGATTTGGTGCAAAGAATTCAGACTTTGAAGATGAACAAGATGGAGTTGGAGGAAGAGCTGGGAAGGAAATGTGGTGAAATCACTGAACTTCAAACGGTTACCAGTCAACTCGTAGAGGAAAGAAAGGATACGTCATGCAAAATTGAACACCTGGTGTCTAACCTTGAACTTACAAGGATGAAATGTGTAGAACTTGAGGTCGAGTTGAAAGAATCGGTGAGACAGTTCCAGTTAGAAAAGCAGGAATGGAAGCAGTTCCAGAAGGATCTTCAGACTGCAGTGGTCGTAGCAGACGGATTCCAATCTGAAGCACAGGAAGAACTTAGTAAAGTTATGGCACAAAATTGGGAATTGAAGGACTGTGTGACTTCTATTAAGAGAGAGCTTGAGCAGGCAAAGCGTGATAGACTTCTACAAAATTTTGACCCAACAAGCCATAAAAATAAGCTTGATGTTTTTCTGACTCCAGACAAGAAGTCAACAATTTCAGGATATTTAACGAGTGATTTGAAATCTGTGGATATAAAATTGCAACAGAGTTCAATTGTGACTGCTACAACTCGGACGAAGCTACCATCAGAGGAAGAAAAGACATTTTGCAGCCGTGCAACCCTGTCCAATATGGCCACTCATTTGATGAAGTCTGTTGTCCAGTCTCCTGGGCATTGCTGCAAAAAGTTGAGTCTCTTCCAGCACAGTTCAAGTCCTGTCAATCAAAAGCATGATACCAGCCTCAAATCAAGTCCTAAACAACAGGGTACCAGTACTTTCAGATGGCCTACAGGCTGCAGTGCTTCACCAGCAAGTCATATCGTCAGTCAGGCAGTTGTGAGCGATGATGTAAAGCAGGCCGCTGTTGACTCGGTCTTCATTCGTGCCAACAAGGAGAACTTGGCTGACAATAAGAGATTGCCACTGGCAGATATACTGAGAAACAAACTCGCAGAACCATGCAAGAAGAAATGCTTGACAACAAATGTTCTGAGGTCAGCACATTTTAATTTACCGTGAATCAAAATTTGCACACTTTTCATCCCAGTTGTTTATTTGCTGCTGTTTGTCTGTTTATTCATTGATCTTTTGTGGACTTGGGTAGATTCAACAGTATGTTTAATTTGACAAAAAGTGGTTCATCTCCACTGGCTTCAGTTATTAAGCATTGTCTGTTTAAGAGTTTCTTGTTAAAAATCTGTCATTTCTGAATACTCATTTGAAATCTCCTTTGTTTGTGATTTTATGTGTTTTTGCATGCAGTGAAAAGTCTCCTGATAAGCCAGTTTCAGTGCTGTTGTCAGACCCACTGGCTCTCCTTGCAAAGCAGATGGGAGGGTCAAAGCGCAATGCACTGCTCAAGTGGTGCCAAAAGAAAACAGAAAATTATGCAGTAAGTGCCAAGTGCAAAATCAGATTCATCTAACTGATTATATGCCTGTGTGTGGGCTTCTTATTTGCTACATCATGTTTTTGTCAGGTTTATGGCTATGACCTCAAAAAAATTCAGTATTTGGGCTCTTTGAAAGTTTATGTGTACTGTATATGTTATGTAGAACCTTTTGAAATGACTTGTGTAGCAAATTCCATCTTGGCTGAGTGAATGCGATCATTTGAAAATAATTTGAATTTTTCACTTTAAATGCCTTGCTATTAAATAATTAAAAGGCATATATGTTTTCAATTTTTCTGAGATCTTCTGGTGTAATTTTTTACAAGGGGCCTCCAAGCTTTATATAGCTTAGGCCTCACCAAGTCTAAATCCGGCACTGCTGGTGGGTGAATGGTGAGTGGTGAATAGGAGGATAATTACGTGGCATATGGGTGAGTAAATGGGTGGGTGAATGAGTGAGTTAATGGGTGTTGGTTTATACATACTTATAATATTGCCGTTTTTTTATTGATAGGGAATCGACATAACTAATTTTAGCACCAGTTGGAATGATGGCATGGCTCTTTGCGCACTTATGCACAGTTTTCTGCCAGACAAAGTTCCGTACAATGAACTGAACTCAAGTGACAAGGTGACGTTTCACTGTAATTTAGATCTATGTCTGTTGACATTCTGTTGAATGGTTCTCATATCACTGTATTCCAAGGACATTGAATCTTCTGGTCATAGAAGATCGTATATATATAAAGATTTAGCTTATGAAATTTATCATAGAAACTCCAAGCTATGAGCACACAATACACCTCTGGGTTTCATACTCTGATCATTGCCTTGGTTTCTCGTTGAGGTGTGAACCAGCTTGAAAATGATGCAAGTTAAATATTTTGGATTTTTCCATTCTAACCCACAGTCAACTGGTCAGTGATGTAATCGAGTCCACCTAAGCCAAGTCGAGTCCATATAAGCCGAGTCTGAGTTGAGTTCGAGTCGAGAGTTGTTTGAGTTCAAGTCACTAAAGGTTGAGTCCGATTTCAAGTCCATCCACTTCAAAATACGCTGAAACATGCAATTCAATGGCACAGTAAAAATTACAGCACTATTTATGCAGAAATAATTGTTAATGTAATTTATCCTAATTACACTTTAAAAACACTAAAGTAGATAAAGTTTGTTCCATAATCTGGCATGATGAGGATGCAAAAAAATTCTTCCAATGCTAAACACATGTTCAACTGGTGCACTTGTGGTAGGAACAGCTAAAACTGTAACTGCCACTAACTGCCAAGTGACATTACGTACTGCACTACCAGTAGTCTACCACATGATGTTAAGTAATGGTAATAGTCATGGCAATACAGTTGCCTAGTTTACCCAGAAGCTTTGACTTGGAAGCTGAGTCAGCGAGTCAAATTCAAGTCCAGGGGCTTAAAATCCAAGTCGACAGTCCAAATCCACAGAAAGTTGGTTTCGAGTCAGGCTCGAGTCCTTGGCCAGACTCGAGCACTATTTCACTGTAGCTGGTATATAGTGAGTCCCAAGGCATGCAACTTGTCCACATTCTCTAAATGTGTTGACCTGACCCAGTTAAACAGGGAATAACATACAGTATAGTCGTTGATTCAGTAATTTAATCAGGTTCATAGATCATACTTATATTCTAAAACTTACTTGGTTCTTTCTAAACATGTATTCATAGTTTAGCATTTTTATTTTTTATAGTTGAAAAACTTCTTGCTGGCGTTTGATGTGGCTGAAAGTGTTGGCATCAAAACTAGTCCGGTGAGACATTTTCTGTCTTTTAATTAATCCATCTGAAATTTAATAACTATAGAATTACATAAAAAAATTGATTGAAGTTATAGGTTCGCACAAAATTTGTATTTACTGAAAATTTCTCAATTTGTATTTGCTAGGTATTGGCTTTTTCTGGTGTAATCTGTTAAGCATTTTCTTTGGAGCTCATTGCCCACTGGTATCCTACTGTCATCCTTCTGATAGCACTTCAGCTTTTTAACGTGGACCATGCCACTTAATAGTACCTATAGAGGCATGCAAAAAGTTATTTATGCTACCTACTTTGCATCATTTCAGAAACATCTGAACTACTATTTAATCTTCTGTGTAACATTATGTACTGCACTACCACATGATGGTATGTGCTGGCAAGTAATGGTAATAGTAATTGCATAGTAATCGATAGTAGTCTTCTGTGTAACATTATGTACTGCACTACCACATGATGGTATGTGCTGGCAAGTAATGGTAATAGTAATTGCATAGTAATCTATACTAATAGTAACAGTATATAATGCCACTTCAAGACTCATATGAATCACTCAAATGGTATAACTATGCTTGATTGCATAATTCTCTAAGCTGGAATGCATAATGGCTGTTATGCTGTTGTTAGCGTCTGTTTATTGGACGATCCTGCTGCAGTACATTGATTGTTTTGACTTCACTGATTAACGTCTATGCTTCAATGCTATGTTATACACTGTGTCCCGATGAAAAGTGGACCCCAAGAAAGAGTGTCATAACTCGGTCAAAACTTTTAGCATTTGCCTGAAATTTTAAAAACAACAACAATAGCCATATTACAACCAAATCCTAACGCCGTTTGGAAATGTTGCAGAGTTTGTCAAGTTTGTGAATGTTTGAGACGCAGCCCTGAAAATGGGAAGTTTCCAACATACAAGAGCCATAAGGAAGTGAAGTTCAGCTACACCTGGTGTTCAAAATGTCCTTTTTGTTCACGGACACACGACCGTAGACGTGGACGCCACTGTTTGATGGCCCGATCGATGATCACGTGATCAAACAGCTGCCACTCTTCAATCAGACGCGAAATTCAAACCTGGAGTGTACTGGAGGAGCGCGTTTATCGTTCCCGCATTCGTGACGTCGATCACCGGAGGCGCGTCTGATTGAAGAGTGGCAGCTGTTTGATCACGTGATCATCGATCGGGCCATCAAACAGTGGCGTCCACGTCTACGGTCGTGTGTCCGTGAACAAAAAGGATATTTTGAACACCAGGTGTAGCTGAACTTCACTTCCTTATGGCTCTTGTATGTTGGAAACTTCCCATTTTCAGGGCTGCGTCTCAAACATTCACAAACTTGACAAACTCGGCAACATTTCCAAACGGCGTTAGGATTTGGTTGTAATATGGCTATTGTTGTTGTTTTTAAAATTTCAGGCAAATGCTAAATGTTTTGACCGAGTTATGACACTTTTTCTTGGGGTCCACTTTTCATCGGGAAACAGTGTAGATATGTGCCACACATTGATGTACATGTACTTCTAACTATTCTTTGTCCAAATGTTAAGCTTTTGTTTCGTCTTACCTTGCTTTCAATGGTTGTAGTTGATTTTGGTGTGTAATTTGCTTTGCTTTTGTAAGGTGCTATTAATATAAAGTGCATTCATACATACATACATGTCATACAACACACACATGCATTTATGTATGTGTGATTGTATCAATACACGTAATATGGTCTTTTCACTACCTCACTTGTATGTATTCATGTGACTGAGCACTACGTAAATCATAAATGCATTTCACATTATGGGTGATTTCATGAGAATTTGTTGCATGTTGATGTTAGAACATGGCCAACATGTTGGCAGTTGAGCAACCTGACTGGCAGGAAGTGATGTCGTACGTCGCAACAATCTACAAACACTTTCAGGTCGATGGCAAAGTAGAAGCAGTAACAGCCTGACTTGGTTTTCTGCTGGAAAGGGACGATGGTGCTATGTGTCTGAACGAGGACTTTTCCGGTTCAGAGATGTCACTTTTTGTTTTGTTATAAAACTTGGTTTTATTTAACTGTAACATTTTCAGTCCATAGTAAGCAGTTCATTGCCTGTTATTCATAGGTAAACCTTAATTACTTGGTATTAATGATCGTCTAGTAAGTTTAACCCAGACAATGTTCATTATAGTGATTGGTTGCATTTTTAATTAATTAATAATTCAACACTGTAGTAAGAATTTGGCAACCAAAGCGACAATTTCATGTGTATCTACGGTGCTGTGTTGTAACAATTCCATTTCTAAATATAACAATTTTTAATGCTTTTGTTTTAACTTCATCAATTTTTATTGTAATTGGTTGCAGAACATTGTTAGTAAAAGGTGCTGTCCTATTTGTTGAACTGGTTTTAGAGATGCATTTTGGTTTTACATTTAACTTAGTCTGTATGCTAATTCTATGTCAGTTATAGTTAAACCAATTTAACAAGCAAAAGAAATGGTTTTATGCTTTGTTTAGTTATTTAGCAATACTTCAAAACTGTAAAATACAGTACATCAGTTACTAGATGGTTGGGAAGATGATGCAGTAGCTTACTTGTTCAAATCAATGTGCAATGTATAATAATTGGAAATCGTTTAATCTTGAAGCAATTAACAGATTGCTCAAACACTGAAATAAACCTGTTTAGCCTGTGATGAATTTAAACAGTTGCTACGTTGAAAACAAGGAAAATCAGAAAATAATCAGATTCTTAGGAAACTTGTTGCCATGACTTATCCTTTGTACTTATACTTGTGTTTTAAATTTTTATGAAACTAAGGCTTTAAAATTGATTATTCAATGTACCAGAGGTAATGACAGAAAAGTTGGTAGTACATATATTAACTTCTGTTGGAATTATATAAAATTTCAGTTACTCTGTTTTGGTCATTGAGCTAGGCTCAAGCCTCCCAATGATACAAGTGCAAGGCTTGTCACTGGAAGTCAACACAGATGGCAGACAGTAGATAATGGCAACAGCGGCATTCTGAACACAGTGCAGGGATGGTGAGTGGCACCATCACCCTGTCAAATACACACAACAGTGATGGGAACATATGGGCCAATATTAAATGAGCCTGGCCCCTGTAACTGCCTAGTTGCGATTCCGGAGGACGTTTCAGCTATAGAGAAACATGACTTGGATGTAGAATCTGTAAGAGCGTACTAAAAGTTTGCATTCAGCCAGTCATTTACCTCTTGTATGCTTGGCAAGTTTCTGGGAATTCTTTCTGCCATGGTGCTAGAACGATGTTAACTTTTATGATTGGAGATGAACCCCAGATACCTGGGCAAATGCAAGAATAGACAAACAGGGGCTTGATTTTAGAGGCAAAGGGGGTTGGGACACTGAATGTCCACACTCTTCTGGAATCTGGTGTTGAGGCCAGACTATAATCAATTAGCTGAAAGCTTGATGTGGGAGAGACGACCATCGGGACATACTCTGATCTTTCCCCTGGAAGATACATTGGCAGAGAGGCCTCTGGGCATTGGTCACCTGGCATCAAGGACATTGATTTTGCTCACTTGTGGTTATAGTGGCCTTTGCACTGACTAATGAGGCCAGAAATGACACAAGTATTCCTTCTACAACTCCTAGAAACTGCCTCAAATCTAACATATAGAAGTGACATAGCTGCATGCTTGAGAGATTTTAATGTAGTCTCCGGTATGACTAAAAACCCATGGATGTTGATTCCCAGTGACAATAAAGAAAGGCTACTGGAATTCTGTGCTGCTGGCAGATTTTGCATATGTGGCTCATGGTTAACTGTAATTGTAATCAAATTGTAATAAAAAATTTATAAAGCACCACTCAGAAAGATCAGTGGCACTCCCGACCCGGGCAATGTCATCGCTGACAAACAGGAAAAAGTTTTCAGGCTTGCGGAACTGAAGGGAAGAGAGACTACGGAGCTCTAGCCGCAGGTCCTGAGGAAGATGATTCCAGCTGGATGGGTCAACAAACGCAAAACTGGACTGGGCCATAGTGGTTAAGATGTGAAAATCGTGTCATATATCCATCAGTGTATATGGTTATTCCAACAATGGTTACACAGAGAGAGAATGATCCGGTCCTTGTCAACACAAGATGAAGTGCTACTGCCAACTGTGATCCACACAGTTGGCAGTAGCGCCAGGGCTGTAGTCGAGGGTATACGCGGGTATACAGCGTATACTCACCTCTGGAGAAATTTGAGAGCGTATACTCGGGGCTCTAGACGAGGGTATACGCGGGTATACAGCGTATACTTACCTCTGTAGATGAAATTTTCAGGAAAAAGAGATTTTGACGGGTTTTTAGGGCGAATGACTAAAAAAAGGTCAACTTTTTCAGAGACGAAATCGTAAAAAGTCTGAAAATTTTCAGAGAATTGGTGAAAAGTCATAAATTTTTCTTAGACGAATTCCTAAAAAAAGGTCTTCAAATTTTGTTTACGGTGACACCAGCCCTACTGACGCCGCTGGTCACCGGTAGCGTATACTCACCTCAAATTTTACCACTACAGCCCTGAGTAGCGCTATTAACTATGGTCATCGGGTAGTTGTCGCTACTCTACACCAAGATTAAGGCAAACATTACTGTGCATGCACAAAGGCTCACTTCCTAAAACTGATGGGTGTTTGTTAACCATCCAGTTAAACCACTTACCACTTTATCAGAAAGATGTAATTACTGGGCCCCTCAACAACAGGAAATTTTATGCCACTTTGCTAGACTAAACCTGTAAGCAAGGTGCACACACACACACACACACACACACACACACACACACACACACACACACACACACACACACACACACACACACACACACACACACACACACACACACACACACACACACACACACACACACACACACACACACACACACACACACACACACACACACACACACACACACACACACACACACACACACACACACACACACACACACACACACACACACACACACACACACACACACACACACATATGAAAAACACAGAAAACTCCATGCGAATACTCATTCAGATGTTTTTTTTTATTACAACTGCAGTTAATTAACACACCAAATCTGTGGAAAAAAAAGAAATTGCATTTTTTGTGGCTTTGCAAAACTTTTCACTTGTCACTTTTTTTCAGCAACTGACCACAAGAAACTAATGCAAATTTTTGCTGAAAATGAGCAACACCTCTATCGAAATTGACAAAACTACCTGCATAAATTGGTTCTACCCCAACGCTTGTATTAGATACATGTATATCACCAAAGAAGTTCTATCAGCAGATAAAATAAATTTTCACCGGTTTGCTAAAATCATTCAAGTCTGGCTTTTCATGGATGCACCTTTTTTGCGACTCTGACAAATTTTGATTATGCGTGAATTGTTGGGAGGTTTACTTAATATCAATCACTGCATTGCGCTACAGCTGCAAGCAGAGATCTGATGAGCAACGGCTTTAAATTTCATCACTTGCAGCACAAAATCCAATACAAACTGCATAACATATTTGCAGTAGCAAGGACCACACTTCATAAACGACCTATAAAATTTCAGTGTTCAAGCTTATAAACAGTTTTGAACTATATATGACCAAGTCTGAAATGACATACAACTAAATTCAGTTACTGAGAAACTTTCAAAAAATACAAAAGCTTAAAACTAGAACTAAACCCACAAAACTACTACTCCCCAAATGATGGCGCCAAACCCTCTGTAAGAGGCTCTCAAACTACTTCCAACAACTTCTTCAGTGCCAATCATATTGCCACACAGGACATTCCAATCCTCGCCACTACGAATTCACCCTACACCCAGTGGCTCGTTCAGCAGTGGCACAAAAGCTAGGTGTGCTGCTGTTGGGATCTGAAATCAGCAACAGTGCAGCCAAATGAAAACTTGACACATTTAAAATAACATAACATAATATGACAGTCCAGAAGCCTTTTCAATCTGCAAAGAAATGGGCCTAAACAGGACCAACTGCATCACATGCAAAATCTTGGGTTAAAACAAATGCCACGACAAATTTGGGCAAACCAAGACCTTCTGCTTTGGCAATAATAACCACTTACTCATAGCAACAAACATGCATCATAGCAAGATTCTAACAACACCAGCAACAATATACATATGATAGGACCAGGAATCTGAAGGCCATTTGACCCCACCTAGAACCAAAGATATTTTCTACGCTCA
Source organism: Allolobophora icterica (assembly GCA_963556255.1). Taxonomy (NCBI): domain Eukaryota; kingdom Metazoa; phylum Annelida; class Clitellata; order Crassiclitellata; family Lumbricidae; genus Allolobophora; species Allolobophora icterica. The sequence continues at coordinate 29,631,894 of OY744615.1, read as the reverse complement.
GACTTTCTGTGTCTCCACTTTCCTCTTAGGAATAAAAAAAACCTTAACAATACCAAAACAGTAATAATACTCAACATAACAATTTTATAACAACTTTTAAATAATGGTTTCACTACAGTACTTTTACAATACCCAAGAATAGTTTTATAACAGGACGAGTAATAATAAAATTACTCAGTAATAAAAGATTTTCTGGAACTAAAACACTGAATGCAGTCATACAAGCAATGTTGGCTGAGAGTGCTCATTCCTGAGAAAGTAGTAGAATTTGCTCAGTCCAGACCGAAGCTTTTGTCAAGTCTTCGCTTTATTGGCTTGTCAGTCTGTAGTCTGTACACACAACTTCGGAGCTCTGCATATCTGGGAAAGCTCCAGTATCAAGACTGGTGTACACGCTGGTTCATAATTTCTTGCATCGCACTGGCCCTCCAAGTTCATCAAAACTCTGGTTATGCGATGTAAAAATGTGTACAGGTTGCTTGAATAGTTCTTTAACTCGAGTGCAAAGTTCAGCTTAGACTTGTCAGAACATCCAAAACAGGGTTGTGACAAACTTCACACCCATACAAGATCTTCAACTCAAATCTCCAGATGTGTGTAACGCTAGCTGAAAACTTTTTAAACCTGAAAACTTCTTCAACTCCAAAGGTCAAGAGCCACAAACAGGTTATTAGAAAAAATCCTCAACCCTATGAAAATCTCATCACGCCTAGCTGCTGGGCGAAGGTGACCTCAAGTCCTCAGTGCTGTCCAAGTGGATGCAGAGTCGACCGGGCATATCCAGCCCAGGCGAGTCCAATTCCGGTGATTCCGGTGAGCCAACTGGAGCTGGACAAGGGTCAGTCTTATCTGATAGGTTGCAAAGCGCGCTGTCTCTAGCAACTGTTTGTTTTGACATCTGAGAATCAGATAGCACTGGCCCAGCTGCTGCTGATGCTGCTGCTGATGACGATGACAGGCAGGAGGCAGAGGAGGTGGAGAGTGGCATGATGCGCCCAGGCTGACGACCTGCACAGGGAACAAGAAAATAAATGTCTCAACACAATAATGTTTATTTTTCCACACAGATGAAACTACTTACAGGCTACTCATTTACTAACGGATCATCATGTCTGAAAAGTTACTATTGCCGAAGTCAAGAAAATGAAGCTCAGAAAGTAAAAAAACAAAAACTTCTCAAATTTTGCAAGTTCCCTTGGACTTCCACATAAGCCATGTCAAATTATCAAATACAAGGTATTACCAACCATCTGGAATAATCTACACAGTGTCTGGAATAAACTAATCTTGTAACCTCTATAGTGCCAATATAACAGTAGCACACACACACACAAACACACACACAAACTGTCAACTGATCATTCATTCATTCATTCGAGCATTTATATAGCGCCCCTTCAAGGGAGCTACTCAGAGACGCTCCCAACTCCAGCTCGGACGAACAAAGCAGCCAATGAAGGCATAATATCAGGCATAATAATCGGAGGGAATAGTCAGCATGTTTTTCCTATGTACGTTATGGCAGTGGCCCAGAATTTAGTGTCCTATATAATAAGAGACATGAATTTTGATAATTGTCCGACTTAGGAAAAGTGACCATCAGCGTCTGCTACTGACCAGATCTACTGGACAAAAGAGTGGATATCATTTGGTGTTTGCCCGCAATTGGTGACTCCTGGTCATCCTGTACAGCACCAACTCCTCCCAACACAGTACGACTTCCTTCACCCGGTGATGAAAGCCCTGCACAGCAAATACGTAACTGTTGTAAGTTTTCCTTATTGGTATTAGTTGTGGTGATTTATCACAGCTCGGGTCTCAAGTAACTTCGAATCTTGAGACACTCACTATGGAAGTAACAAACACATAGACAGGGACATAAACAGTCCTGACTAACTGACACAAAGAGAAAGAGACAGAGAGACAACACAAGCAAGACACACAGAGAACAAACAACTGAGACAAGATTCAATCAGAGAATTTTATCACCAACAGCATGAATAGTAAAAAAAAGAGTTAATAATGTCTGAATTGTCTGCCTGCTCACCCATAATCCAACCTATAAACATTTTGTTATGGAAGTTTCAAGAATGCTCAAAGTAGAGCTTAGCCCACTCACTTGAAGCTGTGCATGACAGCACGGTGGCGTCATCTGGCCTGCTGCCTGCACTCGCTGCTGCATCTCCGACTGACTGAGTCGATACATCGGATGAAGAGAGTCGGCGCATCTGTTTCCGTTCGTTTAATTTGTTCTCATGGTCACCGGATTTTGTGGAAGGAGAAGCTACCAAAGGGGAATCCCTATCTTCATTCTCTCTCTGCTGTTTCTGCTGTTAAAAACAAAACAGATCAGGTCAAAGGTCAGGCAGCCCATGCTGAAAGTGTACACCATAATCTCAATCCATCATAAGTGGTCCAGTACTTCGGCTACAATCCGCTTTCATCTCAACTAAATGGTACAATCTGCACATCATCGAAAAATCTAACCTCTCTACAACGCATCCAAAACAACCTCGCTCGTGTCGTATGCAACTCCCCATATCGTGCCAGCAGTAAGCCACTCCTCAAATCCCTCCACTGGCTACCCGTCAAGGAAAGGATCATCTACAAAATCTCCGTCATCACCTATAACTGCATCACAACACATACTCCGTCATATCTCTCCGACCTTCTTCACAACCACATGCTCTCTAGAGAAACATGCGGTCATCCAGAACCCGAACCCTTGTCCTTCATCGGTGTCGCACTACAACTGCATCAAAATCTTTCACCTCGTCCGCCCCTTGAATCTGGAACAACCTACCATCCAACATCAGGATCTCTACGACTCTCGCCACTTTTAAGAAAAACTTAAAGACCGAACCCTTCAAACAGGCCTATCTGGACTGATCTCCCTGCTCCCAGTGCTTCTGAATCGTTGCATCGATTTCCTTTCAACTGTTTACGAACTATGGCACTTAAATCTCTGCTATTATTATTATTATGGTACAATCTGGCAGCTGCAGAAACACTTACAAATTCCATGTCATCTCACATGTTCTCTCAACATATTACCAATTTCCCAAACCATCAATCCCACAATACACTGAAATAAAACAATGCATGCACATTATATGTAACACCGCAAATAAAGAAAGTTTAATCATCGTGGATTGCGAAGACACTGGTTGTTGTTGCTGCTGGTATTATTCTTGTTAATATTACTATTATTACTTATTATTACTTATTATTGTCATTATGGCTGTTAGTATTACATGTAGTATCATTGCCGTTATCATTATCCTTATTATTATTATTATTATTACTGTTACTATTTTAGTCACTATTATTGCAATTATTACCAATGATGTAATTTCTATCACTTAAAAAACCCAGTTAAGAAACATTAAGAACTTTGCAAGAAGTTGCTCAACTTGAAACAGGCGCCAAATCACGTATAAGCTTAAAATTAGCCTTTTACCAGGCTCTTGTTGAACTTTTCCCCTCAGATTGTGTGTAATGCTGTAGTGCTTCCAGGTGCAATAACACATTATGCTGTCTTATGTTTACGTCAGATCAGTGGTAAGCATCTTGTCCAGCATTCTTGCAAGGTTTTATATCACAAGTCATGTATTCAAATGACAAAACATCAATCTTCTCTTATTCCACTACATTGATATTATTTTTACCCAAGTCAGAAATGCTCCCTCAAGCTTAAAAAAAACACTTAAAATCATTTTGTTATTATTTTTACTCAAGGTAGTAACATTCCCGAAGGATTTTCAAAAATGAACTACAGGCCAATATTATCGATATTGCCAACTGCAATTAAATGATTACTCTCACGCTTCTTAATTAATTAGTCAAATACATCAATCGTCAGCATCCACTTATTAACTTCACAGTCAACTATAGCTGCTCCCCTTGAAGAGGTGCTATATAAATACTCAAATGAATGAATGAATGAATGAATACTCAGAAGCATTCTGCTGGTTATCCTAGTTGTTGCTACTCACATGTTCCCGCAAAATCTTTGTTTTCCAGTTGAACCCCGCAGTAGACCGCCTTCCACCCAAATGGTCCTGGCAACTCACAACATCTATCATTCTACCCGGGTCATCAACCTCCGAATCTGCTCTGTGTGAGCTCGGAGTTTTTTCCGGAGGATGTTCAGAGCTGCTGGTGCTACCCTCTCGCCTTGCAGGCGCTGAAACCCAAGGTGATGACACACGACTTCGGTTGAAGCCACTGCTGGAACGTGGAGCGTCCGTTTGGTGCACATCTTCATACGAGGATTGATCGGAGCCAGCGAGGAAGGTCCGCATGGCGATCCGATTGGTGTCAGCTGGCAATAGAAAATGTCCAGTCTTAGCTTAGCAGAATATATGTATATTAACCCATGACCATGCCTGACATAAGCTGGCGTTAAGTTGTGCTAATCAGTACATGAAATAGGCACTTAAATGCTGACTATGCATAAAATAGATCCTAAACAGTTTTGTGTATAATTTTCAAGAGATGTCATACTCTCACTCTAAAGTCTCACATTAGACTTTATGCTGCATAACTAATTTTGCACTGACTAAACCTATTTAATTTCCACCGGACAGCTACATAATGATTTTAAGTATTTGCATGGAGACAAACACATTACAATCTTAATAAGCCTCTTACTCTTTGTGATAAAAATATGCAGCTTTCACCAAATTATTCAGCACTTAAAGCCTAAATCCAAAGCAGTATGAAACCAATTAATTATTTTACTTTTCCGAATTAGCCCTGGTTATGGCAGGCACAGTTACATAATTATAGCATCTTTAAGATACTGAAAACCACATTATGTCTAAACTAATCCGAGGACTATCACAATATTACACTATGATGTATGTTTATTCACCCCACAGGTAGAAACTATAGGCAGAATATTAATTACAGACAGATGTAAATTGCCAAACATAACACGATCAATTCTGTGAACATTCAACATTGCAACATAAATACCATAACCACAACAAAATGATAACACTATAGGATTGCAACAAATTCCCCTACAGCAATCATAAGAACACCGTTTTTTGTAGGTCCTGTACATTAATTGACCAGAAACGTTTAATTTACACAGCTGAAAGAATATGAATAAGATCCATCTGCATAATACTGAAACTGTACTCCATAATTGCAGTCCTTCAAAGAAGTCAGTTGTTTCGTCGAAAGATAATTAACTCACATGCAGTATCACTGACAGCCAGGAAAGACGCTTTAAGCAAACATGACATGACTCACCCAGTTTTAACATCCTTGTATAGAAGGACTCTGGCAGATCAACAGCTGTGTTGTGAAGCTAAGCTGGGCATGAATGCCACTCTCATGTCACTGCCATTTATAGTGCGATTCATTCTAAAAGTCGTTATTTATAAAATCTAATCTGATGAATTTATATTAGGGCATAGCCGGGTGCCGTTTTTCAACCGGGTACCGGGTCCGGGTAGTTTGAATAAAAATCTGCCGGGTCCGGGTACCGGGTCCGGGTATTAAAACTAACAGTAATCTCAAATCTCTAATCCGAACACAATGTCACGAAAAAATACCGAACACAATGTCGCGAAAAAATAACTCCACTCTACCCTCTACCAATCAACTTCAGAACATTTTAATAAACAAGGAAAACAACTGCAATGATCGAAAAGGGTGGGAGAGAGGGACTAGATGGCGTTCTCAATTATCAAAGAGAATTGTCGGCATATAGATGAAAGGAGGAGGGGAGAGGAACTTGCTGGAGCTCTCTATAATCAAAGGAAATTGTCGGTGCATAGGCAAAAGGACGAGGGGAGAGGGACTTGATGGAGTTATCAACATCAAAGGGAATTGTGGTGTCTAGGCGAAAGTAGGAGGGGAGAGGGACTTGATGAAGTTCTCAACATCAAAGGAAATCGTCGGGGCATAGGGGAAATGAGGAGGGGAGAGGGGCTGGTGGGACTCTCAATAATCAAAAGAAAACGCCGGCAGATCATGGATAACCAAAGGCCGTCGCCAAGGCAACTTACTGTTCCTGATGTCATTACATTATGTTACTGTTAGTTGACATTTATCCACCCGGACCCAGATGACCTTTCAGCTCCGGGTCCGGGTGTCTTCCGGGTGTTCAATACCCGGAATTTCCGGGTATCCGGGTCAGTACCCGGCTATGCCCTAATTTATATAGCACCAGTATCATAATGCCAAAGGCACAAATCGATGGTCCATTCAGGTGGAATCATAATCAAATATCTTAACATTTCCTCTATGGTCGTACTACCACCCAAAAAACCCAACTATGTACCTCATGGCCATGAGTGCATAATTGCACCTTCCTGATCCACTTACCTGTTGTAGGTATACACGTACTACCTGTACTGTCCAGGCGTACATCACGAAAGCTACTGATCCATCTTGTACAGGCATGAAATATCAGTACTACTCATGGATTAGATCATAAAAATTACAAGAAGACACAAGCCATAACTGGTGTCGACGACAACTTCCGGCACGAAGCTAAACTAAGCTGAACGACTGCAAACTCTATGGAGTCGGGAGCGCCTCTGAGTAGTTCTCTTGAAGAGGCGCTATATAAATCTATGAATAAATGAATGAATGAATGAAAGGAGTGCCACTGAGAAGTAGACACTACAGAAATTATATATCAGACTTTATTGACATTTGTTGGAATCAACTCACTGGAGCTTTGCGAGTTCGTCTCTTGACTCATATCCATGAAGATGTTCTCCAAACAGCTTTCAACAGTAGTCACTCTTTTTGTCTGGTTTGAGTCTCTTTTGTCAGCAGCATGGCCGCCGACACCATGAACACCAGACAAAAAAGTTTTATTTGGAACGTCCCTCAGAGACGACAAAACGCGGTCGTTGATTCCAGTGCCCGAAGAAAATCCTCTGTCAGGAATTTCCGATCTGGAAGAGAAACCGCTTTCAGAAACTGCAGCAGCCGGTTGAAAACTCCTTTCAGACATTCGGATACCAGAAACAGCAGTTCTCTCAGGAATTGCCATTCTTGGCGCTGTGCTCATCATGTCCCGCGCCATTCGCAGCTCGTCATGGCCTGTCCGAAAGGTCGGTGGCATATTCCAAGGGTGCAATGACGCTGGGAGTGGGGCTACACTCGTTTCTTCAATCCGATTCAAGATGGAGGCTGGTATGCCTTTTTCTGCGGCATCTGGCTGGCTGATCTGGATGGAGATGATCCATTCGATCAGCTGGGCTGCGCTACATCCCTCGCTGATCTTAGGCCAGTTTTTCTGCTCTGAGAGGCCTGGCCCCTTTGCACACCTGACAGATGCTGAAGCGGTTGGTGGAATTGGCCATTGCGCTGGCGCCAGACCATCAGAATTTCTCGTTTCTGGCAGATAACTTCCACGTGTCGACTCGAAAGGGCTGTTTCTGAGGGGCATGGGCATAACATGGTTGCTGTGTCCACTGTCAGTCCGACTTCCGGGCAACGTTCTCTGACCGCTTCCTCGAGCCATATCACCTGTGTAGATTGTGCCACCAGTGTGGCTCTCACTCAATCTGACCATGGGATGCTGCCACGGGGGTGGAACAGAAAGATCGTTTGGAATGCCACCAGGAAACACACCGACTTTCGACGGTTGGTATAACTCCATTCGAGCGTCGCCCTGACCAGAAACTGTCGCATGTGTAACACCTTGGTATGAGCGGTATGGTCTGAGGTCGCGATCACCACGTTCGACCCCAGAGGGCGCTTTCCGCATGTTCCGAAGCTGCTGCGCCGTCTGGAAGTCATCACATAGGAGTTGCATGTGCTCAGAGGAACTGCGAGGAACTGCTGGATGAAAGGGACCTCTCGACGAGGGCTCAGGTAGTACCCCGGGGTTACGACCTGCAGACGATGGTGGAACCCCAAAATGCTCTACCAAGGCCTCAGCAGGGAACGTTGGAGGGTGGAACCGAGATGTTGGAATTGGGGTTCCTTGCATGATTGAGCCCCTGTGCATAGAGGTTTCTCTTCGTCTCAGCACTTGATCAGACGGGTCACCTGCTGCCGTAAAGTCAAATCGACCAGAATGTGCATCCCGTTCAAAAGCATCTTTTCGGGAATCCCTTTCAAAAGCTTCTTTTCGGGGATCCCTTTCAAAAGCTTCTATTCGTGGGTCATGCTCAAAAGTTTCTTTTCGGGGGTCCCTCTCAAAAGCTTTTTTCCGGGGGTCAAGCCCAAAAGCTTCTCTTCGGCTGTCTCGATCCAACGTATCCTTCCGAGAGTCCCTTTCGGGCGCGTCCGTTTGGTGGTCTCGTTCAGAACGTTTCATGTTCTCAAACTCTGCAACAATTGCTAACTCGAGAAGATACCCCGACCGTGGGTCCACCTGCGGGGGCGGGTTGCTGTGCGCAGGACGAAGGTGGTACGGCGAGTCAACGTTAGGTTGCTGACACGGCACATTTTTTGGTTGCAGGACCTTTCCAGATGTTTCAGCAGCTGACAAAACACGGCGAGGATGTCGTACTGAAAGGTCCTCAGCCTCATTCTCTGCAACTGGACCTGGAATAGCAGCAGGTTGGTAGGCAACGTCACTGGATGGCTTGAACTTCTTTGTGTCAGCTGAAAAGAAAGAAAAACACACCTTTGCAACAAGGCCATGCACGTTTCTGGACTATTAATATAAACAAGTGGTTCTCATCAATCTCTTCATTCTTTGCTGCTCCCTCTAAAATATTCTGCCTAATTCGTAAAAATCCTCAACATTTCAACCTTTCATTGGCTGATCAAGCTAACCTATAGAAGAAGAGCAGTCCCTTAAGCTAGCCCTGAGGCAGCCATAGGTATGAAGTGTTAGCGACTTCATTTTCTTAGCCTCGGCATATGAGGGTGGGTGGCCAGTCCTCTCCCTCGCCGACTCATCTTCCCGCTGACAGTGCATGGTCAATGTACTGAGTTGGTAAATTATAGATCGATCAATAAAAATTAAAGTGCTCCACCCATAATTTAGTGTTTACTGTAATCAATCACACTACCTTGGCCAGCCTGAACACGAATTGCAGACTAAGAAACACTTTCAGCTAAACCTCTTTAGAATAGTTACACAGCAGTGTTCCAGCGCTTCTCTGAGGTGCTTTATACAAATGTTTGGATACATAATGATTTTGCACAGCTGGCATTCAGGATTTCACCTGTGCTGCTCCATGATTTGTATTCTAATTATAATGGGGCAAGCTAGGAGGGCATTCCATTGTACTAGTCCTTAAATTTTTTAATCAATAAATCACTCATTCTAATAAATTAATTGAGACAGTTGGTAGTTTAACTCACACAATCCTAAGCTATCATTCCTCAGATTAAATCTCTGCAATAATTTATGAGTTGACCTCCTAGCTATGTACTTTTAAATTGAAAAACATTTTAGAACTGTTTTAATTGAGCTCATACAGTACTATGAACTATCCATTAAACACACCAACCCATTACATTTATCCTTTATGTATCCACTTTCAACCTCCTCCTGCCTGGCTTTTCAGCCCTCTCTGTCTACCACTCACCATGTCTTTTGGCATTCACTTCTGCCTCTGAAGGCTTGCGGTCCGTCACCTGCAGGGTCTTCTTGATTGCCGCATGGATCAAATCACGGATCCGTGCGGGCGACCCGCTGTTCCGCACAAACGAAGACGTCCCGGCGACAGGCAGTACAACCCGGCTGTCACCATTAGACTGGTTCCCCACTGAAGGACTATAGACTCGTGGACTGGCTCTATGTGCATCAAGCCCTAGAGGCAGAAGATCAGGCATTCCTTTTGACCTATCATCAAATTCACTTCCTGGCTTTACAAAGCCCCTCATCTCTGACGCTAATATAGGACTGGCTGCGGCCAAAGAAACCTCACGTCTGCCGCCATCCTTACCAACGGACGGCTGTTTTTTTTGGAGCACAGCTTCCGTGCCACGCTGTGACAGACCACTCAGATAACTGTCAGGATTTAAATCGTTGCGACAAGAAAGACGGTTTGTGTCGAGGCTTTTGTTCTGTGACGGCTGTTCTGTCACGGTCGGGACCTCGGTTGGAAAAGAGGGAAGCAAAGCAGGAGCTTCTTCCGAAGGATTACAGCCGTCATCATCCTGGGAATGAGCCGCACCCTCGTCTGCACTCAACGTGGCAATGCTATCGTCATCGTCAGCCCTGCACGAGTCTGCAAACAACAAACGCAGATACATATTTCTGATAAATATTTAACAGATCAGAAAAGACTGGATAATCACAAAAAGATCAAATAACTCAGCTGATCCAAAAGGCATTCACTTACGATAAATTACCAAAAATAAGACTCATTTACACTGTCATCCACCAGAGTTCTTTTGGTTTGGCAAGCCCCCGGCCTTTACCAGTGCCTCTGAAGAACCTCACAAATTCTTTTTAAGACACACTCCATTCTCTCACATCAATCTCTGTTGAGCACAAAAGCTCAATAAGTAATGAATTACCGTAATCAATGCGTGAGCAAATAAAGGCATGCACCATGGAGGAGAAAGTGGAGGAACAGAACAAAGCTGGTCAGACTAGTAACAGTGTTTGTAATGACTGAAGACAAATGATACTGTGCTTGGCAGGCCAGCAAAGGCGACAATGCAGTAATCAATCCAGCTCAGGATCACAAACTTTGTAAGCAAGTGAGCAAGTCATTTCCTTTGAGAAAGACGTAAGAGAGACCTCAGCCGTCTCAGAATTGCAAAGCTGGTCCTCTTTCTGTAATAGGTGACATCGTTGAGAGAAGTTGAATGATCTGACAATGGCAGAGGTGACAGAACTGAACAAAAGCCCCAGAACTTCCCTACACAAATTATTAGATGCAAGGTTATTCAAGAATACCTGAACACAGGTGACCCACCCTGAACTTGTTCCTGCAATTCCTTGAGTGGGCTCTGCAACCTGCACGACTTGGCCACCGAGTCCAACCCGTCCGAAGCACCGACCGCACGGCCATCGCAAGGGGTCAGAGGTGGCGTAACAGCCTCAACAAAGTCAGCGAGTTGATTCTGAAGACAAAAAAAATTAAAATGAGGCAACAAGAGTCATCTATTTAATCTATTTAATCTATTTAATCTAATCTAATCAAACAATGTTCTAATGACTTCTAATTAAAAAGCACAGAACATCAATGCCAGATCGACATCTGACAAGTCAGATAAACCAGAGGTTAAACTACGGTAGGTTAAGTCAAGCTATCATCATCATCATCATCATCATCATCATCATCATCATCATCATCATCATCATCATCATCATCATCATCATCATCATCATCATCATCATCATCATCATCATCATCACAATCATCGTCATTGTCATCATCATCATCATCATCATCATCATCATCACTACCTCTGCCACAGCCTCCTCCTCCTCCTCCTCCTCCTCCATCACAGTAATAACAATAAATGCCATCATCGTCATCATCATCCTCAACTGTCAACTTATATTATTACAATGATCATCAAATTAAATTCTTAACTTTTAATCACTAAGAACAGTTGATCATTTTAAGACTTAAACCCATTCATTCAAGTTTAGTCAAATATCCAGCACCATCCATAATTGCCCCACCTTCTTTTCCTCATCTGGAGACGGTGGATTCAGGCTGACAAGAGAAGATTCAGACGGAATGGCAGATGGATGGATGGTTGACGGTTCCAAAGGAAGTGATGATCCACCGTCCGCTACTTGCTCAACAACATCAGTCTCTGTGGCAATGGCAAGCAATGGTTCTTCAGCCTGTTCAAGTTCTGCTTGGTTCTTTTGTTCAGCAGCACTTGGTGGTACAGAACTAGACGGTGGAAGGCGTTCCCTGAAAAGCAACAACAAACGCAAGTAGCGGGACTTAAGTTTCTACAGCAATGAATGACTTAACATCTATAATGACTGCAGATTTATGCTGATGCCTTGCATTCAGTAACCAGCATGAGTTCAAACTATTTTAAAATACAGAATCACTTTTTACACGATTCTATGAAGTAAAAATAATTGTATGTCCGATCACTGATATTAACAAAATTAATAACATAATATATAAGTAGATTCAATAGACAGTTAACAAAACATGTCAGATAAAGTAAATAATAACGATAATAACAGAAGGAACAGTATTATAAAGAACAACATGATACAACGTCTTTTATCACTTTTTCACCGGTAATTATATTATGATTATGATTACAAGGTGGCTATATGAGATAGTGACGTACCGACAAGAGTGTACGCCAGAGTTCTTGCTTTCTGCTTTGTCTTCTTTTGCATTGTTCTAAATTTATAAATAAAAAACCCAGTCGAATCAAATAATTCAAATTAGCAATAAGGCACACAATCAATGATCCAATCAAGATTCGAATTGATAAATTAAATATTCGAACTGATAAATTAAAGAAAACGGTCAGACAGAATGAAGAATGACTGACCGCTCCTCTCATCTTTGGTTTCCTCGAGTATTTCTGTCGCTGCAGTTTCTTGTAGCCAACTGCTTTCTTTGTCAGATAGTAGAACTGAACACAGTCATGTATGCTCTGTCAACAAATCAATCCATGAATGAATCACACAATCAATCAGTCAATCATTCAATCACAAGACGAATGATACTGCGCTTGTGGCAAGCCAGCAAAGGTGGCACTGCAGTAATTGATTCCGCTCAGAATTAAACTTTGCACGAGATGGCGAGTCACATCCTGTGTGAGCTATTGAGAAATAGACTTCAGCTGTCTTAGGATTGCAAAGCTGGTCCTCACAAATCCTGTGATGTGTGACGTCATTGTGGATCTCTGTGAAGATAAAGACCAGGATCTCGAACCTTGTTCCTTGGCTCGACAGCATCCGCAGCAATGATGAAAGGGCTCAGATCTAATTTTTTTACCCTGTGTGAGGATGAGCACCACATGAATTCTGACTTTGATGAACTGAGCTGTAATCGATTACAATTCATCCAGTGAGCAATGTCATTGATGCAGTTCATTGAGACAGACAGCAGAGGATGGACGTCGGTGAAATCAGGACAACAGAATCCTTAGAACTGTGAGTCATCTGTGTAGAGATGAGTCTGCAGATGTACACTCCATCAATTAACGAATGAGTCAGTGAATGAAGCAGCAAATGAACACTTTACTCAAGCCCCTGTCAATCCATTAACCACTAACCAGTCCCTTCGTGTTGTGTACTATTTTCTTGATAAATTAAGCAAAAATTCTAATGTTACTTTCCAGAAATGGTGTAATTAAACAAACTGTTCTTACAATTAAGCTAATTAGCCAAAATTAAGACCAAACTCTAACCTTATTCTCCAGAAACGAAGCGATTAAACCAAATTTCTTGGGGTTCCTGACATATTTCTCTATAAAGACGTCTCTTTCTTGTTCTGTCCAAAAACTGCACTTCAACATCGAGGCACTGTTGACAGCAGCCGGTTCTTCGATTAGACCGTTCTCGTTCAGAAAACGCAATCGACGGCTGCGAGAGTCGAGCAAAGGTGGAGGCTGAGCAGCAAGACTTCGTAGTTTCTCCATCACCACCTGAAGAAAAAAAACATATGAGAAAACCGGAATCAGTTGATCATACTCACTTTAGAACATACTCAGCAGCTGATCACATTTAAGGATGGCCGAAACAGGAGTCAAACACTACACAAAACCAGCAGTGAATATGAATCAAGCAAAAATTCATGCAATCATTTCACAAATAAGTAAAATATATATTTTTTCCATCAAAGTCACATATAAAGCGACTGGGAATACCTAAAGTCAGGTAAACTGAACATGTTATGCACACAAAAACTGACAAAGTCATGCAAAACTAACACCCGACCTCCATTTGTATTTCTGGTTTGTTTGCAGCCTCTTTCTGGTCTTTACTTGATCCATCTGATTCAGTTAATGGTAAAACCGTTGAGCAGTATCTGATGCACAACATAATGCAACTATACATTTCAGTATAATGTTACTGTATAACATAATGTAAATGTACATTTCAGTATAATGTAACTGTATAACATAATGTAAATATACATTTCAGTAAAATGTACCTGTATAACATTATGCAGCTGTACATTTCAGTATAATGTAACTGTACAACATAATGTAAATGTACATTTCAGTATAATGTAACTGTATGACATAATGTAACAGTACATTTCAGTATAATGTAACTGTACAACATAATGTAAATGTACATTTCAGTATAATGTAACTGTATGACATAATGTAACAGTACATTTCAGTATAATGCAACTGTATAACATAATGTAAATGTACATTTCAGTAAAATCTACCTGTATAACATTATGCAGCTGTACATTTCAGTAGCAACTCATAACCATATCTTACTAATCGTTGCAGAAGCGCACGAAACAATGAGTACGAGATTTCTTTCCAATCTAACGTTCACTCAGAAGAATGTCAAATGCCTGGTTTCGGAGCAACTTGTCAACAATTTGCAGACAAATGACTTGATGATGTGTAAGCAGTCCGCATACATGTGCCATCGCTCCACCAAACGGCTCTTCTGAGCATCTACTTCGATTTGCTTAAAGCAGTGGATGTTTGAATAGCGGTGAGACGGAGTAATAAGGACTGATTTTAAGCATTGTGCCATGGCCCGAGGTCAATGTTTTACAATCTGCGAGTCCCAATTTGAAACAAATTCTTTGCTGAACAGGAAGCCAGTGCAACGATTTAAGTACAAGGGTCAAATCTTTATATTTTGATGCATTAGTAATGGCTTTAGCCAAAGAGTTCTGAACTCTCATAACGTTTGACTTATTGATACCAACACGAAGTGAGTTACAGTAGTCAAGAGTTGGCTGAAGACTTGTCTCTTCTTCAGTATGTACTCTGAGAGAAGGTGAGGCCAACTAACTAAACTAATGCATGGTTTAGAGGCTCCATCACTCTCATATACTATAAAACAATTCTAGGCCAAAATACCTCTGCAGTTTTTCTTCTTCCTGTTTCTTCATTTCTGGAAAGATCTTGTCAAAATATTCCTGAACTTTCTTTGTGCTGTTCGGTACAGAAAAAGCAAACACATATATCTATTTAAACAACTACTAAATAAAAATGACATAATTACGACTAATACGAGGCAGACTCAGGAAAGCATGTTGGACAGGTGCTAGTACTGAAGTGATAACCTTGCACCCCTGCATTCCTTGCTGAATTCCAGCAGATTTGGTTTAAAAAGGCTTTGCATCTGCTGAGACTTCAAAGCATCCACCGAATATAAGTCCTACAATGACGACCTGACCTACACTTAACAGAGCATGAAATCAAACAGACCTAAGTAAATGGCAGGCATAACACACAGGTGTTGACAAGGCTACATGAATGATTGGCTCAAGATGTCAGCAAACGGATAGATTAATGGCCGGATGAAAAGAAACAAGTTATTGCATCTACGATCCGGAGTTAAATCATGCTGGATCAATCTGATCCTAATAAATCTCTCCTGAATGATATTTTAATGCCAATCATGAGTGACAACAAAAGTCACAATTTGAATCAAGGTGATTTTATTCCAGCCAGGTCAGATGTTACATATTTTTCTCTGTTCCTCTTCAAATTCAAAAAGCAAACGAAAGGGCAGCCAGGGTTTAAACTCTTCTCTCAGTCCGAAGCAGGCAGTAAAAAGCGCCATTGATTCTCTAAAGTTCTAAACAATGGGCAACAGCATAAGATCCTCTGAAAAGAAGAGTCTGATTTGAGGCAATCTTACTTTTTAGGTGAATTTTGAAGTAACCTGATATATTGCAATGGTGAACATATATCCAAAAGCGAGCTGTTGTGTATGCCTGTGTATGTGCTTGCCTGTGTGTGCATTAAGAAAGTGTACAGTCATCAACGCATCAGTGATTAGACAGAAAGGAAGAATACAATACTAATGACTTGAAAATAAACAGATAAAATTGTATAATATTCGAAAATTTATCAAGTGCTTCTAGCAGGACAGCCTGCACTCCCAGTCCCAGTTCAAGAAACCCCGAGAGAAGAAACAAGTTTTAAGAAAGGCAAACTAGAAAGAGATGCTATCAGAGAGAATAGAGGAATGAGTAGATGGAGGAAGCTCATTCCAAAGAGCAGAGCCAATGGCAGCAAAAGACCTGGATTGAAATATACTGATCTCTTCCAATTGTAACTCGAAGACCAACCCTGGCTTCTGATCATTTTCCACCATTTCCATCTTTCTTCTCCAGGCCACATGTAGACTGCTGTATTGTTTCTTTAGTGTCTCGTTCTGGTTAAATCGTCACAGAAAACAATGCAAGCAGGACATTAACCTAGCAAGGCAAGAAAACAGCATATCTGCTCTAAACTGGTTTCAACACTGTTAATTTATTTAATACAATCAAACAAATCACCAGTGGAAACCATAATCATATAGTAGTATTGCTTCAATTACAAGGGCATGTGGTAAAACAATTAAATTAAAACCCCAAGTCTAGCAATGAGCTTGCACCACAGGAGTGCCAGAGTTGGAAAACCATTACAGAACAATGCTTCATCAAAATCTCCCCAAATAAAGCCACAGTCAATCAGCATTGCAATCCAAACAACTGACTGCATTCCAGTTGTACATATATTATACAGTATAAATTGCATCATTAATTAATAGTCTTAAACGGATACTAACTAGCATTAGGCATACACATAATATATCTGAAAGGTAGCATAAAACTTTAACTAAAAAAATAAACGTAAAATTATATGATTTATTTCTATCATTGACTACCATATTTTAGAAATGTTTTGCAGATACAACCTATGGTTTACACACACGTGCTTCTGTTCAGCAGTTTGGAATTGCCTTTAGATCAGTTAGATATTTATGTGTGCAGTGCTTCCGTGAAGTAGTTGGAAGACACTACATTAAGCATCTTGATACATGATATACCTACTCTGCCATCATAGTGTGGTCATCAACTGCCGATGATGCTATTCACAACAGCCGAGATGGACCACGTAAGAAACGTAACAATAAGTCAACAGATATCGAACAGAATATCATCTTAAGAACTCACTCGTGTGTTCTGTGCTTCGTGCTTGTTCTTCAGAAATGCGACAAGTCTCTTTTTAAATACCATAAACCTATAGAAAATAATTCAATACATCTGCATTTGATATTGTCCTCCTTCCAAAGTTTGGAATAGCACACACAATCATACAACAGAGCAAGCAGAGCAATTGTGCATGAAGAAATGGCTCAAGGACCCTACACATTAAATGCCTCGAGCGATGCTCAAACCCGTACTCTCCGTGTTACAAGCCAGAGGCTCCAACACCCTACAGCTGTGAAACTGAGGCACCCAGTTTCAACTTGACACTGTCTACCACAAATATCCAAATCAAAGCATTTTCTATACTCAAATTGCTCTCACATAATTTTTTTATTAAAAAGAAGTCATTCACAGTGGCTCACTGAAAGGAGCTAACAAGTAGGACAAGGAAAATGAGGCAGAGAATGAGGGTTTTCAGTTACAAAGAAAATTGGTACAATGACGCATAACCGAAAAATGAAGCTGAAAGCTGTTTATCAAAAGGAAACCGGCCAGTGACAGAGATTGTGACAAAGAATTCTTTTTTGAGATGGACTGTTTAAAATGACTCAATCACAAAATTCTATAGACCTACTGAAGAACAATCAGAGAAGTGAAGCAGCAGGTAAATGGACGTAACTCAGAAAGCAAGGTTGTAGAAATATTTGACCAAGCTGTCTAGTAGATATGGCTTAGAAAGCAAGACCTGTCGTAAATATTTGACCAAGCTGTCTAAAGCCATCCAGTGGTGTCAGTAGATGTGCTACTAGCATTTTTCTGTTGAAAGTCTCAGACTTTCCATTTGCAGTTGACTGCAGAAAATTTGTCACAATCTCAGTGGTCTGCTACCAGAGGCAAGACTAACGGGGAAATGTGATGATATCATTTTATAATTTATATGCTATGTACAGTGTTTAGATGGGAAGAGATGACAAAGTAAGTGAAAGATAACATACTTGTGCTTATTTTCATGATATACTGCTGTATCTGAAGGTCTTTGGTACAGACACTAAACGCACAAAAAATCCAGCCTTAAAATTCATTCAACATGATAGTATGCTGTCCACAAGTTAAACACAAGAAATCAAAACTTAACGACTCTCAAATTGGCAAAAGTCATTTCTTCGTCTCTCTAGATCAAACTCAGCAAGTTCTGTGCTTTCGTCCATTCTAGTAGAACAACTTTTGAATGCAAATCATTACTGTCATGCTTGATACAGCTAAAGAAACATTACCTCAAGAAACTTATTTTCTTACAGATACAATGCACCGCAGAATGGCGACATTTATATACATACAAATGAAAATCAACTAAAAACAAGCAAATAAACATTTGATGATCCCACAGGATGAATAACTGATCGTCGCAAACAGGTTCATAACTCACATTTGATGGCTAAGCAGTGAGAACTGACAAGTGTAGGCTACATGAGGAATTCAACAATCGTTTTACAGTTTATACCTATTTGATGGTGCAATTATTAAGTCACAGATCGTCTGAACACGTTATTTATAGTCACAAAATACATGAGGATCTACCAAAAGATAGAGATCTCTGCAGAGTGATCAAGTACTTACCGATTCAGTCAGCAATTTCATTCTATTCATAAATGCATGTGATGCTTCTGCTTTGCGCTGCACAAAAGGAAACAAACATAGAAGTAAGTCAGTAAGTATATTCTTTATTACTAGCAACTTCTTATATCGCACTTTGGTTTACATAAAGTTTATATAATGTAGAGCATTCTTGGCAAAAATGTTTTCCTCGCTAGATTATTTTCAGTAAATTAGAAAGAGTTACATACAAATAGCAGTCCACATCCCAACCAGCAGAAAGCCAATCAGACTTTGAGGAAGCGCATATAAGAGAACAATGAGAAACTCAAATGAATCAAATAATCAAAATGAAGCTGACCGGAAGAATTAAATGAAATCCACAAAATATATAAAAGGAAACAAGAAACACAAATTTATTAAAAATAAATTAACCTACTTCGGAAACAAAGATGATAACAAACATTCAGGTAACATCAACACCACAAACCAGGCAACAGTGCTAGATATAGCTGTGATATTGAGTATAACCTAACTTGATCAACACTAGCTAAAATTATCCAATTTAATCACGACAGATAAAAAAAATGTCTGGTCTTTGTCAGCTGTCACCAATCAAAAAACTTTCAGAGCATCAAATAGTCAGCTGCAGAAGTCATCACAGAACTTTCCTATTCAGGATTTGACAAAATCATATGAGTGGCTGAGAAGGTGACAACAAAATAAATAGTGGCACTATTGTGCAACTGATTCATATTAAAAATTCAAACCCTGTTCTCAGCCAGTAGCTGTTCAGCGTCGCTCAATTGAGGTTTTGTTTCCAATTGTTCAAGCTCCTTTTCCCGATTTCCGCTGTCTTCACTTGATTTAGGCATTTTTTCTTCCAGCTGCTCCTAAACAACAACACATGTTAAAAAGGTAAGTAAAGATATGTGTCATGGCAGTAGCAACCACTGTAAGTCAAATCTGAGGGCAAAGGTTTGACACCAAAATTTTTGCTCCAGTTCTGTAATATTATCTAAATGACAACATAACACTCCTTTGGGAAATGCAAGATGTTTTTAAAAATTGATCAACAATTTCAGATAGTATCAACATTTGTTCTGTTTTTTCTTTTTTGTCCGTAAGATAAATTTCCTGGCTAATCAGAAACTTCTCAAGTAGATAAGGCACGTCCTTATGCCTACACGTGTCCAATGAGCCAACGTGCTTGAAAGCTCTGAGGGCAACCTGTGGGCTGGCCAAGAATGTAAAACAAATAAGAGAACAAATCCGAATAGAACTTCTTCAAAG
The DNA here is from genome assembly GCA_963556255.1 of Allolobophora icterica. NCBI lineage: Eukaryota > Metazoa > Annelida > Clitellata > Crassiclitellata > Lumbricidae > Allolobophora > Allolobophora icterica. The sequence continues at coordinate 29,612,005 of OY744615.1, read as the reverse complement.
GTCTGGATTTACAGGATAAATAAAAATTATTTTCTTATACTTCAGACATGTAACCATTAGACCTTGGCTGGACTGACATGACAGCTTGTGATATGATACAGAAGTTAGATCGCACTGGCTGGTAACTTACTAGAGTGGTGTGCAATCTGGTAAGCGCCATTTCATGCTGAACAATCAAGCTATCGATGTGGTTCAAGTGTTGAGACAGACCATCCTTGGAAAACTTGGCTTTCTCTTTGCTCACAGACTCTGAGGAATTCGGAGGTACAACCCTTGCTAGATGTCCCAGTGCTCCCTTCTGTTGAATGAAAAAGGAAAACCAAACATCAATCAATCAATCAATCAGAGTTTGCATAGCAATCCTTCAAGATCCCTACTCAAAGGCGCCCCCAACCCATACCAAATGGAAGAAAGCAGTGAACAATGTATTATACACTGCAATTGTTCACTTTCATTACCATCATCTCATCTTTCTTATCTTTATCAATATTCATCCTTTTGTTGTTTTCTTTGTATCACACCAATTGTTGACTTTGTGTTGTAATTATTGTTGTCACAGGTTATGCTCTTCTACTCATCATGCCTTTACTGATGTTGTTCCTACACATTTCAATCATCAGCACCTGTACTACCAAGCTAATTTTGCTTGGTTGATGCCATCACCTTCTTTGGGTTACATCAATGTTTAGTTGCTTTGTCATCATCGTTATCAATGAAGCATCATCTTTCATAATAATCATTATCATCAGCACCACCATCATCATCACCGTCATTTCATATTTGGTGAAGCTATCATTGTTCTAGTTAAATCATATCAATTTAAACATGAAACCTAACAAATGGCAACTGCTTACCTTCCAGTGTTCCTGAGCCAAAACATTTGTTTGACCAACCGGATCAGGGTTGAACATTGCAGGATTTGCATCCAGCTTCATCCTCTTCTTAGCAACATGTGAGTTGCTAAGTGAATTCACGCCATTGGCAGAGCGCTTCATGGTCCGCACTTCAGCAGGCGAGTTGGGCGACACGAGAACCACATCCATTGGTGACTGATTAACCATAACCCTAAGAGGACAAGATGACAATGATGATAGAGGAAACTGGTCTAACCATTAATTGTCTTCTCTTTGTATTTCAAACTTCTTTTGCCGATACCCACAATAGTTTTTCCGACACACTAGTTTTGGGGATACACTAGTTTTAGGGACACACTAGTTTTGGGGACACACTAGTTTTGGGGACACACTAGTTTTAGGGACACACTAGTTTTGGGGACACACTAGTTTTAGGGACACACTAGTTTTGGGGACACACTAGTTTTGGGGAGTTCAATTAGACAGACTCCAATGACAACATAAATGGATGGACCACCTGGATATGTCTGATTTAGCAGACAAGTTTCAACGCACAATCGATTGACATCTTGTGTGTATATTACTACAGTGACGCTACAGATGTCATGAGATAGGATCTACCATTTGGTTATAATATGACAGGGCATATTTTAACTGTATAACTAGTGGGACAAATGTCCCAGTAGTCTTAGGATTTGTCCCAGTAGTCAGAGCGATTTGTCCCAGGCAATGTATGTATAAAGTACAACTAGTGGGACAAATGTTGCAAGAAATTAAAGATTTGTCCCAGTAGTATAATGAGAAAGGTATGACATTATTGTTGAATGACCCCTTGTTATTGGTTGGGAGATGCGAGAAAAGTTGTAAAAGAAGGTGATGACTAAAAAAAAAGGTCATCAACTTTTTTCGGAGATGAATTTAGAAATTTAAAAAAAGTCTAAAAGTTTTCAGTTTGTGAAGATTAATTCCTTAAAAAAAGTTATTCGACCAGATCATGGCCGACTTTCTCCGACCCACCTCTGACTAGACCCATGGCTGATTTTGTCCCAGTAGTCTAAATTCCTTAAAATATGCACTGTAATATGAATCACCCCATGATGCACCACCATACAAAATGACAGTACCTCTGTTGCTGCCCAAGCTACAGCTGATAGAAGAAAGCTTATTTATCCATAAAACTCTGTCCAGTCCTAGCACTCTAAACAAGACCTCGAGAAACACCAGAAAATAAGACACAAACCCGAAACAACAGAGATGTTCCAGAGAAGAATAATTTTTTAAATCGGCCAAACTTGGTGAATCTGGATGGCCCAACACCCTCTCCCTTGCATAAATGAATTTTTTGTTCATGTTTATAATTAGTTAATTACTTTTCTGTTCGTGAACCCATTGCATCAGAAATTTCTGGTCGAGGAATAGCTCGATTCTCCAAGTTCCTCGATCTGTTTTCGGCAAAATTCAAGTGCCAGTCACTCTGCAACGTCAAATCACAAAATTCTAATCACCAGTTTATAAACTTACAACATTATCAATTCTCAAGTTGTACCAATTATATCACAAACTACAACTGGCAGTTCACAGAATCGATCGTTCATTCATAAACTGATTAAGTGATACATAGTTGTCAATAAAAGTGGACATTATAGGTTAGAAATTCAGCATTTATCTGCACCTGTTTAAACTCCGATCATTAACTCCTAAATTCTGATCGCTAGTTCAAACCACTTCAAACTAATCATCAATTTACACATCAACATCAATCAGTCAAGCAATGTCTTGACCAACTTTCAAACTTCAAGTGTCTAATGTGTTTAAATATGCACATAATATAAATGAATATATAAATATATATAAAATGATCAGAATCTATCATTCTGAATATATAAATACATATAAAATGATCCCAATCTATGATTCGGATAATATATATATATATATATTTTATATATATATATATACATAAATTATACTGATCATTTTAAAGCACTTCCATTGACAAATAATCACCAGATTCTGCAAATTAACTCAATCATGCAGTCACCTATACAGATAGCACCAAATGAATCAGTGTTCTGATCCAAATAAATAATACTATAAAGCAACAGTCATCACTTCCACTACGCTCAGAGCAGTGGCCTCAACAGCCGTGCGAACCATAAAAAATTAATTGCCTAAAAAAAGAGACCTAAAAAGCTTCTAACCAAAGATACATTAAAAATACACCAAAAAACGATTCTATAAATAAATGTAGTGCACTGTACAGACAAGTGGTGCAATGGATACTGCGACTAACAACTTCAACACCAGTAGCCATTTCCCTGGGATTTGCTCCTATAAGACATTAAAAAGCATGCATGAAACGGCCAGCCAAGCATCTGTATACAATCCAGAGATTCAGCAACAATAACATGAGGTACATTTACTTGAGAGCTGCTTTCTGTACAGACAAGAAACAAGTACTGCTCAGCATCACAACAAACCTTGCTATGGCTTGCACTAATTCGTTTTTAATGATTGGCTTTGGGTCTCAGATTTCTGTCCTGTTAACTAAGTGTATCTGTGCATGCTTACACATACCAAAGGTCAGGTCAGTACACAGGGTCCCTGGTCCAGGTTCTCTTCAACAACACAGATCCACTGAACAATAAAAGGCAAATTTTTGCTTACAAACACCATCCAGCAGAATCTGTGATGTAGAACTTATGACATGAACGCATTTCTGGGTCATTCATCCATGAAGTCAAAATGATCACTTACCAGATAAGGTGGCACAATGGCCAAATGACGACTCTAAGGCCTTTAATTGTCATGTCAAGGTTCAAACTGTCATGCATTGTATTATACCTGCGCATTGTATTATACCTGCAATTTCTGTCACGTCTTTCAACTCAAAGAGGAAGTAGTTCGGCTGCATATTTGAGATATCTGCCCTAAATCTGAAATTACCTTCAATCTAAGTCTATCAGATAACTAAAGCCAAAACAAGCACCTAGTAAATGCATCATAACCTTACCTACCTTCGCCTTAAGTCTTTCAGAAACACCTTATTATCTGGTTGCCTCTGGTCTGGGCCAGCCAAGCATTTGTTAAAATTAAATATGCTGTTTAAATCTCTGAAATATGCCAGCCATTGTCAGGCATATTTGACCTTAAGAGTGGTTTTATAGGACAGCTTCAGTCCTGTAAAACCACCATTAAGGTCAAGTTTAATAGCACCCCATTAATTGGGTTCATTACCCTGAGGCCTGTTGTACTGGGCAGAGCTTTAATGGAATCCACCACCAAGGTGTGGGTTGCCTCCTCCTTGGCCTGTCATAAAACTTGCCTGAAGGAGGCCGGCTGGCTTACATGGATAGGTGCAAGTGGTCAGCCACAGAAGTGGCTTTAGCACCCAGTGAATATAGACAGAGTGTAGAAACAGAAAAGGTGAAAGACGGTTGCACCCACTAGCCCAGTTGGATAAACAACGGATTCTGGCATAGGTTGGCGCATAACAGCGACCTCCCTTAGTGCCTGTGTCTAATTAATATGGGGAATCCTTATCCCTGAAATATATTTCTATACAATGACCAAAAAAGGCTTAGAGGACCCTAAATGAAGCATAACCACAGCTTAAACATAGAACCAAGTCAGCATGCCCTCAGCACTTCATAAGAAACACACAAAACAGGTCAGTGGCATTAGTACCTACTCCAGTAATACATACAATCACAACAAATCAGGCATGCATATGTGCTGTGTGTGTGTGTGCGTATGTGTGTATAGGTGTGTGTGTGTGTGTGTGTGTGTGTGTGTGTGTGTGTGTGTGTGTGTGTGTGTGTGTGTGTGTGTGTGTGTGTGTAGGTGTGTAGGTGTGTATGTGTACATGTGTGTAGGTGTGGCTATTTGCTTGTGTGTGTGTGTGTGTGCATGTGTGTGTGTGTACGTAGGTGTGTATGTGGAGATGTGTCTATGTGTGTTTGTGTGTGTGTGTGTGCGTGTGCGTGTGCGTGTGCGTGTGTGTTCGCTTTCAGATGATCATCATAGATAAAGTCTGACCTTATTTCAGATTAAAAGCTACTAAAATTACATCAAGATCTGTGGTTAGTAGCCCAGATGAAAGACGGATGCAATGCAGATTTGTTACAAAGTGTGGATCTAGGTTACATAAATCTGAGACCACACACACACAGCATTAGCCCAGGCCAGCATTTAAAGGTCTACAGTCTTTCCATTAATTAAGAAGTTATAGTAGTTTTACGATGCCTGTATTTTTTAACCCAACCACAACAACGCAATTTCAACCACATGACCAGAAACCCTGAAGTACGTTTGGATTATCTATGTGATCATTTCTACTCCAGTTAATGGAACAAATCCAATGAAGACAGTCACAGAGGCCTAGTTTCTGCTCCAGTCCTAGGCAAAACTGCATCCTGGAAATCTTAATTTGTTCCCAACAGTCATACAGACGCCGTCCTGCGCAAACAGGAAAACAGTTTCTAAAACCGATTGCCTTCCTAGAACTACTTTTCTATGCATGGCATCAATGATTAGACAACATTAATAATAATATTTTTACTAATTAGCTATATGTACATAATTACATATTCAACTGAATGTTTCTATAGAACCTTCGAAGAGTGTCTCTAATGAATTCCTCATTACCCTAATGTCCAGAGATGATCAAGAACAAAAAGGTCGTCTGCCAAGTACATGGTTATTCCTAGTAGTATAACTAAAATTATTGTTCACAATTGTCAAATAATAAATTATACACAATACAGTACATAATAATAATCTTTTTCTTTATCAATTCAAACCAACAAACGCAGTAAGATTACATTGAGACATGACAGTACAATTACAATATCTTAACTAAACACACATTATGGCAGCTATGCAAGGCGCCCGCCCGAGGGGGTTGCAGAAATCGAACCACATACTGCTGCTCTCCTGGCCATGAGTGTTACCATTACTCTATCCCCTCCCCATATACATTTATATATATATATATATATATATATATATATTGTACAAATTATTATTACTAAAAAGTCAAGATCGTTGTTACTGTGGTAACCACCATCTTGACAATTTTCATTCAACATTCACCAATCCACCCATCACCATTAGTCAAACAACTGACATATATGGGGTCTTATGGCAGGTCATGCCTGGGGCAGATAAGCTGCCCTGTAATTATACAAAGGTTTCTGAGAACAATGAACTGTGAGACATACATAACGTAATCAAGCAAATTAAAGTATGAGGCTAATTTAATTAATTCCCTATATTTTGCACCAAACTATTGTACAATGTTGTAATTGTAATTAAGTAATTTCTACTGCGCTGATGTCTAAAGCACAAGGCATCAACCAATTGCACACCAAAAGCAAGCCATAATCAAGTCAATATCCATATGACATTGTACATCCCCAAATACCATAAATACAATGCGATATAATACAAAATATTACAAAGTAATCTGAAATGGTAAGATATAAGAGACCTACTAAATTACTAAACACATCACAATACAATGAATTCTCTAGAAATATGAATAGGATTTTCATCCTAAGAGTCTTCATGATTTCACAGGTCAAAAGGTGTAGCAGATTTTGTTTCAAACAATTCAGTTTTCACGGTCAATGTAAATTTTAAAAATGGTACAGCCTAATTAATACAAATCAATTAATAATAATATAAATAATAGATAAGACACAGGGTTGAAATTGGATCAAATCAGTTCAATTCAGAAAACAATCTCATCTGTAGCATCCTCGATGTCGTCATATTTCAAGTTTGATGAAGCGGCACCCGGTGATTACCTGTGCAAATGCACTTAATTTACGACCTTAATTTTATGCTCGAGCATAAATCTCTTGCACGCAACGTGATCAGTCTTATCTATGACAGCCAAGTCTCTCTATCTCGTCCCTTTCTGGTCTCAGAGCCATTTGCTCTGCTGCACATGGTGACCAGGTTGTCCCACCATAGAAGCTTTGCTGTGGTCAGTCCACCTTTCTTAAATAGGTTGATAGAAATAGGTTGCCTAGCAACCTATGACATGAGCTGTTTGGTCTTTCTTTGCCTATATTCTGTAAGAATTCACTATTGTTAGGTCGGGACCACCTCTGAGAAATTTCTCTTTGAAGAAGGGCTACACCAATAAGCATTTACAACCTTACAATTATGTATTAAGACAATATAAAGAACAGAATATAGGCAGCCATACGAAGGGTAGTGGGCCTTATAACTGCTCCCAGTAAGAGGTTAACTACTCAAGATTTGTCAGCCACCCACAGGTAGCAATAAAACGGTTGTTAGAGTAGAGCAGATGGGTTCTAAACTACATTAACCCACACCACGACACATCATCCCAGTCGAGCAGTTACAAGCAACCATTAGAAACATGCATATTATACAGAAGAAATATTACACATGTACATACACGTTTGTATAAATAATGTGTACATATACACAATATTGAAATCTACTGTAATTTACATGTATACAAACAATTTGGAAACTGTTACAGCTCTATTATTGTAGTGTCAAATGCATCAATCCATTTGACAGAATTAGTACATATGCTTGAGCCACCCCCACCCCCCACCCGAAATGTGATACAAGCTACAGCAGATAATGAATTCAAAAAGATACAGTATCCATCAGGATATTATTAATTAGCAACTTCTGCACAGCCAGTGTATAATGAACAGGGCACCACCCAGCATCTAAAATGCACGAGGTACCACCCAGCAGTGCACCAAACCAGAGCTGAAAATGGTCAACATCCTTAAGATCAGTCCACCAAGAGACAGACAACCTATGAGGGAAAAAATGTTCAGCAAAGATAAGCCTTAAGTGGAAAACAAACAAAAAACATGCCAGCGATGTAGAAGGGGAATTCCAATATCTTGTTTCACAATAGAATGGGTCACAATGCACTGGGAGATTAAGAATTTTGGGAAACCATATAGGTGAGGTAGGTGGATTCGGCAAATCTATGTGTACATATTGATCCCGATGAGGGCACATAAATCTAACTCTGCGCAGTATACATCAAATATAGATGGACAGCTTAAAATACATCTAGTCAATGTGGGTCACATAAATAGGCCACATATCTGGCGCCTGCAACAGTCCTACAAAATTATCAGGCTCTCCTGAGTACCTTATTATAAATATATGATGTTTTTGCATATGTGAAGGGCATATATATATATATATATATATATATATATATACACACACACAAATATAAATATATATATACACACACACACACAAACCACTTATATTCCCACACAAACAATATAAGAAAAAATCCTACAAAAGTAAGTGCATATATAAATGTGTGTGTGTACTGGTGTGAGTCTATATATATATATAATATATATATATATATATATATATATATATATACTATATACCTATATGCAGAAAGGATATTTTGCAGATCCCTTTTGTTTACCAGCTAGCAACTTAAGTACAGGAACTGTCTGCCCCTCCCTTCCTCCCTTCCTCTTTGCCTCAGTTATCTCTGCCTCTACCTGAGAGTCTGCTTTCTGCTACTGCATGTTCCTTTTAACCTATCTAGTCTTTATACCTAAACCACCAGTGGTCCACTTTCACTTCTAGGTCACAACCTATCACCCCTCTGAAGACAGTGGACCAAAACTCCCACGATCAATATATATATATATATATATATATATATTGATCTGTGTGTGAACATATATATATATACACACAAATAAGATTTATATATATATATATAAACGAAAATATATATATATATATATATATATACAGATATATATATATAGCCTGAAACCCCTATCCCGAACAGTGGACACTTCCTTGTCAATCTTGAATACTGATTGTATAAAAACACCATCCCAGAGTATGAATGTAGGGTCAGTATGGGAAAGGTTGGGGTTCGATCATTGAGTATTTCCTCAATAGAGGGTTTTGGCCTTTCTAAACCTCTCCTCTACAAACACACTATATTTGAAGTTTAACCGTGTGTGATTATTAGTTGTCAAAACTCAAAGCTCTGATGCATATTAATCTATGTTAATATGCTTGTACAGAAATCACTGACAACTGTTAAACCTATTCTAATTTAATCCTAATTTAATCCGTACCCATTGTACCTGACTGGGGTGTGTCAGTCTGATCTAGCAAGAAACAAAAATATCTATCTAATGTGAGTTTGGGAAAGTGGACGGCTAATTATAGACTGTCTTCTGTGTCTAAGATTTAAAGGTAAGCCTTTGAAAGCCACTGCCAATCCATTCGAAGAACGTTCTTTTGATGTAGTAGTTCATATGCCCCATGACAGAACTTGCAACTTAAAACCTCCTACCTCTGAGGACCACAAGATCAAATGAAAATGTAACTCTGCCATTATCTGAAATTCTAAACCACTTTAACGTCTTTTTCTGTTGTAATTCAGCCATCAGAGCATGAAATTTTCAAATTTCAGGATTAGGGGTCCACCGGAAATCGCATCGGACATTTGCCTCGGCCGGAAATCCTGTTTCCAGAACTATTCGCCTTGGCAAATACTGTAGACACAAATAGTTGCAAAATATTTTTCTTTAAAAAAATTTTTTTCTTTAAAAATTTATTCAATAAACTTACGTATATAAAATTCTAAATGTTCAGCCTTAAAACCAGGGACGTCACTTCAGCTTTTTCCAGGGGGAGGGGCAAGGACGTAAAAAAAGAGGCAAAAAATTTTTTCGCGCTCCGCGCAAAGGAATTTCACAGTTTTTGGGTCTTTCTTCTAAATTTTCGGGGGGAAACTTAATAATGTGCCCCTCCCCCCACTCTCAAAGAGGTGTGGTCTTGTGAAAAAACCTATGCAGACTCTAGTTTTGTTAATAGTATATAATAATTCCATGAATTTGAGTTAATTTTTTCTTTTTTACCCCTTTCTTCTTCCTCCTTTTCTTGTTCCAGCTTTTTCATTTTTTTTCCCCAAAAATCAGGGGGGGAAAATTCCCCCCTTGCCCCCCAAATGACGTCCCTGCTTAAAACAATTACACATCCATTGAATTCAATTCCATTTTCTTGAAATAATGTCAATTTATTGAATTTAATGCAATTTTAGAAAACTTCACAACTGCACAGAAATGACTAAAATTCAAAATGTATCAGTCACTTATTACAAGTACACAAATAGTACATCCAAATACTCGTATTCAGTACTCGGTGGAAAATGTCTTTCCGGTGGACCCCTAGCTGCTTTCGACATTGAGGCAGATGCCTTTCTGGAGATGATGACTGAACATGTTGTGAAACACAACATGTTCAGTCATCATCCAGAACCTTAAATGTTTTGTAGACTCAAATAGCTGCAAAATATTTTGTCTTTAAAAAAAAAATTTTTCTTTAAAAACTTATTCAATAAGCTTACGTATATAAAATTATACATGTTCAGCCTTAAAACAATTACACATCCATTGAATTCAATTCCATTTCCTTGAAATTATGTCCATTTAATTGAATTTAATGCAATTTTAGAAAACGTCACAACTGGACAGAAATGACTCAAATTCAAAATGTATCAGTCACTTATTACAAGTACACAAATTTATTTCGATAATTTTTTATTACATGAAAATGTGAAGCTTCGCATATGGAACAAATGGTACCCGGTTTGTTTCCGGATCCGGCAAATAGTACATCCAAATACTCGGATTCGGTACTCGGTGGAAAATGTCTTTCCAGTGGACCCCTACTCAGGATCGTGTGAATCTGGGAGTTTTAGTAGAAATACTCACTTAGAACTTCAAAACAATTAAACTTCAATATACCTCGAAACATCAATCATAACCTCAAACTTCCCTTCACCCTGTCCCAAGTATTTCTGTACATGAACACCCTAAACACCCGAAACCCACATTTTCACCAGAAAACACCACCCTCCAATTTTAACCCAATCTGCACACACAAACACCTGCACACACAAACACACACACACACACACACGTGATCGATGACCAACCAGAAAGAGTAATTTGTAAGCTGCCAGTTAACAGCCCAGCACAGCTGTTTACCATACAACTCATGAGGCGGCTGCGTCTGGAATGCAGTCAGTGCAAAGTAGGGCGGAGGAAACAAAAATGGACAGCGACGGAGGGAGTTGGACAGCACAGCACAGTCTGAAAGGAGAAGCTGGATCAACAGCCACTGTTGTAGAACTCCTCAGGCGCCAAACCAAACCGACAAACAGCCGCCGAAAGTAAGTGTGTCTATTGTCACCAGCAGCTTCTGTGAGGCGCCAGGCTCTGTCTTGCGTTGGCCAATCGAAACACACAGCTTGAAAACTCAAACAGCATCGGCACCATGTCGTGAGTCACCCAAATCCAGGCCAAAGCATTCGTCTGGGTGGCAACGACCCAGGGCGTGCACTGTCGAGATGAGCACCAACCCCACAGGAGATTTCATCAGTAGGGAATTACGTGTCCACATGGGCACCCTCACTGCAGTGTCAAGTTCCAATATTCCACTTAATCACAAATAAATACTAACTTGATGCTACGATCACGCAGCACATTTAAACAATACAATACAACTGTAATTTCATAACATTCTCCTTACTAATGTTAGAAGTGCATATTTTACAACAAGAAACAGTAACATTTAACTGAAAATATATTCTGAGAATTTTTATAGCATCACTGTAACAAGGTAACAGTCGATGGTTGTTACTATGGTAACTCAAAATTGAGTTTTAGTTGATACCTGAAGGCCAAAAAAGCACACTGGTCAACAAGCAGACTGGTAAACAGATTTTTGTCAGCAAGACGCTTAAAGGCCCTACAAAAATCTACACATCATCTATCCATACATACTATCATGCATACAACTGGTTAACAGTTTGCTCTGCAACACAGAGTTTTAGGTTCAAGATTCCCTTGAGGCAGTTACTTTTCATAGCACTATAAACAGTTTTGCCCTCTGATAGCAGTACTATATAAATACAAAAAATCATAAGATACATAAATTCACAGGACTGAAGGTGCTCATATTCGGGTTTTGGAACTTGAGTCCGACTTGGCTGAACTTATTCCTATTTGTCTCAAGGAGAGCTAAATATCTGGGGGGTGGGGGGGGCAAATACACTTAATTCAGGGTCAATCGAGAAAGAATTAGCCGATTTCAACATTACTGGCTGAGAACTGGCCATTTTCTCTCGTTTTTGCTAGATTTAATTTTTTCTTACCTTGAAATGACCTCAAATGACCCTGAATTTAATGTTTATATTTTTCCAAGATTTAGCTCTCGCTGAGACAAACAGAACAAAAACACTTAATCCAAATCGGACTCTTCATTTATTTTTTGTGATAAAAAGAGTAAATCAACAATGGACCCACATTCCTAGTCCCGAGGCTGAGTGCCTACCGTCCTGTAAATTTAAGGGTCTATGCAAAAAATAAAAGCGAAAAAAATACTTCAACAGGTTCTGTACAGGTCAGCAGCCATGTTTGGTGTACTGACATTGCTAAGTTCGTGTTACGAACTTTGTATGTTTTGATGGTAATTTCTTTGCATACCATCTAGGCCTACGTGACTGCGTGAGGAGGGATGGGCTTCCTGATGTGCGGTTAAGTCTCTGCGGCCGGGTAATTTTCGTTTCTGCGTAGGAGACGTGACACAGATCTTTGGAGTGACCTGGACTGATGCTTACTGGTGGACCTTCGCTGAACCGACCGGGAGGCAACAAACGGTGCACTCAGCAACTCAAGAGATAGCCGGATGTGCGTCATCTATCACAATTGGGGTCTGCTGGGTAGTGGCATTATCGTGTACCATGGCCGCTACTGTCTGTAGTCGCTCCACACTAACAACCCAACTTGGTCCATCGACTCTGAACACGATGATGTTCTGTGTCGACTTTGAATAGAAATCCGTTCGTTGGGCTACATGAGTGTGCATGAGTCGCCCACTTGTTATTCTTCTGGTTTTCTGTGCATTGTTTAGCTTACTGGATAAATTTCTCTTCTTAATAACATTTAAGATCATTTAGACCAGCACCACTGATTAGGTTCCATGAATGAGAGCTAGATAAATTCTACTTACAATAACAATACATACATACATTCACACACTAGGGGTTTAAAGGTAACTGTACTCGCGTTAAACGTGACCTCGGCAGAGAGAAGGGACCACTTTTTTTTTCTTTTCATTTTTCTTTTTCTTTTTTGGTGCCATCTTATTACTATGTAATAAATAGGCAGCCCTAATAAAGCGGGACCTATGTCCCTTTTGGGCTTTCCCTATTGTATCCCGAATGTTTTTACATTCCGATTGGTGCCTACTGTACTTTTGTATTGAATTCGGATCAATAAAGTTGAATTGAATTGAATTGAATTACTAGATTAGCCGGAAAATGTGTTTTTACGCTAGACCATGAATATTGATTTTTGCGTCTAATTAATCAATTGTATTGTATTGTATATGGGCATTTATAAAGCGCCTCTCGCGGCATAGACCATTCAGAGGCGATCTAGATAAGGCAATCTGCAGATCGGACTCACTGTACTACAATGAATCTTATGCTACTTGATGTGTTAAGACTAAATTTAGACATTAATGCATTGTGTAGAGACACATTAAATTTTTTTATGTAATTTCCCGCCAAATGATATTTTATATTTTTGCGAAAAAAGTGCATAAATTATGGGCCAAATGCTCTGAAACTTTTTCCTCATTTTACCTAAGGTGTAAGCTTATGGAAAATCCTAATGAGTTCATTCCCGACAAGTGGTCCCTTCTCTCGGCCGAGGTCACAAATGTCTTCATTCGGGTTCAGTTCTTTTGATCTTTTAAACTAAACAACAGTAGCTGCAAGACCAACTTAGCACTCTGCAACTGCCTCTGAGTACATATCCAAACCGCTGGCAGTGTGGAGTGAGTTTTTTTCTTAGACTCTCACCTGGTTGGTTGCCTGCACCGACAGTGTTCAGTTAGAGACTCTCACCTGGCTGTTTGGAGAAAGAGTCTTCTTTGGTCTACTCTCACCCAGGCCGGGTGAAGGGCGAGTGACGAGTGAAGGGCGAGAGACGGGTGAAGGTCGAGTGACGGACAGTCGATGGTCAGCAGCGGCAGGCTCCAGCAGCAGGTCCCGGGTCTTGGCGCTGACCGGTTGAGCATCCATCTGGCACTGAGATTGACCATTTGCACCAACGCCAGCAGCAGAAGGCAGACCACCAGACATATCGTTACACAGCATCATTTCTGCCCTGGAATTTCACAGACCACCAGAATTACAGAAAGTGTTGGACGAATATTTTCATGGCCCAATACAATCAAACACAACATGAAACAACACGGTCACTAGTGCTATTAACGCTAATCGAGCGCCTCATTACCATTAGCACTAATCGAGCGCCTCTGATTAGCGAACACTGTGAGAGGCGCTTTATAAATGTTTAGATACAATACAATAGCGCACATGCAGCACCACAGGAAGGAAATTTCATTCAGTGGTTCAACTGGCTTAACTCATTCATTCATTCATTCATTCAGAGCACTTATATAGCTCCTGTATCTAAAATTTCTAGAACATCTACATCCAAACAACAACAATATCATCACTATTACCCTTAACAACAAACCATACAAATATTATAATACATAGATTAGAACACTAACTGTACCATTGGCATTCATAGGACATGAACAAGGCATACGTGCAACACACGTTTCTAGAAACCTTCAAATTGGTTAAGAGTGAGGGTAAAGGTAAAATAGAATTTACAATTCATATTCAACTATCTTGACACAATGTATTATTCGCTTACTTACCCATAATAATAAAAAAAGTACTAAACCTATATTATAAGACGTTATTTACAAATCTCATACATGGCAAGCTGTAACGTGACGCCAGTAATTGCCAGTATGTCAATCCTGAAATAAAAAAGTGCTGCAAATGCTTCTTTTGGAGCCTGTCAACATTCTGTATTTTGAATAGAAATGTCAAGCTAAATGTTACAGCCCCATTGTAATTATAAAGCCAGTACTCTCAGTAGTTTGGTCACAATGGTTTAAGACTTCTGCATTTTTAACCAGATATTTGGTAAGCAGCATAAACTCTAGTTTCGACAGCAGTTAATTTGATCTTGAAGAATTATGCCTTTTAGTGATTTTTATCCTGAAGACAGCCTATAAAACTATGTATTACAACCAGGGCCCCATTAAGGCTAGTGCGGACCGGGTGCTGTGATTACCTATATAGCCATCAGCATGGGGCCCAATTACAAGTACAATAAAAAAAATTAATGTACTTCCGAAAATGCTGGCCCCTCACAACTGCGGGCCCAGGTGCAGCAGCACCCTTTGCACTCCCCTTAATGCAGGCCTGATTACAACAACAACATTAAAAGCAGCATTGGAATTAAGTTCAGCCCCGACTTGAAACCACACGATATTCAAAATTTGCATGCCTTGCACATATCAAACTTTAATTTTTGGCCCAGTTAAACTCCAGTGGATTTCGTCTGCAGACCAAAACATGACGCAGCAGTTGCCACCCAGATATGCACAAACACAAACTGAACCATGTACACCATTTCACTTGTTGACACTAGCGTACACAGGCTGGCGTGAAAACGGCGCCCTTGAGAGGCCAGTGCTAACAAAGGGAAGCCTCTAAGTGGCCTGTTCGACTCTCCAAAACGTCTGAGCTTGCCCCAATCATTTCTTAGACTTGAGGCGTTGAACTCTGTGTGTGACAGAAATAGTCATCCTATGACGGACAGGAGGATAAATTCCATACATTTCTTATATAAATAAGGCAAGGAAAGGTCATAGTGAATATAATTTTAAACATGACACTCATTGAGAATTGTTGGACTGAAGCACTGACGTGTTGTGGCAATTGAAGGAATAAACTAAATAAATAAAGTCAACAATTATACAACCTTTACTATCAAGATGTGCAATTTTTCACATCAACTGCACTCCTTATTCACACGGCTTCATGACCTTGGTACCTCATAAATTGACATAATAGCAATGACTGATAATAATCAATGGGTAACAAGGCTTGAAGATCAACTGACAATTTAACTCAGAGGTTCCCAACCTTTTCTATGCCCTGCACCTTAGGAAATGTTTGCACCCCCTACAAAAGTAATATCACATTTGAAGATGAATAAGTCAAATTTCTATTTTTTGAACCACAGACTGAACCACCATATACACTCATACAGTACTGCAGGTGAACAAATTGAACTAAAAAATAAGCTTTTAACTCAGTGCATAAAATGCAAATATAAATTGAGCAATTGGAAACAAATTGTAAACAGTAAAAAAATCAGTACATCAGTAACATACTTTCCCTCTTTGTCACACCCCCTAAATGCTACCTTGTACCCCCCTGGGTGTGGGCACCTCAGGTTGGGAACCTCTGATTTAGCTCATCAGACCCATACCACCCACACTAATGTCAAAGTGTGATTGTTACCTTAGTTTAGCATTAGGGCCTACAGCCCTACACAGTGCTTTTTTTCTAGAAAAAAGGTTCCTGAACGGAACAATAGGTTCCGTTCTATGGGCGGACTAAAATTCCGAGAAAAATGGGTTTGGGGTTGGTAGGGGTTTCAATAAACACTGAAAACAGTCCAAAACACAAAATTAAATTAAAATAACTAAATTATTATTTTTATTATTAAAATAAATAAATTATTTTCTAGTAGCTGAAAAAAAGGTGCCGGAACGCCGTTCCGGCGCATTCCGGCTGAAAAAAAGCACTGGGCCTACATATTAGTTTCATGGTACAAAACACTATGGCAGTAGGGTCCTTGGATTCTGGCCTAATACCTGGAGAGAAGAGATTTTATGTTACATAGCAACAAGCTGCCCAAGATAGTTAGCTGCACTCAGCAAATGGTCTATCTTAGTCTTAACACATGATGGAAAAGTTGTCAAACTTCACAGCAGCAAACAACACAAGAAATCTCCAGTCCAAGTTATTACAAATGGTTTATTACACCCAACAAGGTCATGCTGCAGCCTTATAGTCAGCTGGCAGGTGAGCACATTGCTAGAATGCTAAGTGCAGTCTAAACTATATAGCCATCGGCGTTATAACCACATTTTTGCAAATTGCTGCTATAAAAAGACTAAGACCGATATTAAACAATAAATTTGCTTCCAGGGTCATATTCTCGAACCATAGAAAATCTAGCATGGATTCCCCCATGGAACAGTTTCAAAGTCCAGTTCATCCAAGGCCGGACACTGACTTGCTTTGTTTCCATGACGTCGGCTGCAACAGTACTGGTACCGTCCCGTCGGCAGTCAATAATGACCGAGTTATCCCAGACACGTCCTTCCCATTGCCAGTTTCTGTCCTCCCTGCCTCCCTCCCTCCATCCAGCAGCAGAACCAGGACGTCTGGGTCTCCTGCATATTTCAAGTGATGACGAAACAAAGGGAGGAAATACAACAGGAAGCAAAGGAGAAAGCCGCCAGGGTCGGCAGAAACTAGGTCATCTTCACAGCATCCATGCACGCACTACTACTAAACAGAACAAATTTCTTCACCACAGCAACAAGCAAAAGATATCCAGTTACAAACCAATTTAAAAACCTGCTGTTTAAGTTACAGATAACCACAAACAACTGAGTAAGTAACGTAAAAGTAGTGTAAAAGAATACAAATTTGCAGAGCAATTGTTGACAGCAGCCAACTAAATTGTAGAGGAACAGCAGACAAAATTTCTGAATGAGTAAAAAATCTGAATAACAGCTGCTGCTACTATAACTGCTAACAAAGCTACAGCTGATAAATAGCAGTTAACTGATTAACAGCAAACAGAAATGGTATATGAGGAGAAACTGAAAAACTGACAATGACAGCTACCTAACATTTGTCAGTCTGTCAGCTATTGCCAAATAACTGATTCTTGTAAAAAAAATGCCAATTGAAATATGCAGCCACTTGCAGAAATTAATTACAGAACCGAAATACTTCACGAACAGGTCGCATTCACACAAAAACATGTTTACAGCCGATACATAGAACCTCATGGTCATTATACTACAGAAATATACAGTGGAGAAGTCTTATAACACTTTTTCAAAACATAACACGAATTCTTATATTGCGTAGTTTAAGGTCACGGATTCTAACAATAGTTCAGCACTGGAAAAAATCCCACTGTACTAGTCCTGTTACGTGGTGGTTCCTGCTACGATTCTAAAGACAGTATTTTAAAGAGTTTCTTCTGTACAACTGATACATAAAAGAATGCAGACAGAATGGGTTGTAACCATTTAGCATTAACTCCTGTGGCATTGATGTCTGATGCAGAACATCAGTCAATGGCTCATCTAAATAAAAGTGTGTACTGCACACAGAATCAGCTCATTAAAACCAAGCCAAAAGTAGAGGCATATTCAGAAGGACTGGCAGTATGTGTACATGTGTAAGTGTATGAAACCAAATGAAAATGGTCACTTTAATAATAATAGCTTTGCCAACCATAACCAAGTCATAGAGTACAGCGAGCTCAGCTAAAGTCAAGAAAACTTGCTGGAAAAGGTATAACAGAAATGTGGTAGATGTGGTCATTGGCGGCGTTCCCGAGGGGACAAGACCCCCTTTAAGAGTGGGGGGGGACACACCATACATTTGTCCCCCCAAATTTTGAAGAAACACCAAAAAGGTCAACAATTGTTAACGTGCGTGAGGGCGAAAAAGGTTTTTTTTAAATGCGCGAAAAAATTTTTCACCTCTTTTTTGACCAGTTCAGTTCAAAACTCTTTTTTGACCAGATCATTTCAAAAGTGTCCCCCCCCCACCTGTGAAACAAGATCGCCGCCACTGGATGTGGCATCGAATCTGTTCTCTTGCTCTTATTCCTAAAAACCCAGTAAACCAAACACAACCTCTTCATTCAAATCAGCAACGGGCAAACCCCAAATTAAATCACTGCCTCAGATCTTAAAAATTTTTAACTTTTTGAATGAGAGCTTAAAAGCTGAATTCTGAACTGAACCTCAAATTCCATCAGTCAAAAACTAACAGTTTACTGAGCTCAAGTTTTTTGTCACTATGCAATATAAGTATTCGTGTTATGTTTTGTCATTCAAGTATCACTTGAGAGAAAACAACCAGGATTTCATTTCTCTAAAATACAAGCTGATTATTTTCACATAAAAATTGTGTCTTAGTATTGTATGGAATAATGGTAGATTCTCACACTTGCAGACTATATTACACACCAACAGTCCACAACCTTTCTCGGCCAAGAGTCACTAAACGATTTCTAAAACCCTTTTGGGGCCAAACAAGTGTGACGACGACTCGGCTTAGTTAGGACGAATGCATACCAAAGTTTATGAAGATGACGTGCGCAGTAAAACACATAAAAAAGTAAACATAAAGAGTTACAGAGAAATGGGACTTATAGTACTTTCATATTAGGCCTACTACAATACTGAGTTTTTTCCAATGACCACAGTGCACAAATCGCTGTAGACTTAATGTCAATCCCGGCTCTTAAATAGTCACTTTCCTGTTGGACATCGTGGGACACATGACAACTCATCGTGGGCCGCAATTGGCCTGCGGGCCAGACGTTGTGCACCACTGATATGCACCATTAAGATGTCATTTCCATCTCTAAATGCAAAGATTCAACACTTGGTGCCGAAACATCTACAGTGAAAAACACAGATGACGAGACCAGCAACACTAAACAGACTTCAATACTGACTTCAAACGATATAACTGGAATATTTTACCAGATTTGCCCGTTGACTCAATACTGAAAACTCATTAGATTTAAGTTTTAGAATAATTTAGGAGAAAATGACTACAAATTTTAATTCATGGTTGAAAATAGGTTACATTCATGTATACATATCTTTTCACTAAAACTAAACTTCTTACTGACTTATTTGTTTTACTTATAACAGGATTTAATTTGATTGTGCAACTTAAACAGATTCCTCTTGGCTACTCGTGTACATGACCCACTTTGACAAAATGAGTCCCAAGTCGGATATTTCACATTTTCACACTTTTCGTTCGACGAAATAGTCAATAGTGCATCCAGTTTTTTAATATGATTTCTCATACTTGTACATGTTCCAAGTACTTCCAGAGATGTTGTAAATTCACTATCATGATCATCAAATTTATACCTTTGAGAAAATTTACAGGTTTGATATTTAAACATTATTTCATTACCAATTAGTACTTATAATGCACAAAGTTGCACATATTCAAACGAAAGTTGGTAACAGAATTCTAAACATGCCATGCAACTGTAAGCTGCATATATCCCAGCATTTGAATTTAGACAAGTTTGAAGTACCCTGCAAACTTTATTATATTACTAACATTCTAACAACACAGAGAGTAATACATTATTTCACGCTACGTCAACATAATTTGGTTCCATTGGTTGACTGACTGGCTAATGGGACAAGTGCTTTTACAGTGCGTGATGCTGTAGTGGTTAGCATGCTGGACTGTCAATCAAGAGGCCAGCCCTGGGTTCAAATCCCCACTACGGCAGAAAATTGGTTGAGATTTCTGCTCTGCCTGCAGCCCTGCACCCCCTCTAGGCAACTCAGCTATGAGTACACTGACCATACACTGTCGGTTGGAAGACGAGATGGCGAGGGAGAAGACTGGCCATCCGCCCTCATATACCGAGGCTAAGAAAATGAAGTCGCTAACACTTCATACCCTGGCTGCCTCTCATGCTAGTTAAGGGACTGCTCTTCTTCTTCTATATTCTTCTCAGCTAGGCTGCACATTATTGTGTTTATTATGACTGATTTTCATGACCTTTAAATAAAGCCGCCTTATCATTTGTGCCAGTTGAAATTTAAAATGGGCAGAACGGGGGGGGGGAGGACAAGATAATTATGGATGACTGGCAAAAAATATAATTTTTAATCTCCATTCATCACGATTAATGCATTAACAATGTTAAAATGCATAAGTGTACAAAATTTTATATTTTAGTGAAAACATATAGATTAGGATAGGTTTGACCAAAATATTTTTAAAAATCAACATGTGTGATTCCAGCCTAAACACCATTATGACCTGTTTCTGGAAAGCAGGTCACAGATTTTCTTTATCCTTTGGTACCTTCTTGAATTTTGATCTCCTAAACAACCCATCCCACAACATGATCTCCTCGGCCTCATTTTGCCTCTCATCTGCAAACGCTTGAGGAGCATTGTGTTCAGTTGTGGCTTCAACGCATTGATCAGGAGTGCCTCTGACAAGTCTCTCTTGAAGTGGTGCTACATAAATTAGCAATTTTACAATACAACTTCTTTCCACAGTGGTTGAAATAAATTCAAAATATAAGGCTCTGTAAATGTCCATAAAAATTTACTGATACTTTAGGTTTCAGGCTTTCTTCACTGTCCAAAGTCTACATTCCACAGTACATTCACCCATGTTTTCAAGGCGGTCATCAAAACAAGTATGTCTCGAGATACTTTCGATAGCACCTTGTTAGTATCTCACAAAAGCACTGAATTTCCACACTATCCACCATTTTGCTCAACTCTAGTCTTTTTATGAAGTAATCACGTTGCATGTATTGTGAGAGGACAGAACACATTAAATGTGGAGCTACACAATAAATTGGGCAATAGAGCTAGCATCTAAAATATGTGAATGAGTGTAAAATAAATAATTGTTTCACTGGCAAATCTGTTAAAATCGAATTGCCAAAATCACATCAAATCCACTTATTTATGTTCCAAATCTAATTTGTATTTCTGTAAGCCAAATATCGAGCAGGATTTACATCAAAATGTGGTTTAATTCACGATGTATATCTGAATTTAAGTATAATTTAAATTGAATTTAAAACTGGATTTAAATCACTAACTGAACTTTTTGAATCCTCTTTCCTTGCTGAAGCTGTAGTCTACCAGTGGATCAATGCAATGATTATTTTAAAGTGAAAAGGTTAAATTCATCAATTGTTTCTCAGTGACCCTTCAAAAGAGTTGTTTTGTGTTTATAGTTTTGTCTTCTGTTCTTACACATTTCTTAGGTACTCCAATTAGCTTTTGCTTTCCAGTTATCTGGATAGCTCCCCCTAAACCCTCATCAATGAGTTCCACAAGGACTGAACTGCAGCCAATCAGCTCACGTGCCACTTCCTTATATTTTTACTATTTACGGTAGTTTAATGACTATGTATAAAACCTGAAGAAAAATATTATAAGTATTTATTTTCTAGTTGTGCCTCCAGCTTGTAAATACAGGCCCTGGACCCAGTTATGAGAATCTGGCTTAAGAGAACATTAAAACATAACAATTTTCGGTACGGGTAGTTCCACATGGGCAATGAATGCCAAACAAAATAAAATATGACACCAAATCCTACTGGTGCATGTTTGAATAGCATGTGCTTTACAGCATGCATTGACTGGTATATTGTATATTAAAAGCGCTACACTCTTAATTTTTTAATCAGTTGTTAGAAACTGGATACCTAACTACTTTTCCTTGTCAGATCATCCAAACAAATAAATTTCATGTATAAAAATAGCTGCAACAGTTCAAAAGGGTCACCACAAAGATTTCCCTAACTTATAGTTTTCTCTTATATAGTCAAGTACTGAAAACTAACAGTTGCCTCTGTATGTGCTATATAAACGCCACTGCATTAACTTGCAAGGTTACTTCTCAAATCTGAAATGGCTGCGTATTTTGCACTACGGCAAAATACGCAGCAATGGTGAGCAATTTTTAACGATTTCGTTATTCTGTTAAAAAAACTGGTTCAGTAAACCAGTCCAAGTAAGTGCGCACGCCATACAACCTCCAAACAAACCCATGAAACAACCGAAATTTCGTCGTTGCTCACCTTGCTTGCGGTAATCCAATCCAGATTCACAATTTTTATCATAATCTCTCATACGCACCATGTACTTTCAAGCGTCTTTTGAGCGTCCAGTAATAAGAAAGGAGAAGTAGGAACTAGGTAATCGAACGGTCAAATCTATGGGTTCAAAACCGGGCCATTGTACGGCGCCCGTTTTCGTTTAAAACTTTGTCACGATCAAAGTCTCCGGTTTTTATCGTTCCAATCCTCATCGATCTATTATCGGTCGTCTCTTTGATCTGTCCGTGTAGGGTAGGCGGTCTAGTGGCTGAGTCTGCTAAGCTAACTCGATCGAAACTCCTAGGATCGAATCCGTGAACTAATTGACTTTTCACATACATACGCAAAGACTTAGTATCGAAAGAGGTTATAGTTTGGGAGCATGAGTCACACAAAAGAGGCCTATGCACCGTCTTCGGTTTGTGGTCATTGTCGAGTCAAATATATGTAGACATCAATTCCGAATTCTACTCCAACAAACTTGTGAAGCAAAAGCCTCAGTTTTAATATAATTCGAAAGTTAAGTAATTTTGAAAAACGCTAAACTGGATCGTTTGACTATCAATGGACACCCATTCAGACACTGGATTTACACCAGTACACATTACACGAGTGCTAGAGTAAGAAATAATTTGTAGTTTCTAACATAGAAAATGGGCCTCTACTATTTGATTCAGTTTTTGTTTTGGGCGATCGTTACAATCAACTTAGTCATTTATAACAAAAGTAACTAGAAGACTTTAATAATTATAATTTCTAGCTAGCATAGGCTATAGCCTATAGCTCATTTAATATTAAAACAACGTTACATGCTGTTCAAGTAATAGTGCTGCACTTTAAAAAAGAATTGCTCTATTCGACAACAAAAATAATAAGCCTCTGTAGGAACTAAATGCTTTAATATCACGAAAATGTCTTCAATACTCGGCAATGGCGTGTTGCTAGTGCAGCGCTATAGCAAATATCGCATCTCTCCACAATGGCAGACGTGCGCTGTCAGGTCAGCAAACTGCAGCCGCTCATGTCACGATCACGTGACGGCCTTCACCTTAGCCTTCTCTTGTTGTTATTATTCCTTGTCCTATATTACCGTAGTGCCTGGTCCGAGTGCCGTTGTTATTGATTTGCGTTAACTACGAGACAAGCAGCAGATAGCCAGACTGCGGGCGAGGGCGGGAGTAACGGAGGGCGGATTGAGTGGGATATACGGCGCGCGCAACTGGAATAGGGCGCTGGCAGTAAATGAACTTTTGAAGAAGTAGTCCCCGCAAGTCTATGTGGTTGCCTAAGAAGGGTGTTGCTGCCGCAATTTAGTTAATAACTAAACTGTAATGAAGTGTCGCACGTGACGTAGTCTGGGAATTTTCATCAAACCATTTTCTGACGTGCATACACGACTTAATTGAGGCCATTTTATGATGCGTAGTGTTTCCAAATCGCCATCTTTCACACATCTTCAGGCCGTGGGGCGACGCGTTTTACGACTATCTTGTATTAACTTGGACCCGGTCGCAATCCGTTTCGCGTAAAGTCAAAGAACTCCAGTTTATGTGTCTTACAACTGGCAATGGGGACAACTCAGGTCTATCGAAAGGCAAAGCGGACTTTACGGATGGCATTGACGTGTCCAAATTCTAGGTGAAGACAACATGATAAGCCTGATGGGGGGGCGTCTGGCAACGCGAGATTCGTGGTGTAGGCCTACAATAAACATCAATGAAATTTTAAAAACAATTTGCACCAAAACAATTAGAAAACCTATAATTAATCCTACGTTGGATATATATAGCGATGTTACCGGCTTCATCGTAGCCACCATCGTATCAAAGGCGATCATCGAATGATATGCCTTCAGTGGTTTTTACAGTGCGCTATAGAAGTTCTTCGTTTACTAAAAACAGGCACAATTTGCCAAAAAATTAAGGTTTAATTAAAAACCCATTCGCTTTATAGTTGCAGTTTATGTAAAAGTAGGCCCATAAATCTTAAGTTTCGGCGCCCAATTAAAGCCACATCAGGGTCAAGGAGATCTACTTTCACAAGCGGTATAATATGTCAAGTTCCAAAAGCGGTTCCATGTCAGGCTCCGGGGTTCCATCCGGAGCATTGTTTAATTAAAACATTTCTCTTTGACTGACTTAATTAGAATTCCAAGGGATTAACACAATTATCTTTATTGGTATGTACCCAGACGCGCCACCAAGCTGACTTCCGCGATTAGGCATGGCCATGCTTTCGACAGCTTTGCTTTTATCGCCGAGGTCGAAGGCCAGCATAAAAAGCCAAACACAATGAGTGACGTCACTAGAATGAGCCAGTGCTAAAAATGAGTCTTCATATGACGTCACTAGGTCACGCAGTTGCTAAATATAGCGTCCTGGCTACTCGGAATGAAACTAAGGACCTGATTAAAAGTCTAGCGAACTGTAAACAAGTTGAAACCGGAGAATGCAGTTCAACCAGATCGAATTCAGGCCACGGCCAAATATAATGGACGGCTAATAAAGAATTCTTTACATAGCATCGAAACTCTAACGAGTGCATCTTACTGTACCTAGGCTCACTTAAAAATAAACTGATTTTTTATAGTCTATGCGAAAACGTGAATTATCTTGGTTTGTTTGTGTTCTCATCAAATATTTATTGATTTTTTCGAAAATTTATTACTCTGTTTACAGGTTTCTCGAACGTTAAGTACTGAAAGGTGAAATCAATAATTAACACGACCAGAAAAGGCAACCGTATTAAATTTACAATTATTGTTTTAGGCCTAATACCGATTTCGTACCATTCAATATTAAAGAATAATCGCATACATGTCCCAGCATGCCCGGCATCGACCTTCCGAATCGATGCGTAGTTTGCTGCCATCTACCGAGCTATTCAGCGAAACATCTCAACATTTGCCATCTGGCGATTAAACTGCTTTGTCATTGTGTTTGGGATGTGCGAATATATAATCGTACGCTTAAGGAGTTAATTGTAATTGTATACAAATTGTAATAGATAATTTATATAGCGCCACTCACAATCAGAGGCGCTCCCGACCCGGGTCAGCGTCTTCACTGATAAAGAGAAATGTTTTCAGGTGCTTGCGGAACTGGACAGGAGACTGAGGAGAGAGAGGAGGTCAAGCCTAAGGGTCTGAGGCAGGCAGTTCCAGCTGGAAGGGCCCACAACCGCAAAGCTACGAGACTGGTCCCCAGCAGTGCGCATCTGCTGGGGCCGGTTGTATGAACAGGTCGCAACCTAGTCCGGCTTAAACCCCCTAGTCCGGACCAGCTAGGCTCTGACCAGAGGCCACCGGCAAGCGGCGTGCACGAGGTTAGTTTTACGCCGGGTCTAGCTAGTCAGAGACCACAATGGGCGTGGTCAAACTGTGGTAAAACCCAGTGTCAATAGTTATATGCGATTATAGAGGGTCGCGCATGCGCGACCTCTAATCGCATATGTATTTATAGGCTTTTATGCCCTTTCGAAATGACGTGATTTGGGTCTGATTTTCTAAAACATTTTAGTTGATCAACCAAGTTCCATCTTAAATTATTTATGTTACATGGGCGTGTGTTTTGTACACGAACGGGCCATGGAAATCTTGGCATTTTATAACGTTGAATGTAAATTACTATGCCTGTTTGGAACAGTATTTAGAAGGCCGTGGTCAGCGCCCTTCCGCGGTGCGTAGAATTCCACATACTCGGCCAATTCGTCACAAATTATTAACAATTCGCCACGACGAAAGCGAAAAGCATCATAAAGTTCATTGTCCCGGAACAAGTCGAGTGTATTTCGGCGATCACTGTTTACGGGTTGCCGAAATACACTCAAAATCCACTCTCTTTTGCGTCTTAAACTTCTCTAAAACGACGAACAACATAGCCGCCGCCATCTTCCTGCTTGCGGTAGGCTGGACTAGTGAATGTACGCCTGGCTGTCCGGCGGCCTAGCCTTGGTCTGGACTAAGCGCGGTAGGCCGGCCTTGTGCACGCCGATCTTATCCGCTAGTCGGGCTTAGAGCCAAAAGTAGTCCGGACTAGGACTTGCGACCATCTCATACACGCGGCCTCTGCTGAGGAACACCAAAGTGGCCACGGGCAGATGACCGGAGTGAGACGCGACCAGACAAACTGGAAACCAGTTTGTGGTAACAAAGCCGTGATGTTTGACAACGATACGCGGTCCAGAAAATAAGCCTGATCGAAATTTTGAGCCACAGCTTGATCTGGCTCAAACCTTGAAACAGGCCTATAAATATACGGTCGCCATAGAAAACGTATACATTAACATTTATGAGCTTAAAGTTCATGATTGCACAAAGAACTACTGAACGGATTCCTTCCTGATAGCAGAAATGCAAAACCATTCCAAAGACATGCACAGAGGCTGAGAGGCCAGAGTTACGGTAATGATGTCGTTAAGGCGATTTGTTACCATGGCAGGATTGAGCCGATCAGCTTATCTGGAGCTAAATAAATTCAGAGTCAGGCCTAGAACAATTGCAGACAAAGAAAGGCTCTGTCCGGCAGCCAGGGAAGAGACAGCCAAACTGTAAACGGCGGGTTACTTTTAGGACGAGAGAGATTGGAAGGCGGAGGAGGAGTGGACGGATCAGGGAATACGGAAATCTTGAAGAGTTGAGACTTAAATTTGGAGTGGAAAATCTCAGGGTGATAGATATGGGAGACTGTGGCAGATGATGGTGGGTGAGCAGCGATTTTGGTGGAAGAACCAGAAGTTTGCGGAATTTGTGTGAAAGACAGACAATTGTTCTCACAAACTGCATAATATAGGATCAGACTGCAATAATATTAGTCTGCTCTTTAAGAAGTAGGCTAAACAGACTTAGCCAAAGACACAGCTTATGCGACAGATACGGCGATCAAATACCATATACCCTGTCAGCATTTCGATGGGAATTAGATGGGACCCATGTGAGTTCTTTACGGGCCCCATGTGGGAATATGCTTAATGGGTCCTATATTTGACTCCATATGGGTATGGGTATAACGTCACATTAAGTTGACGTTCTTATTAAAGGGATTGCTTTAATAAAGCCTATGTTTAGACGTGCACAAAAGTAAGCCTATCTGGAATTGCATGTTAAAATCTAACGTGGCTTTTAAAACATGCTTTATACTTGAGGTTATATCATTAGTTTTTACAGCTATCTAGCTGAGATCCTTTACGTAAAATTTGGTTGGACTTAAAGACCTGTGGCCAAGCATGTAAAGGGTCGTCGTATTCTTTAGGGTCATAAGTACTATATATGGGGAGGGGGAGGACCTCTGCCGTCCAGGTTCCTCGTGGAGAGGGGTGATGCCTAGCTGCCCACCTTTTCTGCCTGTACGTATGTGTCAGAATATTCGTATAGCGCCTAGCTAACTCCTCTAAAAGGTGTTGGAGCATGGCTATCTAACACCTGAACAGGTGCATCTTAGGATCAACTCATAACAAGGTCGAATTATTTGTCGGTGGGTGGGTTTTATTGTTCCGACTAAGTGTACTGACACTTTGGAGCGCAGATTAATAGCAGCCGACCGCCATTCCTCTGACCCTCCCCTCCCTTCGCTCTTCGCCTCTCTGCACGTCCGACGCTGCGGTCTACCGCTTGGTTCAGACCATTTGCGTCGACGCATTGGAGTTGAGGCTTTCCAGTAACTGCAGCTATCGCGTTCCGCAAGTAGATAAGGTTCCATCCATCCAATCACCCAAACACTTGCGCCAGCACCCAATTTACAACTGTGACCAAATGCGTGTGACACCTTGCGCGCTCAATGAAATACGGAGATGATAAGGAAGATAGGCAAGCAGACAAACAAGCAGGCAGGTAAAACCAACGAGTTAGTGAAGGAAGGGAATGGAGTGAGAGACAGAAAGACAGACAGACAGACAGAGACAGAGAAGAAGGTCTATCGCTGCCTGCCTGCCTGCGTGCTTGCCTGCCTGCCTGCGTGCCTGCCTGCGTGCCTGCGTGCCTGCGTGCCTGCGTGCCTGCCTGCCTGCCTGCCTGCCTGCCTGCCTGCCTGCCTGCCTGCCTGCCTGCCTGTCTGCCTGCCTGCCTGCGTATCTCAATCGCATTTTTCTGACCCTTCGTCCACACGTGCCAGTATTTTTAGTGTTAGCCTATTGAAAGGTTAAGCGAAAGAAAAATGGGAGGTCAACAACAACGGCGGGAGAGAGACACGGGGGAAGGTGGAGCTGATGCAGAGTACACTAGGTTCAGATTTAGCATTGCTCTTCGAGAGAAAGAGTTCATAAATGAACTCGATTTTCCTTTTGCCATAATCATTTTCCCAACTGCTCTCGTTCACGCGAGACTTGCAAGCGGTGTAAATCAGTCGTTTAATCGCACTAGAAGTTATACATCGAAACGAAATAAGTCGGCACGCGTGTTCTTCTTTAGGCAGAAGGGGTTGTGTACGTGTTTGGAAACCGTAAATACGCTGGAAAATAATATTATGACGTCTCATATAAACACCGTGACTTGAAGGCCCTATCCATCGGCCAAGGTTGCAGCCTGATGGCGCAAAAACCCAGTCACTACGGTACTACTAGACTTAAAAACATTAATCGATAACAACTTCGCTTAACTATCTGTGAATAGAGACATTTGCTTAGACGACCATCGCAGGTCACGCGGTCCGAAAACCTGCAATCTTGCAACCTTGGTACGACGCAACCCAACGTCCAGCAACCTGGGTGACTCTATACTGACGCAGTTCACAAACAGCTTAATAATAGTCAGTGCTGTTAATTCGCAAATAATTACATGCAATTTATCTGTTGTTGCCGTTTTAAATGTCAGCCTATTCGTGTCACTATGCTAACCCCAAAACTCCCATTCCTTTAAAGTCGCGTTTGCGATCAGTCCCTGCAATTATTTCCCTTCGTGACAATTTTAAATCCTTCGCTAAACCTGAAATCACGAACCGTAACCCGCGTTAAACCCCAAATCCTACAGGGTGAAAGACGACGATGAATGGTCGGCAGATGCCGCTAGCAGTCCCTATAATTTATCATCGCTGCTGTCTTTTCTAGCTGACTGCTTACGTAGTGGCCTTGCACGCAATGCTTTATCGATGCCAACGTCATCAAACTGGGTGCGAATCAATATATCGTCCGAGACGGCAAAAGGAAAACGCTACCGAGGGAATGTATAATAAAACCAACCTTGGAATAGAGGATGGAGAACACGAAGTTCGTTACGCTAGCCTGAAAGACAGCCATGGAAATGAAATCATAGGATCATAGCACTTCCATCTTCGTCAATAACTCCCGCCAGAAATACAAAATTATCTGATACATCCTACGAACTCACCCAAACAGCATCTCGCTTTTCTGCGCCTGTCTTATACTCAAACCTGAAGAGACTCCGCCTGCACAAATTCTATCCTGATTTCTCCTGTTACACCTCTCGTCTCTCCATTTCTAAACATCATGTGGCCAGAGGCGTCTATCCCCTAAGTCATTGGAGCAACGTCCCTTTCCCCCTCTTCTTCCCCCTTCCCGTTCCTTCCCCCCTAAAATGGTGGCACGCACACTGACAGATTTCCCCCCCTATTTCTTGGATGGAGCATTTGCTCCAAGGTTTCTATGGTGTAGACGCCCCTGCATGTGGCTGTCTACCTTCCTGATTCTTGGATCTTGTCAATCATCTTGACCTTGAACCGATTCTGACCTTACCTGCCTATCGATTTTGTTTTGACTGAGCGCCTGTGATCAAGTTGGTTCCCGCGACGTCGCTTTTTTGGACGCTGTATAAAATCTTGAGACTGCAAGTGCGATTACGATTACGAACGTGTCCATGCGAAGAGGCCACAACACTCTTCCGTTCCTAACATATTTGGGGAGGAATCTGAGGCGAAACGTTGAGAGGGATGGACCCTGACGCGACCTCCTCATAGAGCCGCACCGAACCTTATCACAAATCCTCAAGGAATCCATATTGCATTATCCTTTACCCGCCTTGGTTCCTTCTTACCTGGCCCAGTGCAACTTGAATATTTCGTCCAGTTCCGGGCTTTCTCGCGTGCTAGTCGCTTAGGTAGGAAATAGTTTTCGAGGAATTATGTTCGTTATTGCGTTGTAATTATGGAACAGCAACTGGAAGCCAAAAATGAACGGATATTATAAGACGGTTGATTTGATCCGAAATGGCGATAAAATTAGTTTCATGTATCAATGGATCAAATCAATAGATATATTCGGTCTGCTATGACGCAGAGTAGTTGAGTAGTATCGTGTCGTAATATCTAGAAATTTATAGAGCGCCTCTCGCAGAATAACTATTCAGAGGCGCTCTCAGCACGGAAGCCCCGGGGAAACAGAAATGCCTTTAGGGAACGCAAGACCGATGAGGAAATGCCAGTCATTATTTTTGCCCTGAGCAGAGGGGGAGGTCGTTCCAGATCGTGGGACCCACTACAGCAATGTCGCAATCGAAGGTTTCCTCTGGCGGTTGTTTGCCGTGTGTTGATGTCGACCCTCGATTGCTTGTTCTTTTACTTGCACTTTTATTTAACGTGCCTAACTTTTCTATAGAAGATTCACGACGAACTTTGTTTAATTAATAAATGAATTTAATAAAGAAAACAAATATATATACACTAACTCTACGGGAACTACCACGTAGTATTAAAGCGTTTAGTTATTAAATCGGACTATCTCAAATGTTGCTTCGTACAGCCTAACTCCAGATCGTTCCTTCGCGTCAGTCTCTGAATCTGACGGACTATACTCTGCCGCCTGGCGCTGGTCGTCCTCTCGATGTTTCTCGCTCGACCGATGTTCACGCGTCCCCTGGTCAGTAGTACAAGTCCCGTATTCTCCGTTCCCTTCTGTTAAGTAGGAACTCCAGCGTGCATCAGTCAGCCCCCCTCCCCACGTCAAGCTATCGTCAATTAGTGTCAGATTGCTCCTCGATGCGCGGGTCGTCACTCGCCTGCAGCGCGGGCGGTGTCTGGTTACACCATAGCCGCGAGGTGTCCTATTACACCTTGGCTGTGTGGTGTCCGATTACACCTGGGCCTCGCGGCCTTCATTGTTGCCCAAGTGGAGGCTGGCTTTCGTCCGTCATCGTCCTATCTCGACCAGCAACGACGATTACATCATGATGCTAATGACATCTCGTCGTTGTCGTCGATCTCCTCACGCGACACCTCCCTTCCCGGGGGAGGACAAAGCCAGTCATTGGTTCGCCTCCCGGCTGAGAATGATGTCGTTCCCTCCATCGATTTCCTCCAGACCATGTCCTCGTCGTTCCCATGAAAATACAAAATATCAGCACAGTTAGAAATATATTTACAGTTGTCGCGGTGCCTTACATGGTAGTCCGCCTTCTTCCTCAATCATAGTCTGGACAAAAGATCAGCGGGAATATTCAGCGCCCCAGGACGATATTTAAAAGCGATATCAAAGTCCTGGAGTGCCAGAGCCCACCTCGCAAGTTTAGCACTTGTGGGCGTAGAAGCAGTTAGGAAAGTCAAGGGGTGGTGGTCAGAGTAGAGGGTGGTCCTTGACATACAAATCCAATTCCTAAACTTCTTCAACGCAAAGATTACAGCGTACGCTTCGCGTTCCACAGTGGCCCAACGCGCTTGCGTAGCATCTAATTTAGAACTGGCAAAACATGTTGGCCGTTCTGTTCCATCGTCTTGAATTTGGAATAAGCAGCAACCGACTGCTTTGTCTGAAGCGTCAGTCGATAGACCAAACTCTCTGCCGTAGTCAATTGTCTGCAAACGTACAGCGTTATTCAAATCGTGCGTAAGCTTATCTAGCGCCTTTTGGTGATCAGCTCGCCAGGGTATCTTAACGGGCACCGACTTCTGGGTCAAGTCAGTGAGAATTCTGGCTGTCTCAGCCAGGTTAGGGATGAAGTTCCTAAAATAACTGAAGAAGCCAATTAATCTCCGTATGTCCTTTTTGGACTCGGGTTGAGGGATTTTCCCTAGCCCTGCGATTTTCATAGGATCCGGTTCAATGCTCCCTGATCCGATCAGGTGACCAACAAACGTTGTTTGTCGCCTAGCAAACGAACTCTTCTTAATGTTAAGGGTCAGACCCGACTGTTGAATAGTCATTAAGTATTTCTCTAGGTGTTTCATGTGATCCGGCCACGTCATCGAGTGTACTGCCATGTCACTATGTGAGGGAGTGATAATACCTAGGGCCAAAAGTTCGCGGGTCTGCTTCTCCATCTCCGGTTTGAGCAGTTCCGGCACCTTATAGGCTCGCAAACTCTTCGGCCTGAACTCCGCGCTAACAGTGATTGTGTGTTCTAGGACGGGACAGAAACCTGGTTTGTCCGAGAACACATCTGGAAACCTGTCTAACAGACTAAACAGCTGTTTCCGCTCGGGTACCGTTAAGTGTGCAACGGCAATAGGGTCTACTTGTGCACTGGGCCTTGTCTGCCTCGTGACGACGCTACCCCCCGCTTCCCCGTGACCGAAGTCTTCGTCCTTCTCGAACAGAATGGAGCAATTGTTAATCAATGCTTGCTGTATTCTTTCGTTATATTTGCGAATCCGATTTGCGTGTAGTAAGCGGCTTTTGCCCCCTATTTCCACGATGTATGTGTAGGGCGATTTCACCTGAGCGATGATGGCCGGGCCTTGCCATTGGCCCTCCTTCTTTGCTCCTCGCGCTTCCGGTGATTGGATGATGCCTTTGTCTATTCTCTCTTTAGGCAAGCACAGTTGTTTTACAGAATGCCCAGCTATTTTGTCTTTATGAAAGGGCAAATTGTCTTCAGTGAAGAAGCTCTTCGCCCCAATCTTCCCGTGGGCCAAGAATGGTGCTAGTGTCGAACATTGTGCTTGTTCAGCAGCCATCTTGTTTCTGCCTACTATTGTGTCTTCCTTGGGTGGGGGTGGTATCTCAGGATTGAAGAATAGCTCTTCATTATCCGTTTCTTCGGGACCGATTTCTCCTACACTCCCACTGTCTGCTTGAGCGACCGTGAAGTAATCCTCGCCTATCAGCGTCCTAAGTCCCTCTACCTCCTCCCCTCTCTCCTCTTCCTCACTCGTCTCAGTCCTTGCGACCGCCTGCGCTTCTGAAATTTGGTCTATTTCAGGAGCGCTGGCCGCGTGACTCGAATACAACGCTGTCTCGCGCAGCAAGTCGGCTGTAGTGGGCGTGATAATTAACGGTTCATTAAGGTCTTTAATGAGTGCCGCCCATATCCGAACATCAGGGGCGTAATTTACCTCCCCCTCGCTGTCCTCGCCGGCCTGAGACCCCTTTAGTCTCAGCCGCACCACGTCCACAATCATTGATTGACCGTTCAGCCCCTTCACCTCTATCTGCTTGACCACAGGTAGGTTGAGCGGCCTGATTAGTTCTGCTCGCGCACAATTGTATTCGGCCCCGCTATCTATTAGAGACGATGTCACAGGGAGCCCTGTAATATACACTTTCATGTACTCTCTTACATAAGTCTCCTCCTGAAGTCTTAATTTTTCTGCTTCCTCTTTCCCTTCTCTCCTCTGCTTCTCCTCCTGAAGCCTGAGCTTCTCAGCCTGCTTTTCCTCTAGCATTCTGAGTCTCTCTGTTTCCTCTTTTTCTTCTCTCCTCCGTTTCTCCTCAAGAAGCCAATGTCTCTCCTCATGCATCTCCCTAAGCAGCCTGCTCTCCTCCCCAATTATCCTGAGTCTCTCAGCCTGCGTCTCCCCAAGGAGCCTCAGTCTCTCTTCTTTCTCTTGTCGTCTCCTCTCTCTCTCTTCTTCGATCCTTCTCTGCCTTTCCTCCTTCTCTTCCTTTCTCCTCTCCGCTCTCTCCTCAAGCAGCCTGAGTCTCCGCTCCGCTTCCTCTCCTTCTTCTTTCCTCAGTTCCTCCGCTTCCTCTTTCTCTTCACTTCTCTGCCTTTCTTCTTCCTCTTCTAGTCTCCTCTCTCTCTCTTCTTCGATCCTTCTCTGCCTTTCCACCTCCTCTTCTTTTCTCCTCTCCACACTCTCAGCTTCCCTTCTCTCGTATTTTAATTGTTCGAGCCCGACTCGCTGCCTCAGCCTTGTCGAGCGAATACTGGTCTCTAGGCTACCTATGTTTACTTCCTCACTTACTTCTGGCGGGGCCTCCCGTCCAGAAACAATTATTTCGGCGCTAGCCTCTCGGAGCTGGTTCATATTCATGTAATTCAATTCCTTCTCTCCTAGTCCCATCTTTCTCAGATATGCGACTAGTCTGTGATGGGGCGTGTTCTGCACCCTCACTCTTTTCTCTACCGACAACTTATCCATCTTCCAACAGTCCGCTCACTAATAGAAAAAGATAAGTAATTTAGAGGAGAGTCACCGTTGGTCAGAAATCAAAGAAAACAACGTCCTAAAATTCTACCACAAATACAACAAGAACAGAACTGAGCAAAAGGAGCTACGCAAAAGCCTCGGCTATTCGCACACCAATCCTCATCCAGACCTCAACCGCAACCTCACAGATTACCACGACTACCAGTAAGGACTTACCCTCTGATACGTCGAGCGAGTTCCGTCTTTTGGTATCTTGGCTGATCCGCTGTCCTCCGTTGCCACTCCCGTCCGTCGTTGCTAGCGATGGTCGGTCGTCCGTTGGCGCTCTTGTTCCTCGTCCTTGCCTGTTGCTGTCGGTTCCTTCGAGTCCTTCGTCTTCGGAGTCCGGCACTCGATTTCTCCAGTTGCGAAGGGTTGTATTCGCTGCTGGTCCCGATCTGTTGAGATTCCTCTTTTCCGTTTCCGGTTCCGCTCTTCGTCGTGACGTCTTCAGTTGAAAATCCTGTCGACTGCGCCAATGTCGCAATCGAAGGTTTCCTCTGGCGGTTGTTTGCCGTGTGTTGATGTCGACCCTCGATTGCTTGTTCTTTTACTTGCACTTTTATTTAACGTGCCTAACTTTTCTATAGAAGATTCACGACGAACTTTGTTTAATTAATAAATGAATTTAATAAAGAAAACAAATATATATACACTAACTCTACGGGAACTACCACGTAGTATTAAAGCGTTTAGTTATTAAATCGGACTATCTCAAATGTTGCTTCGTACAGCCTAACTCCAGATCGTTCCTTCGCGTCAGTCTCTGAATCTGACGGACTATACTCTGCCGCCTGGCGCTGGTCGTCCTCTCGATGTTTCTCGCTCGACCGATGTTCACGCGTCCCCTGGTCAGTAGTACAAGTCCCGTATTCTCCGTTCCCTTCTGTTAAGTAGGAACTCCAGCGTGCATCAGTCAGCCCCCCTCCCCACGTCAAGCTATCGTCAATTAGTGTCAGATTGCTCCTCGATGCGCGGGTCGTCACTCGCCTGCAGCGCGGGCGGTGTCTGGTTACACCATAGCCGCGAGGTGTCCTATTACACCTTGGCTGTGTGGTGTCCGATTACACCTGGGCCTCGCGGCCTTCATTGTTGCCCAAGTGGAGGCTGGCTTTCGTCCGTCATCGTCCTATCTCGACCAGCAACGACGATTACATCATGATGCTAATGACATCTCGTCGTTGTCGTCGATCTCCTCACGCGACAAGCAAAAGCCCAGTTTTAGTCCTGGAAACAAAAAGATTAAGCCGATTCGCAGAGCGCAACGAGTGAGAAGAAGATGCAGATAGTGGCTTTCGCAGATAGTTCGAGAGATATTTCGGGGCAGTTCCCTGCTGAGATTTGGAGACAATGAGGAGGATCTTATAAATATAACGGATGCGCGCGGCAATAGGCAGCCAGTGCAGAACATCAAGCATGTAAGAAGAGATATGGGCAAAACGGAGGAGTCGAGCGATAAGCCTAGCAGAAGCATTCGAAACAGATTAAAGGGGGAGAGACGATGGTATACTATAATAATAGGCCTAATAATAATAATAATTATTCATATTATTATTTATACAGGATCCCTCAGGGACTTGAATATTAACTAATAAGGAGAATAAAGTGTCCGGAATGGCTATTCATCAATTTCCCGGCCGGAAATTTATTATTATTATTATTAATTATTATTATTATATTTATATTTATTATTAATTTATTATTATTATTATTTTTATAATTGGAGAGAATGAGGAGGATCTTATAAATAAAACGGAGTATAGTAGTAACAGTAGTAGTAGTAGGCCTATTGGTGGTGAATGGTGATGATATTATTATTATTATTACTATTATTATTATCATTATTACGACAATTACAACAACAGCACTACAACAATCGAATTCCGCCACTGCTCGTACTCTGGCAGTGCCAGTCCCAAGCCTGGCGACGCTAATGATCTTTGTTATCACACAGTGTCGTTAAACTGATCCTACTACTACTACTATTAGTACTACTACTACTGCTACAATAACAACTTCTAGGCCTACTATTAGTAGTACCACCACCACCAATACTACTACTACTATTACTACTACCACCACCACTACCTCTACTACTATTACTACTACTACTACTACTACTACTACTACTACTACTACTACTACTACTACTACTACTACTACTACTACTACTACCAGTGTTGGGTATGAGTTAACTCAGATGACCATCTTGGTTTATTGGACTTGCACGGACGTACAGTGGCGAAGTTTTTCTCGTCTATGAACCCGGCTGTGCTTTATATTCCTAGCTGACACTGCGCTGGTTCCATGGACGTGTTTCAATAACCGCACGCTGGTCCTCTACGCTTATACACGACAGGCTATACGCCACATTAGGGCAGTCCTCGATAAACCGCACATCACGATCGCCCAAGAAGTATTGAATATCTTATGGGAAATCGATGGGTGACTATTATAACGGTGCATACGGATGGATACAGATTAAGCGATTGCCCATGGACGTATTATCGCTCACTCTAAAAAAATAGCGCTACATCACTCGATTTTAATGGCAGCGGAAGCCAGATGACGTGCAATCCAACGCCTTTTGATGACGTTTATTATGTACTTTTGACATATTATGATAGATTCGGTGCAACTTCAGACAGACAGACTTACAGTCAATAAAATAGGCAGGCAGCAAGACAGACACAGACAGACAGACACAGACAGACAGATTTACAGTCGGTCAAGCAGACAGTCAGACGGACACAGACAGACAGACAGACAGACAGAAAGAGACAGACAGACCTACAGTCAGTCAAACAGACAGTTAGACGGACACACACAGACAGACAGACAGAGACTGACAGAAAGAGACAGACAGACCTACAGTCAGTCAAACAGGCAGTCAGACGGACACAGACGGACTGACAGATAGACGCAGACAGGCACACTGACAGACACAGACAGACAGACAGACCGACTTGCAGTCAGTCAAACAGACAGTCAGGCAGCACAGACCGACAGACTGACAGACGGACAGACAGACAGACGTACAGTCAAACAGACAGACACGTAAACAAACAGACAGACACACTGCACTGACAACGGACAGACGGACGGACAACTCGAAACGATGTTTAAAAAAACGACTTCAAAACTCAGAAATATTTTATCAGTAACTGTTATTACCTCTCACTAAAGATGGCAAAATTAAGGTCACTTAAATACATAAGGTACATAAAGTAATTAAAGGTAGAACTAGCCAGGTTGACGATAACTACGCTCTCAGTCTGTGGGGATTTGCCGGTCCCAATCTCTCGTGCGGCGATTAGATAGCACCTTGTTTCCTCTTACATTAAAATCGAACTGAAATAGTCTACATGTTCGCCTATACCTTAATTTAAAGCGTTTAAATCAAACACTAATAGAAAAACAATCGACAGTTTAAAATGAAGCCGTTTTCTGGTTTACTCTGTAGCAGTATTAAGGCTTAATGTTTGCAGTCTTGTTGTCAAGACCTTAAACCTCAAGACCAAGTCCAAGACTTTGAACCTCGATACCAAGACCAAGACCAAGACTTTGAACCTCAAGACCAAGACCAAGACCTTGAACCTCAAGACCAAGACCGAGACCAAGACCCAAAATCACATTCAGCCCAAGACTTCTTTTCCTTAAAAAATTTGGCAAGTCGGACTACTCGCTATTTTAATGAAAACATGAGTATTTTATTTTATTCAATCAAAACAACTCTAAATGCAGACTGCAGAGAATTCCGAATTCGTATTTACAAAAGTCCTTCATGTAAAATGTTATTCCAAATGCCTTTGGTATTTATAAAAATCAATTCACTCAGAATTTTCTGACCAAGACGTGACCTGTGGGGACTCATAAAAATTCTGCCATGTTAAAAGATACGTTCTACAGGTGCTGAAGTCGCTGGCACACACAGTAGCTTTTCAAGCACTGGATGTAAGTGTACAAATCGTGAGCCTTTTTGAAATCCTCCCATGGTTTATCAGACCGTCTGGCTTCAAAAAAGTCTCGGCAGGGCTTCCAGACACAGCATAACTTAGTTGCTGCTACCGATGGGTTTTTCTGACCAACAAGGGTTCCATAGGGTATTTGTCTTAGGCTATGATGCAAACAGGCTTGGTAAATTTTTAAATTCTTGAGTTTTGTTAAATGACTGTTCATATTGACAGCCGGTCTTGGTCTTGGTCTTGCGAGACCAAGACGAAGACTTTGAACCTCAAGACCAAGACCAAGACTTTGAACCTCAAGACCAAGACCAAGACCTTTGGTCTCGAGACCAAGACCAAGACTTCTAAAAACGAACTTGAGTGCACTCGAGACCAAGACCTTGATCTCAAGGACAACAAGTCTGAACAATTAAACGAATATTATTCAGTTTACTGCGTTATTTTGAACACAAAAACAGAAACTTGTCATCAGTTTTGGCCTTGAATATTATTATCTAGTCTGCAGATGGCGGCGACAATCATTTATGCAGATAAGGTTTTGCCCTCCTTGACGCCTTCGAGAGATGAGATGCAAACAAGTGAAGGACGTGCAATGCCTATTAAGGGAAGAGGGCGTAATGCAAAGACGAACGCTTTTATTTTTCGTGGGACCATAGCAATCGTCCATTCAATGGGTTGGCAGAAAGCCGCCCCTATGGCAGAAAGTCGCCTCTACACACACACACACACACACACACACACACACACACACACACACACACACACACACACACACACACACACACACACACACACACACACACACACACACACACACACACACACACACACACACACACACACACA
This sequence comes from Allolobophora icterica, assembly GCA_963556255.1. Classification (NCBI taxonomy): domain Eukaryota; kingdom Metazoa; phylum Annelida; class Clitellata; order Crassiclitellata; family Lumbricidae; genus Allolobophora; species Allolobophora icterica. The sequence goes on along the minus strand of OY744615.1, from coordinate 29,572,166 downwards.
CACACACACACACACACACACACACACACACACACACACACACACACACACACACACACACACACACACACACACACACACACACACACACACACACACACACACACATATATGTATATATATGTATATATATTTGCTCATGATGCTCCACGCGAATTTCGCTTCAATAATTAAGTAGCGCACCTTCAAGAAACCTACTCATGCAGACTCAGCCCAGCCATGGCAAAAAAATCAGACTCGAGCTGCTTGTAAAAAGCGGACTTGTTACCCATATGCAGTAGGCGAATCTGTAATGGAAGACGATTCCAAATGGAATTGTGGACATGGGCGTCCGCAGCGAGGAGCAGGTGGAACATTTGCTCCCCCTGCATTTTGCGCATATTATTTAAAAAATAAAATCTTTTGATTATTATGAATATTACAACAGTCCTAACACAATTTTCAATGCGAAAAAACAATTATTTAAGTTCTTGACCATTTATTTTTAAAGTTGTCACGTGTTCTGTTTTCATGGACAATATGCAAAAACGTCATTTTGCTTCCCCAACAAAAATTTTGCTCCCCTAAAAAAATTCCTTCGGACGCCCATGATTGTGGAGCAAGCCCGGGGGACTACTATTGCAGGCTACCGCAGCAAAAGCTGTCAGCATTATAGGCCTATAGTATGATATTTAGAGGCCAATATATAGTATGATATCTACAACAAAAGTCGCAAGTTTTTGGATCTATTGGATGGTCATGCTTCAATGGATTAGAAATTTTCTATAGGTAGGCTACTATTATAACTATCGATGTGAAACGCAGTGGGAAGTAAGGTATAATATGGTAATCGCAGAGAGGGTGGGGAGGAAGACCATGCAGCGTGGAGTAGGATAGGAGGGAGGCCGTGAAATGGCGAAGACTCACAATAGATCCATTGAATATCGCCTGTCGTAGACCTATTCACACATCTCCGTATAATGATATTTCATTATACACAGGTCTTTTAAAAAAATATCAATGCCTATAATTCATCCTGCGTTGAATCTGTGGCAGCGCCTTTTCCTCTGGTTAGAAGAAACGGCGCTGGTTCCCTTGACGTACGCAATTAGGCGCTGGTTCCCTTGACGTACGCAATTAGGCGCTGGTTCCCTTGACGTACGCAATTAGACGGCGGTAGTTCTTTATACTCTTGTGATAGGTTTTACAATACGCTGCTATTAACATTTAAACATTGCAAGCCTGGTATCAACATTTTTTGCGACTTGTGCTATGGGAATAGATATACACCCGGCTGGCATTTAGATAGGACCTAGATGGGTTCATAAGAGTACAATATGGGAATATGGATCCTATGTGGGCCCCATGTGGACATGTTGGCAGATCATATGCCGATGGTGGTTTATTTAAGAGATCTGAATCTCAGGCTAGCACGGTCTGTACACGGGGACCTTAAATGGCATGGCACCCATTCAAACGGGCAGAGGTGGTGAAGGATCTCACCCGATATATTCACTGAAATATGAGGAAGGTCGAGGCCACACGGTCGCCATATAAAAACGTGTTCATTTGCATAATTTAATTTACATTGTAAGACGAGGAAACCGTCTTAAAGTAAGAACAGATTTGGCTAAAATATGCTTTTGTAGCAGCGAAAACCTAAAACAAGAACGAACGCAGCCATGGCAAGTAGTTGCAACGAATGAACAGAGCAGAATGAGACAGATCAGTCTTGATTATTGGAGTTAAGAAATTGAATCCCCGACAGCAGACGGGAATGAAATGAAACATCTCCAATACGCATAAAACAGAATGAAGCAATATGCTAAGAGAACTGGAGAAGAACGAACCGAGCTCAGGCAGTGCATATTTTAAGGAATTTTGACTACTGGGACAAAATCAGCCATGGGTCGGAGAAAGTCGGCCATGATCTGGTCGAAGAACTTTTTAAGGAATTAATCTTCAAAAAAATTACAACTTTTAGACTTTTTCTAAAAAAAATTTCAAAATTCATCTCCGAAAAAAGTTGATGACCTTTTTTTTTTTTTTTTTTTAGTCATCGCCTTCTTTTACAGCTTTTCTCGGGTCTCCCAACCAATAACAAGGGCTCATTCACCAGTAATGTCATACCTTTCTCGTTATACTACTGGGACAAATCTTTAAATTCTTCCAACATTTGTCCCACTAGTTGTACTTTATACATACATTGCCTGGGACAAATCGCTCTGACTACTGGGACAAATCCTAAGACTACTGGGACATTTGTCCCACTAGTTATACAGTTAAAATATGCCCTGAGCTCAGGCCAGGAAGAAGCACTATTGATCTACTATTCACAATGAGACAAATACATGAAAACAGCATAGAACACAACCAGAAAGTCTTCATAAACTTTATAGACTTCAGACAAGCATTCGACAGCATAATATGGCATGATGTAATGTACAGACCGATGCAATATACAGGGATATCAGAGAAATTGATCAAACTTGCACAAGAGATCTATCGAATATCAAAAAGTGCCATAAAGTAGATAATACGATCACAGAATACTTTCACACGAAACTGGAGTACGACAAGGATGCATCTTATGCCCATACTTATTTAACCTAATGTTAGAAGCAGGAATGTCACTCAGCTTTAAAAACATGCAGCGATCACATTAAATTGAAGGCTGGTAAATAATCTTCGATTTGCTGACGACATTGGCCTCGTCACTAGAAGCGGGCCAGAACAACAGGATATTACGACACAGATTGACGAAACCAGTAGAAGATTCGGCCTAATGATTAACTCAGAGATAACCAAAACAGTGGTTATTGAAAACACGAAAGAAGTAAGTAAGTAAGTATATTCTTTATTACACCATTAGCAAACGCACAATGGGACAGTAGCTAGAAGCATTGAATATAAAACATAGAAAAATAAAGATACACCAATAACTATCACAATCCAATGAGAAGCTATTGCGCAAGTAGAACAATTCGTCTGTCTAGGAGGGTTAATAAACGTAGATGGCAGCAACGAAAAAGATATACAAAGGAGAATTGGAGCGCGCTTCACAGGCATCTGGACAGTGGCGGCGATCTTGTTTGACAGGTGGGGGGGACATTCTTGAACTGATCTGGTCAAAAAAGAGTTTTGAACTGATCTGGTCCAAAAAAACGTCAAAAAATTTTTTCGCGCTCACGCGCGAACAAATTTCGTAACTCTAGCACAAAAAATTTGATGACCTTTTTTTGGGGTTTCTTCAAAATTTTGGGGGGTCCGATGCATGGCGTGTCCCCCCCACTCTTAAAGGTGGGGGGGTCTTGTCCCCCTCGACCCCCCCGGGATCGCCGCCCATGCATCTGGAATAATGAATAAGATATGGAGAAGTAAAGAATTAACAAAGAAAACCAAGAAAAAAATAATACGAGACGCTTATTAAACCGATTTTCCTATTAAGGATCCGAATGTTGGACAATGCGAAAGCAAGATGATAAAAGAATTTTTACACATCAATGAGTTGTCCGTGGAAGATCGCAGGGATTTCAAGACTGCAGAAAATAAGAAACGATAGGGCCTAACACAGAATCGTTAGGTATCCAAATAACTCTGCTAGACAATGTTGTTCAACAAAGACTCCGATGGTTTGGACAAGTAGAGAGAATGCCAGTTGACCGAATCCCACACAATGCACTACATGCAAAATTCAAAGGAAAAAACACAAAGACAGACCAAGACTATACGCTTGATAGATTACATAAATGAGAACATAACATCACTTGGACCAACAGTAAGAGGAACAATGAACTTGACAAATGACCGAGGACAATGGAGATAATTTATTCGTACCCATCGCCGCCAAATAGCTGGCGACGCCTGGCGTCAGGAACTGACGATGATGACGATGATGACAATGATGATGATGATGATGATGACGACGACGATGACGATGACGATGACGATGACGATGACGATGACGATGACGATGACGATGACGATGACGATGACGATGACGATGACGATGATGATGATGATGATGATGATGATGATGATGATGATGATGATGATGATGATGATGATGATGAATACGTCAGGGCTTGTTTTAACGTACAGTGATACACACAATGTGCAGCGATAACTTAATAAATGCAGAGGCTGTTTGTGCAGGAAATTAATTGTAATTCGTAATTATTTATGATTTTTATTTTTGAAAAAGTCATGTGTTTTGCAGTTCACTGGTAGAGTTTCATTTAGTAATGGACCTTGATATGAGCTGAAGACTAACTGCGCTGACATACTGTGTAATTTGCTTTTATCTACATACCTACATTTTGCATTGTTGTGAAGAACACCACAAAATACATGCAGAATTTCTTTTAAAAAATCACGAGCTGACCCCTGACCAGGGCCTTTGCCCCGGGACACCACTGGCCCCCAGACAGTGGCATATACCCAATATAGACTCGGTCTGCGACGCGCGCCATGTGCAGTGATAAATTTTCCTTAAAACATGTCCTGGAATACGTATGAATACACATAGGGTGTACGGAGGATTTTCGTAGGACACACACATGTGCACACACCCAGACTTACACGGCACGCGCGCGGACGCACGCTCAACGTGATCTACGCAAACACGTGTATATTTAAGAAGTCACACTAATCCCTGCCGTAGGTAATAACAGTAGATCAATGCTTAAAAATAGGCTACTGTAACTTTGCGGCTTATCCGCCTAGAATAAAATCCAGGCCTGACCATCCTCTAATCTCCCAGTATTTATAACAGCTGCTATTAATAGTTAATGGTCGTTATTTAGGTCGTTTTGTCTAATCAGGTCATTATTGCGCCAACTATTTCTGTCCCCAGATTAATTCTTAGCGCAGGATAAGACTGATACTGCCTGCTCGCTGATAGTTACAGTGCTGAGAGTGTATTGTCAATTTTTTTCTGCATTAGCGTAGAAGCTTAGCATTGGACGGAATCAGATGATTTGAAACCGCCTTCTATGCTGCTCCTCAGCTCATCCGTGGATGATCTTACTTAAAATGAATCAGTTCAATATGCAGGCTTTATAGAAAACTTCATTTGCTATGACACAAGGTCATTTAATGTTAGCTGGAGGAATGTAATTACACCGAGAATACTGTAAGGCCCGTGTTACAAGGAGAACTGTTGAAGACCTGTATTGCTTAATAGTAGGCCCTACAGAGAAATCTCATTTAAACAATTTGATCTATAGTGTTAACTATTTTTATAATTCATGAAGCCTAATACATTACAGACCAAATTTCTTTTTTTGCTATCAACTTTGCAGATATCACCCATTTGTTTTAAATTTCATCTTCACATTCCAAAAAAGTTTGCTTGTAAGTTGGCCGTCACAAGGGAAGTGCGAGGGGAAGCAAGCACACAAGCTTTCCTTTGCACTTTTGATAAAGATGGCGTTGGATGTGGTTGTTCCTATAAAGTCATCAAACTATATATGACATACACTTGTATATAGCATGGGTGTCACGACAAATGGTTCACGGACAAATGGTTCACCGACAAAAGGTTCACGACAAAAGGTTCACGGACAAATGGTTCACGATCTTCCAGCTTCTAGTTTGAGCTATATTTTCATAGATCTTCCAACTTCTAGTTTGAGCTATATTTTCATCGATCTTCCCGCTTCTAGTTTGAGCTACATTTTCATCATCGCTGATCCAGCTTCTAGTTTAAGCTATATTTTCATCGCTCTTCCAGCCTCTAGTTGCATGAAAATAGCCAAACATGCTTTTTCATATAGTCCAATGTAAAAGAGACACAAACTAGAGCTGGATGAGCGATGAAAATATAGTTCAAACTAGAAACTGGATGAGCGATGATGAAAATATAGCTCAAAATGGAAGCTGGAAGATCGTGAACCATTTGTCCGTGAACCATTTGTCCGTGAACCTTTTGTCGGTGAACCTTTTGTCGTGGAACCATAGCATGATAGGGCCTATGTAGGCTATGTTACGACTTGACTCAGAATTTTAGCATTAACTCTAAACAACCCACCCACCCACACCCACACACCCACACACCCGCCCCCTCCCCCACACACGCACACCCCCCATACCAATGTTTCCGTTAACTCCCAAATGGCCGTTTTCACGTCCGTAACAAAATTAATGTCCAAAACGTCTAAATTTTTCGGGCTAGGCGTAAATAAAATTTCAGTGGTGAGTTGCATACGTCCATTTGTTTATCATCGGACGTATACGCGCCAAGCACTAAGTACAGTACAGTGAACAATATACGACGCCCGTCCGCTTCGTTTCCCCGTGTTTAGGCGGCTTTAGACGGAACTATACACCGGCTGTTTCTAGGCTAATGACATCACTACATTTTTCTGTTTCTTTGTGCATTAGTACCTGTTTGTTTATGCATTAGTATATTGCTTCTTGTCGTATACAAACTTTAGTAGGAACTTCCAAATCCTGTCATAAATATTGATAATAAAGTATGTGATTTTATAGTCTCTTATGTCATATACGCCCATGGCAGTGTGATCGCCGTTAGAAATGAGCTACGTCCAAAATTCTAGGCCTAGACGTAAGTACGTCCTCTTTTTGAGCTCTAACGGAAAGGCTGCCCCACACACACGCCCCCACACACAATCAGGCACACACAAGCATGCATATACATACACATATACATAGATACATATACATATACATATTTACATTAACATATAGGCATACATATACATATATACAGAATTGTATATATGTATATATAGATATGTATATACATACATGCACACAAACATAAACACGCAAAAACACAATTCTGAGATTTGCAAAATTGAATTAAAAAGAATTTGGTTCCCAATATTCTAAATTATGATACAACCTTGTTGCTTAAGTTTTAAGGTTTCAAACTATAAAGAGAACTATATATATATATATATATATATATATATACATATATATATATATATATATATATATATATATATATATATATATATATATATACATATATATATATTATATACACATATGTTATATAATATAACAATCCATAATAAAGTATGAGTGTGAATTTAGCAGTTAGTAATGTTTTAGGTCTAATTTATTATGTCGTAAAGTACTTGAATGTAATGTATAAGGTATTCGAGTGTGTGTATACAATTATGATAGCGTGATCTGTAATCACTTATAAGCAGAAGCATAGGCTCGCGTGAAATGTGTGGCAGTTGATAGCAAAGATTGGTCCCCTGGGCGTTTGGTGGCCCATTAAATAATGCATGAAATAGCAGAAACAGACGCTGTTGAAGTTGGCTGTGTTTGAATATTAGAATAAACAGCCACATCATCCAACAGCTTTTAGCCTAATTCACGCGTCATGCACTGCGAAACTTGATCGGTTCACCGTATTGCGAAGATCAATCTTCTATACAAGAGCATCCACGCAGGCTATACGTTAATTGGGGTAGGATTAATTAAATTAGCTTTTCATCATATAATAATTATATTAGTGCTTTTGTTCAAGTATTTCTAGAGTATAGTATACTATAAATATAGGCTGCATCAGAGAAGCAAGCCTGTCGTGTTAGCCTATACTAACAATTGATTTTACGCGAAGAGTCCATCTATTGACGTTTTGAGCATTGTGATCACTGCTCTGTAGAAGTCATTGGATATTTGAGAGCATGGTTGTTTCTGCATAGACTACTGTAACGATCTTCCTAGCTCATCTTGTTTTATACTTCGGTTTCTTCTGGATCTGCCCTTTGTAACGCAGAAGTATTTTCGTGTATAGGCCTACTGCGTCTATGTGATGTCGTGATTTGGAATTAATCTATACATATAATATCCATAGAGCGTGTGTCTGTCGATAAACGCTACGTCACAAACGGTTTCTGTTCTATTGTGAAACAGAAACCGTTTGTGACGTCAGTACTGCGGTCTTGACGACGGCGATCAGAGCATTTTAACCAACGACACATATAGGCCTATATACACTGCCGTCATAATATGACGGGTAAATACTCTAGTAATATAATAAAAGAGAAAGTCACTGGTGAATTGAACTTGGACACTTCGACTAATGAATATTCATGAACAATGACGTCACTGTTTACAAATGACGATATTCCAACGCACGTTCGTTTCAAACTTAATTAATATACCGTAAACGCTGCTCTTTTAAACTAACGGATTTAAACGAGCTTAAACTAATTTACTTAGGTGGCGAACAGGCTGAAACGGTGGAGCTTAACGGGTTTTAACGGGTCAATTTACTTAGGCCATTAGTCTAACTGGGTCCGTGGTTTGTTATATAGTTCTAGATTTTTATGGCGAAAGGCTGAATTGAACGAGCTTAACGGCTTTAAACGGGTCGATTTACTTCGGCCGCGCATGTATTTTGATAACGGGCTAAGACTTCACAACACACTTTGCAGAATTTACCAAATGCTCAAAGAAATTGAGCAATCTACTAGGTAACCGGACAATTCGGCGCCGGACAGTTCGGTGCGGACAATCCGGCGCGGACAATTCGCCGCGGACAATTCGGCGCGAATATAAGTCGAACCAAACAATAATTATTGTTCTCTGATTTCCATCCGAGAAATAGCTGTAACCGCAGCGTTAAATATGCGGATGACACCCATCTGTTGGTTGATTGGCAACCATTTAGTGAACTGAAGTTGCTTTCTGACAGCTTGCATTACTAATAAATGAAAAGTGATTGATTGATTGGCAAGGGGGGCTTTTAGTCCCCCGTGCTCGCACTGCTATTAGACAGTGTCGGGCCTTTTCGGTTGTAGGGCCCTCCATCTGGCAGTGATGTTATCGTTAACGAAAACGAAATAAAAACGAAAAAGAAAAGTCAATCGTTAACGAAAACGAAAACTAAAACGAAAAGATTTCAGAAATGGAAACGAAATAAAAACGAAAACGAAAAAGATTTTGGAAACGAAAACTAAATAAAAACGAAAAAGAATGGATGTAAAACTAATAAAAACTAAAACGAAAATGATTTTTGGAACGAAAAGTATTGAAAATTCAACCATGTATTTTATTAAAAACAAGATTCGAAAATGAAAATCCAACCAAGGCGGCCCATTTCCTTTATTAAATTATCGGCGCGGCAGTTGAACGGCGCATGTCTACATATCTAAAATTATTCCTGTTTGCGGTCTACAATTTCTGTCAATTTGTGGGTGCATGTTTACGAAATTTGTTATTAATAATGAGTCTAGTAAAGCTTTTATCCGGTAGGATACGCGAAAGTATTGTATGGGATTACTTTATATATGAAGAAGATAACGACAAAAGCCGATGTACAGTTCTGAATGACAAACTAGAACCGTGTGGTGTTCGCATAGCTGGTACGTATACCTACGCAATTTACGCATCATACTCGCTACTTTTTCCGCATCCGTCTTTTGGCTACACACCCTTACTTTAGTACGTGAAAATATAGTAATCACAATAAGAAACATATTTTTTAATTTTTTATTGCAGGTAAAAATCCAACAAATCTTAAAACGCACCTAGGTCATAACCATGCCGAGGTTCACACACTCTTAAATTCAAAGGAAGGTAGAAACAAGAGAACACAGTTTGAGCGTAAAGTGGAGGATAGGGAGAGCCCGTCAATGCAGACTCTGGATGCCTGCATTTCAAGAAAAGAACCTCATACACGACTGATTCTACAGAATATATTAAGCGATTAGAGTCTATAACCAACTTTATCATAACCATAACCATAACCACCAGTTTATTGGTCCATCAACACGTTTACAGTACACGTTATACATAAATCGTCTTACACTATGAATGCTCGGATGGGCAAAACTGGGGCACCTGAAGGGACCTAAGTCCCGCTAATAAGGGACTCAAGTAATTTCTTCATCAAAGGTAAGCTAACCTACTTTTTCAGAACTTACATTTAAAGTAAAATTATGTGAAAAACGAAAACTAAAACTAAAATGATTTGAAAAACGAAAACTAAAATGATTTGGTTTTGAGAAACTGAAACTAAACTAAAACTAAAATGATTTCAGGAATAGAAACGAAATAGAAACGAAAATGATTGAAAACTAAAAAACTAAAACTAAAACTAAATAGAAATGATTGACACCTGACAGAAATAGAAACTAAAACTAAAATGATTTTAGGAACGAAAATAACACTGCCATCTGTGTTATATTACCTGTTATATTACCTGTTAGATTATTTCTTAGATTACCTGTTAGATGCCTAGATTACCTGTTATAGCATGATCAGACCCATTTGTAATTTAACTTTGAATAAAAACTTTAAATAATATATTCTACTAATTGTCTGCGATGAATTGTCCGCGCCGAATTATCCTAGAACCATCTAGTATCTACTATCCAAAATGGAGCGCGAACAAATAGAACTCGGAATGGCCTACCTTTAAACCTGCGCTTGCTGCCACTGTTAAACTCGCCTGCTTTTTGTAAGTCCCTCAAGTCTCATTTCTTTAGCTGTGGCTGAGCTGGGAGCTCCTCTGAGTAGGTACCAGGTATCTTTAAGAGGCGCTATATCAAGTCCGTAGAATGAATGAATGAATGAATGAATGACGAAGAAATGCTGCTCTTTTTCCCTCAGACATCTGGGATTGCTACGAAGCAGTCCGTCAAGATAATCCTCGCACTAACAACAACGCAGTCGACGGTTGGCATAATGCATTTGCACGGTCAGCTCAAATCGCTCACCAACTCTGCCGCGATTAGTAGTCAGTAGTCAGACTACAACAGGAACAGAATATCAATCGAATGAACGTCGAGCGTCTAATTGCCGGAGAAGAACCTCCTCTGAGGAAGAAGAACTTCCTCTGAGGAAGAAGATATATAGGAAACTGGATTGTCGGTTGCGGAGTACGGAACCGTGCACGGTGCATGCATTGCTTACTGGCGCGGATGCAGCCACAACATTAACTTACTAGATTCACTAATCACGTATAATTACGTTTTTCTGAAAACCCTTGGACTTTTCATTCGTGACTTTTTTTTATTATGCACAATAGTGTGGCCTTAGATAACCTGTTAGATTACCTGTTATATTACCTGTTAGATTATTTCTTAGATTACCTGTTAGATGCCTAGATTACCTGTTATAGCATGATCAGACCCATTTGTAATTTAACTTTGAATAAAAACTTTAAATAATATATTCTACTAATTGTCTGCGATGAATTGTCCGCGCCGAATTATCCTAGAACCATCTAGTATCTACTATCCAAAATGGAGCGCGAACAAATAGAACTCGGACAACAATCATTAAATTGCAATATTCAGCGGTCCAAACGGCTGTTCGCGATCGGTTTAATCCGCAATTTAGCTCAGGATGACTTTGCTCATTCAAGATCTAAGAATCCACACGAGTTGACAGTTTTCATCAAAAGACGCTAATCTTCAAAAAAAACATTTTACACAAAATATTTGTTAGAGTAAGATTTTCTCAAATTTTTAAACCATGAAGGACATTGAAGGTCATAGTAAATTTCAATCACACTGGAAAATACATTTTCAAATTGTTTTAAGCCGTCTTGGGACGGGCAAACAACTGTCGCAAAATTTGCGAGTTCCCTCCTTTTCTGTTTATTTGGGCTGGCACTTTATTTGGCTGATGTTGCTCTGTTACTGTGTTGGCTGAGTTTTGGCTGAAACGGGCCATTATTACCTTATGGCGAACACTGTATTTGCCGCCGATGTGTGTGGCCGCCTTTCTTTAAAACTGTTTAGATCGAGTAATATTAGAATTATTATGTATTTGCGCCAGCTGACTTTTCGGCAGCTCTAGTCTGCGGTGGCTGCTCTGGCTGTTAAATTGTTTCGCCAAGGGGGTTTTGCCTGAAGCCTTTCTGGCTAACGTTCTTTTGGTGGCGATTATGGGTTTGATAAGATTTATTAGAGTGGCTGGATTTCACCAGTTCGCCTAGGACAGTTTTTGTTCGCCCATAGTGGAAATCGTCGCCATGTACTTGTATAAATAGCCCTGGCATTGTGAAGCAGTCGTCTTCTTCTCGGCATTCTCGTGCAGTAGTTTGATGCGTTCATTGTTTGTACAGTTTTCGAGAGAAGAAGAATCTCAGTTGTCGACATTTGTAAATTGTAAACTACGGTGATAATAAAAGACGTTGAATTGCAGCAAGAACAGTCTTTTCTTCTGTTAAGTCTTTGGCAAACAGCTGAAGCCGAGTCCTACGGACATCACCGACGGTCGTGAGGCATCCTGAAGTCGCGACACGCACCGTCGGCTGCCTTGGTGAAACACTTGACAGAAATCTGGTCCCCTGAAAGTAGTTTTCGCGACACAACTAGTAATAAATAAAAATGTAAACGAATATATTATAGCCTGCCTATGTATTTAGGCTACTAGTATTTCCGTTCCTATAGAACGTCAGGTTCAGATGCCGAGCCTGTCGACATTATAATCCGTAGCTATATACTACGATATGTAAAAAACGAGTTTACGACTGATAATAAAAAGATGCTTGACTCGGCTTAACAGGGCTCTCTGTCTTTGTCCCTGACATTCGAGGACTTGTAAAGGCGGACGGAAGTGGCGGCCATGACTTTGGCGGAGAACGGTAACGAACGCTGGACGTTGACCGAGGCCTGTGTTGGTCTTTTTGATGGTCTTCAGATTAAACGTTCTCTTGGGAACGGCGGAATGGCCATTATAATGTATGAAGCCGTGGCTTAGGTGCATGATCGCCGTCCCTTGGGAGACACTAAAGCACGAACCAGACGCCATAATGACGTGCTAGTGACGTCATTAACACGTCATTATCGCTGCGACGGCGCAGAATCGTGTGAGGTTTCTGCGGTCAAATCATAACTTTTTACCGATGGCTGTCATAACAAAGAAGGTTAAGTTCAGACAGGACTGGATTATCCACTAGGCAAACAATGGCATGCTCAGCAGAAATATACTGTTACTAACTCACTTCGCTCTTTGCTGATACATGTACTTCGCCATATATACGCGCGGTGAAAGCTAATGAAGCTATACTGCAGTCACGTAAATTCAGTAGATAAAGTTCTGGACAAAAAACTGGACATCAAACTGGTCGGTAACCGTGAATTATGCGAATATCCACCACATAAAACGTAATCAAGATGACTTCAGATAGATCTGATAAGTGTCTAAGTGCATGGAAAACTCTTCAGATCCCCTCCATCTTTAAGGGAGCTACTTTGCGGGAGTGGAGATGACGGAGGGTAGGGATGACCCCACCTAACATTGGGCCTAGGTGCCCCTATAGTCTTTATTCAGGACCTCGTAGCCAGTGTTGTATGGTAACGAAGTAAAAGTAACGCGTTATTGTACTTAAGTAAAAGTTTCAGTAGGCCTCCATTTAGGCCTAAGCTTACTTGTAGCGCAGTATCACAATAAGGAAAGTCTTTAATTAAGTAAAATTTAACCCATTTTCAGTACCTTGACCGTGTTACAATTTCCGTAATAGTCGTTAAAATGTTCATTACTAAAAATTGCCCTATAACATTTTGTTAAAGGGCGAAGTTGAAGGGAGCTAATATAAATTTGTATAGGCCTACAGCGCGTGATTGGAAATCTATTCATACTCTGGTAACTTCCAACTGTGACCAATAGAACACGCGACTCGTGGCGGTAATTCCTGTGCAGCTTGGAAAATAAGTGCGAAATTCTCTTAAATAGAAGTCAACATATTTGCACTTTTATTCATTTAATCTATAAATTTTCTTTCAATTCATAATGAGTGAATCTGTTGACAATTTGGAACATTCATGGCCATATTCAGGGCATAGGAGGAATTACTGTGACCTTGGTTTGCAATTGCCTGCTTGTGATCGCCCAAGTACACTGAATGTCGCGCATTCATCAATTCGCCATCCCTAAGCTGAAGAAAGATGTTGAGAGAATGCATGTTCAGCAGAACTATTTATTAGATTGAACAATTCCACTGCCGGTTTAACAATGAACCATAAACACATTCAATTGAATAACTGTAAATAACAAGCATTTTAAGAATTTGGTCTTCTTTAGTCTTAAAGTAAATAAGTGAATCGAATTATAGAAACTAGACTCAGTACTTTTACTGTTTATTTTAAAAGTGGGCCTATTTGGAAGAACTTTTTCACTTTCACGAACGTAAAATTTTTGATGAGTGCTTTACTCATACTTAGGTATGTAAAGTCTTGTTAACGTTTACTTTCACTTAAGTACATTCGCCCAGTGTGAGAATTGTAGAAAAAAGACTGGGGGTCAGACTTTGATGAGTTTGATCCATGTGGAGTTTAATATTTTATCCGTGTTTTGCAAAAAAACTATGCGTCACAAAGGGCAGATTAAGAAGAAACCGAAGTATAAAAACGATGAGTTTGGAAGATCGTTACAGTAGCTATAAAAAAAACGGAGTTAGGCCAATAGTAAGTCTCTATAGACACACAGGGCCGCCGACAGAAATTCCGGGCCCCTAGGCAGAGCGGTCGCGGGCCCCTAGGTAGAACAGTCACGGGCTCCTAGGCAGAGCATTTACGGGCCTCTAAACTATCTTTAGGTTAGCTGTAACCCGTGAAAAATCACGGTATATAAAAACAATTATTATTATTGCAGTGATAAGAATAACGTCATATTATAGGCCTATAGCCGTCGTCAAGACAACCGTCGCCAAGGCGGCAGTATAGTGACGTCACAATAGTGTTTGTTACGGGACAGACAGACAGACAGACGTACAACGGTTATTATGTAAGTTAACTAGCTGTAACCCGTGAAAAATCACGGTATATAAAACAATTATTGCAGTGATAACAATTAGGCTTAATAGAGTATTAGCCCGTTATATTATGACGTCATATTATAGGCCTATAGTCGTTGTCAAGACAGCCGTTGCCAGGGCGGCAGTATAGTGACGTCACAATAGTGTTTGTTACGGGACAGACAGACAGACAGACAGACAGACGTAGGCCTACATCGGTTATTATGTTGTTTGATAATATCGTAGGGTCGTACGAAAATAAAAAAAAACACACAAATTGAAACAATAAAAGTGCGTGTACGACCGTACGATATTATATTTATATAAAAAAAGTATATATATTTACAACTATGATTTATTCACATGCTTGAAGTTTAAACTGATTGTAGTTAAGCTTCAGATAATATATTTTAAAAGGCATAAATCATGAACTTTGTATAACTGATCATAATATTTTTCATAAGTTGATTGCGGGCCCGGCCCGGGCCCCTAAAAAGTCGCCGGGCCCCTGGGCATTTGCCCCCCTCTGCCCCCCCTCTCGACGGGCCTGTAGACACATGTTTTCAAAGGTGTTCGGAGTTCTCATAAATCGTCATATATTTAGAAATTATCTGTCTATTTCCAAGTTTCTGACTGTCGCTAAAATATAGATATCACACTTTAACCAAGGCGATCATTGAAAGCTTGATGCATGTAGATGTTAACAACGTCATAATAGCCTAACAATCGTTTTCATAGTGATAATAACGCGTCATATAGTGACGTCACAGTTACTTAACCGCCAGGTTTAAGATATTTGAGTAAATCGCCAGTAAAAGAGTTAGTAAAGTTTTGTGTTTGTCGCTTTCAAACGTTCGCTGAGTATAGAAAAATCATGTAGTTGTCGGGTCTCATCGGTAGAATCTGCGCACATTCTGAAACCTTTCTTAACTCAGAGTCAGAGTTTTTAACTTTTTGCGCTCGTTTGTTATTTTTGCAGGCGTTTCCAGCTCGTGATAAAGCTCAGAGAGACGAAGAATTTAGATTTTCCGGCCTAACAGCTACCAGTTTGGTCTTGTTGTGAGTTTGAAGTCGCGTCAGTGCAGAACGGTGACCTTTCCATCTGCGTCGGTCACAGCCGGGAATTCCGTAAACACTTGGAACTTGGAATGAGTCTACCACGACGAATGAAGCAATTAATTTCCTTGGGATGCAAAATCCTGTGGGTTGCAGCTGGTGCTGAATTCAACCTGAAGCAATGGAGCTGCGTTCAGGTCACCATGTCTATTCGAGCAGCGTGAATGCTTATAATTTGACAATCCTACCGTCCGGTCGCCCCCTAAAGAAGATCTTGTTTGGCGTTACCGAGTTTTGCGGGCATTTCGCCACGATATACATACATACATACATACATACATGCATTCATATATACATACATACATACATACATACATACATACATACATACATACATACATACATACATACATACATACATACATACATGCATGCATGAATAATAGGGCTGTTAACGATTAAATTTATTTTAATAGTTAACTATTTAAGACTTAACGATAAATTAATAGGTAATTGTGATTAAATGTATTCCCCAATAATTAATGACGAATATAAAATTAACACTATCATTATTTATCTTTTATTAGTATTATTACTAGCTAGTAGTTATTTAGTAGTTACTAGTTAGTAGTTATTTAGTAGTTACTTGTTCATATCAGTAGTCTTGTTTACGTTTTTTCGTTTCAAATGTCTTTTATCAGCCAATTACGTAAACAAACCAGCATGTCAACGCCGCAAGTTTCTAGTGAGCAACATGTTTTGTTGACAATATAACGGGCGGTGTCGGATGTTTTAATCACATCGGCTGTAATACCGGTGCACCTTATCGAATACAACAAGCGGTAGACGATTAATCGTTAAAAATAAATTTAATCGTTAAAATTAATCAACGAGTAATCGATTAAATTAATCGTTAACTTCAGCAGCCCTAAAACATACGTATAAATACACACATACGTATACATACACACATACGTATACATACATACATACATACATACATACATACATACATACATACATACATACGTACATATATCGAGCGCATCTGAATGGTCTATACCGTGAGAGGCGCTTTATAAATGCCCATATACAATACAATATACAATACATACATACGTATACATGCATAGTATACATACATATAGGCCTATAAATGCAACATATATACATACATACATACATACATACATACATACATACATACATATACATACATAAATATATACAACATGCATACATACATACATACATACATACATACTGTACATACATACCTACATACATACATACATACATACATACATACATACATACATACATACATACATACATACATACATACATACATACATACATACATACATACATACATACATACATACATACATACATACATACATACATATGAAAATGATGATGGGCAGAACAGGACGTCACGATAAGAACGTAGTAACTGAATGCATTAATTCCGCCTAAAGTCGCAGCAATCCTTCCAACCATTGCTGTTTAATTAACAAGAAACTCCAGACGAAAACGTTCACAGCAAATCCTGAGTAGACCCGTCACCGATGCCCTCGTAAAGCGACCGATTCCGGAAAAGAGTCTTGAGTTTCAATCGGGAATTCAGGATATAAGCGTATATATAGGATCCATCTCGCCCCTAGTTCCCCTACGCGCGCTCTTGTTGACCGACGTCTGTTTTCAAGGGTTTATCTCGAATCTGGTCTTTCTGTAGAAGAAGTTAGATTTTCCGGCCTAGCAGCAGCTACCAGTTTGGTCTTAATGTGAGTTTGACAGTCGACCTCGTGTCAGTGCTTCACGGTAACCTCTCCATCTGCGTCGGTCACAGCCGGGAATTCCGTAAACACTTCGGAATTTTAGGGTAAAATTGATCCTAAACTGCAACTGTTAGTTCTGAGGTTTTCCGAGTGTTGTGCACATCAGCCCCTACCACCACCAGTTGACCCCTACCCTCGATGACTGAACCTCGTCTTTCGTCAAATTTCCACGTAACCCCGAACCCTCCTTTGACGTTGAAGTCCTCGTACGAAACGATTCGTTTCGAAGCCGGTTTAAGATGAATGTTGAGTCCATTTTGGCAGCGGGGTTGCTCCTTGGGTTGTGTATTCTGTACGTCTGTCCTCTCGCTAACACCCTCCTCCTCAAGACACCCCCCTTCGTTTCTCACAACTGTCGCGGGGTATCGGAGGTCGCTCGCGGATGAAGTTCCTTCGATGAAAACTTTATCCCTTTTTAGATTTTCTTCAGAGTTTCTTATATCATCGATTTTGGATGACAGGGTCTCGGTATGCGGCCCATCATCTCTATAGACCCTTGCACCTTCCGCCTCCACCCACTGAGGGCTGCATTTGCCGTTGTCCGGGTACTTGAGTCTGCATCCTTTAGGTTCCGGTGCGAAGCGTACCTGGTCCGTAGTGGGTTCCGGGGAACCGAAACGACGGAGCAACGTGTTCTGAAGTCCCGGAAACTTTAGTGCGTACTGGGCACACTTCCGTCGCACGCAATTCCGGAAGGACTGCTGCAACATCCGGTTCCTAACGCCATAGACGACCGCGTTCACCGTCGGTGACGTCACCAACAGAAGGTCGGCAAGTGCAACCGTAAGAGGATGCAGTCGGGAACCGTAGAGACTTGCGGCGAACGAGGTGACGCCGTAGGGAGCGTAGCAGAACAGGAATGCCCCGAGAAAGACGCAGACGGTCCGAAGCGCCTTGCGACTGCGGGTGCTCACCTGGTTCGAGGTCCGACGGGCGTTTTCGTGGGTGATGGGAACGCCGACGCTGAGGGTTATCACTCGGACCATGGCCGCCATGACTGCAATCCGCTTCTTCTGCCAACGAGCGATCCGAAAGATGTGGCAGTAGCAGTAGGCGAGAAAGACCAGCGGCAGGCAGAAGGTCTCCACCGACAAGAAGAGCGAGTACCACGCCACTCTTGACTGGTCCAGCGAAGCACTACACAAACCCGTCCTCGCGTCGTAGAAGTATCCCGAGCAGGTACGGGGAACGTGCTCCGTATGGTTCCCTGCGGGTACCGAGTCCGTAACGCCCGTAGTCAGAGAAGAGCTGGCAGCACAGAGCAGGAATGGAAAAGCGCCGGTCAGAAGTCCTGCGATCCAGATCGCCCCGAGGCAGGCGGACACCGGAAGTAGTTCGGCTGTGGGAGAGTGGCGCATTGGAGAGGCGATCGTACGGTACTTATCCCAACCGAGCGAGGCGATGGTCCAGACGGTAGCGTGGGTCATGAGTGTCCGACCGAGGGCATAGGCATCGCACAGTTCGTCCCACCAGCCGTACAACCCAGACACCGCCGGAAACGGAAGCAGAATGATGCACCAGACGATATCGACCGCCGCCAGGTGGCAGTGCAGTACATTGACGACCTTGCCACGCAGCTTCCGGTTAGCCAGCACGGCGAAAACGATAAAAGAATTGAACCCGAGGCCAAGTGTTGCGGCAACGGCGATTACCACTCCCCTTGCGACGCTCGCCAGATACCAATAATCCAGTCGCGATTCACTACTTCCGGTCTGCTTCTCAGGACCGGAAATGCTCAGAACGGAAACGGTCCAGACGCTTCGTGGCTCGGCACACGAGACGTTCCAGTTCCGTACGAGGATGCTCTCCATGATGGTCGAACGTACCGTAGGTCTCAGGGCGAAACCGAAGGTGGACCTGGAGAAAGAGTTGAGCAGGCGGACCGGAAACGGAAATGCCCTGCTGATCCAGACAAATCCCGGTCGCTAACGAAGAACTGCCTTCAAGCAGCCTTCTTGTTGCCGGCACAAAGAAAACTCTGGTCGAGCGTCGTTGTCGTATATCATTGATAGGGCGTAGACCGGGCACGGGAGGCAAAGAGGGAGGCCAATGCGGACGCAGTAGGAGGTGGAGGGGGCCGATGCGTGGACGCGGCTCATATACATGCGCTGGCTGCTGCCGCCGGTTGAAGGCTTTCCGGTCGTTTGGGTCCTTTACGATAAGCCCCGGCTGAAAAACACTGCTGTCTCTGTTCGCTGTCCCACTCTCTCC
>OY744615.1:29504842-29547342 GCA_963556255.1 Allolobophora icterica | reverse complement strand
TTATGTTACGCGCCTAGAAATCCTTCGTTCTAATGAATCGGAGACATATGGACGTACACACAAACATATATACATACATACAAACATACATACATATAAACATACATACTTACATACATACATACAAACATACATACAAACATACATATATCAATCAATCAATCAATCAATCAATATGTTTATTGCGACCAACAACCAATTTACAGCAAGGATAGGATTCGTGTACAATTAGTTCGTTACATGTTTCCAGCGTAATTATACACAGCGAAATTATACACAGTATTATACACAGCAAAATTATACACAGCGAAATTATACACAGTATTGATACCAAAATAGTCATTGGTGGCAAGGGTGGTCCCAAAGGGATACTACTCCCGCACCCATACAAATCAAATACCAATCCAGATTAGATGGCTAATCGGGAAAAAGAAAGGAAGAAGAAAAGAAAAAGAAAGAGAAAGTCTCCCCCTATAATTCATGGACGGTTCAAACCTTACCAGTAGACAAGATATGCAGGAGGAGGAGACTTGCACAGTAATCTAACTTAACTAGTCTTAACTAGGAATTCTTAATTAGGCGGCTCTACAAACATTCATACATATACAAACATACATACATACAAACATACATACATACAAACATTCATGTATACAAACATACATACATACATACAAACATACATACATACAAACATACATACATGCATGCATGCATACATACATACATACATACAAACATACATACATACATACAAACATACATACATACATACATACATACAAACATACATATATACAAACATACATACAAACATACATACATACATACAAACATACATACATGCATACATACATTGGGCTCCTAATATTCGGTTGTCTCCTGTGCAATCCGTCCTAACCGCTGGAGCTGGACTTATTGCCCGCTTACCACGTTACTCACACATATTATGCAAAATGAACTTCACTGGCTCCCTGTCCCGTTTCGTATTAGATACAAGGTCCTCCTTCTGGTGACTAGATCCCAGCTGGGCTTAGCGCCTAAATACCTTTTTGAACTGATGAGCAAACCAATCTCTTCACCCTCCTCTCGCCCCCTTTGTTCTGCTGACAGATTGGACTTGCTTGTACGTCGGTCGCGAACCTGATTAACTCAGCATCCGGCCTATACTCCCATGTATCCTACACTCCTCCATGTATCCTATGCAGTCTTGTTGTCAAGACCTCAAACCTCAAGACCAAGACCAAGACCAAGACCTTGAACCTCAAGACCAAGACCAAGACCAAGACCTTGAACCTCAAGACCAAGACCAAGACCAAGACCTTGAACCTCAAGACCAAGACCGAGACCAAGACCCAAAAAATCACAATCGTATCCAGACTTCTATTCCGTATACTAAAAATTGTCCAGTCGGACAACTCGTTATTTTAATGAAAACATGAGTTTTTCTTTTATTCAAGCAAAACAACTCTAAATGGAGACTGCAGAGAATTCCGAATTCGTATTTACAAAAGTCCTTCATGCGAAATGTTATTCCAAATGCCTGTTGAATTTTATAAAAACCAATTTGCTCGGAATTTTCTGACCAAGACGTGACCACAGTGGGCCTCATAAAAATTCTGCCATGTGAAAAAACACGGTCTACAAGTGCTGAAATCGCTAGCACACAAAGCAGCTTTTCAAGAACCGGATGTAAATGTACAAATTAATCATGAGTCTGTTTTTAAATCATTCCATGGTAAATAACCGGAAGTCAAAATAATTGTCCAAAACAACAGTGAAGCCTCATTCACACCGTGTAAATACTAAAGCAATATCTGTATGAGTAATTGTTGGATAAATTTTTAAAATTCTTGCCGTTTGTTAAAATTAATGACTGTTCATATTGACAAAAGTCTTGGTCTTGGTCTTGCAAAACCAAGACCAAGACTTTGAACCTCAAGACCAAGACCAAGACCAAGACCTTGAACCTCAAGACCAAGACCAAGACCAAGACCTTGAACCTCAAGACCAAGACGAAGACCAAGACTTTTAAAAACTAACTCGAGTGCACTCGAGACCAAGACCTTGGTCTCGAGGACAACAAGACTGATCCTATGGAGCATGTATGTACACAGGCGTGACTTTAATGGTGACGGTGGTGTCCGGTCACTAACAATTATTTGCCCTGTAGGCCTACTTAAATATTTGTTGCCACATGAGAGCGTTATTTTCGTTTGAAGCAAGTTCAAACACCGACGGTTGACGTTTCGTTGGATGTCAAATGATTCACTTAAGCGAAGGTTGTTTATTCCTATCGTGGTTTCGGCGTCGTCAGCATAAAATATATTAACAGTTGTGAACAGAACGTAAACATGCACTTTGTGATCTGCGATTGATCTTAAAGCGGCTAACAAAGCATACTAAATTAGCATACAAGGGAAGGAGTTCAAGGAGAGGAAGAGATAAGGTAGAGGGGAAGGAGAAGGGAAGGGGAGTGAGGAGGGGATTGGTTACAACTACTTTGTGGTACAAAGTTACGCCCTTGGCTGTGCATCAGTACCGATGGAAGTAAGTTCAGGTCGGAGTATTTGTTTTAATTCACGCTACCTATGTACATTGTGCCCGTGTGCCATGGCACATGGGACCAGTCTTGTTGTCAAGACCTTACACCTCAAGACCAAGACCAAGACCAAGACCTTGAACCTCAAGACCAAGACCAAGACCTTGAACCTCAAGACCAAGACCTTGAACCTCAAGACCAAGACCGAGACCAAGACCCAAAAAAATCACAGTCGTATCCCGACTTCTATTCCTTACTAAAAATTGTCCAGTCGGACTACTCGTTATTTTAATGAAAACATGAGTTTTTTCTTTTATTCAAGCAAAGCAACTCTAAATGGAGACTGCCGAGAATTCCGAATTCGTATTTACAAAGTCCTTCATGCGAAATGTTATTCCAAATGCCTGTTGAATTTTATAAAAACCAATTTGATCAGAATTTTCTGACCAAGACGTGAACTGCGGGGCCTCAAAAAAAATTCTGCCATGTGAAAAACACACGGTCTATATACAAGTGTTGAAATCGCTAGCACACTGTTACACACAAAGCAGCTTTTCAAGTACCGGATGTAAATGTACAAATTAATCATGAGTCTGTTTTTAAATCATTCCATGGTAAATAACCGGAGGTCAAAATAATTGTCCAAAACAACAGTGAAGCCTCATTCACACCGTGTAAATACTAAAGCAATAACTGTATGAGTAATTATTGGATAAATTTTTAAAATTCTTGCCGTTTGTTAAAATTAATGACTGTTCACATTGACAAAAGTCTTGGTCTTGCAAAACCAAGACCAAGACTTTGAACCTCAAGACCAAGACCTTGAACCTCAAGACCAAGACCAAGACCTTTGGTCTCAAGACCAAGACCAAGACTTTTAAAAACGAACTCGAGTGCACTCGAGACCAAGACCTTGGTCTCGAGGACAACAAGACTGCATGGGCCCCTCTGGTTTCAGGCGCCTGGCCCATAGGGGCAGACATGAATTAATTATAGTTCAATACACAAAAAGTTCTAAATATGTAAACTCCCATAGCGATCATTAAAACACCATTGACAATGATGTCGCCACAATCACAGCATAGGGCCTATATATATCAAACTTAAAACACTTAAAAATAACAGCAGCGCCGTTTGAGGCATGTCATTACTATTAACATTCTTACTGTTATTTATATTATTTTTTAGTAAGCCTTATTTATATGCAGGACATAATTCGTCTCATGCATGCTTTTTATGGGCCAGGGAGGGTGTTGTGTCCTTGCATGATTGGAATGGCAATACCCCCACCCACCCAAATGGTCCCAGTTCGACTCTGCTATGGATCACTGGATCAGTCCTTTATGCACAAGTAAACACACAGTCATATTTAAAAGAAGAAGAATGTAGGCCTAAAGCGTGCGATATAAAGTCGCTGCCTATCGAAGTTAAGCTTCAGGCTCTCTCTCTCCCTGATGGGATGCTCAATGATAGGTCAATGATAGGTCACTTGATTGCGATCTTTATACCGTAAGGATCAGTTTCACCCACATCCCCCAACCCACAGCAAGCTCCAATCGCTCACGCATAGATTTCCATTCAAAAGCGAGTTTCATTAAGGGATACGCACAGCCATACACACACATATTTAAATATATATATATATATATATATATATATATTTAAATATGTGTGTATCCATGTATCATTGTGTGTGTGTGTGTGTGTGTGTGTGTGTGTGTGTGTGTGTGTGTGTGTGTGTGTGTGTGTGTGTGTGTGTGTGTGTGTGTGTGTGTGTGTGTGTGTGTGTGTGTGTGTGTGTGTGTGTGTGTGTGTGTGTGTGTGTGTGTGTGTGTGTGTGTGTGTGTGTGTGTGTGTGTGTGTGTGTGTGTGTGTGTGTGTGTGTGTGTGTGTGTGTGTGTGTGTGTGTGATATGTACTGTCTGCCCGCAAGACAAAACTCGATGACGTTACATTCAAACAAGTGTTTAGAGCGGCTGGCAGTTCCGTTGAATCGCCTGTATTTATTGATAGGAATAAACGCTATCTTCCTCAGCCCCATTCCCACTGAAGCACAGACACTTAACGATTCAAGCGCTTTTCTTTTTTCCTGAAAAACGACAATCTTTTCATAATTGCGGACCACAGCCTAGAGGTCATTGTAATATCTGCTATTATCGCTCGCCCTTAGCGACGCAAGTCTCAAAAGGCGGCCGACACTTTGAACGCACTGCTACGCAAGAAAAACAGTGGTAACGAATTTTATCAATTACCGTTATCGGCCTAGTTTGTTCTACAGATTGCAGGGTTCAATGCTCGGTCGCCAGATTTAAAATATCGTCCAGAACCGTGTTCTGCTAAATCTCTAGCGAAACTTTTTAAGCACGATCTTATTTCACAGAACGCAGACATTATCTGATGGCCGTAGTATTACTTGTTTGCAACTACTCTGCATTTAAGGAAACCCAAGGTTAACGCCCGTTATAACCTCAGGGCCTATATAATTATTAGGGACAGTAGAAAATCACGGTAAAAAAATGCCAAAAACACGGCATACTTTTAAAAAAATCGCGAAAAACACGGCAAAAACACGGCATCAAAATTTCACAGTTTTCTTGTAACACATTATATGTTTAGCTTTCATATTCATTGTTCATTGACAAATTGATAAATACTTTCGACTGTGCAAAACTTTAAACTGCCACAACCCAAAAAAATTGCAACAAACACGGCACTTTTTTACGAAAACACGACTACTGAGTAGTGAGTAAGTAAGCCTTCATAAATACTTTCGCCTGTGCAAAACTTTAAACTGCCACAACGACAACAAAATTGCAACAAACACGGCATTTTTTACGAAAACACGGCAAATGTCAAAAATCACGGAAAACACGGCAAATGCCGAAAAACACGGCTTCCGTGTTTGCCGTGTTTTCGTGATTTTCTACTGTCCCTAATAATTATACATGCACTCATATACATATGCATATATATATTATATGCATATATATATATATATATATATATATATACCAAGCTTTTTATGGTATAATGGCCTACACAGAACTGGATGACTTTTGCCTTAAGAGGACGCTAATACCGTAGGCCTACTGTATCCAGTTTTGTAGAAAGGTTTTTGGGGGCCCTTGTGCAGAGCTTCGATGATGGGCTCCTTGAACCCCTTCGATATGAAAAAAACCGCTGTGCAAACAACGCTTTTTTAAATAAACAACATTAATGGTCATGATTCATATTTAAAATCTGTGTGAAATATACAAATTGTCAAAACGATGTGTACTTGCTAATCATTGTATAAATTTGACTGACTGTTACACACTTGTATTAGGGCTACCTTGTTAGCGGAACCTGAGGTTCCTTAGGGTATTACCCTTTGTCACTGAAACTGTACATGTTTTTTTGCAATATGCAAACATTGCTTATTTTGAAATGATGCGGTGAATAAAAAAATTGATTGATTGATTGATTGATTGATTGATTGGCGCTTTTGCGATATTTGCTTATTTTGCACCATGAGAAATATGCAAATATCATAAATCGCACCCAATTAAATAATAATTAAATAATTACATTTCAGTTATTTTCTGCGATTTAATTTTTTATAAAAATTGTTTTTTATTTCTCCAGGCTAGCATTAAAAATTGAACTAGGCCTAGAGATAATTAATCTACACACATTGGAATTTGTTCCATCTGCTATGACTGCTAAAATATGAATTATCCACACTTAAATTCTGTCAAATTGTGAAACAGTTGGGTTGGTTGGTAAAAATAACGAAACAGTTTAACAAATTAGACAAGTCCTTAGTTTACGGTAGCCTAAACAGAAGAATCCTAAAATTCCGAGAAGTTAAAATGTTCGTTTGCGCGCCTTGTCTTGCACAAAAATAGGGCCTATCTACTACTATTGAAGTGTCAAGATTTCTGGCATGTTTATTTCCTACTGACAAGATTGCCAAGTCGCTCAGCTGCTCTTCTGACATTGTACTTTGTATACAGATAGTTCTTTTTATTAGCTACAATTTTGAAAGTGATCGTTCACATGGCGCAACAGGGTCACAGGCAAAGTCAACAGGAACATGTAGGCAGTGCAGACATCGCTGAATGTAGGCGAAAGAGTCTACGAGTAACAGTTGTGCAATTTCGAAGGTGGTTGATCATTTGAGTGTTTATTACTGTGCACGCTGTTGCTAACTTGCTGTACATGTAGATTCACTTCTATAGGCTAAAAACGATACTCGCTGTCAGGGGCCCTTCTGACCGCCGGGGGCCCTTGTGCTTTGCACAACCTGCACAACCCATTGCTACGCCCCTGACTGTATCATAAGGAGAATGGGCCCAAACCGTCCAAAGCAGGTAATTTTGTAGACGTCATTAGGGACAACCCTATCATCCATAAATAACGTCTGCAGAGGTCAGGGAGGGGTGATCAAAATGCGGACAAGGGAAGGGGTTATGTCCAATGTCAACGTCCTCATGATCATTTGAATTTTTGTTTGACAGTCGTTTCAGTGTAGGCTCTGCCTTCAACATCAAATTCAGTCTGAGAGCAGTTCTTATCAAGACAATTATTGTACTGGATCTAATTATAGTCCCTTTTCTTGAAGGGGTATAGCTATAATGTACCCCATCCTGTAATCCAGTTAGCACTGCAAGATCCAACAGGATTGTTACACCTAGGCATATGATTGTGGACGTATGCAGAGATTGGGTCAGTAATGTCAAATGCAGACAAGAGGGAGGGGTACAGAGTAGGACGGCCTATATTATGGTCAACCCTTTCATCAGCAGGAATATTTAGAATGGCGACATTCAGGACGATCAATTGTTCAACTTATGCCGATGCTCTAGTCAAACAGGCGTTATCCATAAAGGAATATGCAAGCTGTAGAACTTTAAGGACTCTGTGCTCAAAAACAGCACGAAGATCTAGATATGCCAGCCATCTGACTGAAGTTGTAGTTTTCAACAGAAGCTGTGCTGGAAGACATTATGTAGGAAATTTGAATGTGGACTTCCACATTGGGCATAAACCTCTCCTCTTGTCCACACCTGGATGAGCTATTCCTCTCCATCTTTGCAGGCATCCTTAATGGACAACCTCGAGCTGAAACATCTTTGTTTAGTATGCAAAGTTTTCTAGAAGGCAAATCATTAAACAATGTAAATATACAAATGCCATGGTCACAGAGGCAATCATGGAAGCACTTCTTTATTCTCTGATCAATAGCTGAAAGAAAATTATTCCCTGTAATTTTTACATCCAGCACACAAATCAATTCTTAGCCACTGTTAGATTAGCAACGTAATTCCTTTCTCATTAAAAACAAAACACTGGCTGAACAGAAGAAAAGTGTAGAACCAGTAACGACGTAGGCCTCAGCTGCACAATCACTCCATCAGAAAAAACAGCTGCTTATCAACCATCACACAGCCAACACAAACCAATATCCCATTTACAGAAAGCATTGTTTATAGCAGCCAAGATATGTATCACATCTGTTCTCCAGTAAAAATTGCTCAGATTTTGCCCAATATTTTGCAGATCAGTACACTGGTCGACAATGTGTGTGTGTGCCGTCAATATAGGTGCAATTCTTAGATGGGCAGACTGTCTTTTGGTATTATACTAGTAGTTAGAGCATTGTAACGACAGCCACGCACACAGGATTTCAAGACTCTATAACAGGTGCTATACAAATGTCCAGTGATAAACGAGGAACTTCTGGACCACCTGAGAGACTATTTAGATAGATAGTAAATTGCCAGACGTGATGCAGTCAGTTCAACAAAGAGAACGCAAATTCAGAGGCATCGGCTGCTAGACTTTCTTCTTTTTGTCGGCCGTGCATCGCGGACAGTACCATTTGCCTTTCGGTTTGATTGTCAGACCAACGCAGACAAAGTGAAACCATTCGATCGGACACTGCAAACAAATTTAAAACAACGACAAATTGATTTTTATCATTATTATTACATATTTAGTAAGAACCACTGTCTAATTAATGACCAAGCATCAGTCGACATTGATGAGCAATTGTGAGTGAGTGATTTGAGGTCCCTATGCAGTGACCATCTCAATGGAAGCTAGACCCTGTACTCAGTTGCCTTACAAGGTGAGCACTTTAACCAGTCAGCTACTGAGTCCCACACGGTAGCTGATGATGACAGATACAAGTGGATATATCTTAAGTTGATAAATTCTAGAGGATTATTATATGTACTTGGACTGTAACTGGAGAGACAAAAGTCTAAACCACCTTCACCACACCGAGCTCCTTTTGTGGCTCCTATTGAAACTGCTAATCCCTAATAGGTTACTTTTACAACAATGCCACCTGTCTCACCAGAAATTCATAGGACAATGTAAAGTTACAACAGACAAATGTACAGATAACACATTGTCTAGATGCCTACAGAGACTCTATAATGCAATCCCAGAGTGAAATAACCTTTCCACCATACCACAATCACATCAATCCAGTAACAGACCAGCTTTTAGCCTCCCAACTTAGATGTACTGTTGTATATGTAAAAGTGTGACGGCAGACTTACTTGGTTAATATGGCTTACTATTCCATCACAGACAATCTTGTACAACCACTTCAGATAGATCTATGAAAAATTTAGTACTATAATAATATAACAGAAGTGCCAAGAACCTAAAATATACTACTACTACAACTACTACTATTACCGCATGGCACTGACTAGTGCTTTGAAATTGGTTTAAATTTCTTACATCAGGGTTATCGCAGCCAATCATCTCGCCATAAGACACCTGATGACAGAGGCAGTAGGTCGGTTCGTTGGGGTCAACAGGCATATCTAGGACATCATTAGCATGGTTTAGAGCAAGCGATATCGGTGGACTGAGCACGTTTCCAACGGCAGCGTCATCTTCTCCGCTAAAAAATAAAAGACCAGTTATGTAATGCAATCGAAAAGTCATACAAACAAAAACTCAGGATAATCCAAGATTGTTTAAGATCTTTTAGCGCCTGGAAGGTATGTCAAAAGAGGATAATGGACAGGTGCAATTCCATTGTACATTTTCCCCTTACATTTTGCTCCTGTCCATAGGTATTTTCCAACACTGCAGCTAATCACACCAAACCCTGATTATGCTTGACAGTTGAGTGTCATAAATCAGTAATCGAATTAGCATCAGATGTATCAATCAGATACCCATGCATACCTGAAGACAAAACTTCCTCAAAGAATAACAGCACATGTCTGGATCAACAAATTAATAATTACATAGAATCTGTTAAAGTATAGTACATGAGCATTAGTACCCTGATGCGCCTGACTTTCGCTTTTTCTTTTTGCCTGAGGCAACATCGTCATTGGCATCTTTGCCTGGAATTTCTTTCCTCTTTTTCTTCCCTCCCTTGTCTTTTGAATCTTTTTGTCCTAAAAAACAATATTCAAAAATTGAATTCATAGTTGCTTATTGACTTTTTCAACACCTACAATAGATCAATACTGTTGTGCAACAATCAGAGGCTTGGAGATATATGCTGAGGACTCGACATCTACCGAAAAGGGTCCTATGAACCCACAGGGTGGCCTATTTCCAAAGTTAATTTGTGGCAACTATACAAGATTTAGTCTCATACATAACAGCATTACATGAATAATATAACACAAACAGAAGTGCACTGAAAAACACTACCATAAACCAACTGTTTTCATCAACAACACATTCCATTAAACAAACACATCACAACTGATAGCATACATAACAGCACGCAATCAGATGAATTTAACTAATATGATATATATGTCGCATAAAGATCATTCCATTAAGATTCAGAAACTGTGGACCCATTCACAGTCTGAAATGACTGCAAGTGTTAGCAACCAAAGAAAAATATTACACAATGCAAACAACATGTTACTGTTCCAAGACACTTCTGAACTTTTAAAAACATGCACACTTTTGCACAAATGGAATGTCTGGTACAGAGAGAGAACTTCTGCTATAAAATACTGCCTGACCATGCCTTAACTGTTCTGGCAATTTGTAATTACAACATTTTATATAGCATTGTCGGTAGCAAGCTACTTCTAGGATGCTTTACACACAATGTCTACTGGTCTCTTACATGACCTCTCAACAGGTGGTATTTATCATATTGTACCATATATGCAAGTTGGGATGACAGACTGGGTTACATTGAGGCCAGAGCCTGTGTATTTGGATATTACTGGTCATACTGCATTCAGCTAACAAAAACTCATGCCAGATACCAGTGTTCAGCTAAAAACAGACACACTATTTTGCACATATGACAAACATACGTCGCTTGCCTCATGTGCTGACACAAACTGATTAGTCACACTACACAACCACAAGGCCATTCCTGATCATTCTTTCGTTGTTTTCCTAAAAACATTTTATCCAACTTACACTACTAAACTCAGTCAGAGTAAATGATATTTCCCACCTTCTCGACTCCCATCGACAGATCGTTCTTTTAACTCTGCCTCAAAACGAGCAAGATCAGAGTCTAGTCTTCGGATGTGTTTGTCAACCTGCGAAATGCAACAGCATACAGCTATAAGAAACTCTGATACAGTGAAACATTTTGAAGTTGGTCTATTTATTATTTACTAGTAACATTATAAATGCACCTAACACTGTCATGTTCTCGTTAAGCACTTTCAGAAACCAGTCAAAGTAGCTAAAATAGATTTAACACTTTAATGATGAGCTACATTGGTTTCCCAGTCACTTTTAGTACACTTTTATCATTGAAGAGTTAAGAGGTAACAAAGACATGCAAAAGGTGCAACTGTTAATAAAACAGTTAGTCAGAAGTCCAAATAATAGCAGTATTACTTGGATTTCTAACAAATTTTTTTTGTGCTCCACCAAATGAAAGGCATTAAAACCCTCAGACACGTCCTATCACTGGACAGACAAGATAGGAAAAGAGCAATTTACTTTGTAACTTTCTTGCAAAGTGCCTGTTTAGTTCATAACTATAAAATATCACACTGTGATTAGACCACATGAGGCACTGTTGAAATGTTGATGTATTTATCCACAAGATACTATCACAAGTTGTGAACAGATTCAAACTTATATACAATAAGAAGTTTCAGAGACATTCATTCATTCTGAGAATTTATATAGCACCTCTTCAGATGCGCTACTCAGACATGCCCTCATGTGCCAAAAAAACATCATAAAAATCAGAGCAAGATTGCTGAAGTGAAAAATACTATCATTCGTTAGGCAGGGTGTGGCAGATTTAAGTTAGACCTCACGGCCTTGTCTTCACCAGAACGCTTGGGACATCACGCAACGTAGATAAAGATTTGTAAAATAGAAGCAATGGAAGAACTGACCATTTCGTATGTTTGCATAGCTAACTGGACTTTGTCGTCTCCAAATTCTTTGCTTTTGTTAAACAGCGTCTGGATCTTGTCGAGGTGTTCTTTCCGTGACTCACCAGACATCGTTCCAACGTTGTTTAAATAATCCTCTGCCATAGAGTCAATTTCTTTGAGCAAGTCTGCGGGATAAAAACTTATCATCATAATCATAAGCAATATCAGCAAGAGTCAGAAAAACAAACCGCAGATTAAAGAAGTCGCTTAATATGCTATGCTCTGCAGCTAGACCCTTAGCCTAAAATACAGAGTAGCCCATCCAAAAGCATTAGAAGTCGTGACTGCCCGACGCTGTGAGCGTACGAAGCCGCGACCGCCTGAAGTCCCGCCGCCTTACGAGTCCGACTGCAGTGTCCATGTGCTGCTTACAGAGCCTAATATCAACCCCTGCTCCTTACAGAACTGTCATCTGAGCGCTGGCAGTGGGTCTAGAGAAGAAGCTGGATGGTGCTGGAGGAGAATCATGCACAATTTAAGTCCGTCCAGAAGATGGCTAGCTGGCTAAGGGCCTGTCTGCAGCACAGGATGTTGTTCTCCTGTCCTGTACTTCCATGATACAAAATGGAAGCTTTGCCTTGGTGGGCTTCTTATTCTGGAACAGGATTGCCTAAACTCTGTGACATGAGCTTCTCCTTTCTGTGCCTCTATTTCGCGCACGGCTGAAGACCCCTCCATTAAATCGTAATCTTGTAGTCAGGTCGACAACACCTCTGTTGTGTTTTCTTCAATAAGCGCTACATAAAAGCACTTACTAAAATAAATGTACTACCCTGGCCCAGAGCATTTGCTTGCTAGTTCGGCAATATGTCCCTTCTTGGGAAAATCCCCTATTGCTACAATTTAGCAACAACCTTTTACATTCCCTGTCCCTCTTCCTGACCATAGGTAGAGAAATATTTTGTTCCAATGTATCATTTGCAAGATGTCACCTGATCTAAATGTAATCAGTGGGCCACAGTGACTGGGTCCAATTTGCTGTAACTCTCTGCGGTTTGTCAGTGTTCCAATAAACGAATATATATATATATATATATATATATATATATATATATTATATATATATATATATATATATATAGAATCTTTATAATAATATTACAGATAACTTAATAACAGAACGAACCTTGTGACCTCGAGTCTAGGTCACGCATCAAATTGAAATTACGCTGCAGCTCCATTGGCAGCGATTCCAAACCTTGAGACAAACAGGAATAACAAATGTTTAAAACTGTTTTATTATAATAATATTCCACAAGTGCCAAGTAACTTTTTCAGGTTAAACTGTAGTTTAGGTTGGTAAATTACACATTTCCATTGAAACTTTATAATAAAAAATAATAATCATTGTTCTTCCAACTTCTAGTTTCAGTTATATGTTCATCGATCATCCAGCTTCTAGTTTGAGCTATATTTTCACCAACCATCCAACTTCTAGTTTCAGTTTTATTATGACATGTTTTCATCGCTCGTCCACGGCAATAATTTCAACACTAAAATTATATATTTTCATCGCAATTCCAACTTCTAGTTTAAGTTTTACTATGTAATGTGTTCATCAATTATCCAGCTTCTAGTTTCAGTAATATTATTTTCATCAATCATCCAACTTCTAGTTTGAGTTTTATTACGAAATAATTTTGCTACATGGTAATTTACCAACCTAAACTACGGTTTAACCCTCTTTCAAACACATATGATAGACTTACGATAGTCTGTCTGATAGCTTGCAGCACTCTAATTTCTCTTGCAGTCTGGGATGGCCATATTGTTTACAAGGTCGGGGACGGCAATCGGCCGTTTCCAGACGACTACCCATTTCCTCGTGTACTTCCATTCGCCGACATTTTAACTCTTATAGTATCTACGCTAGTATTATGCTAAGGCCCGACAGACCTTTGCGCATATTCTATGTTCCATAATTCACACTGAAATTGTCAATAATTAGTCAGGAATTTTATAAAATCGAGCTGCATCTAGTTCCGGTCATTTGGTGTTTAGTTGGACCTGAACAAAGAGAGGGCTAGCGCGAAAGCGAATGGTAGTCTAAATACAAACTTTTACATTAACAAACGAATCCGGATAACAAACACGTAAATTCTTTAACTCTGAATAAGCCTTTATCAATGTAAAATCGTTTTTGTGACTTACTATCCAAATAGTGTTCTAAATACATTCCTGTTGCCATTTTTGAAAATAATATTTACGTTCAGCAATCAAGACGAAACCGCACAAAAGTTAATAGCTAAATACCACCAGATGCGGTATGATTTCGACCCACATGCGCTTTTATATTATGCCCTAGTTGAAGGGGCGTAACTTTGGTCCAAAAAATGGGGGTACCAATTTCTTCCATACACGAAGCAAGGCTGAGGCTGCGATCTCTGGGAAGGCACAGTAATAAAATATTTATTGGCATTGTTCAAAAAGTGGGGGATACGGTACCCCCAGTCTAAAAAGTGGGGGTACGGGTACCCTCGTACCCACCCCCCCCCAGATAACGCCTATGTGCCCTACATCTATATAACATCGACTGTGATCATTTTCGACGATTTTATTTGGCGAGGTCCTTCACCACTGTTGCATAATTTACTGGCGATCACACCCAGGTGTAATAGGCCTACGTGCACAGATTAGGCCTATTAGCCTATGGGTACGGTTGCTCGCCGCGGATAAAAATCTGAATAATTAGAGCCATGATCGAGATCCACGGCCCCACATCATCATCCTCATCCCCATGCTTGAGGAGGAGGATGGAGGACGGGTTGCAATGATGACGGAGGAAACGAGAATCTGCGGAATTCGGTTGGAGATCGTTCCAAAGGCGTGGTGCTATGTTGGGTAGGCTCCCTATGGCTCGGTTGAGAACTTGAGATGAGTAGGGGCCTAATGACCGGCTGTCGAGAAAGACTGAGAGGATGATGATCGGGTAGGCTACACGTGGAGCGGGTTGCCTGGATGGTGAAGAGATAACGGAGATACATGGGTTGGAACGATTGTAGAGAGTTGTAGGTTAGTGACACTACTTGAAGTGTATTCGATCTGGGATTTTTAACCAATGGAGTGATTGAGGATGGGAGTGATATTATGATGTTTGAGCGTTCTAATGACAGCTAGCCCGGACTAGTGAGTTTTGGATAAGTTGCAGACAACGCTTGATTTGGGTGAATTCAACGTTGAGGAAAAGAGAATTGCAGCTATCAAGCTTTGAATGAACAATGGAGGCATATCGATGGTGAAGGCAGTTTTAAGGTCGAGCATGGACCGGATACGGCGGAGGTCTTAAATTATGTGGCGCCCACTCAACCGGAAGCGGTAGTGAAGTAGGATCGATGCCAAACCGGCGATATATAAAAACTGTTACATTTATATTTATACGAATGTCTTTGAAATGCATAGGCCTACGGGCCTAAACGTCATCTTCTGTGAACCATCTCCAGGCCCGGCTCAAGACGTTTGGCGGCTCTGGGCAAATCGGCGGCCCTAGGCAAACCGGCGGCACTAAGCACAAAAAAGTTGATGACATTTTTTTAGTCATTCACCTGTTTTTAAGAATAATAATTAAATAATTTAAAAAAAATGGAAAATTGGCGGCCCATAAAAATCGGCGGCCCTGGGCGGCTGCCCAGTTGCCCATATGGACGAACCGGGCCTGACCATCTCGACCTGCCGCATGGAAACTGTCGACTGCTTGGTTGACCTGGATTCCCGGAACCTATTTCACTCACCCACCCCCGCCTACCGATTGTGATTTGATTGAGCGCCTATGAATAAGCAGGTTCCCGCGATTTCGCTTTGTGGGCGCTGTAGAAATTTCACGATTACGATTACGAAACCGGACTTGGACTTCCTCTGGACTACTCTTTGGAAGCCCCCTCTGATTTGACACAGCGGTCGTGAATAGACTGGTGCTCTGCACTTGGCCTTCGAGTGGCACTTTAGAAGTTTGGAGATTACGATTTAGGAGAATCGACGCGCCTTCTTATCATAACGGGTGCGATTGTCTGCTGTGAGACTCAACTTAAAACTTCCCAGTTAGTCGACAGGTGACAGTAGTCTCAGAACATGAGAAGTACTTTCGAGGTGATCGATGCTTTCAAAAATAATTATTTTGTAAGTTCTAGGGGATACGTAAATAAAATTAGTAAGATACACGGCTTTCTATAGCGACCGTATGGCCTCGGACATGCTCGTTTTTCATTGAATTTATACGGTGAGATCCTTCGCCTCTCCTCTAGGCCTAATCGTAATCGTATACTCTCGAAATTTCTACAGCGCCAAAATCGATAGGCCGGGGGGGGGGTAGTGTGTGGAATCGGTTCCACGTCAAGATCAGGAGTCAGTCAGGTAGACAGTAAGACGGCTAAGGTGGGTGGTGTTTAGGGTTTAAACGGCGAGGGAGGTAGGCCTACTGATGGCGGTGGGAGTTTGCTCCAGAGAGGTGGGACAGCTATGGCTATGGAGCGATTCACAAATTTAGTGATAAGGTGACGGAAGGGCGGAGCAGTGTTAGGGCAGAAGAGGAGCGGTTTGAGCGGAGTGGTTGGACCGTGAACAGCTGTCGGAGATAGGAGGGCTGGGAGGGTTGGAGTGTATTGTAGGTGAGTGATATGACTTTATATTCTATTCGTTCAGGTATTTTCTACCCATTTGAATGGATGTCACGCCATCACTCAATTATGTTCCCGAAATTGCCCCGCAATCCCGGAAAAGGCGCGACTGTTGCGCTCGGTTAGAATCAAGGCTACAGCTCTCGGTTGTCTTGAATACTACGTAAAAGGGCGCTGTCTGTTTGACGTGGAAGAAGACGTCACCTAAGGCTGGTCACCTGCGGTGTTGAACAAGGACCAGTGCGTGGCCTTATTTTTGTACTACTAGACATAGGCTATATATACGGCCGATGTGGAGAGGATCATTCAAGCACACGGCTCCCTTCACCACTATCGTGCGGACGATACTCGGCTTTACATCTTCTGTGAACCATCACAAACCGCTAAACTGAAATGGAGAGTGCTGCTGTGTATCGAATGCATTCAGAGTGGACGTCATCTAACCGTCTTAAACCCAATCCATCGAAGTCTGAGTTTATATGGTGCATCCTCCTCCGGCGTCGCCATCTACTTGACGGCAGTAACTTCGCCCTTGGTTATGCAGAGTTCGACCAGCTGACACCATCCGCGTCCTTGGAGTAGCCTACACTTTGACAGCTGTGTGGCCATGTCGACCCATGTGAGTGAACTCGTTTGAGTTTGTTTTTACCAACTGCGTCGCATTGAAACCTTCCGCAGATCCATTCCAACCTCAACCGCCGTCATCTTGGTCAACAGCTTCGTAGTCTGCAGGGTTGACTACTGCAACAGCCTACTGGCGGGTCTATAGACTTGTCAGCTAGATCGATCATCGAATATAGTCGGTGCTTACCTCTGCTGCACGTCTCATCTGTGGCTGGACACCATTCGATCATATGACTGAGCTGCTGCGCGACAACCTACACTGCCATGGCTGCATGTTGCTCAGCGAATTGCCTACAAATTGTGCTTGATCACCTATAAGCACTGAATGACCTCATGCCGGTTTAGCGTGTGATAGCTGTATATATACCAGCATTTCCATGGGAAATAGATGAAGCCAACATGGGCTCTATACGGGTTCCATATGGGAATATATATTTGAGTCCTGTATATGGGCTCCATGTACGCAAGTTGGAAGGGAGTATGAGTGACTGCGAAACATTGATGAGGTATGACCGATTACTAGGCCAACCGATATTATAGTCCGTATCAGAGTTCCAGCTCAACTTGACTTTTGCGTTCAATTAAAACTTGTCAGGTAGAGATAGGCTATATTACGATGCAGCGAACGCAACATAGCAGGAGACAGCCTTATCATTATTGTCCGATTATTATCTGGCTAGGCGTAAAATTATCTTCTTTATTGCAAATTGTTCGCGTGATACCACTTCCCTGCTTTCGACCCTACCTGCCATCGTTGGGAAAATTTATTCGTCTGTTCAGATGGGGCGGAAGCGTGCGTTGATCTTAGGGGAGATGGTATAATCCTTGGGGAAGACCCAACTCCACTCGCCTTCTCTCGAAACTACCGGCCAACGCTGGAGAAGTGAATTCATCTGTTAAGACGGGGCAAAAATACATGCGAAGATATATGAAGGGAGTTTGCAAATCTTTGGTAGAGAGAATATGCAGTGGTATAGATAATATAACTGAGGACATAACATCACTTGGACTAACATTAAGGGGGGCAATAGACTTGACAAATGACCGAGGACAATGGGAATCATTTATTCGTACCCATCGCCGCCAAATGGCTGGCGTCAGGAACTGATGATGATGATGATAGGCCTACCGCCTACATTACGCCTAGCTCGCTTGTTTATACGCTGTTTTTGCTATATGTGAATATTCTTTCGGAAGACACGTTCCGCAGTTAAAGGCAACCAGAGCAACTGTCCCATACAACAGGACAACCATGCGGTATCGACTTCTCAGGTAATCAGGTATGTCTAGTGTCCAATATGGGTCCTATATGGGCTACGCTCCATGTGGGAATGCTGACAGCGGACAGACCAATAACTGTGAAATGTTATTGAGAATTTATGAAAGGTGACAGACGCAGTTGAGTGTTTATAAAAGGAATATAACTTACGGCTAAGCCCAATTAGGCTGCAGCATTGCAGTGCTTGTTCCGCCTGCAATCCATTGTGTTTTAACAAATCCAGTTAACAATCAGTGCTCAGCAGTTGAGCAGTTTAGCAAGTACGAAGGGACGCCATTTTCGATGAAATCAAGTGCATGACTTCAGGTAACGTAAGAGACATCTGAGTGGTGGTAGTAAGTATAGCTAGTAAAGTAGTCCGTATACGTAGGTAGACTAAGGTAGTAAGTAAATTACTGGTGATCTTATATCGACTGTTTGTTAGTCTGTTGCAGTGAGTTGCACTGTGACTCGTACCTTATAAGCAAGTGTTGCTTCTGTCCTCCTCCTGATGTCTGTCAAATCGAAACTCGGAAACATCGATTAAAACAACAAACAAAATAGTAGGTGAACGAAGTCGCTAGCAGTCGATAGCTTAGAGAATGGTTTCGACTTGAGGGCTTAGCGGATGGCGGCGGCACCGAGGACTACTTAGTAACTCCTCTGCTTGCCTCTGTCTCTGTCTGTCTGTTTGTCTGTCTGCCTGTTTGTGTATCTGTGTGTCTCTCTCTGCCTCTATCTATCTCTCTCTCTACATCTGCCTGTCTGTCTGTTTGTCTTTCTGTCTCTCTGTCTGTGTCAGTATGTCTCTCTCTTTCTCTCTTTCTCTCTTTCTCTCTTTCTCTCTTTCTCTCTCTCTCTCTCTCTCTCTCTCTCTCTCTCTCTCTCTCTCTCTCTCTCTCTCTCTCTCTCTCTCTCTCTCTCTCTCTCTCTCTCTCTCTCTCTCACTCTCTCTCTCTCACTCTCTCTCTCGTCTTCTAGCAACCGGACTTGGACTTCCATTTGTTATCTCTGAACAACTCCTCTGATAGAGACGCAGCGCTCGTGGATAAGCTGGTGACCTGCTCTTAGCCTTAAAAGCAGCGCTTCAGAAAGTTCGAGACTAAGATTGCGATTAAAGCATACGTTAAGCAAATCGCGAAGCAATGTGAGCAACAGCTCAGACAGGAAGACGAATAAACAGGCATAAGCATCTACAATGAAAAATGTGTTCTTGTTGAGATTTTTAAAACTACTGTACATTTGGTTTAAAACTAACCTATTTTCTCTTTGAAATTACTCACAGGCCTGTACTCCTGTTTGAAATTACTCACAGGCTTATATTCCTTTTTTAAATTACTCACAGGCCTATAATTATATTCCTTTTTGAAATTACTCACAGGCTTATATTCCTTTTTGAAATTACTCACAGACCTATACTTCTGTTTAAAATTACTCACAGGCCTATATTCCTTTTTGAAATTACTCACAGGCCTGTACTCCTGTTTGAAATTACTCACAGACTTATACTTCTTTTTGAAATTACTCACAGGCTTATATTCCTCTTTGAAATTACTCACAGACCTATACTTCTGTTTAAATTACTCACAGGCCTATACTTTTTGAAATTACTCACAGACCTATATTTCTGTTTGAAATAACTCACAGGCGTATACTCCTTTTTGAAATTACTCACAGGCCTATGCTCTTTTTTTAAAATTACTCACAGGCCTATATTCCTTTTTGAAATTACTCACAGACCTAATTTTTTGGGGAAATTACTCACAGGCCTATATTCCTCTTTGAAATTACTCACAGGCCTGTAATTCTTTTTAAAATTTGGCCTACTCATATCGACAAACTATGACTAGCTATACAGACCATATCTCGCTAACCAGCGGTCAGGTTCTTATCCGCCCTGCTTTGCTACTTCTAGATACGCTGCCGGAATCATAATCTACCAGCTCGGGCAACTACACATCTACTAATGACCACTTAGGCCATTATCTCCAGTTCATGTCCTCCTTCATTCTACATGCGATACACAAAACTGAGACCTGCGTAGGCGTACTGTTAAGTTAGAAGAAGAAGAGAGGTCCCTTACGATAGCCCTGAGGCAGCCATGGGTATGAAGCGTTAGCGACTTCATTTTCTTAGCTTCGGCCTATGAGGGCAGATAGACAGTCCTCTCCCTCGCCGTCTCATTTTCCCACAGACGGTGTACGGTCTGCACTCATCATACCTGAGTTTGCGGTGCAGAAATCTCGACACAAATTTCTGCCCTGGCGGGGGATTTGAACCCCGGACATCTCGATTGACAGTCTAGCACACTAACCACTGCACTATCGAGCGTTAAGTTAACTGGTTGCCTATATTCATAGTTTGTTAACCGGATTTGGATCTCCATGTGATATAGGCCTATCTGTGGACAATCTAGACAACCACTCTGACTAGACGCAACGCTTGTTAATAAACTGGTGCCCTGCGCTTAACCTTCAAGTGGCTATATAAGTTATGCATTATTTTGATATTACTGAATTTGGTTTAGGCGTTAGTTAAGAATAATTATATAAATCTATAACTTTGAATATTAATCGTCCGTTAAGCCAGTGATCATCTCTTGAATGCCCCAGATAGCGGGACTCGTCCCTTTGTGATCTCCTTTTATGACACTCAATCTGTTTATTTACCTGCCTGTAACTAATGTTTTGTAAGTGTTTTGGTTGTTTGTTCTAATAAACGGATTGATTGATTGATTGATTGATTGATTGATTGAGAAATTTGGAGTTTAGGCCTACGATTCGTATTCAACAAATTACTTACTGACAAAACCTACCTATCTATTACACAGTGATAAATTATGGGCTAGTCCTGTTGTTGAAAATACTTTTGAAAATAGTATTTTGAAAATACTTTGAAAATAGCATTTCAATATACTGTTTAGAAATCAGCATTTTATACTTTTATTGCTACTCGCTTGTGCGCACATTTACATTGCATTAGTGTACTTGACAGTGACCTAAAGTTTCTTATGACTTATCTGAACAAGTAGACTTCATAAACATTGAGTAGGCCCTACTTCGACCGTTGAAATTAATTAAAAACAATAAAAAATATTGGTAAATTTAACAAAGAAATAAATTACACTTTATCCATGGTACCCATGTATCAGTTCTTAACGGTGCTTTTTTTCTAGAAATAAAGGTTCCGGAACTCAACAATAAGTTCCGGAACTGAACAATTATTGAAGGACTAAAATCCTCTGAAAAACGGGATTGGGTGTTGGGAGGGGTCTCAATAGGCCCTAAACACTGAAAACAGTTCACAACACTGAAATTAAATTAAAATAACTAAATTATTGTTTTTATTATTAAAATAAATAAATTATATTTTAGTAGTTGAAAAAAGGTGCCGGAACGCCGTTCCGGCGCGCTCCGGCTGAAAAAAGCACTGGTTCTTAACAAGACAGTCTAGATCTATAGACAAGGAGCAACATTTACTGGTCTGACCAGTTTCAGCAGTTTATTTTATCTAGAAAATGATGAAGTGCTGCCACCCTGCCAGTGTTAAGGTAGTTATAAACCAACTGTACAATAGGTATAAAAATCTCCACAAAAGCACATTTTTAATTATACACTGATCGACTGAAATTGTCCTTTTTAAAACATCTGATGCGTGGCCTACGACTAGCTGATGATAAATTACGGACTAGCCCTGTTGTTGAATACTGCGTTTAACGAATTTATGATTAAGCTTATTGTAGATTTAAAATGGTTTTTCAAAATTCAAATAAATCGATGCATCAAACTCAGACATTATTTGGTCAATTTTGACAAGGTACAACCACG
This sequence comes from Allolobophora icterica, assembly GCA_963556255.1. NCBI lineage: Eukaryota > Metazoa > Annelida > Clitellata > Crassiclitellata > Lumbricidae > Allolobophora > Allolobophora icterica. The sequence continues at coordinate 29,525,084 of OY744615.1, read as the reverse complement.
ACTGCAACAGATAAATTTGCGCATTCGCAATCCTGATTCTGTCTCTGCATTCATTAAATATAATATCTTTATACAAAAAACTCACAAGCATTTGGTGTGACCAGAAGATTATTAAGTTTTCAAAACGTCACGTTATAGGCCTAGTCGAGATCTTAAACCTTATGACATTGAAATAATAATTTTGACAGAAGGTTCGTAAAATTTATTTTTTGAAAACTGCTTTTGAAAATTATTTTGGAAACGTATTTCAGAAAAGTATTTTGAATTCTCTAAAATAGGCCTACTTTTAAAAACTATTTTGAAAATATTAAAAAAATACTTTTCAAAAGTATTTTGAAAATACAAACAAATAGTATTTTCTATTTTGAAAATAGAAATCTATTTTGAAATTAGATCTATTTTCAAAATAGGCCTACTATTGGGCCATCACTGATATTATATATAGGGCCAATATGCACCAAACTACATAAATCATACTTGTTATAGGCGTAATATATAAGTATGCGTGTGTGTGTATGTGTGCATATATAAGTTTGGTCGCGGATCGTTATGTAAGCGTTCTTTTGAGCGCTATTTTACTGAACTTTAATAATAATTGAATTGAACTTGAACAAACATCCATTTAAGCCGCCCAAAAGATGAACTTTTAATTTATCAGATGTATCGTATGCCATCTACCGAATGTCAGAGGTCTGTTGGGTTGGTTTAGACAGCTTTGACGCCCTAGAGTTCAGACCTAATGGCGATTTTAATTAGAAATCTTTCGGGTATGAAGGCCCTATCAGGCCCGGTTCGTCCATATGGGCAACTGGGCAGCCGCCCAGGGCCGCCGATTTTTAGGGGCCGCCAATTTTCCATTTTAACAAACTTTAATTATTATTATTATTCGTAACAGAGGTGAATGACTAAAAAAAGGTCATCAACTTTTTTATGCTTAGGGCCGCCGATTTGGCGATTTGCCCAGGGCCGCCAAATGTCTTGAGCCGGGCCTGGGCCCTATTTTAAAACAATCTATCTGGTACGAAGGTTCTTTTGTAACAATCTATCGGGTATGACGGTCATTATAAACAACAATCTATCGGGCATGAAGGTTATTATACGAACGACCTGCTGTATATCTTATAATGCTAGCCTAGGGCAGCTAGGCCTATGAGTGTGAACAAATGCAGAAACTTCTAAGCAGTATGAAAATCTGTCTTCCAATATTTTATTGAAAGGACAATTATGCGTACTATCTTATAATACGAGCTCTCGTTTGTAAACGACGGATCCGTGCCAGAGGCGACGTTTAGGATAATACATGTTGGCATTTAAATCGATGAAATCAATGATAATTATTTCTGGATGAGATGTTCTTTTTCGTTCCCATGCGCCGGGGGCTGGGGTGGGGGGGGGCGCTGACTTTACGACCGCGATCGTTTCATGCAGCTGTTGTTCTCCGCTTCCGTATCTGCATCTGTACCTGTGTTTGTGTCTCTTCGTTCTGCTTCAGTCTGCAGCGATTTGAGTATCTATAGCTCGATTTGAGAGAAGCTTTTGATGTGGCATTTTAAAAAACTCGACAGTGAATTGGTCGCTAGAGAGCGCTGGAGTCGTAAAGAAAGAACTCTTCTCTCTCTGTCTCTCTCAGCGTGCCTCCGTTTCGCTGGCTCCCTCTGTTTCTCAACGACGACGCATTACAGATTTTTATTCCTATATTTTTTCGCGTATTTATGCTCAAATTTAGAAAAAGAGATTTCCTCAGGACAGCTGGTTGAACCAGGTGCTCCTGAAGAGACAGTAAATCATGGCAATAAATCAGTCAAACTAGTCATATTCTTTCAGAGAGTTTAAATTGATTGATATATATTGGCGGAGAGAAAGACGGAGGGCCGGAGGAAGGGGAGGCCCAGTGGGGTTGCTGTTATGTAACTCCACCCGGTAAAAACATCGGGTAGGCCTACTAATCTGCAGATGATAGCAATTCACGCTGCCATGGTCTCTCATACATCCAGCCTCCTAAGTCTTAACAATCATCATCTGCTTAGACTAAGGTACAAATATAGGCCCTATGGAGTGCTTTTTTCTGCCGGAGCGCATCGGAACGGCGTTCCTGCACCTTTTTCAGCTATTAAAAATAATTTAGTTATTTTAATTTTATTTCAGTGTTTTCTGTGCTTATTGATATCTTCTTCTTTAAGTTCTCTGCCCTTCGGCAGGTTTCCACTTCCAATGACGCCATTCTTCTCTTCGCTGTGCTTTTCTCTTCAGTCCGCTGTATCCTTCGGTCATCATCCATCCCAGCATCATCTGTCGCGGTCTTCCTCTCCTTCTCCTTCCCTCCAATCTCCCCTCTATGATTTCTCTCAAGAGGGAGTCTCCTCTTAATATGTGTCCAATCCAGTTCTTTTGTCTTTCTCTTAATGTTGTCATCAGTGATCTTTTTTCTTCTACTCTTTGATGCCTGTATTCTTACCGATAACAGTCTATCTCCACATCTTTCTATTTCTGTTACACATTTAGCAACTTTGTCTTCCAATAAAATCGCCACTCCACTCTGTCCATTTCTTCCTTCGGTGTAAATCACTCTTATTCCTTCACTCGTAAAGTCTCCTCCCTCCTTCCATCTCACTTCTGATAGTCCCAATATATCCAGTATATTATTGATATAGCCTCTATAAAATAATTAATTTAATATTGCGCGTTATAACCTTATTTAATAAAATTGCTTATGGCAGTAATACTAATGATACTATGCTCCCCCACCGTCAAGGACGTAACTTTACCCACACAAAGTGGTAGTGACCAATCCTTCCTCGCTTCCTCCCTTCTTCCCTTTCCTTCACCCTTCTGACATTTCATACAAACTTGATTATACTGTTATCTACAACAAGATGGCAATGAAGAATGTTTATCATGACGATCGCTAGAGCTCCAGAAGTTGACAGCACAAGGTGACAAGGTGACAATAAGATGAATGACGTCACCAATATATGCAACTTAAAACAATAAGTAAGTAAGCTAACGTGAAGGTATCTATCAGCATTGCAATAGCCAAGTGTTGAAGAAAAATTGCCGCTGCTTGAACTTGCTTCAAACCAAAATGACGCTGTCATTTCGCAAAATATATTTCAGCACAAGGCCAAAAACTGGTGATGACTTTCAGCACCCCGTAAAAAGAGTCACTATATGTACAGTTGAGCGAATCCCACACAGTGCACTACATGCAAGATTCGAAGGGAAAAGACACAAAGGCAGACCAAGACTACGCTGGATAGATAACATAACTGAGGACATAACATCACTTGGGCTAACATTAAGGGGGGGGCAATAGACTTGATAAATGACCGAGGACAATGGAGAGCATTTATTCGTACCCATCGCCGCCAAATGGCTGGCGTCAGGAACTGATGATGATGACGATATGTACTGTGACGATCGTGTCCCGTCGCCACGACCCGACACGATAGTCACAGTACATATATATAGTTACGCCAGTGCCTACCGTAAGACGTGCCATGGTCACTGCAGTCCAGGAACTTCGAGCAGGTCCCTAACTAGTAATGGCCGTTCAGCGCCATGGATCAATGCTTCATCGTCAATCAATTTCGTTTAATCATAGACTCACTGAGTGGCGCTATATAAACATAAATAAATATTAATGATCTATCGTAATTTCTGGCAACTGATGATGAGTCATTGATGACCGTTGTGCTAAAATGATATGATGAAGTGTGTCGTTGTCGCTGTCATCAGCGTCGTAGTCGTCACCATCATAAGCATTATCACCATTGTTATTATCATCATCGTCGTCATCATCATCATCATCATCATCATCATCATCATCATCATCATTCATCCTCATCATCATCATTCATCCTCCTCCTCATCATCATCATCATCATTCATCCTCCTCATCATTATTCATCCTCATCATCATCATCATCATCATTCATCCTCCTCCTCATCATCATCATTCATCATCATCATCATTATCATCATCGTGGGAATTTATGACCGTCACCAGGTATTTAATTTGTCAGTAATAATTTTCTCTGGTAGCTCAGCCGTGCTTTAACTGTCAGCTGCAGCGTTTGTTCGCTGTATCTAATATCTCTGCCAATTTTCATTTCCTGCTGCTTCAAGAAAGCCACCGCTCAGTCGCTGCATGGCCGACGCCACAGGTAGAATTAGGCCTACACCACAGGTGAACGATGATTCAACAGGTACACGATGGCCTCGCAAGTACATGATGGCTTCACGTGTAGACGATGGCTCCACAAGGGACGATGGCTTCACATGTAGACAATGGCTTCATGGCTATACTGACGATGGCTTCACAGGAAGACGATGGCTCCATAGGTAGACGATGGCTCCACAGGTAGACGATAACTTCACATGTAGACAATGGCTTCATGGCTATACTGACGATGGCTTCACAGGAAGACGATGGCTCCATAGGTAGACGATGGCTCCACAGGTAGACGATAACTTCACATGTAGAGGATGGCTTCACATGTAGAGGATGGCTCCACAAAGGACGATGGGTTCACATGTAGACAATGGCTTCATGGCTATACAGACAACTGCTTTACAGGTAGACGATGGCTTCACAGGTAGACGATAGCTTCACAGGTAGACGATGGCTTCACAGGTAGACGATGGCTTCACAGGTAGACGATGGCTTCACAGGTAGACGATGGCTTCACAGGTAGACGATGGCTTCACAGGTCGACGCCCTCGCCAGAGAATGTTTGGGAAACTCACCTGGTCGCGCCCCTCTGGACCGACTTCCAGCTGTTAACGAGACTCACCTTTTCTTTAAGGGCCAAAGTTCCGAAAAAATTGTAGGCGCCAAGGCCACGGTACAGGCTGTTGTGGCGGAGGCTGTGTTGTTCGTTCGAAGGCATTGTTGCTGTTGTGCGAATGACGGATCGTCCATTAAGCCCGCACGTTCGCCAGCCGTGGATGCGTCGTTGTAACACTGCACCCTGGCTGCACCCTAGAGACGGCAGGAGGGGTGGCAGGCAAGCGAGGGTGTACAAGGGTGAAGCATGAAAACAGAAACCTGGGGCGGGAGAGGGGTTGACAATGATCGCTCTACCGCTATCGCGCTCCCTCTGCCCCCGTGGGCGCCCGTTGTCTGATACGCGTTTGCGCCTCGCAATACATCATTTAACGTTTTGGATGTCACTAAGTCGTGAATAACGCTCGGTGTGTAAGAGACGGGGTAGGGAAAGGGTAGCGTAGTATCCCGCTGCCTTGCACTCCCCACCCCCTTGGGGCACTGCAAAGCTCGCTGGTGCACAGCCTGTGCTATCATAACCTGCTGTTAAAAACTACACTACGATTGTTCGCAAGTGCAACCGTGCAACGAATCTTCCGAGGTGTGCGGTTTGACTTTCGGGGTCCTCCCTGCGTCCAACGCCCGTTTGAAACATCCCACTAAGAACTCGTGATTCAGCGTCTTCGAAAGTCTCGTGATCGATTCGTGATTCACACAAGTCATGTTGTCGTGATCACTCCCCCCCTCCCCCTCACTCCTCAACAATTCGTCAATCCCACGCATTGATCGAGACGGACAGCGTCAGCGTTACACATGAGCGAATCGCGAGTGTCGAAAGAATAAGCATGGAATGGAACGCAGAAGCTTCAGTTTCGAATTGAAATTGCACTTGTTGTCTTTTAACAAGAACAACGACAACAAACAACCAATACGACGACATCGAGCAGCAACAACAAGCAACAATTATGTCTCAAGAACATTCATACTTACTTTCTTACTTACTTAGCAACTACAAAACAGCAGTAGAAGGGACAACGAGATCACAAGAAGACAAAAACAACAATAACAATAAACAACAATAAACAACAATAACAATATTCATTCATTCATTCATTGTGAGAATTTATATAGCGCACCTTAAAGATACCCACTCAGGAGCGCTCCCAGCCCAGCCACGGCTAAAAAAGAAAGACGTTAGTGATTTATGAAACGCGGGTAGATTGCTCAGAGGTTGTATACGCGCAGTTCCAGCGGGATCCCACTTCAAGTGGAAGGACCACAACTGAGAAAGCCCGGGGTAAAAACTTCAAGCTACCACTTTTTTAAGTTACACCCGGTAATCTGACATGGATTTCATTTTATCCCAGGGGGTAGTCTGAACGCGATTTCAAGTTACCCCTGCGCTGTTCACATTACTCCTATTGGATTTAGCTAAAATGATAAGTTCTTATGCTGACAACTCATGATTCGTTTATTGAATAAAACACGCGAAACGTGCAAGATATAAAGTTGGTCTCAATAATTGTGCGTGTTAGCTTCCCCATTTCATGATAGCTCAACAGGTTGTTAATTCACATGAGTATAAGCATTTAGGGCTAATAGGTATCTAAAAAAATAACACTGGCAGTTACCATAACATTTATTAATGTGCAAGATTTGCATGTTTCGTATGTAGTTGATGTAAGTCTGATCTACAGAGACAGATAACTCATCATGCACAAGGGGGATAATGAGAGTTTAATGATAAATATTGGCAATTATTTTTATTACATGCGAGAGTAAAAAATGGGCCCCATTAATTTGAAGGAGTAATCTGAAATCGTACGGGGTAATCCGAAATCGATTTCAAGTTACCCGGGGATGATTTGAAATCGATTTCAGATTCTCGCTTCGTTAATCTGAAGGTAATTTCAAGTTACCGGAGGGTAATGTGAAGTGGGGGTATTCTGAAATTGCTACGCCGGCGGTACCTAGTAGAAGAACGATCCTGTGGGACCAAGAACTCCCCTCTGGTCGACACCAGGCGGCAAATATATACAATGATAACGTATGAAATACATGCAATGACAAATACAATGACAAATTAAAACAATAGCAAACGGCAACACACTGCAACGAGCCTATGTTTGTCCCACCAGCTGGAGTCGCCTTCTCGATCTCTTCAGTGTGTCCCTTCCAAAGTTTCTCAAGCGCCGGAAGTCTGTATTGGGAGAGAAGAGCAGCACCTCAAGCTAGCCCTGAGACAGCCATGGGTATGTAGTGTTAGCGACTTCATTTTTCTTAGCCTCGGCATATGAGGGCGGTTGGCCAGTTCCCTCCCTCATCGTCTCATCGTCCCACCGACAGTATACGGTCAGTGACAGTGTACTCATTATAGCTGAGTTGGTTGTATTATTCCACAGTAATTTCACTGGTTCGGGTCGAGAGTACCACTGATGAGTGTTTTATTGAAGGGGTGCTTTATAAATACCAGATTACAATTACAATGACGATTACAAAGAGAGTGGTATCCAAAACAACGTCGGCACATGGCAACCAAAACGGCAACAACGATGACGATCAACAGCAACGTCCACAACCCTGAGGGGGAGTATCCACATCCCCCAACAATCGCAACATCAAATGCAACAGCAACAGTGGCAACATGAAGAACAACAGCACGAGTAAATGAAAAATCATCAATCAGTTAGCCTATTAGCTTGACAGAAGTCCTAATGTGAAAATGATGAAATGTAATGTAATACAATGTGACATTGAAATTAAATGTGGGGACTATCGTGTGTCTACACCGAGGGCACCAAATCCCACATGAAGCCGGATCCAAGTTATATTGTATACAAGCCCGAAGCACGAGCTTGGAAATTCAAGGCCTCTTCCGCTGCTGCTGCTGCCGACTCTTGTGCATTGTTTAGAGAGCATGCAGGCAGCACAAACGCGATGCGGAAAAGTCCTCGTTTCACAGAGGGCAGCAGTGCTCCGATCGAGATGCCACAATGTTATCAGTCATGAATATTTATTTACGTTATCGTTGTTGATAAGGGACTGTTGCTGATTGAACGATTCCCAGTTTTGCTACCCGTTTTTTTTTATTTCCGCTGTTTTCCGGAGGCGTTGAACTCTGACCCCCGCTAAATTGAAGCCAGCGGTTGCATTCGCTTCTCCGTCGGGGTTACAGCCCGTGTGTGTGTGTCTGCTCGTTCGTGTGCTTCTACGTGTGTCTGTGTGTGTATATGTGTACGTACCACCGGCTGTCTGGTGTCGCATGCTGTCTGGATTGGGGAAAGTGGGGACGGGGTCAGCTGGAATGCCGGGGTTAAGCTTAAACTACTTTGACGTTTTGGAGATTAGAAGAACAAGTAAGAGGTGGAGGAGAACGATAAGGAGGAAGAGGAGAACCGCGAGGACGAAGAGGAGGAGAAGGACACAACGGAGGGGCAAGACAAGAGAGGGAAGTACAACTATAAGCAACGGAAGAATCCACAGACAAAGGCACACAGACAAAGAAAGACAGACAGACAGATAGATAGACAGGCAGGCAGACAGACAGACAGACAGACAGAACAAGCGTAAGGCAGAAACACTGGCTATATTATTATCATCAAAACATCAATCAATCCGCCTGACGCGGTTGGAGGTAAACACGCGCAGACAGACACGGATGTGAATGTAACCGTAAGCCTCCGAAATTTCACAACCCCACACAAGTAAGTAAGTATATCCTTTATTAATCAATTGCTAATCGCAGTTTGGTGTACAGACATCCAGTGCCGTATACCGAAGGGTGTCCCAGTGGTGCCATGGAACAGGGCACAACTGAATAGGGGAGGGGGCAGATTTTGAGACGGAATGATTTAATTATAAAACTAATTTTACTTTATCTTGAAATATAATATCCATTTAAAATTAAATGAATGTAATCAAATTAAGTAGCAAAAAATAAAAATGTATATATATATATATACCCATAATATTAATAGATCGATACCTGATAGTGCATGCAAATTTGGTCGTTATTGGTTAAGTTGATCTTTGGGGAGCTATATTTACGCTTGGCACATAGCGCAATTATAGCTTGCTACGTTCCTCTAATAAGCAGAGTTAAAAAGCATACAGCGTTCCCTCGTCAGGAAGACCAACTCATTCGCCGTCGCTACATCATATTAAGTCCACAAGAGCCAGGTTGCTTAGTCGGTTTGAGTGCCAGAACAGAAACCGGGGGAGTCAAACAGAGGAGATAGCAAGGAGCTACTTTGGAAATCGTTGGTGATATGGTCGTGGTCAAGCACACAAACCCACGGAACGCCAAGGAAACGCATGAACAAGCGTTCGACAGCCTATGGCATGGAAAGTGTTGACAGCACACCTCATCAAACTATAGTCCAAGAGATGTGCGGGAAATCATCGAGCGCAAGAAAATAATGTAAACAGAAACACGGCAGGATAATTATTCCAGACGAAAATACGGCGAGGATGCATGCGATAAGTATATACCATCTCCACACCTGCTCAACTTAGTACTAGAAGCAATATTGGCACTAGACCAAGCCTACACAACAAAGACGTAGACATCAAGCTATACACAGATGTCTGTTTCCGACGAAATTGTCCCTTCTAGCTACAGATGGAGGAACATGGTACCACACAGGTTGACACGAGTAGAGGAAAAGTAATACTGACAAATTCATTAAAATTAAGACTTTGCTTATCCTAAAATGCCAACAAGGCATCAATAAACACCGCAGAGAAGTGTGAAATATCTGTGCCTCCAGTTCATCGGTATACGGAGGACTATTCATTAACTGCCGGCTGGAACAGTGACAAAGCCATGCAAAGCAAAACTGTACGAATTTCACCGGTATTTGCAAAGAAATCAACAACATATAGACGATTTTAAAACAATAAGGTAAAAACTTATCGTTTTGTATGTGGGAGAAATGTTGGACATTTTGACAGCAAGATGAGAAAAGAAACCTTGTATCAGAACAGATCAGGCTATTGAAATTGCGGGACATTTTAAGACTAAAACAAGTGAGAAATGGGAGAAATACGACAATGCAATCAACTCAGTTGTTTTAGTTGTCAAAACAAATAGAGCTGTGCGGGAAATCCAACATTTTACAGATTACCAAAGTAAACGATCGCAGGTCAAAATCTAACGTTGTTAATGTGTTGCACACGAAAAACTGAAGACTCGAGAGATATCATAGTTTCCTTCCCCGCCCAAATTTTTCAGTTCCTTAGCTAAGGGGTTAGAAGAAGACCTAGGGGATGGTCGGAAACACTAGAACACTGATCAACTTCTAAAGTCGTTCAAGACTTCAATTAATATGCGAAAAGAACTGGCTCTTCATCGGGTGCCATAACAAGCAAGCAATGAACTGCATGACAAATTAGGAAAGAAAAACGACAAATTAGGAAAGAAACCCGACAAAATTAGGAAACAAAAACGACAAATTAGGAAACAAAAACCGACAAATTAGGAAAGAAAAACGACAAATTAGGAAAAAAACAAAGGGACACCAAGACGACTCGTGAATAGGCTGGTGCCCTGCACTTGGTCTTCGAGTGGCGCTTTAGAAGTCTGGAGATACGATTACGATCAAAGATTGCACAGTGAGGCAAGTGGGGTCTTTAGCGAAACCCAATGATGTCTATAGGGAACGTGGGTGGTTAACTTTTAAGTTTTAACACCTAAGCTCTACAGTGGAGTCTGAGGCGAAAGAATGGAAGCCAATGGTTTTAGATTTAACATTTCTGTTGAAAACTTTGACACGGGTGGGTTCAACATTGCAAAATCGACAAGTTCTTCAGTAACTAAACAGTACCAAGAGAACTGGAAAAGTGACTACTGCCGGGCTCCCGCATATACGCCGAGTCCAAGCAACGAATCAGCGAATATCCAGAGATGACCGCAGGCAACACATGTTCCCACTTCTATGACCGCGTTGAATCGAGCATGAGAAACGATGGCATCACCCTCCATCACTCCCTTGTAGATGGTAGATGCTACAGCGTCAGGATATACCTCAGCCACCTGTTTTATGCAAGACAGGCACTCCTCAGAGGCCAGCCGATTGGTCGAAGCACCTCTCCGAGGTCGACGCCACTCAAAAAGACACATGTAGTGTTCGACGGTGTCCTTTAAAATATGGTTCATAATTCGATCACATGCGACCTAGCACGGTACAAATACATGAAGTCGATGGCATAATCGAAAAATAATCCATAGCAGACACAGTAAAGCCTTAAACATCCCAAAAAATTTCGAGTAAATTTCGTATTTTATGACGATATAATGGATCAAAATAATAATCGGCAAAACAACGGCCATTTTGCCACAGAAGGCGCAGTCAGGGGCACCTACACCATAGAAACCTTGGAGTAAATGCTCCATCCAAAAAATAGGGGAGAGCTGTCAGTGTGTGTGCCACCATTTTAGGGGGAAGGGGAAGGGTGGAAGAGGGGGAAGGGAAGTTGCTCCAGTGACTTAGGGGGGGGGGTAGACGCCCCTGGGCGCAGTCATGCAAGATGTTCGCCATGTCCAGACCTGACTGTAGATAATATACTGGGTATTTTAGAAACTTTAAGGACTTAAATTGATTGCGGTATCTCCCCAGCCAAATGAAACCACAATCTGAGTGAACTTCTATGGTAATCTCCCACCAGTCGCTAAATGCAGCTGGGGATTATAGACATACATTATTTACTCATGCAGGAAATGAAATGGGGTTGAATTTCACTGGGTAGTCATCGACGGACTTGAAAACCAACTTTATAGGCTAATTGTTTTTATTACGGTTGGAGATCATATAGGTGTCGGAGCCCAAGTAAATCAAACACCTTTCTAATGCATATTGAACCCCTTCATTGGCGGCGATGTTGTTTGACAGATGGGGGGGGGGACACGGGACACTTGAACTGATCTGGTCAAAAAAGAGGTGAAAAATGTGAGCGCGAAAAAAATTGCTGACCTTTTTGGTGTTTCTTCAAAATTTGGGGAGGGGACAACAGCATAGTGTGTCCCCCACTGTTAAAGGTATGGTCTTGTCCCCCGGGATCGCCGCCCATGAGCTCCTTCAAGGGACCAGAGCCCCTTCAAGGGGCCAGAACCTCCCAGAAATTTGAAATACGCACATAGCCATGAGGGAAAGTTTAAATTCTCATGTGAATGTCAGCATGTTTTAGAACACGACTGTAAGCCCCAGGACTGTAGTGGTAAAATTAGAGGTGAGTACACGCTACCGGTTAGTTCTCCGAAACTTGTTAGAGGTGAGTACACGCTACCGGTTAGTTTTCCGAAATTCATTAGAGATGAGTGCAAATATTTTGTGAGGTGATTATAAGGTTTCTAGAGGTGAGTACACGCTGTATACCCGCGTATACCCTCGACTACAGCCCTGGTAAGTCCCAAAGGTAAAAATGATCGGAATGCAAATTATCCGTTGCTTTGGGCATGATCAGTTTCGATGAATTCATGCAGTGACAGTTTTCTGTGAATGCATTCAATGAGATTCCAGTGAATTCATCCAGTCAGAGATTTCAAGTGAATTCTACCAGTCAGATCTATAAACGCCAATAGCTAGGACTACAGGCAACAGTGTGTAATTGTTAGGACACGAGAAACGCGCCCAAGGACATTAAGCTAAGTCGCATATACGTGGGTCCTAATGTAATGTTCCAAAAATATGCCTTTGTTAGAACATTTACACACAACTGTTACAGCTAAAAGTAGCAGCGAGTGTGACTAGATCCTCATGATCTGATGATATTCGATATTTAATGCTTGTGACTTTACTGACTTTTAATTGACCTAAGCTGTATACAATGATTAATGACACATTCATTTACTATACAATGTTATACACACTCACAGGTTCGAGCTTTGAGTAATTGTAGCGTTAGCTATAGTTCTAAGAATACACTTTTCTGAAAACGGTGATAGACCAAAGCGAGTGAAGCCGCCTGTCTGATATTTTAGCTGACGGTGTATACAACCAGTATACTCATTATTATCAGAGTACGGTATAGATGAGCAGGGGCGTCTATCCCCCCTTAGTCATTGAAGCAACGTCCCTTTCCCCCTCTTCTTTCCCCCTTCCCGTTCCTTCCCCCCTAAAATGGTGGCACACACACTGACAGATCTCCCCTCCCCTATTTCTTGGATGGAGCATTTGCTCCAAGGTTTCTATGGTGAAGACGCCTCTGTAGATTAGCCAGGTGGATCAGAAATCTTAATATCATATCTGCGTGACAGGATTTCAACTCCCACCTCTGGGTTGTAGTCCAACACGATATATATATATATATATATATATATATATATATATATATATATATATATATATATATATATATATATATATATACTGACCCTAACTGCCCAGGTAATTATTCTTTAGAGCCCCATATACTTCAAACTTCATTTGGGTCCATAATTTCAGATGTGGTTCTGTATTTTGAGCTTTGACTCAACCGGTCCAATCTAATTTTCCATGCTGTTCGACACTTTAATCTGCAGCTCCACAGTTTTGCCATTTCCTCCATAGTTAAATGATTTTATCTTTTTCATATATTGATACATGATTTAGTAGTCTATTAATTAGCTTCAGGTTTTCAGCTGTGGTTTCCATCTTGTAACTGTATCTTCTTGGTTCGTTTTATTCGTTCCAGGATGAATATTTAATGACACTAAATAACAGCAGCTGTTGCTGTTGTTGCATGTCCTGTACGTTTTGCCTTGTTGTCTGAATACATTTCATCAACCGGTTATCTGTTACCATTTGCACAGTCTGCACGTATTATGTACATTTATGTTTCTTTTTGTCACCCTTGTTCGTCTGTAGTTTTTCTGTAATCAGCCGAAAAAATATTCCGTTATCAGGCCTCGGATGAGTTAATGGGTGAGAAAGTCTTCGACGTGGAAAATTAGAACATACTGATCTACAACTGGTGCAGAGGCCTAGTATGGGGAACGCGTCCCCTCGACATCCTCTCAAATTCGCAGCCTCGAGCGACCGCTACTGTCACAGGCCCAGACAGCTGGCTTAAAAAGAGTCCCGCAGATAAATGGCTTTGTACCTAGAAGCTTGTGAAAACGAGATGCCGCAAAAGGCCACATTAAAGGCTCCCTGTGGAGATGGTGTGCGGCTCGGCTGGGCTTGTTGCCCGCCGGGGAGGGGATGTTTTCCTGTGGGTTTCACGAAGCCGACGAGCCAGCCGTTGGTTGAGGTTGTTATTCAACCATTTACCAAATGGTTATCTCAGAACTCTCTCGACCCTGCAGCGGCTGCCGTGCGTTGATGTCTAGATCCTGACATCCCATACTGTTCGGGCCTACGTGGGTCTCCCTCTGTCTGTCTGGCTTATCTGTGGTCAAAGTTTCCTGCCTGGCTGTTTTTCGCTCGAAGGCTGATTAAAAAGTCTTCTAGAACGATAAGAAACTAGGAGTCAAGGAAATGGTACACGAAGCTGTTGGTGGCAACGAAGAATGGTCGATTCATTCATGGATTCATAACTCCATTCGCAGTTACATTCGTTTTCTTTCGCAAACACTCCTCTAAATTTCCAGAGTTTGGCTTTCTCGTCTGTATTTTCGCCTATGCTTTGACATCTTCACCAACTAACTCCCAAACGTTTCCCTCATGGACTTTCTCCTACTCCTTCTTTTCTCCTGTTCCACTTCTAAACCATAATGATTATTATTATCTCTTTCTCTGTTCAGTTTTCTACATGATCGTCATCTTAGTGTCAGATCTTTATAGAACACATGTGGAAAATTGAGTAATTTGATCTCAGTTTGCATATTTTAATCTGTATAGGTGCCTACTTTCACCAACGGTTTAATGCGTTAACGAGTAGTTTTTCTAATTTCACCAATAGCTTCCATACATTTCAAGTATCGTAATTATAAATGCCAAGAGGGATATAAATTGTGTGGTTCGGGGTCCAAACCTGTCAAAGTACGACCGTATGAAGGTCGAAAGAACCCAGTTGGCATCCCTGCTGGTTAGACGAAAGTTGAACTTATGCCACTGCGTGAGACTAAGTATAATTATAATACAGGGTGTTAACAACAGATCGTATGTATAGTAGTACCTCAAGGTCAACGCGACTTATATTCCCCAGCGTTTGAAGTTCAGTGATGATATGAAGCATAGATCAGCGTCCAAGGCTTTTCCCTCGGCCTATATGCCGCCGCAACAGGAAAATTGGTTGTGTCTATAGAGATGTGTTGTTTTTGTCGTATAGGGACATGTCATGAGTCACCCCCCCCCCCGCCCACACACACACTCAACTGAACCAATATGCTCAGTGTTATTCTTATGTTTATTGTCCTCATCGTTGTTTTCGTTGCTGTTGTTGTTGTTGTTGTTGTCATGGCGGTTGTACACCGGTTGTTGACCTGAACAGTCATACAGCAGAACGAACAGCCGAGGTCCTGGACGAGGTTGGCGTGAATGATTAATGGAACTCCTGCCTGTCGGCTCTAATGCAACCTGACCTAGACTTGGGTCCTGGCGTGGGCTGCGGGCTGCCACTGCCGCCTATACTCTTACATAATTATTATGTAACTATATACCGAAATATACGCACACTTGTGTATGTATATATACATAAACACATACACCTACCACGTTATATACACATTATATATATATTTATATATATATGTATATACATTTGAAATCTCCGTTCAGCATGTTAGTCTGAAAAATGATGCTTTACGATTGCTGGTATAACTTACAGGCAGCAATTGATTCAGACAGACAGACAGACAGACAGACAGACAGACAGACAGACAGACAGACAGACAGACAGACAGACAGACAGACAGACAGACAGACAGACAGATATGCAGACAAACAGTCAGACAGACAGGCAGGCAGGCAGACAGACATACAGACAAACAGACAAACAGTCAGTCAGACAGACAGACAGAGACGGACGGACGGACGGACAGACAGACCGACAGACTAATGGTGCAGCAGAAGGTTCACGGAGGTGTGAAGAGGGAAGGGCGATAGGGAGGGGTTACTGAGGTGACAAAGACGTGCTACTCTGGTGGTTGAAGCTTCACTTTTTCTTATTGTTTGCAATCAACAACTTTAAAAATGCCGCTCTTGCTGTTGAGAAGCAACGACAAGAATTAAGGTGACGTTGACGATGATGGAGGAGGAGGAGGAGGAAGAAGAGGAGTGGAAGGAGGAGGAAGAGAATGTGGCCTTGGCACCGGTGCATGGCAGCTCAAGTGGTCCTCTGCTGGAGAGTGGGAGAGAGACAGACAGACAGGGACAGAGATAGACAGAGAGGGAGAGAGGGGAGGAAGGCAGACAGGAAGATATATATATATATATATATATATATATATATATATATATAGAAAGAGAGAGAGAGAGGGACAGAGAGAGAGAGGGACAGGCAGAAACACAGAAAGAGACAGAGAGAGACAGAGACAGAGACAGAGAGACACAGACAGACAGACAGACAGACAGAGACAGAGAGCGACAGGCCTCTATAGCCTCGCCGTGGTTAGCCCGACGAGCGGGGGGAGAGCAGTCTTTGCTGCTTTTGTTGCCATCGCTCATTGTGTCCGTCCACCGTCGTCGTCTGTTGCCGGTGTTTGTGGCAAGCGAGAGTAATACTGCGACTTTTTGCGAGGTCTAAACCACTCGACCTCAATGTAGGACAGAAACCCCCGTCCCCCCTCCTCTGCTCTGCTCCTCAACGGCGTTGACCTTCGGAGTGCCGGCCAGCCGTCGAGCGACCGAGCGGACGGCCGTTGGTCTTAGGCCTCCGCCGCCGCCGCCGCCGGCCGTGCGGCCTGGCTTGCCGTGCGAGGCCCGTCAGCCCGTCAAGGCTGTCTTCCTATAGGTTCACCAGGGACACGGCATGCCTCGCTTCGCAGCGCCTTCAGTTCAGTCGGTGTTTGTCTGCGCTATTACATCACCGGATCGGTTCATTTCGTCGCCGGGGGACACGGGTTGAGCGACGTCGGCTTGTGTCTGTTACTCCCACTCTCGTCGACGGTGCCACGTTTCTTGGACGTCGGTGCCAGGCTTTCTCGCCCGGTAGCTGAACTCCCATCGGGTGGCAACGACCTGCGATGCGCGTCGGATATGTGGGACAAATATTGGAGATGCTTGCACTTCCGTCGCGCTCAGATCGCTCCGCTCGCTTTGCATAATAGGTTCACGGCTGCAAGTTCGGTCTGAGAAAGAAACGGACGGACGAACGGACGGACGAACGGACGGATAAACTGGTGTCGGTGTCGGGTGCATCGACCTGTCGGTAGACCGGTGTCAGTGAACGGCGGACAGGTGCACGGCGACTGACATCGTCGGTGCAATTGCGGTGGAGGGAATCATGTGGGTAAGACTTCTTCTTCTGCTTTTCCTTCTCAAAGGTGGGGCGCCGAGAGGTTTCGTCGGCGCCGAGACCGACTATTATGCGGAAGAATTTCCAGGGTTCGGTTGGTAGTGAACGAAAGAGTGGAACGACGAGGGACTGATTGAATTAGCGTGAATGACATGCTATGCTGTCTGGTTTGACGGGGATTAGAGGGGAATGCCCCCGGTGAGTATCCCCCTTCGTCGGCTTAAATCTAGACCTAGTAGAAATGTGATTGGCTATGTCTCTTGATCTGATTATTATGCTTCAATGGCAATCGATTTTTAGCCATATATTCATTTATAGTATTTCAATTTCTTGCTCTCACTCATTCTTTAGTTACTATAACAACTACTGCTACAACTGCTGCCACTACAGCCACCACTACCACCATTACTGATGCTAATACTACCACTAGTACTAAAATACTACTACTTCCACTGGTAGAAAGGTTTGAGATGGGTGAGGAAATGTTGTCGCCGAGGATGTAAGAGGGCGTGACATATATGCTCACCGTACGTGGAGGGTATCGTGCAGATCTTCGGTTCGATCCTTCACACAGTGGAGTGGGATAGCAAGTGGGTTTTGACTTCGGCAGTGATTGTCACAAGGGTGGTGCTGATGGAGAGATCGACGCCATGGTGAGAATGTCTGAAGACAGTGACCGCAAATACCTTCGGCTGTCTGGGAGACCTGTGTTAGTGCCGTGGCTGTTCTTGTGGCCGACAAGCTAAGCCGTAAATTCAATGGTGGTGCAAGCGACTGATAGCACAGCAGAGGAGGAGACCACGTGAGCGGTCAATTGGAAGGCGACAGTGTCGTAATCGTAACCTCCAAACTTCTAAAGCGTCACTCGAAGGCCAAACGCAGGGCACCAGCCTATTCACGAGTGCTACGTAAAATCAGAGGGGTTTTCCAAAGGAGGATTTCCAAAGGAGGTCCGAGTCCGGTTACCATGGGGACCAGAACAAGAGAGGAGGAGGCAGAGCAGCCGTTAAGCACGTGGAAAAACAGCGTAATTTGCGTTTAAATTACGACGTTAAAGAGAACAATTAAAAGTAATCACCGTCATCATTATCATCATTTTCGTCGTCATCATCATCTTCATTACCATCGTCATCATCTTCGTTATTGTCACCGTCATCTTCATTGTTGTCATTATCGTCATCATAATCTTCATAATCGTCATCATAATATTCATCGTCATTATCATCATCTTCATCATCTTCGTCGTCATTGTCATCGTCGTCGTCATCATCATTAAGGGTAGTTGTTGTATGGGACAGGTGTTAGCAGGTGTGTGAGTAGTAACTGGAACTAATGATGATGACTGACTTACATGTTCTGTGTATAATACGCGTTCTGAGTGAACGAACACGTAGACATATTTACGTATTGAATACAACGGAGTTTCTAAATGTTGAGTTAATGCTGTGTAAATGTTTGGCTTTATGACATTTGTATAAGTGGAGCTTTTGAGTTGCAAATGACTCTATTTTGCCACTACAGAGTCGGTGTTAATGTGCACTTTTCTGTTATTAATCTGTGCCGCAAGTGAGACTGGGCGAAGTTTTCACACACTAATCAAGTAATAACTCAGCCATTGTTCGTACTCTGACAGTGCCAGTCCCAAGCCTGGATGGAGGAGGTAGGCGACGCCAATGATCTTTGTTATCACACAGTGTCGTTAAACTGTATACTAATCGAGTAATAATTTCGTCGATGATCTGTTGTTCACTTTTGTTTTAACTCTGATGGGTGGATACAATGGATAGAGCTACTCTGACATCTGTCTAAGTTAGCATAATCATGTATGTATTATGCATTTTGAATCGGTTTATTATATTTTTGATTTTAAGCAAGTCCTTTGAGTCTGTAATTGAGCTATATAAGCCAACTTCAAGTTAATGCATCAACAGACCTCAAGTAATGCAGTGAATGAATTATCCATGCAGTGATCGAACGAATGCAGTGACCTAGGATTAAATTAACCATGCAGTGCTTAGCTGAAGAAATAGGAGTAGCTCAGTGATTGTGGTTGGAGAACCGATCAATGATTGCTTAAATGAAGAAGTCCAGAAGTGATAGCGGTGATTGAGTTACCATAGTAAGTGTATTAACCAGAGATAGAATGAAGCAACTATTGTTCGGGCTAATGAATGAACAGATGAACCAGCAAATGAAGTGAATCAGCCAAGCCAACGGCGCAGCGAGCGAACAGTTGTACAAACAATTTGAGAGAGAAAAAAAGACGAAAAAAGAACCAGCTGCGTTCATTACATCCAGGCAATAAACGATTGTATTCTGTGAGAAAAGAAGAATCACATACCGTTGGAACTCTGAATGAAGAGGAACCACAATTTTTTGCAAGGTGAATAGAAAACCCGCAGATTTTAATGAAGAAAAGAAAAAAATGAAAAAGTGAACTCAGCTAGCAGAGATTTAAAGACAAATTACGAAGAGAGATCACTTTTAAAAACGAGAATGAAGCGATTGGCTTTATTGGTGGAAAAGTAGCCTATGGAACTAATCCAATATATTGATAACCCAGATTTTAGATTTTTGTGAAACAGAAAAAAGTTTTACTCACGATGGTTTTGCAAGACGGATTTTGCCCAAACCAATTTATTGAATTCTTTCACTTTCAGCTGCCGTATCTGGAAAAAGGAAGTAAAACCCCAACCTAAGAGTCATGTTAAAAACACTTATTAAAAACTTATAATATGGGTCGTTAGTTGGTCAAATGAATTAACACTGATGCGCAGTGGCTATTTGAGAAATAAAAGAGACCCCATTGCCAGGATTGTCCTTTCAATTAGAAACAGTTCTGTTATACGAGGTTTTTTTATCTGGAAGTATAATATAGGACATCTTTTTCCAGTTTAGATCAAAATAACGGCTTTCTTTAAAAAAAAGCTAGAAGAAAAACCTTGGAGAACCGGGAGTATATATTACCACTCTGGATGGATTGAAAACTGGAGTCCTGTGCGGAGAAGAGACGATCTGAGTAAAGGGTGAGAGAGAGAGAGAGAGAGAGAGAGAGAGAGAGAGAGAGAGAGAGAGAGAGAGACAGAGAGAGAGAGAGAGAGA
>OY744615.1:29434842-29502342 GCA_963556255.1 Allolobophora icterica | reverse complement strand
AATAACATGATTGGTCTCCATGGGGTTGCCTCCGGCAACCCCATGGAGACCAAGCACCTTTTTCAACGTTTGTCAATATGCACACAGCGATTTAACGCCGTAGCCTTCAGAGGTACCTTTGCACAACTGCCCTGGGACGAGGACCACTAACTCCTGCACGATGATAATATCTAAGAGCCTGAGGGATTCTTTTTACCTCGGGCGATAAAAAACAATAATAATAATAATAATAATAATAATAATAATAATAATATCTATTTCGAGACCTTAGGCCCTATCAATGACGACGGAATGGCCCTTATAAAAGACTTGGGGAGATACTTAGCTTTAACCACCGGAGACCCTAGGGAGACTTGTTATCTACTCCAGCGGTTGTCAATCACCATACAACGCTTCAATGCTGTTGCCTTCATAGGAACTTTCATGCGGCCAGAACTTGTCGAATGATGTTTAAAAAAAATAAATATATAATAATAATAATAATAATAAAAAATAAAAAAAAAATTAAAAAAAATAAAATAAAAAATAATAATAATAATAATAATAATAATAATAATAATAATAATAATAAGATACCTGATGAATCCATGAACGAAATCATCCCTCAACGGGTTTTCCTTTTCTGTGATTGCAGACCCTATGCTTTATTGCTTGCCTTGACACCGTACAGTGCTTTCGTGGGACCCACTGAGAAACGAATCCAGGTGGCAGCACTGGCAGCTTAGCACTGTGCCACCACAGCACCATCATGCGAAAGAGCATCATAAATCTTTCGTCTGCTTGATCTAATCTGATGTTGACTAACTGTTTGCTGGGTGGATGCTGTGGGTTCGGCTGTCTCTGCAGTCAACTGTTATAAATAGAAATCTTATAATCTCCGCCGCCGCAGACCGCATGAAGCGTACATTCCTTTGTGTTGGATGGATTTTCTCCAGGTATATATATATACGACAGAAATTGACGACACTGACCTCCGCTCTCTCTGTATATCCAAGTGCAATCAATAAACTGTCTTTTCTGTACTGTCTTTGAGAGATTCTGAAAGGTGCTTAGAGTCAACAGAGATTTAAAAATGATCATGTATACGTATGTGACGGACAGACGGACAGACAGGCGGAAGGACAGACAGAAGGAGGGTCAGACGGACAGACGGACAGACAGATGGACGGACAGACGGACAGACAGATGGACGGACAGATGGACGGGCGGACGGACAGACAGGCTGACGGACGGACACACTGACGGACATGCTGTACTGTAGAGGACAGTGACCCTTTCTCCATGCAGACTGCGTATGCTTTGTACCTTAAACAATAGACACTCTACCTCTCCACCTTTAGATACTAGTGGTACACAGTCTAGTGTAAGGTAAGTTAAACCAAGGAAAGTAAGCTAAGGTAAGGCAAAAACTAATTGAATATGTTCATCTATGAAATGAAAGTCTTCTGACTTTCAGTCGCTTAGCTTTCACGGCATTTTTCAGCTGAAGGAGAGGCAAAACAAAAAGAAACAACAACTGGCAACAAATAAAAACTAGCTGATAACAATAACAACGACAACAAGCAACAGGCAACAGCAGCAAAAAGCAGTTGGAGCAAAACAATAGCAGCAATGAGTAACAGCAATAGCAAAGAACACAAAAAGCTATAACCAATGCTAAGAGCTGTTGAGAAATCAGAAGTCGATATTAGTCACGCGGAAGACGCACACAGCGATGCATGGCATAAGGTCAGTGCTTAACCCTCGCACGATCCAAAGTGCTCTATGCATTTAGAGATTGGCATTTGTGACCCTGATAACTGCGTAGTTGTTGGTCGAAGTTTTTGGGAGCTGAATTTTCCCACCGCCTGAGTTAATTAACGAAGGCTGATTCATGAATCTAAAGACAGTCCTTGATGAACGTACTTAGTTCCGGAAAACAGCAACGCTTTGGGAAAACTGCGCATTTGTTCTGTTCTGCTCTGGGGGTGGATTGCGTTCACCGCTGTGGAATGTCGTCCAAGTGTTTGGCTGACAGTAGGTTCTCTCTGAATTCTTTGTACATGTATTAAGATAATAGATTTTAACACGAATGATCTAGCATGATTCTGTGGTTCTGAGTCAGACCGTGAATCTGGAAGTAGATGATTTAGTATTTCGTCATATATCATTCACTCCTCTTCCTTCTTAGAAGAAGAGAGAAGAAAAATAACAATAAGAAGAAAAATAATAAGAAGAAAAATAAAGAAGAAGAAGTAAAAGAAGAAAAAGATGAAGAAAAAATTAAGAAAAAGGACGAAGAAGAAGAAGAACGAAGAAGAAGATAAAGAATGAGAAGGAAGGAGAAGAAATAAGAAGACAGACGAAGAAGAAGGACGACGAAGAAGAAGATGAAGAAAAAGATGAAAAAAGACGAAGAAGAAGAACGAAGAAGAAGATGATGAAGAAGAAGAAGGAAAAACAAGAAGAAGTGAAAGAAGGAGAAGAAGAAGGAGGACGAGAAGAAGAAGAAAAAGAAGACAGACGAAGAAGATGAAGAAAAAGAAGAAAAGAAGAAGATGATGAAGATGAAGAAGAAAAAGAAGAAGGAGGAGGAGGAGAAGACAAAAGAAAGAAAGAAAGAGGGAAAGAAAGAAAGAAAGAAAGAAGAACTGTAAACCAACTCGAAGAGGCAATAACGAGTGTGATAATTATTATAGCGATTTCATTTTCTCGGCACATGAAAGCGAAAGGTCAACCCTCTCCCCGCGGTCTGTGTGCTCATTTACAGCTGGATTCGCGAGGGACGAAAAGTGGTGCAGAATCTCGAAACATCATTCTGTCCCAGCAGAGATTTAAACTCCCGATCTGTCGGTTGACAGTCCAGGACGCTAACCCACTAAACCATTGCTCACTCCCTTCCATACGTACCCGCTGCTTCCATGCATCTTTCAGGGTTATAGCGAATGGAAAGTGGGAGGATTGTGATGGTATTCCTTGTGACACTTGCATTGGTCAAAGAACCAGGACGGCATTGGGTTCCGTGTTTTTTCTGTTGTTTGGCCGATGCCTCTGTCGCAAAGCATTCGCGTTGTTTTAATCGGGACTAAAGTCTCGTCTCTTTCCTATTGATTTCTCGCCGTTGCATATAGCTTCCAACCTGTATGACCTTTTCTATCTCGATTGGATCCGTGGAAAGGATTCTGGAATGTGGTTTCATTTGACTGTGACTTTCGATTGCTACCTGCAGCGCGTCTGTTACACTAACGAGGCATCTTAAGAGTTTCCTAATTAAATCACATAATTAGCTCAAGAATTCATCTGATGTCCCTGGTGGGGTCATGTAAGGTCAATTCCCAGGCAAGGCAAAGCGATGTATGGCCAGGCAAGACCATACATTGCCTGGCCATGGCAAAGTATGGCAACTGCATACTTACTATTAAACTGCTCCATCGTAATCGTTAAGTATTGCCAATGCACCAGCACACCAGTTCATGTATATATATATATATATATATATATATATATATATATATATATATATATATATATATATATATATATATATTCATATGAAGAATTTATATAGCGCCTCTTCAAGGCTATCTACTCAGAAGCACTCCCGACCCAACCCGGGTGAAGAGTACACTCTTGAGATTTGAATAAAATGTGGCGGAATGGGTGCTTGGGACCAAGCGAAGCGCTACAGGGAGCCCATTCCAGATTGCAGGGCCAGCGATGGAAAAATCACGGCGCTGCCTAAGGGCGGTCCGTGAGCGGGGAACTAGAAGCTCAGCCTGCTTAGAAGAGCGCAGGGAACCACAGCGCTGGATGTTCAGGGTGGAGCGGCAATGCTCGCAAATACACAGGGAACAGGGGCCTCACCCACAAGGCAGCGCCACACTAGGGCAGACACCCGATAGGCAATACGCTGCGGGATAGGATATACATATACATGAACTATGTATATATATATACACACATATATATACATATAGATACATAATATAGCGCCTTTTCAGTACTTCACAAAAGCGCTGCGATAGCCTATAGGATGCTAAATGTCATTACGAACGAAAATATTACATCAGTTAGTAAAACAATGCGTAGTTAGTTGGAATAGTCACCAATGGCGGTACCACACACACACGTGGAACCAACCAACGGATTCCCGTCCACAAGTTCATGGATGATCGCTGCGTCAAATCAGAGGGTTTGTCCAGCCAGAGAGATCATGTGAAAACTACCAGTCATACGAACAATGCCAAAATAGTCCTCAGAGGCACGCAGCTTAGGCCTACAGATGCCTAACTCCAGAGTCCCTAGTGTCGTTACGCAACAGAGTATTATTGCGTAGAAACTGAAACGGTGCCAAACGCCTGCGTGCCCGTTTGCCCCGTCCTTCTCGCAACCCAGCCCCCTCCCTCTGCCCTGATGGGCGGCCTGCGAATTTCTGGAAAAAAATACGCGCGATTGTTGCGCGATTGGACTCCGTATCCTTGTTTTTTGATGTGCTGCTAATTATAGCCCAAATTGCATCATTGCCGCCAGAAGCCCCGCGCAATTTTTATGACCCCGGCCGCGGCGTTGCGTGCCCTCTGCTGTCAGCGGGGTCTTTGATGGCCAAGGTGATTGGTTGCAGTGGTGACATCGGGGTATTTTTAAGGCCATGGTTCAATGGATGAGAAAGGGTTTTGAGGCGATGTTCCCCGCCGTACAATAGCCCTTCGAAGTCTGAAAGGGTTTGAATGAGTGGAGGAGAGGGAGGTGTGGGTGTGGGTGTGGATCACGGGGTGGTGGTTGGGTTGCAGGGATAATGGCATTCGAAACACTTTGAAGCCAGTGAAAAAACCCGCGCACGGGTCACTAGGGCAACTGAGTTTCATGTATCATTGGAGAGAAATGCGTAGACTGGCGGACCTAGGAATTATAGGCAGGGGTGGACCGCTTGTCTAGGACCATGTCACGT
Source organism: Allolobophora icterica (assembly GCA_963556255.1). Taxonomy (NCBI): domain Eukaryota; kingdom Metazoa; phylum Annelida; class Clitellata; order Crassiclitellata; family Lumbricidae; genus Allolobophora; species Allolobophora icterica. The sequence goes on along the minus strand of OY744615.1, from coordinate 29,497,415 downwards.
TGGGTTTCAACAATTAATACTATAGACTGATTCATTTGAAGAAGACCAGTCCCTTAAGCTAGCCTGAGAGGCAGCCATATGTATGAAATGTCAGCGACTTCCATTTTTCTTAGCCTCGACATATGTGGTCGGGTGGCCAGTCCTCTCCCTTGCCGTCTGATATTCCCACAGACAGTGTACGGTCAGTGTACTCATTATACCTGAGTTGGCTAGGGGGCAAAGGTGGAGCATTCTCGAAATAAATGTCTGCAATGGTGGGAATTTGAACCTCTCTGAGCACTATATCGCTCACATCTGATTCATTTAACACTACCATTAAATTCTAATAATATATAGCAACAGCGGTTGTTTTTTCTTTAGTAATTATAATAACCGGAACAGTTGTCGGGCAGCATGAAAGTAACATATATCCAGTCTAATCTCTTTTATTAATTATGATCCAATCTAAAGTAACGTAATCTTATAATAATTGGGGTATAAAGGATGCAGTCCTTTTGCTGATGAAGATGGTAGTGGTGGTGGTGGTGATGATGATGATGATGATGATGATGATGATGATGATGATGATGATGATGATGATGATGATGATGATGATGATAATCTGTGGACAGGGTACCAGCGTCTGTCTGCAGATGCAATCAATATCAGAACTTCAGAAGGTCTTAGGGTCTTAGTCTATAGTATGTATTCATATATGTTATTATGTATGCAGACATTTTGCTATTGTTCGTTTGTATGCATGTCTGTATGCATGTATGCCTGCATGTGTGCCTATTATGTGTGTATCTCTCTAGTTATCTGACCATGTGTGTGGTGATGCCTGTGATGCAAAGTAAGATATGATGAACTTCTCACCGAATAAGTCAAACTGTGATCTCGTCATCTCATGCAACTTATACGCAGACGAAAAGGTGCGTCGGTCGCCATGGTGACCTTGATTCACCGTTGCCTCTACCTGACCGGGGTAGGGAAGGGTAGCTGACGGTGGTGAAAGAGGGGTGAGGGGGCGCTGCGCTGATTTGCATATCGGATGCAGATGCTATTGTTTCAGCAGCTATTGATTGACGATTCGGTTGGTAACAAATGGTGTTTTATGGGCGATGGCGTTGGCTGCTGATGCTCAGGTTGCTGAAGCAGATAGTCTGACTTGTTGCTGATGTTTGCCATCGATTTATTGGCAGAGGATGTCCGGTTGTTTGTTCGCTCTGATGCGTGTCGTCAACCTCTGGGCTAATCAGGCGGTGACGGTGATGATGATGATGATCGTGATGATGATGTCGATGCTGCTGATAATGATGATGGTGATGATCGTGATGATGAAGGTGGTGATGATGATGGTGGTGGTGATGATGATGGTGATGATGATGGTGATGATGATGATGATGATGATGATGATGATGATGATGATGATGATGATGGTGGTGGTGGTGGTGATGATGGTGGTGGTGATGATGGTGATGATGATGGTGATGATGATGATGAAGGTGGCGATGATCGTGATGAAGGTGGTGATGACGATGATGATGACGATGGTGATGGTGATGATGATGGTGGTGGTGATGATGGTGATGACGATGATGGTGATGATGATGGTGATGATGATGGTGATGATGATGATGATGATGATGATGATGATGGTGATGATGATGATGATGGTGGTGGTGGTGGTGGTGGTGGTGGTGGTGGTGGTGGTGATGATGATGATGGTGATGGTGGTGATGATGATGATGAAGGTGGCGATGATCGTGATGAAGGTGGTGATGATGGTGATGATGATGATGATGATGATGATGATGATGATGATGATGATGATGATGATGATGATGGTGGCGGTGGTGGTGGTGGTGATGAAGGTGGTGATCGTGATGATGACGGTGGTGATGATGATGATTATGATGATGGTGATGATATTGATGCAGTGTGATTCTCCTTACAGATTTCATTTTAGTTACAGTTACAGTCAGTGCTTTCTTCAGCCGGAACGCGGCGGAACGGCGTTCCGGCTCCTTTTTTCAGCTGCTAACAAATAATTTAAGTATTTTAATAATAAAGACAATAATTTAGTTAATTTAATTTAATTTCAGTGTTGTGGACTGTTTTCAGTGTTTATTGAGACCCGTCCCAAGTCCCAACCCCCAATCCCGTTTTTCTCGGGATTTTAGCCCTTCCAGTTTAGTTACTGGATTTTTATTTTAGTTAATTTTAGTTAGTACTTAGTTAGGCCTACACGTGGCTTTCAATGGCGCTGCGCCTGGTCCCTGTGGGGTCATCCTTTAATTATGTCAAAAAACTTTAGGCAATTTTGACCCCCACCATTGACAACAAGTCACAACTGTCAAGCATTCAAGCAACCCATAAAAAATTATGTAAAAAAATTATCCACAGAAAATTTCTATGACTTTAACTGAAATGCCAAAAAAAGCTGAAATTGCCGAAAAAATAAATCTTATTGTTCAGATTTGAATTTGATAGGCCTACATAATGGCTACAGTACATGTAGAATCACTGTCCGTAAAAGCTATTTAGCAGATTTTACATAAAAAAATGCAATTTCGTTTTCTTTTAATTGCGTATTCAATTTTATTTTTTTACGAACTTTTCTAATTTGAACATGAAAGTGATAATTTTTTCTGCGGTGATAATTTTTTTTATAGAAAAAAAGGTTCCGGAACTGAGCAACAGGTTTCGGAACTGAACAATTATGGAAGGGCTAAAATCCCGAGAAAAACCGGATTAGGGGTTGGGAGGGGTCTGGAATAAACACTGAAAACAGTTCACAACACTGAAATGAAACTAAACTAACTAAATTATTTTTTTATTATTAAAATAAATAAATAATTTTTTTCCGGCTGAAAAAACACTGATTTTGTTATAATATTCATTTAACATAGAAATTTAAAATTAAAACAAGTTTCTCACCATTTAATATTAACAATCGAAATAAATTTTTTTCTTTCCATCGAAAAGAAACTCGAAATATTAGATTTTGAAAAGAACCAAGGAACTAGCAGAGATTATTCAGCACATTTTCTCTGGGAACAATAAACAGGGCAATTTAAAACGAAGAAAATATCGGGTTTCTTTAAATTACAAACAAACAAAAATAGATCACTCATACAGATTTTCGAATCTATGTTTCATTTTAGGTTAAATTATTTGTTGTCAGATATATCAGAACCTCGGAATCAGTTTACAGTTTCATTTAAAACTCAAATTGTGACAGTGGATCTGATCAATTTTTCACGGTTTTGTTTGTCATATGATACTACTGAAGCTGGTGTTGTTGACGGTTTTGGTGTTAAATTAAATGACGATGAGGTTGGCGAATTGTTTTTCCTTGGTGATAGTGGGTGTTTGTTGTTGTTTTGTTGAAAGTGTTTTTTAGACATATTTGATGTACTGGGCAGCATTGTTTGAGGTTGCTTTGTTAGGTTAAGGGTTGCAAAGTCCGAACGTTGCCCTGTGCATTACGTGTGCGTTCTTAATTGCTCCGGAGATGTTTTTAGTTTAGAAGTTTGTTTTCTACACCCACCCACACACCCACACCCACACCCACACACACACACACACACACACACACACACACACACACACACACACACACACACACACACACACACACACATACACACACACACACACACACACACAAACACACACACCCACACAAACACACACACACACACATGCACACACGTACACACACTCACAAACACACACACACACACAGACGGAGAGATAGACACAGACAGAGACACAGATAGAGACAGAGAGATATAGAAACAGACAGACAAGCAGCGACAAACAGAGCGAGAGAGAGATACGGAAGGGGCTTAAGGGGGTGTTGGCTACCTTCCATCGTCTCTGTTGGGATGTTCCATGATCCAGCTGCGACCATGACTGATGCCAGAACCCTTGTTGGCTGTCGTCCAACGGACCAACCTTCTCGTCGGTTCCATTCCCATCTGGAACCATCTTGGCTCTGCATTTGACTGCTGAACTCAATTCGCCACAGACCTCTGCATCCGTTATCGCTGAAATCACCAACCACAGAATCCACTCTCAACGGCCAGAAGCCCCGTCCCCATGAACAACCCACTTCAAAGTCGTCCCCCGATAACCCACCGATGATCACCGGCGCTTTAGAATCATCTGTTTCCGAAACCCCCTTACCCCACCTCAGTCATACTCCTCTCCTTCTCATTAGTTGCTGTTTAACAACGCCCTGTCATAACAAAGATGATTAGCGTGGTCCTCCTTCAATAACCAGGCTTGGGACTGGCACTACCAGAGTACGGGCAGTGGCCGATTTCTCTCCTTTTGAATCTCTCGAATCGCATACTTCTGAACTCCTTCTACTTCTGAACTCCGGCTCCTCCTCCTCCCTTGCTCCTCCTCAGGCTTGGACTGGCCCACCGGGACACCGGGAAATTCCTGGTGGGCCGGTCGCCCAGGCTTGGACTGAGCCGGCCGCTCAAAAAGAAAAAAATATGATTAAAAAATATTACGATATTTTAGTTCTAATCCTTAATTCTAGCGTTATAAATAATGAAATATCGGCAGTGCACGGTTGTTACCAAGAAACTTGCACTGCCTCATGAAACGTGCGGCTACGTGCCAATATTCACTTTAACTTAGCCTACTTTTGATTAGGCCTATAGCGCATGCAATAAAGGAACAGAAGCTGTCGATTTCTTTTAGGCTTACATATAGGCCTACGTGCTACAACATGCTTTCATGATATTTCCGATTCAAACTACTTCAACAATGATGATGGGTACCGTACAGAGCAAGAACTCTTCTGGATTCTTTGACAAATTTTGAATTTATTTGACAGCGCAATTGATTATGAAAGTGTTTGAACACACAACATCCTATGAGTCTATGAGATAGTTTAAGATATACTATCAATGAATTAAGCCAAATAGGCCTACATCGAAACTTTTGATGTCATTTTTGAAGCAGCTACACATTTTTCAGAGCTTGCTAACAATGAACTAGAATACTAGATAAAAGAAATCTCGACATTGATGTTGAGAGTGCTTTGAAATAGAAAAGAATCCAGTCAAAAAAGAAATTGCCAGGAGAATCTGCTACAGAGCAGATGCAAAGTGAATTATTGGACTTGCAAGAAAATTGGAAAGTATCAAAACTAAAAGATATAATTTGCTATTTGACACTGAAATAACAGACACAGTCTCAGAAAACGCCATGCAATTTGAATCTAGGCCTATAAAAGTGAAAAAGTCCCAATAGCAGATAACAGGAACAGAAATAAATTCAAATCTGGCAGGAAATGTATTGTTTGTTGTTACTACTTTCTCCTTTAGTTCAATTTGCACGGTCTAGCTTATTCAAATTTGTTTTTGGCTTACAAAATCGTTTTGACAGTATCCTCATCACAAGTTGCTTGTGAGAGTTCATTTTCGAAACTGAAATACATTTTGAACAGATTAAAAAATATGCAAAATCAGTGAAGTTTAGAGTCTTTCATGCTGATGGCTTGTGAAAAGGACCTTCTTCTCAGAATTAATCATGAAATCGTTGACATTTAGGCGTCAACTTGTGATACGATTAAAAAACTGCTATACAAAGTGTTTTTTGAAGTTGTGTAGCCTACTAAAATGTTACGTTTTTCAAATAAACTAAACTGTGCACAGTGCACTACATAATGTGACAGTTGGTTCCAAACATAATTGCGAATTTACGACAAATCACAAATTTAAACACATGTCCGTGTTAGGGCCTAATTTATCAATCTTTTAATTATCAGTTAACAATGATACCATTTGGCCCATTAATAACTAAAAATGTCCTTCATTTTATGTTAAATGCTACAAAAAGCATTGGCTTAGGCCCCTTATCCTGAAAAGTTTCGTGCCTTCGGCGCTCGATAATATGGGCCGCCAATGACCAAATTTCCCGGGCCGCTTTAGCGAGCCAGTCCAACCCTGCTCCTCCTCCTCTTCCTCCTCCTCCATCGTTTCCTCCTCCTCCTCCTCCTCCTCCTCCTCCTCCTCCTCCTCCTCCTCCTCCTCCTCCTCCTCATCCTCCTCCTTTTGACCCCTCAGTCCCTTCGTCAATCGCCTTCCCTCTGGAGTCTGGACGAAGCAAATCTGTATAACCATTTGTTGTCTATGTTTATTTAAAACTTCGTTGGTTGATTGCTGCTGGCCTCCTCCTCCTTCTCCTCCTCCTCCTCTCCCTCCTCCTCCTCTCCTTCTTCTCCTCTTCCTCCTTTTGCGTCTCCTCCTCCTCCTTGGAGAGAGCCAGATCCCTTAAGAGCGTTCAAGGTGCAGGGCCTGTCAAACGGTTCTGTCGATGTGGCACAAGGACACGCGTGGAGTCTTCACCTGCGGTCCAATTTTGGGACAGGCTTCAGTTTCTTTTGAGAATAATTGTCCAGGTCAAGGCCGCTTTCGTTTTCAAGGAGTTCAAACTCTGGTGCAGTGGCCGAGTGGGCATTACAAGATGCCTTGCATAACTGTGACTAAAGTTCCAATCACGGCGGTTTCTTGCTCTTGTACAACAATGGTGACTGCACATTGGCGTCATCTCTATATTCTGAACGTCTTTGCGCGTGTATTGGCGACATCTAGTGCGACACAGTAGCTAATTGGTTAGAACGATCACCATCTGAAGCGGAGAGTAGGCCTACACCTGTTTGAACCTTCACTGAGACGGTTAATGTGTAGGGACCTGGAGCAAATCCTTCACTCACAATTACTCAACGCCGTAAATCGATGCATGCTTGATCTTTAGACAGTGGTGCTTAATAAATGTGTAATAATGATAACAATAATAATAATAATAATAATAATAATAATAATATTAATAATAATAATAATAGTAATAATAATAATAATAATAATAATAATAATAATAATAATAATAATAATAATAATAATAATAATAATAATAATAATAGTAATAATAATAACCTACGGTGGATGCGTGCTTTGAAAGTATGCAGGATGTGATTGCTGTCGCTACTGGAGAATGTTATAAAGAGTTGTTTCAGAAAGGTGAAAAAAACATAATAATAATAATAATAATAATAATAATAATTATTATTATTATTATTATTATTATCATCATCATCATCACCATCATCATCATCATCATCATCATCATCATCATCATCATCATCATCATCATCATCATCATCATCATCATCATCATCATCATCATCATCATCATCATCATCATCATCATCATCATCATCACCACCATCATCATCATCATCATCATCATTATTATTATTATTATTATTATTATTATTATTATTATTATTATTATTATTATTATTATTGTAATGCCTATCAGTTGTCCTTTCGAGAAGAAACTCCCTGTCTGTTTTGTACACCTCGGTTTGGAACAATCAGGCGACAGAATCTGATGGCTAACCAACACTAAATGGCGGTTAATATTAGGCGAAGGAAATATACGAGAAAGTTCGAAACGGCGCTGACTATAACCAAAGAGAAGATCAACGTGTTATATCAAGACAAGACTTGCCTATCAGGCTCTTCAAAATAATAATAATAGCGTCGGTTTGTGCATTCAAGGCCAGCGAGTGTTTAACGAATGATCCCCTCATGTAGTACACGGCGACGATGTTGTTATAAAGCTGGGAGATTCGGTGAGCGTCTGCAACTACTGACACTGGGTGTCGCCAGCTTAAAACAAGAGGAAACGAAGATTAGGTCTATACCAGTTTTGCCACTTTCACAGAGTCACCCATCTTCATGTTTACGTTTCAACCTATAAGGACCCTTGAAGCGTGTAACCCCCTCTTTTGGGGGGGGGATTGACTCCGTAGTTATCATAGCTTTCGAATGAGGGTTGATCTTGTGGTTGCGCCCTTTCAGTGTCGTGTCCAGGGTTTGAAGCGCAGGGTGAGAATAATCGTGGTTCATTGTCGATGGGATTCGTGAGGAACAATACATCAGTCATACAGGATGGCTGTTGTGGTATTTACTTTCGCGAGTCCTTTAGCCATTGGTTTATAGTCGCCGATGATGAGCACTTCCGTTGCACTCCGGAGAACTTGCTCAACGAGCCGTACCGAATAAATGCGCAATTATCTTACCTCACCTGCAGTAAACCACAGCCAAGCGTAATTATCTACGCGGGCTGCCGTGAGTCGCCTCACGCTTTCGTACCCCGCCACCGCCGTATATCTATATCTGTACGTATATACCCCTTCCTTTCCCAGCAACAACCCCCACTCATCTGCCTAATGCCTCCCCCCCCCGCAACCGGGGCTTGGCTTCGTTCCAACTTTCATCCATTTTGGGCGACTGTTTTTCTAGAAATCATCGAAGAGAAGAGGGAGAAAGGGGAGAAGATGGGGGATGAGGAAGAGTAGGTGAGAAGGAGAGAGAGAGAGAGAGGAGTAGGAGAGGAGGATGAAGAGAAAGAAGAGCTGAGGAGGAGAAAGAGGAGAGGACAGGGTAGAAGGTTGAGGAGGATAAAGAGAAATAGGAGGAGGAAAGGAGGAGGAGGAGGAGGAGGAGGATGAAGAGAAAGAGTATAAAAAAGAGGAGTAGGTGAATAAGGAGCAGGAAGAGCAGTGGGGGAGGAGAAGAAGGCGGAGGAGAAGAGGAGGAGGAGGAGAAGGAGGAGGAAGAGAAGGAGGAGAAGGAGGGGGAGGAGGGGGGAGGAATAGGAGTAGTAGATTCGTCTGGCCAGGCTTCAGTTGGCAATGACTTACAACGTCCTAATGACTGTCTGTCGCTTACGTTACATTATCCGTCAAAGGCCTTTGTGCGTCGAGGCTGACATAATGTTTCCGCTCGACTGGCTCTGGCTGCACCGAGATTAGCATCTTTGCGCAGACAATAAATTTTGTCATGTGCCGGTGCGTGGCGAGATATTGTGTGCGGCCGACTGCAATGAAGGTTTTTCTGCGGCGAGGTTTTGTCTTTGTCTGCGGTTACGCTGACCATCATCGTCATATTCAGACTACGGTCGCTTTGCACTGCATTCAGCTGGGCATGGCATTCACCTACCTGCTCGGCAATTAGGAATTCTGCTTATGCGCTTACACTGGAGTCTGAAGGTTTCCCTATTATTGCTTTTTTAACGCTTTTTTAAATCAAATGCACTCTGAGAACTGACTGACTGCCTGAATGAATGAATGAATTAAGTAATTAATTAACTAATTGATCAATTAATTAATTAATGACTGACTGACTGACTGAATGAATGAATTATGAGCAGGCTACTTCGTTGTAGTTGGTGGTTATTTGGTAGGTGTCCTTCAATAACTGGTTGATTCCACTCCTTTACTGAATACATATTTGAGAGCCGAATAACGGGAGAAAACTGAGCATTTGAGATTCGAATGACTGCACAAATGAATGTAATTGTAATCTGGCATTTATAAAAGCGCCACTACAAGAATAAACTCGTCAGTGGCGCTCTCAACCCGAATCAGTTAAATCACTGTCAAATAATACAGAATAAACGACTTCAAGCGTTTACGAAACTGTGGGATTGGCATTCATAGACTGACAGAGTGTCGAACGGATTTATTTGTGGATGAGTGGGAGAGTGGATGGATGGGTGGGTAGGTAGTTGGCAGGATGGATGAGTCAATCGGGGGATCATCGCATGGATGGGTAAGTGAAAGGAAGGATTGATTTGTTGCAGGGCCTTGGTACCCAGTCCGTGGAAGCATCGTCCTCCCTCGATAAGCTGTCTTCAGGAACCGGAGGGGAAGGGACATTCGATCAGCTTTACCACTCAGGCCGATCAATCGACTCTTCAAGTGGAGTCGATGGGCTGCGACAGCTATTCAGCCCCGGTAAGTTCATTCAGAACGGGTCCATCAGTTATATCCTCTCAGATTCAGCGGAATTATAATATATATCCATCGTTTACTGGCAGTTCCGTGTGACTTTGAGTCTGATTGATGCCTGATTTTTTTGGCAATTAAGGACGTTGATGTAATACCTTTGACAGGAAAGTCAACGCAGAATTGAGAGAAGCTATTCACGGACATTCATCATGTTCGGTCGCATAAGACCGAAGTGTAATTAGTATGCCGTTTCGTAATTTCACTGTGAATTTGATTAGTTTGTTCATAAATTATTATATTGATTAAAGTGTGTCTTTTAAGGGCTGAGTATTAATTTCATGCAGGGAGTCACGTGATTAATGCGTCACAAGGGGCGCTTCCTAGAGGACTGCACAACCCCCGATGAAGCGATTTCAGATTACCCCCACTTCACATTACCCCCCGGTAACTTGAAACCGCGTTCAGATTACCCTGGGGTAATCTGAAATCGATTTCAAGTTTCCCCGGTGGCAACTTGAAATCGATTTCAGATTACCCCCTACGCTTTCAGATTACCCCCTCAAATTAACGGGGTCCGTTTTTCGATTATCTTATATAATAATAATAATTGCCAGTATTTTTCACTGAACTCTCATTATCCCTTAAATAGCATGATGTACGATAAGTTCTGTCTCTCTGTCCCTGTAGATCACAATTACATCAACTACATACAACTCATGAAACGGACCAGCTGACACGCAAATATCGCAGTTGTCTGACTGGCTGGTTGGGTTTAGTGGCGGTGCGGTCAAAGAGACAAATTGCAATCAGTGCATCTGCCGTGGGAAACGTTAATTTTCTCAGTCGTTCGAAACAGCTAGTTAGCATTAACAGCGCAGGAGTAACTTGAAATCGCGTTCAGATTACCGGGGTTAATCTGAAATCGCGTTCAGATTACCGGGGGTAATCTGAAATCGGTTCAGACTACCCTGGGGTACGGTAATATGAAATCGATTTCAGATTACCCCGGGGGTATATGTGATCAGTGCAGGGGTGACTTGAAATCGCGTTCAGGCTACCCCCGGGGTATTCTGAAATCGATTTCAGATTACCGGGGGGGGGGTAACTTGAAAGAGCGGTTAACTTGAAATCTTTACACCGGTGTTTACTTGAATTGCCGCCCAGAATCGCAAATGAAATACCGCATTAATGTAGCACCGATATTTATGGCCACTCCAGAATTGAGAATGTAGAACCCAAGCAGCCTGATTTTCGCCCACAGGTGGAATAAAGATGTGCGCACGCCAACCATAAATTTAGTCGGTGCTTAATGAAAACATCTTCCTGCAGTAAAGATGATTGTTGATTGAAAGCAACAGATGAACATGAATTGATTGAAAGTTGTGTGCTAGTGAGAATTGATTGAAAGCTGCGTTCTAGGAAGAAATGTTTGTAAGTTGTGTTCTAGGAAGGAATTATTGAATTCCATGCACAAAAAGGAATTGGTTGAAAGCTGTGTTCTAGGAAGAATTGATTGAATGCCGTGTTCTAGGAAAAATTGATTGAATGCTGTGTAGCAATGAGCATTGATTGAAAGCTGTGTTCTTGTGGGAATTGATTGAAAGCTGTGTTGTAATGAGAACTGATTGAAAGCTGTGTTCTTGCGAGAACTGTGAGAATTGCGTTTGTTCTGATTTCAGGCCAGAGCCAGATGAGTCTAGTAAATCCTGTTGTGAACAGTCTGTACGGCGGAGGGGGCAACCATTTCCCCTCCTCCGTACCCTCCTCCTCCTCCATCCCTGTCAGCAGCCATCGATCACCAGATGGTAGCACACTCATGAGTTATCCGATCGCCGGAACGGCCATCAGCGGAACTTCAGCGGATCGTAGCGACGCCGTTCTCGATGGATACATGCTTGGAGGGTCGGTCGGAGGGGTCATTGGGGGCCCGGGTGGGCTCATGCCCCCCAGCTCAACTGCCGACCAGATGATCAGGTCGTACCACTGTCGGCTGTGTAAACAGGTAATTTGTGGTTAATTACAGGGCTCAGTAACAGCACAACTCACGGCTTGCGATTCACGCATATCAAGTGACTTTATCCCAGTTCCATCTGCACACAGTTGGGCAACATGTCCAATTGTCCATTCTGGAGAAGATCCTCTGTTGTTTATCCGTCTTCCTACCCTCCCCTTCGCCCAAATAGACTAAATGGACTATGGATCACGTGATACACGTGTCTAAGCCTTGTAAATACATACATAGAGAGACTATGTAATGTAGACTATTTATAGCCACGACGCCTAATTGACCTGTTTAATGCGTTGATTGTATGGTGATGATCAGTTTATTGCACTTGTGTGCTCTTTGATGCGTTGAGTGTATTACTTAATTTATTTCATCATTTTAGTGCACGATGTGTTGAGTACAATTATTTCGTTATTGTGACTGATTATGCTGATGACTGCTACTGAATGTATTGATTAAGTTATTGTACTGATGAGTTGAGTGCGTGGATTAAGTTATTGTGATTGATGAGTTGAATGTATGAATTAAGCTATTGTTATTGATTGCACTGATGAGTTGAATGTATTGATTAAGTTATTGTATTGATGAGTTGAGTGTATTGATTAAGTTATTGTATTGATGAGTTGAGTGTATTGATTAAGTTATTGTGATTGGTTATATTGATGAGTTGAATGTATTGATTAAGTTATTGTGATTGATTGTATTGATGAGTTGAGCATATTGATTACATTACAGCTACTGACTTGTGGAGATTTGAGCATATTGATTACATAACTGTTATTGATTGTATTGATGAATTGAGTGTATTGATTAAGTTATTGTGATTGGTTATATTGATGAGTTGAATGTATTGATTAAGTTATTGTGATTGATTGATTGTATTGATGAGTTGAGCATATTGATTACATTACTGCTACTGACTGTTGTGGAGATTTGAGCATATTGATTACATAACTGTTATTGATTGTATTGATGAGTTGAGTGTATTGATTAAGATATTGTGATTGGTTATATTGATGAGTTGAATGTATTGATTAAGTTATTGTGATTGATTGTATTGATGAGTTGAGCATATTGATTACATTACTGCTACTACCTGTTGTGGAGATTTGAGCATATTGATTACATGACTGTTATTGATTGTATTGATGAGTTGAGTGTATTGATTTGGAGCAGGAGTTTGAGAACAAGTCTGACATGCAGAACCATTCGAAGGAGTTGCATCGGACGGAGGAGAAGACTCACAAGTGCATTCACTGTCTCAAGTCGTTTCCCACATCGCAGCAGTTGGGACAGCACTCCCTCGTCCACTCGAACCTACGCAAATACCCATGTGCCTACTGCGACAAGGCCTTCAAACAGCTCTCTCACGTCCAGCAGCATCAAAGAATACACACAGGTCGACACACACACACACACACACACACGCACACGCACACGCACACGCACACGCACACGCACACGCACACGCACACGCACACGCACACGCACACGCACACGCACACGCACACGCACACGCACACGCACACGCACACGCACACGCACACGCACACGCACACACACACACCTACACACACACACACACACACACACACACACACACACACAGGTTATTTAAGTTAAAATAAGTTAAGTTAAAGTACTTCACCGGTAGCAGGCAAATCAAGACAGAGTTTAGGTAAGGCAAGGTCTGAAGAGAAATACTATACCATTAGTTTTGATAAGGCAAGTTTAAGTACGGCTTGACAAGATAAGGTTAGGTAAATCTACGCATGATACATTGAAGCGAGAGAAGATAAGGCAAAGAAAAGCATGTTAAGAGAAAGCAAGGTAAGATAAGTCAACGTAAAGGTCAGGTAAGATTAGGTGAGACACGGAAAAGTAGGGTAAGTTCTATTAAAGTTACAGTTGTTAGGTGAAACAGGGCAGTGCAAAGTACATGCAAGATGAGGTATAGTTATGTAAGGTCTGGTAAGGTGTGGAAGGGTTGAGGTAGGTAAGCGAGGTCATGGCTTTGCTCTTGTCATATCTGAAAGGTCGTTCGGCACTTGAAGGGCATCAGTGAGTACGAAACCCACAGCAGTAATTGGTGACACTGGATGGTCTTCAGCTGCCGTGACACCGCCAGTGACATCGTGACATGGATGATATTTAAGTCCATCCTCGGCTAGTGTGACGTTAACGAAATGTCTAATTACGATGCACTGAGTGTCTTGCGGTGTCTGGTGCTAGGCCACAGTGTCAATAGCAACAGAAGATGCCCAGTGGCTGTCTGGTGTTTACTTAGAATTGTGTTTGTGTTTGTGTGTATGTATGTATGTGTGTATGTATGTGTGTATGTGTATGTATGTGTGTATGTGTATGCATGCGTGTATGTATGTGTGTATGTATGTATTCATGCGTGTATGCATGTGTATGTATGTATGTGTGTAAGTATGTGTGTATGTGTCTGTTTCTGTGTATGTGTGCGTGTCTGCAGTCCTTGTAGAGACGTTGCAGACGGTCGTTGAGTGCACCGGTTGAACCATACCTGTTGTCTGGTGGTGGTGATGATGATGATGATGATCGTGGTCTTTGGTCTGTTTTTCTCAGGAGAGAGACCTTACAAGTGCATAGTCGACGGCTGTACGAAGGCCTTTCGCCAGCTGTCCAGCCTACAGCAACATCTGAAGGGACACAATTTGCCACTGACCAAGTCCTACCCGCACTCCTCCTCCTCCCTCTCTCCAGTCTCGTCTGGCAGCGAACTGACGATCGGAAGCAAGTTCAAGAAGGTACGTTTGTCTGAGGGGGCCTTAGCAGCACGTGTGTCTAGTGGTCAGTCGGAGGGGTCATTTAGTGCAGTCGTTTGGGGCTCATATCTCCGTCGGGGTTCTTCTTACCTTGTGAACAATGTTCGCACCATCGTCATCATCATCATGGTATGGTATGGTATCTGAGAATTTATAAAGCGCCTCTCACAGTGCGAACTATTCAGAGGGGCTCTCAGCATGTGAGCCTCGCGGAAACAAAAAAGACTTTAGACCAGTGCTTTTTTCAGCCGGAACGCGCCGGAACGGCGTTCCGGCACCTTTTTCAGCTACTAAAAAATAATTTATTTATTTTAATAATAAAAACAATAATTTAGTTATTTTAATTTAATTTCGTGTTTTGAACTGTTTTCAGTGTTTATTGAGACCCCTCCCAACCCCCAATCCCGTTTTTCTCGGGATTTTACCCCGCCCATAATTGTTCCGTTCCGGAACCTATTCTTCCGTTCCGGAACCCTTTTTCTAGATAAAAAGCACTGCTTTAGACGATGAACAACAGAGAGAGGGAGAACTTAGTAAGTAGGGTCCCACGCAGTACCAAAGGAAGGGAGTTTCACAGGGATGGATCATAATCGTCGTCGTCATCATCGTCACCATTATCATCATTATTATCATTACTAGCATCATCATTCATCATGGGTAGTTGTTGTGTGAGGCAGAGGTTGGCATCATTACCATCATTATCAGCATCATCACTGTCATCATAGTCATAATCATCATCATGGTCATCATTATCATCATTATCATCATCAGCAGCAGCATTATCGTTATCATCATCATAATCATCATCATAATCATCATCATCATCATCATCATCATCATCATCATCATCATCATCATCATCATCATCACCACCACCATCATCATCATCATCATCATCATCGTCATCATCATCATCATCATCATCATCATCATCATCATCATCAGTGATGTACCCCTCTCTGAGTAGTTACTGTTTCCATGACTCTGCCAACCATCATAGTCTTGGTCTCGTCCTGAGGCTGTGTCTACACTGTCTAACCCAGTGTTTAATGCTGAAGAATCCGCCTCCTCCGTCCGGGTCCATGTTTACCTGAGCCATCCGACTGGTCTCCTCTAGCTCCTCGGGAGGGGGATGGAAGGGGTGGCGGATATCTTTGGACCCATAGCGGGCCAACAATTGCCACCATGGCATCACGTAGGCCAACTGTGAGGCTAATAAACTTGGCTGTCTGGAGAAACTTCTTAAAGTTATGTCTGGTGGAGGCAGATACTCTAGTCACCCTGCTGTTACACTAATGCCTGCCAACTGCTGACAGATGTCTAGCTGCAATCCTCAGGGGCATTAATTGTCTTGAACGAAGTGAACGAAGCAGATAGAAACGTACCAGGTGACAGTTTCTTGTTTGATAGCCAGACAATCATTTTTAGCAGTACCAGCCAGATTTAGATATATCAGATTCTATTAGAAATACTCTTCAGGAAAAGCAACAGTTCCAATTAGCCAACCAGAACACACTCTTGCTCGTTTCACTCTGACTGGCTCTCAATTATTCATTTACACCATAAAAGAACCAAATTTGCTAAATTTTTAAGACGGAAAGGGTGTAAAAATCCTCCGCAACGTGGCTTTTACAAGTCGTGCTTCCTTTTTTCTCGTTGCATTGCTGTCGAGATCCTCTGTTATGTGTCGCCAATGTTGCTAGATGTTTTCCATTGCCATGCTGTCACAGCCACCAGCAACTTGTTACCAGTTCCGGTAAATAGTTTCTATTGCCTTTTTTGTCAGAGTCCTGAATTGAGTGTCGCAAACTTTACATAACTTTTCCTTTTGCTCTCTATTGCAATAGTTCTAATGATGAACCATCAGTTGTGACACTAGTCTTCAGTCAACCATCTTAAAAAGTCCATTCAGCCCAAACATTCTGTACTGAACGCCATTTGGTGAACAGATGCCGGCTGTCACCACCTGGAAATACTGTTGTTGTTGTTGTTGTTGTTGCTATTATTATTATTATTATTATTATTATTATTATTATTATTATTATTATTATTATTACTATTATTAATTTTCATATTAGTATTCATATTTATATTTATGATTAATGTATTGTATTGTAATGCTCTATTGGTAATAAAATCTCAATTAGTCTGAGGACTAAGACATCAATGAAAATAACAATGGTTGTCAGGTAGGCCCTATCTGACACTTTTGATTGTCATGTATAGAATGCACACAGCACACGTCTCTCGGTTCCGCGGTTCTAATCTGAACTCTAATAATTATTGCTGTGGTTATTGTCAAACCCTTCAGTCAATGTCATCATTATCGTTATTACCATTTGACGCACGAGGGACACAGGTGGTTCACGGGGTTTTGAAAATTGCAAGCAGTGCAGAGATCTACTTAAGCGCTGGTGCATCAAACCACAAACATCTGTAGCTTGTCACCGTGCACAGTGTAAATTTAAAATGGCCTGGATCCCCTTGTCATAATAATAATAATAATAATAATAATAATAATAATAATAATAATAATAATAATAATAATAATAATAATAATAATAATAATAATAATAATAATAATAATAATAATAATAATAATAATAATAATAATAATAATAATAATAATAATAATAATAATAATAATAATAATAATAACAATCCAGAGGTTCAATGCTATCGCGTGCCTAGGCACGATGGGGAACCAGAATCCCGACTTTAATGTAACCGGATAATGATAACGCAATGATTGAAAAAAAAAAATAATAATAATAGACTAATAGTAATAATAGTGGTGGTGGTGGTGGCAGTAGTAATAGTAATAGTAGTAGTAGTAGTAGTAGTAGTAGTAGTAGTAGTAGTAGTAGTAGTAGTAGTAGTAGTAGTAGTAGTAGTAGTAGTAGCAGCAGCAGTAGCAGTAGCAGTAGTAGTTATAACATAATAATAATAATAATAATAATAATAATAATAATAATAATAATAATAATAATAATAATAATAATAATAATAATAATAATAATGACAATGACAATGACAATGATAAACATGGCAATATCAATAATAGTGATAGTAATGAGTCTGACATCTTGGAAGACTAGCCATCATCATAGAAATGCAGTGGAGGCGCTACAATGGGTACCGGTAGGTCGTTTGACCTGTCTAATTTACTCTTGACCTTTATAGGTTGGTAAAGCAACTAAAGTTTAACGTTTTAATTGCTGAATTGTTTCAAATTTGAATATGTTACTACAATTGGGCTATTAGCGTTCGATAATAATTTTCTTCGTTTCATATATCTAAGTTATGCTGCTTATGTTGAGGTTATGCTGCTTGATGCGTCAAACTCAAACATTGATTTCTTCGACCTGCTGAATAACTCCCACGGCCCTGACGCGACCTGCTGAAATTGTATAGCTGGCGCCGCCACTGCAGAAATGCATTCTCCCTTGTTTAGAATAGTTTTCCGCACCATCTAGATTTCGTCCTTTGGGTTTAAAACATAGTGATAATAATATTAATATCAGTCTTGTTGTCCTCGAGACCAAGGTCTTGGTCTCGAGTGCACTCGAGTTCGTTTTTAAAAGTCTTGGTCTTGGTCTTGGTCTTGAGGTTCAAGGTCTTGGTCTTGGTCTTGGTCTTGAGGTTCAAGGTCTTGGTCTTGGTCTTGGTCTTGGTCTTGGTCTTGAGGTTCAAAGTCTTGGTCTTGGTCTCGCAAGACCAAGACCAAGACCGGCTGTCAATATGAACAGTCATTTAACAGAACTCAAGAATTCTGTATCAAGCCTGCTTGCATCATACGACCAATATCTATGGATGGATACAAGTCATGTTGGTCAGGAACCCATTGGCAGCAGCAACAGTTATTCTGTATCAGACGGTATGATAAACCATGGGAAGATTTCAAAAGGACTCACTATCTGTACATTTACATCCAGTGCTTGAAAAGCTTCTGTGTGTGTCAGCGACTTCAGCACCTGTAGAACGTATTTTTTCACATGGCGCAATTTTTATGAGGCCCACCAGGCACGTCTTGGTCAGAAAATTCTGAGCGAATTGGTTTTTATAAAATACAAAAGGCATTTGGAATAATAGTTTGCATGAAGGACTTTTGAATACAAATTCGGATTTCTCTGCAGTTTGCATTTAAAGTTAATATGCTTGAATAAAATAAAAGACTCATGTTTTCATTAAAATAGCGAATATTCCGACCTGACAATTTTAGAAATCTTGACCTGATTGCGATTTTTTAGGTCTTGGTCTTGGTCTTGGTCTTGAGGTTCAAGGTCTTGGTCTTGGTCTTGGTCTCGAGGTTCAAGGTCTTGGTCTTGGTCTTGGTCTTGAGGTTCAAGGTCTTGGTCTTGGTCTTGGTCTTGAGGTTCAAGGTCTTGGTCTTGGTCTTGGTCTTGAGGTTTAAGGTCTTGACAACAAGACTGATTAATATTATTAATAATAATAATAATAATAATAATAATAATAATAATAATAATAATAATAATAATAATAATAATAATAATAATAATAATAATAATAATAATAATAATAATAATAATAATAGCAATACTGCCATTGCCTTCAAAAGGCACCTTTCCTCCGCCGAATCTTGACGAGTTCTAGCTGTCCCAGAGGTTTTTGTACTCTCTGGAATAATTTTTATTCCTGATGCACCATCTGTACCTCGGGGCAAAAATTTATAATTACTCAAGCATGTGAGTCCACATAATGTTGACCTGGTTCATTAAGTTCTCTCATGAAGTCCTTTATTGTGAACTTTACGGACACTTGCATTGTAAACTTACAGTTGTGTAATTAACAGAATATGTGCGCAGTGCCTTTATAGAATTTCGTAATCTCTCCGGAATGATTGCCTGACAGATGGAAAAGACGTGACTTTAGAGTTTATGAGGAAGTAGCCTATTGCAAGAGGAAACAGAGCAAACTAGGATGGATGGAATTTATATTTTTCTAGCGGCATGTTTCGAAGCAGGACTGCCGTTAGAAGCTCCTCTTGTTTGTGCATGACAGTCTTCAACAGTGGTTCAGTTACACTTCAGTAGGATCCTAATTAATATGTTCTGCTTGGATTTCACTTCGAATCTTACGGCAGCCGCCAGAAGAGTTTGAATCCTGGTGTGTTGTTATCTATACACGTTCAATTTAAAATATACATGACACACCCTATTGTAAGTTTTGCTGAGGTTATAATATCTCTGAAGTTACTGCTTAAACGTCTCTGAGTACTGTGCAAAAGACAGACACGTGTGATACATGTGCAGTTGCCTTGACAGCAGTTGCCTTGACAACAGTAGCCTTGACAACATTTGCTTTGACATAGGTTTACCTAATGCTAATTTGCTTACCGGTAGGGTTTTTTAATCATTTTCAGACGGCACTGCCGCGACCACATGACCTTACCTGCCAGGTATGCGAGAAGCGATGCGGGGACGACGACCTCTTCTTCGAGCACATCCACAAGCACCACCCAGACTTCTGGCGTGTCCTCTCTGGCGGACTGCCACTCTCCGATTTCGCGGAGCCTCCAGAACTGCGGACGACGAAAACGAAGAAGTTTACGTGTCCCGTCTGCAACAAACGCTACGCACACGAGACCGGTTACGCCAAACACCTGGCGAGTCACCCGAGCGCAACGCCGGACGCTTCCGGGGGCCAGCTCTTCAACTGCACCGTCTGTCGCAAGATGTTCACGAAGGACGTCCATCTTCACCGCCACCTTGAGATGAAGACCGATCCGGGGCACTGTGCCGCACTGGCCGAACTCAAGAAGAAATCCGGATTCGGGGCGTTCGGCAACCCCGCCACTTCATCCGAAGACATGTGCTCGACGATCGATCCGGACTCGTCGTCTAAATCGCGGTCCTTCCGCGTCCACGGGCAGAGCTACCCGCTCATGCGGAACGGGTCGCTCGACGCAAACCCCGTTAGCGACACGGCTGAGTCGTTCATGCAGACGGCGGCGTCACGCAGGTATAAGTACGGGCGGGAAGCGGAGGGTGCGGTCGGTTCGTCGATACACCTTGGACCGACCTCGTGTCTGTCTCCTCGCAACTCCAACTCCGGTTCATCGACCCCGGATGCGTTTGCCTACATGCGGCCTTTCGGCGCGACCAGTGGCCCGCCGACGTTTGGCGATACCTACCGCAAGGACTGCGATGCATTTCGCGGCTATCCGTTTGCCTTCGGCAGCCATCTGAACCAGGACTTCGGTCACGCCCGCGGCCCCTACGCTCAGAACTTCTTCTGCCAGCGTCCGGGCGTCGATGCGGAACGCAGACACTCGCCTCCCGACTCGCGACATTCCTACTTCCCGTCGTCTTATCTGCCGCACTCGCAGAGCGGTCAGGGTCCACTGCACGGTGTCATCTCACAACCGCCGTTCGTTCATCCATCCGTAGAGACGGCACGCTTCGACGGCACCTCCGCCGGGCTGCTCGACCCGTACCTTCCGAGGAGCGGCTTCTCCGATCATGACATGGCCACAGCGCTGCACCAGCTGGCGCGCTCGATTCCCGGTTTCATCTAGAGGCTGCGATACCATGGCAGAATGTCTCTTGAAATCAGAACATTAAGATTGGAAGTGCGAATCCGAAAACGAGAAAGCCGAGCAAGGAGTTTGGGATCTGGTAATTGGAAATTAATTCCAAGAGATGCGAGGTTGAAAATGGAGCTAGGAAAAACTGGCAGGACAGACTGCTGCGGGTGGAGAGACCAGGACACAGTAAAGCAAAGCTTGCAAAGCATTTTCTGTCCACTCTGGCTGTTCTTTAACCGTGTGACTATTTTGTTATCGGCTGACTTTGTCTTGCTCTCTTTCTCTGCGTTTTTGAGTTTTCACTTTATCGCCTTTTGTTGTTACAGCTGCAAGTCAAACATTTACGGTTTGTGCCTTTGCTGGACAAGAGCTGTCGGAGGAATCATCTGCTGTGAACCAGGTTACTAGAAACGCGGTTGTGGTTGACTCTAGCAAGTTCACAAGAGATGAGTACACACTACACAGAGACGTGTGATGCACGTTGTTACGCATTACTGGAAAGAACTTTTGAAAGCTTTCACTGCCTTGCGACCCTCAGCCTTTGAAATTTGCTAGTAGGCCTATCTCTAGCTCTTTAAGTTTATGCTGTCTGGAGACAAGACAGGCGCCAGTAAAATTTTGTTGAATTTCACAACCGTTGTATTATCATTCCAACACAAGGGTTGTGCTCCAACTGCATTTAATGGCCGTTCAGACGGCACTGATCTCAGAAAGTGAAACTTGTCCCTTAGAGTGAAAACATCTGCCTGTCTCGATGTGCCTGAACCGTACCGAAACATCCCGGTGCACCTTTTCCCTTCGCTGTCAACCGGCCACCAGTGAATCACAAGCTCTCCGAACCCCGTGTAGATTTACTGCTTTGTTACATAATTATGTGGCATTTTCAGAAGATTATTACTGAACGAATGTATTGTTTTCTGTCGTTTGTATTAATTGCTCCGATTGCATTTCGACGCAGAGTTGTGACTGTGAACTATAGTGTGTCAAAGTTAATAACGTTGCTTATTTATTTCTGTTGCACTTTGCCCGGCCTTAGGAACATTGAACATCTAATGTTTGACTATTTGTTTGCACATTTACTGTTTTGCCTTTGTTGTTTTACCGGTGTTTCGCCGAAGTTTTTATCTTTCTCGCAATGTGTTGTTGTTTGCAAGTGGCTCTAAGCCGGCGTATGAATTAGAAGAGGCAATAGACAGTCTGCCACTTTTTTTTATAAAAAGTCAAGAAGGGTGAAACTTTGGCCCCAGGCCATGAGTTAAAGTTATTGAAAGTAGACAGTTTGGCACTTCTTATGGAAATTGTGGCCTAAAGTTAGGTGTAATTAACATTGTTTCATGCAGCAACGCCATCTGGAGTGGACGTAAGGAAGTTGCTATACAAATTCAATGCTTGTCACTCCACGGAATTTCTTTATTGAGAATCACTCCAGCGGCTGTAGCCATAAATGTTCTGTATTTCTGTTACACTTTTTGAAAGTGTGGTTTTGTTTTAGTTCTGTTTGGGTTGTCTTTCTTGTTAGGTTTTGTCACGCCAGAAGTTATTGGATTAAATCACACTTCTGTCTGTTTGTGCCTTCTAAAGATAGGAGTTTTGTTCCGACTAAATAGCTTTCTCTGTTTCTCGTCAATAGTCAGCCATACAGCACTTCTAAAATGTATTCAGAGTCTTAACAGACGGTTATTGTATGTCAAATCACATCACGTTCCATTACATTATATGATTTTATATGGGAGGTAATCTACATCTTCATGGTTACTTTCTTTACTTTGAAGGTTTCATGAGCAAAAGTTACTTTGTAACATTAGAAGTTTGCTGAAGACAGACCTATCTATAAGGTATTTTTCTTAGAATAACATCTCTTATCACAGTATCTCACTGGTTACATTTACGTAGCCGGTGTATAACGTTAAGTTTGTTACTGCCAGTGGTTTACCGGTGTTAGTGAAATCAAGGTTAGGTTTTGCGGTTTCTCTGTATGTAATCAGTTTATGACTTACTGTTTGGTTTATGTTTTTCTTGGAGCAGTACTCATGACACGGTTTGCGTTTTACAATGATCAATTTTTCATTGTTGTGTCATTCACTTTAAGTTAATTACGTTTGTTACTCAGCCTTTCTGCATTTCTGTGAATAGTTTTGTAACAGCAGCAATAGTTTAATAATAACAAGCGAAGTGATAATAATTCTGAGGGGCATTAATAATAATTTTAATATCAATTATGTGTGTAGTAACAATATTATTATTAATATTAATATTAGTTAATATTAATATCAGTATTAGTATTACTGTTACAGATAATTATCACTGCCACCAGTTCTTTGCCCAGTTGTTGATACTGCTACTTCTGTGCCTGCTAGCCAGCTTTTTTTATAACAGAGCACGCCATGTATATGCCAACTATAGCATGTCACCTAATAGTATGTCACATGTCATAATAGTATGTCACATGATAGCATGTCACGTGATGGTATGTCACGTGGTGGCATGTGAAATCAAGTTCTGGTTAGATTGCTTTGCTGGGTTCAGCCGACGAGTTCTTTTAAACTTGAGTCGATCTGGCTGACAACTTCCTTACTTACGAGCCGGCCAACTGACTGATGTGGTGGATAGTAAGTTGTTCAAGGGTAAATGACCGATTTCCAGACTGACCAAATGACTGACTGACCAATTAAAAAAATTAGTGATTAGACTAACTGACCCACTCACTCAAGGACAACTCAATACGGCCAACTGAACGGTTCTAAAAATATGGTTTTATGTTTACCGAAGAACCAGCCAACATTTGGATGACTTTTTCTCCAATCGTGACAGAAGTAGGCCTACCGACAATCCATCGTTATCTGAGTTTACAGCATGCGAAGGGTAAAAAATGTTTACATGAACACCAACTCAGTTCTAATGATCTGTAAATATGTGTATTCCACATTATGTTTTATTTTTTCAGCAAGGGTAAACGAAAACTTCTTATGTGCACAATATTGTCTCACCTTACTAACAGTCAAATTTGTTTATATTAACCTTGAACTTCGAGATTTTTAAAGTTCTTTTTAAAAACGTCATTTTATCGTTCTTGTTCCTTGTACGCCGTCATATATGATAATCGTCACTGTCGTCATCATCATTTTCATAACAGTAATCGCCATCATCATTATTATTGTTGTCATCATTGCGATATATCATCACTGTTGATGATATTCGGATTCGCTAGCGTCTCTGCAACTCAAGAGCTGTGCATAAATGTTCGATGTCTATCTATATTTCTATCACTAAAAGACAAATACGTTTAATCGTTTATTTCTCCGAGATGTTCAGCTAAAGTTTCCGTTTTCTCTTTTCTCTCAAGCCGAATAATCTGCTGAAGCTTTCCATTTATTTTCTTCTCTGTCGTGTGACGAACTCTTCAGTGGTTCCTCGGCGCTGTGGATGCGACGCTGATAAGCACGCTGAAGTTTAGCACCGCTGAGCGTTTGTTAGAACTTGGGTAACAACTTTGGTTAATGGATAAATGCTCATCCATGGCTCTGAGTACCAGATCATCCGAGAAAGGGCAAAGATAAATGAGCACCAACAGAAAGTTGGAGCTTAATTAAAGAGGTGTCCTTTTGTTGGATTTCTATCGACCTGTATACGTTTCACTACCAGCTTGTCTATGGACATTGGATAGGACTCACACGGGCTCTAGACGGGTCCCATCTGGGAATAAAGGTCCTATATGGGCAAGCTGGCAGGTTTCAGACCTAAGATCATTCAATCCTGTCAACCACTTTTCCGAGTTTCTGTAGAGTTGGTAAAAAAGTGTATTACGTTTAACTTTTCTAGACTAGCTGCCGTGATGGGAATGTCGAAATTCAGAACATTATTTTGTCTTTTCATGTTCAGGTTGTTGAACTAACCAACCAGTGCTTTGTGAAAGTTAGTTTTTATGAATTCACCATTACCTTATTTATTTTTAATTTTTCTTTTGGCTGTCAGCACATTTCAAAGTTGACGATTATTCAGCCGAAGTGGTTGAAGTTTTGCGAAATAGGACGCAATTGCTAACATCTAGCCAAGTTAATTGGCACATATATTATATATATACTTATTAATAAAGATTTTCATATATATAGGCCTATATCACTCGTGTCTATTTTCGTATATTCGCCGACGAGTGCAAATAAATATTCGAAATTAAGCGTTTTAAGTGTGATTTTATAATCATAAATTTAGCTAAAAATTAAACTAATAAAATAATTATAAAATTGCAACTTCTAAAGCGACTGTTAATGGTTTTTGACTATATTTATGGATTATAGTCTTAAATAGGTAAGGTGACGCATTTGAGACAGACGAAGGCGTATCCAGAGACCAATCCGGCTAGACCCCCATTTGATCTGTGGAGGCCCACATAGGCCCCTTATATGTTGAATTAGGAGTGATCCATAAAGAACGTACATAAACAGATTTACCAAGGACACCATCCGTCCCCTTTCGGCATTTGGCATTACCCTACGCAAACTCATGCGAACGTCTGCAGTAAATTATGCTATGGCGCTGACGTTGTGCTTTCAACGCTCGTGAATAAGCTAGTGCTCTGCGCTCAGCTTTAGAGTAGCGATTTAAAAATTTGGAATTTACGATTACGATTACGAAATGGGTTAGCATCCATTGATGGTACGGCGTCCAGTAATGAGAATCTAATAATTACATTTCAAAACACAGTACAGGCTATACTGTGTGAAGTTGGTGCTTACGGCATTTCGGGAACCCTTACTCCTCCTCCCTTCTTCGGACTTACTTACCTGTCAACATTTCCAGGGTACCATATGGGACCCATATGTGTTCTATACGAATACCATAGAAGAATTGGTCCTATATATAGTCTCCATATGGATTATGGACATACCGGCAGGGTATTGGGTTACCCCTTAGCCGCAAGCTGGTCTTTTTGTGACAAAATTTGTCACAGATTTGCTAGAGGAGAAAACTACCACGAAAACACTGTAAAATAAAACAAGGGAGAAAACATGGGAAACAGAAAGGGTGGCGAGGAATTGCGTGGAACTGAAATCTAGGGAAACAGCCAAGAGAACGGCGAATAAAAAATAACCAAGGGAAGTGGAATATGTAGAAAGATGGAAAATGTTGACGAAATTGTCGGATGACTAGAAAGGTCTTCTGGAAGCTAAAAACTTTCTGAGTCCTATACCTGGCAGAGACTTGAAACGACATCATGATTGTTCGTCCTACAACACTGTATTGTATTGTATTGTATTGTATTGTATTGTATATGGGCATTTATAAAGCGCCTCTCGCGGTATAGACCATTCAGAGGCTCTCCCAGTGCGCGAGACCCCGAGAGAAAAAGCAGGATTTAAGGTGAGAAAAAGAAGAAGCAACGCTACCAGAGAGAATGGTGGTGCGGACAGAAGGAGGAAGTCGGTTCCAAAGTGAGGGACCTATGCAGGCAAAGGATCTGGACTGAGCCATAGTAGTCCTGACACGAGGAACTAAGAGGTCAAGACGATCAGAAGATCGGAGAGGACGCAGCGAAGCAGCAGAACAACTTCCTCGTCGTCAATTCTCCCCCTTGTCAACTTCACGATCCGACAATGAAAACAGACCAGGCTGATGCAGATGTTTTGGTTGTTGTGTTATAATAAACGGATTGAACTTGAACTGAACTGAACAGATGCAACGAAGAAAGTAGGCCTACTGATAAGGTATCGGCAACGGAGAGCCTCTGATTTTTTCTTGAATTGGCGCTATATATATATATATATATATATATATATATATATATGTATATATATATATGTATATATATATATATTTGCGATAACAACCAAAGGCGGCGATCTTGTTTGACAGTTGGGGGACACTGTTGAACTGTTCTGGTCAAGAAATAGTTTTTAGCTGATCTGGTCAAAAAAGAGGTCAAAAAACTTTGTAGACCTTTTTTGGTATTTCTTCCAAATTCGAGGGGACAAATATATAACTATGCTGTGTCCCCCACTGTTAAAAGTGGGGGTCTTGTCCCCCTCGACACCCGGGATCGCCGCCCATTATGACAACTACAGTAAGATTTCATCCTAACTTCCCACGTTGTTGTATCCTTCCGAAGAGGAGAACCAGAGAAAACTGCGGCAGAATATTGATAAGAATAAGACTGATATGAATAACCTCAGTCGATTCCTATAATGTCTTCCCACTCGTGCAGGTTAATCTAATATATCTAAGCCGATAATTCAATAACAATTTGAGCCGAGGTCAGGCAAGGTTTGAGTCTGCAGAGAAACCAGTCCATCGACTAAAACAAAAATAGCAACAAAAGACAAGTTTTCTCTGAACAGTTTTTTCTTACATGATGAACTTGGATTCGAATCCAGGCGTTGCGCTAAACCGACATCGCCTATAGTCGCCTACGCCAGAAACTCGTCATGGCGCTTTCTTTGGAAGTTCTATCGATAAGCGCCTTATGAAGAAATGGTTTATTCTAACCTAATGACTTATACAGCGCTGTTGTTAAAATGCCCCTCAACTAAAGTCGCTTCAATTGACATCGAAATCCAAAATCATAATCCATTGCAAAAGCCGGGTTTGAATACAGACGGCAAGCGCACTCGTCTATGCGTTTAGGCGAGGAGGTTGATACGGCATGGGTACCTACCGACCAGCCTCGAATCTTTCGATATCCTCTATGCAACAGCTGACAACGCTCTTTTCTCAGCGGTGCTCCAAAATCCTGGTCACGTTCTTCATCACCTGCTCCCCCCTCCCAAAATCAGAACCTATGACATGCGTCCCCGTTCGCATAACAGGGAGATTCCTAAGGCTGACGCGTTAGCGCGAAAATATTTCCTAACAAGGATGTTATACCAGTGAAATCTGACTCAGTTGTTAGGCAATTTCCTATACCTAGCCTAGTCCTTTTTAGTTTCCTCTTTTTGTGTATCATGCCTCTAACTGCATAACATGTTTGTAAACCATAGTGCGTATGCAGATGGTTCGTTAAAGAATATGCTTACTTACTTACTTAAGAGAGAGGTCGCGCTGTCCAGGTAGGCTTACAGCGAGATTTTTCTATAGCTAATTTATGTTGGGTTCTAAATCCAAAACCGTGTCATATCAGAAGTTGCGTTACATTGAAGCCGGTGTGGGAATTGCAGAAAAAAGAATGGGGGCAGAGGTAACATTTTATCCGTATTTTACAAACTGATGTCAATGAAATTTGAAAGCAGCTGATTTCAACGCTAGCAGTTTTGCAAGTCAGACTCGAATCCAAATCATTTCTTTTGTTGAGAAAATTCAAAAATGCATACATGATACACCATGGAAATTTCTTCTCTTTGTCAGAAACTCAGAGTCAAATAATACTAAATCACACTAGTACAACTGAGAGGGTTGGAAACGACGCCCTGGGGGTATGCAATGAAGAATTAACTATGGGGTCCTAAGAAAGACTAGGGGTTGTACCCCAACCTCCCCCAGACAATTCCCAGCCTGATTGAAGCATGTTATAAGGAGTCGGCGGTGTATTGTATTGTATTTGGACGTTGGAAATTATCAAGCGCCTCTTGACAGAATGACAGTAGAGACCATATACGCCATCGCAGGGATGAGTCTAGGCGAGGACCAGTATCCTGGCCACCTGGCGAGTGCGAGGTGTAACTTTACACGTTTTCCATAGAGCCTCTATGACCTCGAATCTGCTCATTTGTCACTGAATTGATAGGGTGAGATCCTTCACCACCGCTGCCCGTTTGAATGGGTGCCACTCCGTTTAAGGCCCCGTGTACTTTAAAGTATCTGCCCCTAAGCCATCATCGGTAGCAGATTCCACCATTCTCGTCAGCCTGAAGTTAGTTGATGGCAAAAACTGACTTTCATTGATCCGTATTCACAGCGACCCTTGTGATCTGACAACGAATGCTAAGACTTATGAACTGTTACCATAGCGACTAGTTCTGGCGCCAACTTGCGATTTACTCTGAACTAAAATCATTGGTCGCGAACGATAAGATGGGCAAAGATGGTCAAGTGGGCAAAGAGTTAGGGTGGAGACTATGTAGCAGTAGTAGTAGTGGTAGTAGTAGTAGTAGTAGTAGTAGTAATAGTAGTAGTAGTAGTAGTTGTTGTTGCTGTAGTAATAGTAGTAGTAGTAGTAGTAGTAGTAGTAGTAGTAGTAGTAGTAGCAGCAGTAATAATAATAATAATAATAATAATAATAATAATAATAATAATAATAATAATAATAATAATAATAATAATAATAATAATAATAATAATAATAATAATAATAATAATAATAATAATAATAATAATAACAACAACAATTAGACGATTTACATAACGCCGTATCTCAGCCGAGGCCAAGAAAAGAGCGCTGTACATGAGGACATCCAGTGATATCTTAAGTCATTTGTCTCACTCAATGGCTTGCGTCAGCAATGTCGCTCTTTTGTCACTGCTGTCATCGCTACTCGTCAACATCACTCTTACAGACGCTGTGTATCCGCGCCAATCTTCGAGCACCACTTTATCATCAACGTCGTCGTCACCGACATTATCATCCGTCGCCATCATCATCCGCACTGTCGTCGTTATCATCATTTCCGATATAATCATCGCCTTCGTAGTAGTAGCGATGTTCAGTGTCTTTAGAGACTGGTGGACATTGTACTCGGCCCGACATTTCGTGTTTCAGGTTGGGGTGGGTGGAGCGGTGCGGTGGCCGTGGGTGGGGTCGGACCAAAGCCGAGCTTACGCGCCGGTGGATAGGGCTTTCCCCTGAGGGCGTAGGAGAGGACACGGCGGAATCTGTTGTTGAACGCGCAGTAGATGATGAAGTTAACGGATGAATTGGTGATGACGAGCACGTTGCTGATGCGGCTGAAGTAGAACTGAAATCCGCCGCAGAACCTCGCCTCGTCGCCGAGAATCGTCCAGAAGATCTGCGTCAACAGCGCCGGAAACTGGCAGATGGAGAAGACGATGACGACGACGATGAGGACGAGCGTGACGTTGTTGTCCTGCTGCTGACGCGGGCTTTGCATCTCCTGACGCTTCCGCTTGACGTCCTTGAGGGCAGACATCAGTCGGATGTTGAGGAAGGTCAGAACGAGGAGTGGCAGAACGCAGATGACGATCGTGTAGAGGATGTTCCCGTAGATGATCCGGTAGCTCTGGTCCTCGCCAAGGACCGTATGAACGGCACAGATGATCGTTTCGTTGCCCGCCAGTCGTCCCTCGAAGAACTTGGGTGTGTTGTAGATGGTGGAAAACAGGAGGACGATGGCGAGCTGCTTCTTCGCCTGCTGAACGGTGCACAGCCGGATCGCCTGGTAGGGCATGCAGACGGCAATGTAGCGGTTGACGCCTACGAGTACCGTCACCCAAATCGTCGACGTCTGGGCGATGAACATGAAGGGCAGGAGGTGGACGAGGAGGAACGGATAGTTACGGGTCATGTACGTTGGGTAGAGTCCGGTGAAGTTGACGAATTGCGGGACGCAGTAGACGGGAAAGACGGAGAGGAGCATCAGCGTATCGATGACGCTCAGGCTCTGAAACAGGAAGGAAGTGGACGTCTTCAGGCGGTCCTTTCGGAAGACGAGGAACGCCAGCGAGTTGCCGAGGGTCCCGAATATGCACAGGAGGCCAGTGAAGACCGTATAGATGACGAATGAGTAGAGGGCACAGGATGGCGAGTCCCGCTGGTCCTCGGGTACGTCCTCCTCCCCGCAGCCGCCGTCGTCCTCTGACCCCAGTCCAGGGACCACGCTCGGGAAAAGGTCATCCGGTGCAGTCCGCTGATCGACACTGAGGACGTCTAGCGATGACAGGGTCAAATTACTCATTGTCTTTTTTTAAATTTATTGTCTCAATTTATCAGCTGTAAAGACCAAAGATGGACGAATTTCAGTCGATCGATACGCGTCCAATCGATGCGGTCCAGTGAATATTCTACAAATGAAAGAAATGAAGAAAAAACAAATTGACATTTGCTGCACACCTCTAGCAACATCAGCAACAAACTGCAACGCTCCTTGCAACACGAAATGACTTTTGACCGAAACACAAACACGACAACACTACAGGTCAACAACCGGACAACGCCTTTCATGGGTTGAAAACGAATCGGACACTTGCATGAGGCGCCGGGGTTCAAATCCTAGACGATGAATTTCCAACAACATCCGTCGCCTTAGAAGGAATTGGTCAGTAGAGTAATTGGTTAATAGAGCAATTGACCAACAGCAATTGGTCAATAGAACAATTGGTCAATAAAGTAATTAGTCAAATGGAGCAATTGTTAATAGAGCAATGAGTCAATAAAGCAAATGGTCAATAGAGTTATTGGTCAATTGAGCAAATGGTCAATAGAGCAATTGGGCAATAGAGCAATTGGTAAACAGAGCAATTGGTCAATAGAGTAATTGGTCGATAGAGCAATTGGTCAATAGAGCAATTGAGCAATTGAGGAATTGACCAATAGAGCAATTGGTCAATAAAGCCAATTGGTAAACAGAGCAATTGGTCAATGACTCAATGGAGCAATTAGTCAGTTCAGCATTTCCACTTCGACTGATCCGACATTCCGCTTGCTCCTTTACGCGTGCAACACTCTCCCCACACGACATCTGAGTTATGGCACATCCTTCGAGTAGATATTTGCAGGGGGCGCTATATAAATGCTCTGAACGAAAACGAATGACTACTCAGAGGATAGAACTTTCGGCTGAAGCACAGAAATAGATACAACCGGAAGCAACTTTGATAACGGACCCACTTTCTTTTTGGATGCAGGTGCCAAAGTGGACCAGTTCATGGCAGAAGTCAAACCCCGGACACGTGATGGGGTAGAAAGCGGTCGACGGTGCTCATCCACTGCCAAGGAGGGGGGCGTCGATAGAGTGACCAGAGTTGAGAGCCGACTTGGTGGAATAATCTTGGATTAAACGAGGAATGGTTAGCCTGAAAGAGATTAATGATAATCCACGAGATATCACGTGACCCCGTCTTTACCTAATTACGCTTGCAGACAGATGACTATCTAGGCGATAGATCTATGGGTGCATTGCATGAACCTCTCGGAAACGGTTTTACTTCTTCTCCCCATCAATCTCATCGGGTTGCCTTTCGCCTTCGTCTCTCCGACTGTCTGACTATCTGTTGCTCTGCCTGTCTTCCTTGTTCGTCTCGGCTTCTTCCCACCACCACCCACCCCGTGGTTACTCCGTTTCTAGTTTATTATCTCTGCATGTTATTATGCTCGCAGTCTGCTATAATCTTGTAACATGCACTGATAAGCTATTCAAAGTTATAAGATCTATAAGTAAATGCACATTCACAACGGCTCACCATATATATATATATATATATATATATATATATATATATATATATATATATATATATATATATATATATATATATATATATATATATATATATATATATATATATGTGTGTGTGTGTGTGTGTGTGTGTGTGTGTGTGTGTGTGTGTGTGTGTGTGTGTGTGTGTGTGTGTGTGTGTGTGTGTGTGTGTGTGTGTGTGTGTGTGTGTGTGTGTGTGTGTGTGTGTGTGTGTGTGTGTGTGTGTGTTTGTGTGTGTGTGTGTGTGTGTGTGTGTGTGTGTGTGTGTGTGTGTGTGTGTGTGTGTGTGTGTGTGTGTGTGTGTGTGTGTGTGTGTGTGTAGGTGTGTATGTGTGTAGGTGTGTGTAGGTGTGTGTGTGTCATTATGAAAGACCATGGACTAAGCCGTCAGGGTAATTGGGTTTGTCAACGACATTTTCCCGTTCTGTTGTTGGCCTAATTGCCGACCGATTCTTTCATTAAACCGCGCAAATGTACCCGCCGTGGAACTTCGCCTGTACTTAAGGCATGGCGTCTTGCATTACGATGCTCTCTCGCACGCTGCATTCCTCTTATCGCCCGCTAAGAAACTCGAAGGCACGCCATCTGAAGCAGTCTACAAAACTGTCTCTTGTTGCAAGGACTAATGATTACCGCTAAATCTCGCGAGATCTGCGGGCGTCGAGTGGAAGCGTTCGGTAGCCATTTTGTGTTCTACATGCACGGTCATGTACAGTTATTAGACTCTGACTATAGTTGCTGAAAAATTACGTGATTAGGAGTGGTTATGATGCACCTGCAAGAAAATTAGATTTATTTATTCCGAAGCATTTGTACATTCATATGGTCAAGTTCAACTGCAGTCCAAATAATTTCCAATCGGTAGCCAAGGCCCAGTATGAGAATTGTAGAAAAAAGACTGGGGGGTTGGACCTTGATTCATGTGGAGTTTGGGTGTGAAATGAAGACTTTACTATGGGGTCCTAAGAAAGACTAGGGGGATTGAACCCCCAACCCCCCGACAATTCCCACCCTGAGCCAAGCCAAGTCTGTGGGGCGTAGTGGCTCAGTTCGGCGCCTTGTGACCGGAGGGTTGCAGGTTCGAATCCCACTCTAGCCGCTGCGTACGGACCTTGGGCAAGTCCTTCACTCGCAATTGCTCGTGGCGCTTCGGCGTGAAATTCTGGCACAGTATCAAATGCTGTAGTCGGGAGCGCCTCTGAGTAGTAGTTGACTTCGAGAGGCGCTATATAAATATCTGGAATAAATATAAAAATAAATAAATAAATAAGGCGGTTGTTGAACCTATAAGCTGAAACCGGTATAATATGAATTTTGCACTTAATGACACGCAAAAATGTTGCAGCGTTAAAGAAATTCGAGCGCAATTAACAGAAAACTATGGCAGTTTGTTTACAAATATAATTATGGGAGAAGAATGACTCGAGAAGTTGGGAATTGTTGGTATTACTTTTCCACTACACATAGTCTCTCTGTATGCGCATTCTTGTTACTTCTGATGATGTTGATGGAGAGAGTTCATAACTCTCTTCGCTCTTTTTGATGCGAGTACGGCACTGGTTAACCCCGGTTCATCTGGGTTAGTTGCCATGGGCAGATTTCCAAATTCGACCTGCCAAGTATATGCCTATGTTTCCCCGATGACTCTCCACTACTAGGCGTGATATTATGGGTGTAACCTTGGACCAGGAAAGTGTATACGTCGAACGTGTTTTTTTTACCACGCACCAGAATCGCACAATACGTTGTTCGCTTACAACTCAAACCGCCGCAATCCCGATGCAACATTACAATTAGACATTGCAATTATAAATTTCAATTACTGTTATGAGAGTGATATGGCAGGAATGTTAACAAACACCAACTATAAGCAACAATGTACAAGAATCGACTTTGGTCTAATGAGTGGGCATAGGCGCATACAGGCCCGGTTCAAGACATTTGGCGGCCCTAGGCAAAGCTACATTTAAGCGGCCCGTCGACCCATAATATAATATTATGCCTGCGATTAAAATGAATTCAATCGCTTTTAGTTCCTTTGGGCTATAGCTGATATGATTTACTGAAATTTACGTTATTTATTTTCAAACATTCATTAAAATAAACAATTTTAAAATAATGAAAATGGTCTAACCGTCTAGACTAGAGTAAACTGAACTGCGGTTCAATACTTCCGGAAAAACTTAGGATTAAAACTTAACGGTGAACCCTACCTTAATACATGTAGAACATAACTTATTCCACCAACACTATAATACTTCCATCCAGCGAATAGGCCTAATAGGCCTAATTAAAAAATAATCCAACGTTGTTTCATTTATGAATTTCCAGAAGTTATTTTTTTAATGTTTATTTTGGAAAAATGGAAAATTGGCGGCCCCTAAAAATCGGCGGCCCTAGGCGGCTGCCTAGTTTTCCTAACAGACGAACCGGGCCTGGGCGCATACATTACCTTCCGGATGATAATCCTACTTTTGAGCAGCTGTGTCTCAGAGCAGACTCTTCCCTCTTCTCAGCAATCTTGGTGGATGAGGACCACATTTTGCATGACTTGCTCCCGCCGATTAGGCCCTCCGTCTACTCACTGCGCCCCAGGGCACACAATAGAATTATACCTAATGCTGACTCTTTAGCTCGTAAAACCTTTGTCATTCGAATGTTATATGCTTAAATTAATATTATGAACTATGTACACCAAAATGCGGTTAGCAGTTGGTTTTGAATAAAAGATATACTTACTTACTTATATATCTGTGTGTGTGTGTGTGTGTGTGTGTGTGTGTGTGTGTGTGTGTGTGTGTGTGTGTGTGTGTGTGTGTGTGTGTGTGTGTGTGTGTGTGTGCGGGTGGGTTGGCAGAGCCTGGGAAAGATTTCCAAACGGAAAAGTGCTAATGGAAAATGGACGAGTGTGAATTAGAGAGTGACATGGGGACAGAATTTCTCTCCATCCCCACCCCATTCCCGTGGTTCTGTCCCCATCCCCACCCCATCCCCATCAGGTCTGTCCCCATCCCCACCCCATCCCCATCCAGTCTGTCCCCATCCCCACCCCATCCCCACCCGGTCTGTCCCCATCCCCACCCATCCCCATCTATAGTCTGTCCCCATTCGAAAACAGATAATGCTTACAACTGAAACAGTAACAGCTTAGAAAACATAGCATATTTCAAATTCAAATTATGATATGCCCTTACTCTTAAACAGTCAAGGTGGAAAGAAATCGAACATTCAAGTTTTCAGTGATGTAGAGCAATGCAAAGACATTGAAAAAGCGGACCCGTTTAGAGTATTTATACTAATTATTTCATGCAGTGGACAATGTTAAAACCGTTACCGCGGTAATTACCGTGATATTATTTCCATCCCCACGGTATTACCGTAAGCCTTTATACCATCCCCACGGTATTACCGCCGGTTCTGACATGATTACCGCAGTTTTTACCGCGGTAACCGCGGTAATACCGCTTTCCCCATTACCGTGTCACTCTCTAGTGTGAATAGACATATTATTGGTAATCTGTTCAGTCAAAAATTACACAACGACCGGGCTTATACAGACCTATAGGCAGTTATACAAATGGACCTTGACAGCAATGGTGCGTGCCTGGGTTCTGTCACGCATCAAATAAGCTTACTCAATAGGCCATATATTCGTAATCATAGTTTTTTCGTTGTGGGGGAACGCGTAAGGGCGAAAGTGAGTGGGGGAACCTTATGAGATATAGGCAGCTGGAGCACACAGTGTTGGATTAATTTCCAACGTTGTCGCAATGTGCGTGTGCTGACTAGGAAATTAGTGATGGAAAGAGTCTGTTGTGCTTCCCACCAGTAGTTAAATTCAGCCGGATCCCGTCGGATCTGGGATACTGCACCTTGGATTTGAGATTCGTCACCTGACCTATGATACCCGCTGTGGTGTTAACAGTATCGGGTGAATGTACTTAAGTAAAAGTAAACACGACTTTACGTACTTAAGTAAAAGTAAAGGTACCAGGGGTAGGCTACTAATAAAAATGTCACTTTCGTTTAAGTATGAAAGCATTCTTCCAAATGATACTTCTGAAGTATAATGTAAATGTACCAAGTCTAGTTTCTATAATTCGATTCATTTACTTTCAAGAAAGACTAAATTCTTAAAATGTTTGTTATTCAATTGAGTGTGTTTATGGTTCATTGTCAAATCGGCACAGCTAAAAAGGGTTTTCGACTGCCGCACTGACAGGAAGTGGAGTCTTCAATCTAATAAATAGTTCTGCTGAACGTGCATTCTCTCAACATGTTTCTTCAAATTCGGGATAGCGAGTTGATGAATGCGTGACATTCAGTGTAGAATACTTGGGCGATCACAAGCAAGCAAACCAAGGTCACAGCATTTCCTTTTATGCTCTAAATATGGGAATGGCTGTTCCAAGTTGTCAACAGATTCACTTATTATGAATTGAAAGCGAGTTTAGGGATTAGAGGAATAAAAATGCAAACAATGTCCACATTTTCAACTTCTATTTAAGAAAATTTCGCACTTATTTTCCAACCTACGCAGGTATTACCACCACGAGTCACGTGTTGTGGGTGAAGCCTTTCTATTGGTCACAGTTGGAAGTTACTAGGGTCTATTAATAGATTTCCAATCGCGCGCTGTATACAAATTTATATTAGTTCCTTCAGCTTCGCCCATTGTAACAAAATGTTACAGCGCAGTTCTGAGTAATGAACAGTGTAACGAAAAAGTACTGAAAATGGGTTAAATTTTACTTCGTTAAAAGCAAAAGTTTTTCCGTGTTATGATAGGTCGTTTCATCTGAATAACGACTGGCTCTAAACAATGTGGCTAACTGGATCAGAAACAAAGTTGTTTCCGTAGTGCGCGCAATGGCTTACTGCGTGAACAGTAGGCCTAACGTCGGGAATCAACGTTTTGTTCTGTGCAAGCCTGCACTGCACATCACGAGGGGGCCGTAGAGTAATGGATAACACACTGGCGTGAAGAGCAGTAGGTTCCAAGATCGAACCCCGTAGACCCCGTAAGGTTTATTCAGCCTTCCACTCGCTAGGCGGCGGCGGTGGTTAAATGAATAGAGGCCGTGATTAGCGCCCTGATGACTGCCGTATAAATAGTTATATTCGACTCCTGTAAAACTGTTATCATGTGCTTCTACTGTATACATGTATGTAAGGCGCCATGTTTGGCTGTCGTTTCTACTATGTATGTTCACTGTACAGCGCAGTGCGGTTAGCAGGCGCTTAATTAAAGAAAAGATATTATTATTATTATTATTATTATTATTATTATTATTATTATTATTATTATTATTATTATTATTATTATCTATTTGGCCCAAAACTGAAAGGCTATAAAATGGTGGTCCTGCTCTTTAGACTCAGCTCCCTCCATTGACACGTGTCTCTTTATTAGCGGGTGGCCCAAGTGCCTCGTTCCGCTGTCTTGAAAGCACTCTCTATTTACTGGGTCTTTCGCACTGGGAGCACCTCTGATTAGCGAACACTGTGAGAGGCGCTTTATAAATGTTTAGATACGATACAATATGAAAAGAAATAGACTAAGGACAACTTAACTTATATTGGAGTGTTTCTCCCTTGTTTTTCACTTTAACGACGAGAGTGTACTAACAGCGACTGGAAAATCTACGCACCTCGTCGTTAAAGCATCAGTGCGATTGCCAGCCAGAATGCACGTGATTCAGGCTTATTGCCTGTTATGCAGACCTAATAGGCTAAACTATATCGACATGAATTCTGCGTTTCAAGTGACGTTTCTCTAAATAATCCAACCTCCACTCTTCCAATCGTTTATTATCCATCAGTGGTAAAATTGCATAAGCGTTGTTATCCTGCATATACATTACAAACAACGTCGTAAGAATTGGTGAAATAAGTAGGACTATAAATTTCCTCTGCGATTTGCTTTGCACCTAATGACTGTTGCTCGCTATCCATATATCTGTTAACGCCAATCCGTCTGAAACCGGTCGCATCTTCCTTTTTCTATCCAAAAATACTCCGTCGAGTAATTTTCGTTTCGACATTTGATTTATTCGCGAAAGGTTGATTATAGAGAATAAAAACTTGTAGCGATGTGCAGGCAAGTCTGGCAAGAGGCTGTATTATGGAAATGTACTGCTTTCACTGTAGACCGGCAACAATATCGATACACTGGTAACCAGTTAGTGGAAACAGGATTTTAGTTAGGCTGTTATACGAAGCATACGTCACACAACTCTCAATAATTTAACGAGCGCCCGGGCCTTTCGGGTCGCTGACCCACGTGCCTCGAACAGTCTTCCTATTGAGAAAGCCTACGTTACATTACATAAACCCTATACAGCGTTACATTACATTACATTACATTACATACAGCGTTACATTATATTAGACATATAGAGCGTTGAATTACATTAGATCTATTCAGCGTTACATTACATTAGACTTATACAGCGTTACATAGCATTACCCCTCCAGCGTTACATTAGACCTATACAGCGTTACATTACATTAGACCATTTCAGCATGGCACGACATATTATATCAATTTGTTTCACATTACAAGAGACCTAGATGTCGTTACAAGAAAGAAAACAAGTAAGGTGCGGAAGCAGTGGATCACGCCATGTAGGCATATAGCATTCTGGCATCGCTGGCATTGCGTTCTGCTGCAAGGCATCCGGGCATCGATGGAAGACGTGAAAGAATCAGCGAGAGGTAATTATATATTGCCGTTTGATCAGAATCACATAAGCGATGGATAGCACGCAACTTTTATACTAGTTCTGTCTCTACACTCGGCGGGATTTCAACCTCGTACCTCTGGAACCGATTGCTCCTCTCTCCACCTCTCCACTCCCCACCCTTCCACTCCCCTTCCCTGCCCTGCCCTCTCCTCTGCTTTTCCTCTCCTCTGCTTTTCCTCTGCTTTCCTCTCTCTCTCTCTCCATCCCTCCACTTCAAAGCCCTGCCCTCTCCTCTGCTTTTCCTCTCCTCTGCTTTTCTTCTACTTTCCTCTCTCCACCCCTCCACTTCACAGCCCTGCCCTCTTATCTGCTTTTCCTCTCCTTTCCTCTCTCTCCACCCCTTCACTTCACTGCCCTGCCCTCTCCTCTGCTTTTCCTCTCCTCTGCTTTTCCTCTCCCCTCCTTTTCCTCTCCTCACCTCTCCTCTCTGCCTTTGTTTTTGCTTTTATCTCCATGCATCTTTCGTGTTCTCCTCTCTGTTGCTCACTCTTCCTCCTCATAGCCTCTTTCTCTCTCTCTATCTTTCCTCTCTGTCTGTCTTTCTGTATTTCTGTCTATTCATGCAGATCATGTCACTTTACCTATCTCCATCTCCAAGTCTATCTCCGTCTCACTCACGAATAACCGGTCACGCCTACGTGCATCTAGCATATACTCATGGACGTGGTGAACTGCGACATCAAATGCACGGCCAAGGTAGGACCAACAGCTCATCGAAGGCAAACAGCGCCACATTTACATGCTCTCCGATGCAAACAGCTCGATATCTACACCTGCATACAGTATACCGGCCGAAAACAGCGAACTTGGCTCCGCAGAGGCGTCAAACGTCAACGTCAATCAGGTCTCAGAGTTACTTATCTCCGAGGTTAACATCGTTCTGTACACAGTATTAATCCATCAGTCGACTGTGGGTCAACCACGCCACCGAGCAATGTCAGGCATTGATTGTCCGTCGACTGATGAGGCTGGGTGGAATTCAGCAAGGCCGTAACTATGCCCCACAAGGTGATGATGACCAGTCTCCTCTTCCGATGTCAGCGAAAATAAGAAGGAGGGATAGGGTAATGGTAACACTCATGGCCAGGAGAGCATTAGATCGCGGTTCGATACCCGTTACCCTCCTCTAGGGCGCGGCGCCTTGCGTGGCTGCCAAAGCGAGTGTTTAATTAAGATCTTGATTGTACTTCGTGTTTCAATGTAATCTTACTGCGTACTTGTCAGTTTGAATTAATACAGATGATTATTATTATTATTATTATTATTTATTATTATTATTATTATTATTTATTATTATTATTATTATTATTTATTGTTATTATTGTTATTATTATTATTATTATTATTATTATTATTATTATTATTATTATTATTATTATTATTATTATTATTATTTTTTTTTTTTATTTTTTTTTTTATTTATTTTTTTTTATTTTTTTTTTTTTTATTTATTTATTTATTTTTTTTTTCCCGAGGTAGTAAAGATCCCTCGGGCTGTAAAAGAAGATTAAAAACAGTTTATTGGTTCTCGTCTCCGACTTCGTGCCCAAAAGTGCCTCTGAATGCAACGCCATTGAACCGTTGCGTGCAAACTGACAAACGCTGGAACAGGTGCATGCTTTCTCTAGGGTCTCCCGTTGCCTCTGTCATGCGGCGGCCCAACTCCTGGAGAAACTCTAGTCAAAAAATTATTATTATTATTATTATTATTATTAAGACGCACGACATCACCAGCTTATGCAACATAAAGCAATAAAAAAAGTAAGTAAGCTAACGTGAAGTCATCTATCAGCATTGCCGTATTTAAGTACGGAAGAATACACCACCGTTAATCGTTGTTCCTTGAACTCGCTTCAAACCAAAATAACGATGTCATGTCGCAAAAAAATTTCAATGCAGGGCCAAAAAAAGTGATAGTGACTGGCACCTCTACTGCTGAAAAAGTGGCGATGACCATTCACTACCGTTACAATATAAAGTTATGCCTATGGAATTTAATCCCGTTGATGTTGATGTGCAAGCTTTTCAAAGTAAAATACAGGTTGTTACAACTTGGTTATCCGGAATTTGAAACTGAAAGTTATAATTATAGTATTTCATTGCAAAAGTAATGCAATGAAGATATTTTTAGATCCGACATGTGTGAGTAGCAAACTGCCTGACCTACAACAATACTATACTTCCTGCTGGTAAATCTTCAACGGAATACGTTATGTTCATGCCTTCAAGCCAACAACTAACTACACGACTGCGAATCAGTTGCCAAATATCATAATAGTGAATTATTCACTAATAAACTAAATTGATTATGTTAATAGAATAACTCCAGCATCCGAGGTATACGTTTTTGTTGACTCCTTTTCACAGGCTGCGGCCGAAGGAATCGGCGTGAATCGTTTGTTAAATTTTGAGATTCGAGACTTAGATGAATGCATTGGCGTAGCTACATTGAGGCAAGAGGAGGCATTTGCCTCCTCTTGGTTTTTAGATTAAAATATTTTCCTTGGGCTATAGCCATGCATCCTCAGGTACACCCGATTAGAGGTGGATGTTGCCTCATCCTGAACGGAAGAAATCTCCCAAAAAGGTCATCAAATGTTTTGGCAAAGAAATTCCCAAAGAAGGTAATCAAATTTTCTGTTGAAGAAATTCCCAGAAAAAGGTCATCAAATGTTTTGGCGAAGAAATTCCCAAAAAGTCATCAAATTTTTTGACAAGCAGTAGTTGCCTCCTCTTGAATTGAAGTCTGGCTACGCTCCTGGATGAATGGATTCTTTAAGGATAATTATCTGTAAATGTTCAGTGAACGAACGAACGAACGAATGAACAAATGAAAGACTGAATATGTTGCTTTTAGATCTGCTTTTGGGTCAAAGTAGTCAGCGCAGCCATAATGAAGACGATAAATTACACGATCAATACCAGAGCCATTTTCTGATTAGAAGTTCTAACATTCATTAGAAGTATTTTTGCTGATAACAATCGACATTGACTTGGCCAGAAGATGCCCTACAAGCACAATCACTGTATCTGCAAGCCAACAGTTGGGCTCTTGAAGTACTGTGAAAAACTGGTAACACTGGTAGCTTACGTGCCTTTGGTCTATGAGCTTAGAAACATTCTGATTACACTAGTGAGTGATGCTACCAGACATTGCTTTGAAGAGTGTGGTGGTCATGCCTTCCGCGTACTCCATGACATTGATGTTTCTATGAAACTCCAGGGTTAGGGATTAGATCACCCCTAGTAGTAGTTTCCGTACGAAAAGGGCAGGTTTACCGTTTACTGTATGCATGCTGCTCTAATGTCTAACCTTCCTTATGGCAAGGGCAGACATTAGGGCAGGTTCCAGCCATATATCTGTGGCAGGTTCAACGACGCGAAGGCATATAATCAATGACGCCGAGTCATAAAGTCGTGGAATATTTGTTAAGTTGTCTATTCCAAATTCCAATTTTAGTACCTGTGGGTCATAACATTTTTCGTATCGCTTGACTTTATCAAAAACGAAGCGATATAAACGAAGCGGGGCTTAGTTTAGGAAATTGCGAGAGGTTATGCAGTGTCTATATACTGGAAAGTTAATTCCAGTAATATAGTTTAACATCGACCATGAATGTGACAATTTTAGGTGCGGTTTTGAAGTCAAGTAGAGAGCCGATTCTGCGAAGGTCACGGATATGTATGAAGCAAGAGCGGGAAGAGAGGGTGATACGATCATGGAAGCTGAAGTCTTAGTAAAAGATACAGATGGGAAAAAGGTGTTGAGACAGAATCCAGGTTGAGGGATACAGACAGGATCCTGAATTTTCTTGAGCTGATCACGTAGACCTATAAATATGAATTCGTTTTTGGATGGATTCAAACACAAGAGGTTAGACGTCCAAGAGAAGACTTGGGTAATCACACAAAGTAGAAGATACATAGAGTAAGTAAGGCAGTCAGGTGATTAGACCTAAGTATACGAGGCATGTATCCCAAAGGCACTCTAAACGAGTGACGGTGAAGTTCCCCTTCCATCAATGAATTGCACCCTGGTCACCAATGTCTATAGTGTATAATGGACTATCAGGCTTAATTTTACATACTGTGTCTGTAGTGGAGAGCTGTTAAAGTAATAGATACAAACTCTACGTTAGGGAACAAATCAAGGCAGCCACTGTATCTGTGCTTGTCCTTCAGTGAGCCAAATACGTCAGGGGAACATTAAGCATATACCATCTTTTTACATACTTAAATATATCTCATAGTACGTACCGGTACGTATGCATGTATGTATGTAGACATGTCTGCATGGATGCAATTTGCATTTATGGATGCATGCATGTATGTATGTATGTATGTATGTATGTATGTATGTATGTATGTATGTATGTATGTATGTATGTATGTATGTATGCATGTATGTATGTATGTATGTATGTATGTATGTATGTATGTATGTATGTATGTATGTATGTATGTATGTATGTATGTATATATGTATGTATTTATTTATCAATCAATCAATCAATCAATCAATCAATCAATATATCTTTATTGTAATCAATAACAACAATCAGTCATAAGAATACAGATCATGTGCGAACAGAAACTTCTGTATATCTAGATTTAATTAAAAAAAAGAGAAGTAATATTCCGTCTTATCTCACCGCTGAAATGGTGCCATCGATGACAATGGGTGGCCCCAAAGGGATGGAAGTCCCGCTAAGGAGGGATACCCGACCAAACAAATTATCATCTTCTTGTAAATGACTGTTCGAAT
Source organism: Allolobophora icterica (assembly GCA_963556255.1). Classification (NCBI taxonomy): domain Eukaryota; kingdom Metazoa; phylum Annelida; class Clitellata; order Crassiclitellata; family Lumbricidae; genus Allolobophora; species Allolobophora icterica. The sequence continues at coordinate 29,453,395 of OY744615.1, read as the reverse complement.
AGAGTAAATTATAATGTTTTTATTTATGTATCTATGTATGTAACTATGTATGTATTTATTTATTTATTCCGGATATTTCTATAGCGCCTCTCGAAGTCAACTACTACTCAGAGGCGCTCCCGACTACAGCATTTGATACTGTGCCGGAATTTTCACGCCGAAGCACCACGAGCAATTGCGAGTGAAGGACTTGCCCAAGGTCCGTACGTAGCGGCTAGAGTGGGATTCGAACCTGCAACCCTCCGGTCACAAGGCGCCGAACTTACCACTGAGCCACCACGCCCCACATGTATGTATGTATGTATGTATGTATGTATGTATGTATGTATGTATGTATGTATGTATGTATGTATGTATGTATGTAAGTATGTATGTATGTATGTATGTATGTATGTATGTATGTATGTATGTATGTATGTATGTATGTATGTATGTATGTATGTATGCATGCATGTATGTATGTATGTATGCATGCATATATGTGTGTATGCATGAGTGTATATATCAAGATACTTTCTATAGGGCTTCTTCAGTACTTCAAGAAACCGTCTGCGATATACAAAATGTAAGTAAGTAAGTAGCCTTTATTTGCACATGATAAGCGCACATGCATTACATGCATACATGATTACACACATTAATTATTGAAAATAAACTATAACACGAGCAGCTTATAAAGTCACACATGTACAACTGGATATAATCAAATATACATCGATTAACAAAGCTGCTTTTAAACAAATCAGATTTAACGAGAGGCAGCATGAAAGGATGTCCTCTCTTGTGAAGTGAGTACTTGTCATCACGAGGAGGTGGCAAGAGTTGATGCATGCAGTGGCCAAAGAACTGCGATTTCTGTAAGAGCTTCCTGACCGCTCGAGCAATCAGCTCTTCGGCAGTATGTGATGCAACGATGTATTGCATTTCGTTTCCATTAAATGCAATAATAATGCAACGAATTGCATACCAATGGACTATTAGGCATAATTGTACGTACTGCAGTACACCGTATTACATGCTGTAACGCCTCGTCTCTTAGTAAGTCCTCGATAGCCACGCTATACATTTACTGTACAGTTAGTATCTATAGCCATGATGTGATCCTATGTAGGACTATTGTGTAATATAAAGTGATGATCAGATCAGAATGTCTTCAGTAAAAAACCTGAGTGTGTCATGGCTTGCATCATTGTAATGCGTTGTATTGTATAGTTGCGATTTATATAGCGCCTCTGCGCGAAAAACTGCTCGGAATCAGATTCGCCGGCGTATTTCTGTAACAGCGAAGAAAAGCCGTGCAACGGGTTGGGGGTGGGGGCAGAGAGGGACGCTAAGGAAGAGAAGGAGACGGTTAAGAGAGAGAGAGAGAGAGAGAGAGAGAGAGAGAGAGAGAGAGAGAGAGAGAGAGAGAGAGAGAGAGAGAGAGAGAGAGAGAGAGAGAGAAGAGAAAGAGACAGACATACAGACATACAGACATACAGACAGACAGACAGACACAGACAAAGACAAACAGACAGACAGACAGAGACAGACAAAGAGTGAGACAGACAGACAGAGAGAAAGACAGAGAGAAAAAGACAGACAGACAGAGACAGACAGACAGACAGAAGGTGACTATAGGAGAGAGGGAGATAGGGAAAGTGGCAGTGGGTGGGTGTAAGGGAGCGAATTCGTTATGCATGGGCTAGGCGAGTGATATTGATAGACTGCGAATTCTGTTAGTCGTGGTTGAACGCCGGTCTACCACCAGTCCGTCCATCCGTCCATCCGTCCATCCGTCCGTCTATCCATCCGTCAGTTCATCCATTCTTTCGTCCATCTGCCAGTCCATCCGTCCGTCCATCCATCCGTCCGTTAGTCCACTGGTCCGCCCTTCTTTCCACCCCTCCGTCCTTCTGTCCATCCGTCGGTACTTCCCTGGGTCGGTCCGTCTAAGTATCTTAACATAATCTCGGACGTCGCTCTGGCTCAACTCGGCAAGAAATCTGTAATTTGCCTCTGGCGTTAGATAATCTATTTAGAAACCCGGACGTGGCGTCTTCCACCCAACGCCCCAACACCTGAACCGCCATCTGCACCCTGCTGCTTTTCTCTTAGAATGTCTCATACCGTGTTTCTCATCAGATACGCACTTCTGTAGCGTCTGCTACCAGTGAACATCGCCTGAATTCGATGACGCTCCAACTCAAATTCTTAATCAAAACTTGAATCTAAGCCAGACAGACAGACAGACAGACAGACAGACAGACAGACAAAGAGACAGGCAGGCAGACAGACACTTACACGCACGCGCGCAAACATCTGGATGTTTTTTAGACTACGGACAATCGAAACGCTCGTTAATATAGTACGTGTTTTTAATCACCTTGTCTGTCTGTCTGTCTGTCTGCCTATATGTCTGTCTATCTGTGCCCTGCACATGGGCGTCCGGAGGGGTGGAAATATTAAAAAAATAAAATCTGCCCCCCCCCCGTGAAAACTCCTGCGAACGCCTATGGCCCTGCAGACAATTCTATCTTTTTACGAACTATAATTATAATCGATCATCCAACTAAAATGTCAGGTTGTTAATGTGTCGCCTATGGTCTCGTGTAATCTGCAACTTCTGTCAGAACTCAGCATTACCATTGCAACAAGATCTTTTTCGATCTGACAATAAGTATCGAAAAGGGTTTAGTCGGCTGGAACTGAAAATGCGCTCTCTTTATGTAAAATTAAATGAAATTTATTACAAGTTGTGCTTGAGCATGTGCAAAGTATTGTTTTTTTTACCCCAGCGCCACTGTTTAAAGTTAATCCTTGTTTGAGAGTAGGTCCTATAGTATGTGTGTGTTGAATGCTCTGATTGAAATTACAACATTGACGTAACCATCTGTAATCACTTACATGTATAGAATGCAGACGACCCTAACACCGATCGTTGTTTCTGATGCGATCACCATTTAACACCTATCTACCGAAGCATACCGTCGTGTAGCCGACATGTCTGGCTCTAGCGTAGTTCTATTTCCTAATTTTGATGTTCAGCAAGGCACCTTAAGCTGAAATTCACTTAACATAGTTAACGACACCTTCGCATCTAAGGAGGCGGAATGAAGTAATCAGAAATAGGTATGTCTACAGGCTACAGCAATTGTCTTCTTTTGCTAGACTTTATGAGTCCATCCATGTGTCTGATCTGTATGTTATGACTGTTTTGAATGTTCGTACACTACATTACAGAATGTTCTATCTGAAAGTTACTAAAATTTAATCGAAAAGTCTTCTATAAATAAATACATGCAGCTGACTGTCTGTCTGTCTGTCTGTCTGTCTGTCTGTCTACTTGCTTTGTCCCTCTCTTTGTATCGTTGTTTGAAAAACACAAAGTCTATAAAAGTCGCTGAGATAGAACTGGCAGAAAATGGCAAGAGAATAAAATCCTCTGATTACTTTTAGACCTAATAGGACGGCGAGACACAGACAGCGAGAGAAAAGTAGACAAGTAAATCAAGACAGACAAGGTTAGAGAGAAAACACTCAGCGACGAAGGAAAATGAAGAAGGAAACGGAAGATAGAGGAACTTCGGATCTGATGCTGTCATCCTATCTCAGGAGATGGAAGTATCGAGGAAACACACAGGCAAAGAAACAGGCACACGCCGAGCCGGACAAAGAGAAAGACATACGGACGGAAATAGACAGATGCACGGATCTAGATAGGCAGATGCGAATGGTGTCTCAAAAGGAATTGCTGCCAGGGACGCTGGGCTAATTATTTCATTTTCAACGACGGAGAACTGCGTGGCTATATTTGCCGAAATTTACGCCACTAATGATGTCGACCTGCTTCAGTAGAGAGACCGAGGCATGAAGCAGGACTTAGGGTCACTGGAAGACATACACAGATACAGACGGACTATAACGGATGAAAAGAGAGAGAGAGAGATCGAGGAGACAGAGAGAGGGATCGACTGAAGAAACGAGTGAAAGATATTAGATAGAAAGAGAGGTGGAAAGAGCGAGAGAAAAAGAGCGCGCGAGAGAGACAGACAGAAACAGAGAGAGAAAGAGAGAGAGAGAGAGACAGACAGACAGACAGAGACAGAGACAGAGACAGAGACAGAGACAGAGACAGAGACAGAGACAGAGACAGCGACAGCGACAGAGACAGAGACAGACAGACAGACAGACAGAGAGACAGAGAGACAGAGACAGACAGACAGAGACAGAGACAGAGACAGAGACAGACAGACAGAGACAGACAGAGACAGACAGACAGACAGAGAAAAAAGAGAGAGCGAGAGGGGGAAACACGGTAATAGCGTAAGGAGTGGAAAATAAAGAAGAGAAAGATTGGATTAAACAGATTTACACAAGGGAACCAGCGTAGAGGAGCAGACGTAAAGTAGAAAATGCAATTAGGAGAGCGAAACAAGAAACAAGAAAAACAAGTAGAATTATAAGGAGGAGGAGAAGGAGGAATTAACGAAGAAGAAATATTAGGTGGAAGGATCGAAGATGGAAGAAGAGTAGGAGGAGAAGAACATGGAAAAGAAGAAGAAAACATAAAGAATGGGTCGGGAAGAAGAATAATAGGCGAGAAATCAGTAGAGAGGTACAGTGTACAGCATGGAAATTAGTAGGGGAAGGAGGGCGACTCAGACATAGAAAGAAAGAGGCAGAAAGAAAATAGACTGGTGGAAGTTTCTGGTGAGAGCAAGACGAGAAGAAAAGAGAGAAAAAAATCACAAAGAGGGAGACCAATGTTTCGAGCCAGTGATGGATGCAAGTCAAGAATAATCGCGAAGAGATTGGCCATTCCGTCGCCATCTTTGCCGTTTTATATCTACACGAGGCACTCTTGGCCCACACGGAAGAGATTGGCCAAGTCCTCCGTTTATGACCCGTCGCGTTGCGGCCAATATCCGATGAGAAACCGCCACCCTCAGCTGGAATTTAATAACAGCCGATTAGCAAGCAAACAGGATTGTGACACGACTACGAACAAATTTTCGGCCTTTTGTTAGTTTTCGACTTCGCTCAATATTAGAAACGAGACGAAACTGCAACAACATAATATTATAGGCCCCTACCTAGGCGTTTACGTAAAGGAATATCACTAAAAGCTATATCAGCAGTTCTGTGGTTCATTTTGATCGTTGTAAAAGCAAAGGAAAAAGGTTTTGTCACTCTGCAATGTCCTTGACTGAAAGCCAAGGTCGATCATGGTGAGACTTGTGGAGTGAATGTCACAGAGATCGAGGCATGCACCATATACGATCCAAACAGCAGAGAGAATGACACTGTTCCCCTTACGTTGGCACCATAGGGGAATAAGTTACTACAACGGAAACCAGATACCTCAGGTAGAAAGCAGTTACTACAACGAAACCCAAAGACATATAAAGAACAGAGGATCCCTCTAATTCCAGAGGAATGGTACAGTTACCATGACACCAAACAGGGACGCCCGCAGGCTTAAAAAAATTGGACGCACAAACCAAAAAAATTCAATTTAGATAACATTTAAACTTAACATGCCGTATTGCCGTTTAACAAAATATCGTTTTCTGTGAGCATTTTTTTCCGTTCTTGATTAAAAATAATTTAAGAATGTTCTGTCTTGCATGTTATCTAGGTGATTCAATTGCTTTAAAAAATACCGATGCGGAACCTATTCCTTGTGTGGATTTGATTTGGTGGGTGGACGCACGTGCGTCCAGCGCGTCACGCTGCGGGCGCCCGTGTCACCAAGGGATACAAGGACGCAGAGTTTCAGTTCAATATTTCAATAAATTTGACGCGCATAGAAAATTGTCAATCATCTCTACACAAATAAGATGATTTTTATGTCGTTAGGGTCTAAACTTACGATTCATCTTTTTAAACTTTCTTACCCACCGTAACTAACTTCTGGATTTCCTGACATATCGAATTTAAATCTGCTTCTTATATACATATATATATATATATATATATATATATATATATATATATTCGTGAAAGTTATTGAAAACAACCAGAAAATCTACACTGTTTATTAGATTTTAAATTAGCTTTCGATAGTGTATAACTTGAAGCAAGACATGAATTAGAATAAGCCACTAAGCTAATTAATTAGATAATTAATTAGTTTCTCATTAATTAAATACTCATCACTGCCACACATATAAACGTATCCATGCCTCATCTCGAGCCCATAGCACCCTCTAGTGCCTTGGACCTTCACCTTGGAATAGTTTTTCGCTGGAGATACGTGCTGCTGAATCAGCTCTACTCAGTAAACAAAACAGTTTTTGATGCATTATCTGTTTCGAATAGTTAGTCAAGCGTGTAGCTCCTATGTGAGGCACTTAAAATGTGCTGTATTCAGTGGCTTGATACATACATACATACATACATACATACATACATACATACATACATACATACATACATACATACATACATACATACATACATACATACATACATACATACATACATACATACATACATACATACATACATACATACATACATACATACATACATACATACATACATACATACATACATACATACATACATACATACATACATACATACATACATACATACATACATACATACATACATACATACATACATACATACATACATACATACATACATACATACACACGGACATATATAGATACATGGAAGAATCGGATCAATGCATGGTAAAAGCATAGAAAACAAAGACAATGGTGGTCGCAAACAACGGAGACCAATAAACATCAACTGGAAGATCCTGGAAAAAATATTAAAACATTTGCACCAGTTAATGTTGTCTGTTTAGGAGTGACATTACAGTGTGTCAGTATTGAAAGAAAGTTACTTTGGCGCAAGTTTTTAATTCTAATTCAACCCCGCGTGCACAGAACAAGTGGCCGGTCTATGCATGCAATAAGGGAACTCAGGATAACATTCAAGACCAAGATCACGCAAGTGTTTTGCAGACATAAAAGGCTCTGACCTAACGACAAAGCGACATTTGATAATCTAATCTAACCTAATCAAATCTAATCTAACCTAATCTAATCTAATCTAATCTAACCTAATCTGATTACTTTTGTAGCGCCGTTGTCATAATGTATAAGGCCATGGGCGCCGACTCTGCGAGGCCCGTGAGTGCCCAGCACCACCAGAAATAGGCCATGCGAGGCCCGCCTATACCTGGGCACCACCAGAAATCAGTCCCCAAAGAGCCCTTTTTAAGAGATTCTTTTGCAAATGACATCATTTATCTATAAAATAATATAACGTCTTTGTTATATTTTAATCTCAATTAACTTTATCACTCGTCCTGTAAGTTTTATGCTTTCAGTCTTGTCTCAAACACGATTGACGCACTTGTATACTATAAACACAGGGAAGAAACTGCTAGCTTATCGCTTAAAACAATCTGCAACGATTTGATCTCCTGCAATAGCCTTTACAAAAAGAAATTCGCAGTTTTTAAAATACTAGGGAGACCTAGATAAAAGCCATTTAGTTGTGAATCATTGTAACAAATAAAGACATTATAATTATAAAACAAAAGAATTAAGAATTGATACTGGAAAGAAGCAGGACATTTTGTAGCACTGTAACATTTCCATTGGAATTTTTGACACGAGTGGGACATGTCCCATCCACCTTTAACAGTGAGGGGACACAGTATACAGTTCCCCCCCATTTATAAAGAAACTTTTTGAGTGCTGTTTTTGTTAATAATTTCCAAGTGGAAACTTGACCACTGAGACCAGGCAGCTGACACATCGATATCAACACGTTGCCACCAACAAATTAAAAAAATTAATGAGTTTTGTTTATTATTATTCTGTTTATAGGCCTAATGTTTAGCACTATGTTACTAATAAGTGAACAAACTTTAGATTTGAATTAGTTTGCATGCGATTATACAATTTGATGAAACTATATATCTACATGCCGTTACAAAGTCCATGCCCCTTGCTTTTTAACGCATTTTTCGTGCACAAAAAAGGCCAAAAATTTTTCCTTCCGCGCTCACGCTGACCCAATTCAAGTGTCCCCCTACCTGTCAAACAAGATCGCCGCTTCTGTTTAGATTGAAGTGCAGATTCTGCTGTCAAAGGGATAATTTCAATAAGTGTATCCTAACCAAATCCAACAAAGCAAATATAGAAAATCCCAAAAAGTCAAAAAAATTTAGAATTGACACTGGACGAGAGAAGCCACGTATTTGTAATTTGACATTGATTTGCCATTATAATCATAAAACAAAAGAATTGAGAATTGATATTGGAGAGAACTATGATTTTTGTAGCATTGTAACATGGTAACGAAAAAAGGTCAGAAAAATTTTTCGCGCTTACGCGCGAACATTTTTTCACTCTTTTTGGGCACTCACACTTTTGGGGTCAACTCGGCGCCTATGCATAAGGCATCCATCGACGGTCGCTTCAAGTTAAATTGTAGTCCAAGTCATAATTCATTAAAGCTGTGGTTGGACTGGGATCGCTCCTGAGTAGACTACATTGAATGGGAGCTATATAAAAACTCCTTAATAATCATTTTGAAAAGAAACAAGGTCGATATCCGGTAAGTCAGAACAACCTGAAGTCAAGCTTTTAAAATAAAAAAATAAAATTCGAGTAAAAAAGCTACAATCCTAATCGGTTAGAAAGTCAGGCAGCGAAGCTGTAAGTCAGGGTTTGAGTAAGCGAGCTAAAACAGAAGACTTTTCCGTTTAGAGTTGAATAACATTAAGGAACGGATAGTAAATGAAGGAAGTGAATTCAGATGAATTCAAATTCATTCAAAGCTTGGAACCAAGCACCAAGAACCCTCGAGCGCCCAACAGTTTCCAAGAACGAGTCATGTCAGTGTTCGTTAATCGAGAGCAATTTTGTTGGTAAGAGGGACGAGTAACGAGCAAAGATAAAATGTTTAACATATAATGTTTAATGGACTATAAAAGACAGGCTTTAAAATAGATTCTCTCTCTTCGATGAGCAGCTGGTGTAATATACTCTTTTGTGAGGTACTTCATATGTGCTATATTAAAAGTTCTGATACTTTTGATAACTTAATGTCCTGACACATGCATACATACATGTTCATATGTCGGGGTCTTTCTTGTGGCTCTATACAGGGCGGCTCAATAAAAATGTCCCACTATACCAAATTTGCAATGAAAGGTGATGTCATTTGGCATTGAAAATTACGAGTAACTCCATTTTTCTGCCTAAGTTTGAAAATACGGAATAAAAAATTTAAACAGCTGTAATTTGTGGAACACTGAAAATTTCCAGTTAAATTTTCAGGAATTGTTTTAAAATCTGCTGTAAATTCTGGAATTTTGGTTAACAAATCTTTATCGGTTGTCGAGAAATTGCATTTTGCAAGGTGGGACATTTTTGAGCCACCCTGTATATCCTTGAGATTTACAAACTGTTTTTAGTTTTCTGCAATCGATCTTAGGGGTCGTCAATTAATTATGTCAACAAATTTTAGGCAGTTTTTCACCCCCTCCTCTCCCTTGTCAACAACTGTCAAACATTCAAGGACCCTCCTAATAAAATTATGTCAAAATAAATTTACCTCCCTCCCAACAAATAATTATCTTTCCGTGGAAAAGAAACTCGAAATATTAGATTTTCTAAAAAATTCCAGGATACTCACATTTAAGAGATTATGCAGCGCATTTTCTCATTAATCTGGGAACAATAAACAGGATGATTAAAACGAAGAAAATATCGCGTTTGATTAAATTACGAACAAAAAAGAAATAGATCACTCAGAAAGACTTTCCGAATCTATGGTTGCTTTTTGATTAAATTATTGTTGTCCCCCTTGTCAAGAATTGTCAAACTTTTTCAAACCCTTCCCTCCCCCATTTTGTTGACATAATTAATGAACGACCCCTTAGTGATAGCATGCTAGAAAAGATGCCTAACAAATACAACGCACTGGAAGATCGTACATCCCTTAATGATTTTTTCTTAATACAAAAAAACTTTAAGAACATTTACCTATAAATTGCATACCGCTTCTGTCTTTACTCTTTCGTTGCAACTGTCTTGCTCTTTAGTAAACCGTCGTTGAATAAAATCTCTCTTTCGCTTCGTTTGGTTGAATCGAACGCCAATGTCATCGCGAAGTCAGCTCGATCGTTGAGACTCCGATTAGAGTCATCGGTTAAAAACAGTCACCCATGACAGGAATTCAAATCGTGGTCTCCTAGTCCAACGAAATTCCACCGGGTGTGGTATAAAAACAGTACCACGCAACAGGCGACAACGATAACAGAAGCTTAAAGACTTACCGAAAACTTAACCGCACACCCGATCACGAGGCGCATTTGCAGTCATACTCAGCCCGCTGCAATTGTCGCTTTCGTCGGCTCGATCGTTCTCTGGTCCTATTCGCTACGGAATCGACGCGTTTGCGATGACGGACGCGAGTGGGTCGACTTGGACGAAGGTCGGGTCACGTGCTGCAACATCGACCGAAACGATGACGTCACTGTGGTGTTTACGCAGCGTAGATAGACAGTAAACCATCAGCGAATAAGTCGACCCGTCCAATGGTAACCAACGACCCGCAGCCGACCGTCAGTATACGCCACACAGTCGTAGACATGTCCACAGTCATACACGGACATGCGAAGTCCAGAGACAGCAAACACTACGGCTCAGCTGTAGAAATGCATGCGAGCGGACATTAACTTGTTGTTAGAAAGCGTCGCTACCACAACGATGTTCTACTACTGCATTGGCTGCTTCGCAATAATTTCACCCTCTACTTCTGTAACACGCATACACGCACACACACAACTACACATACAACCTCGGAGAATGAGACGGACCAACAGCGACCAATGTATCGTTGACTCGTCATCGTCTACCTATAGAAGAATGGCAAAGCGGACTAAAGCCCTATAGGAAAAAGTCCTCGCGTTGGCACTGCCGCCTCCGCCGCCTCGAACGCCGCTGCCGCAAATTCTCTCTCTCTCTCCATTCCCTCGCCCCCTAGTGCTATGGATATCTGCCGAGGCCCTTAGGTCCTCGATGGGCAACCGCGGCGTCCGCTGCACTCGAAAGCGTTCGAGGCAGAAGAATGCCCCTTGACCGCCGATCGACCAGGCGAGAGCGGCGCTGACGACGGCGACTGACAGAGCTCTCCGCCGCCATCGCCTGCCGCCCGCCGTCACTGCATCCCTCCCTCGGACTAATTCGTCGACGTACCTCATAAGAGGAAGGCGCCATCGATACCCTGCTGCACAGGCGGTCGATGCCCCCACACCACCAAAAGAACCAATCTAATTTCTCCTTCTCCTATGCTCGTCTCAATTTTTCTTCGGCAACATTTCAGGCTTAGTCGTTGCCTAATTCCATTCCAGTCACTCTCCAGTCTATATTTCAGCTTTAGTCGTTGCCTATCTCCACTCCAGGCACTACTTCAGTCTATGTTTCACCTTTAGTCGTTGCCTAACTCCACTCCAGGCACTACTTCAGTCTATATTTCAGCCTTAGTCGTTGCCTAACTCCATTGCAGTCACTATTCCAGTCTATATTTCAGCCTTAGTCGTTGCCTAACTCCATTCCAGGAACTATTCCAGTCTATATTTCAGCCTTAGTCATTGCCTAACTCCATTCCAGGAACTATTCCAGTCTATATTTCAGCCTTAGTCATTGCCTAACTCCATTCCAGGAACTATTCCAGTCTATATTTCAGGCTTAGTCATTGCTTAACTCCATTCCAGGCAATATTCCAGTCTATATCCAGGCCGCTACTCTTCCTTTATACGTTGTTCTTTTTGCCGCCATTTTTCCTCTCTAGTTCCACCAAACCTTCGTACCTTCCCCTGGCCTCCCTCCCTCCATCTACCCTTCCCGTTTAGCTGCTGTCCAAAGTCAATCTCCTTCCAGTCGCGCTGTCTGATTACTGACGCCGAGAAAAGCGAAGGAATCAACATTTATCTCTATGGTGTATTAAAGGGATCGTTTCTTTATCGATGACACTTTGACACATCAATACACTGCGCTGGTTCTAATGGCTGGGCGTTGTTTCGAGGTAATAAAAGGACCCGTCGTCAATAGAGAACCGATCCCTTCATTGGACTGCACAGCGGTCGATCTATCTATATGTGGCTCTTTATGTTCCTGTTGGATGCTTTAAAGTCTGCGTCACTTCCCGGTACAACTAACCTTCGAAAGGCTCGATATTGCTCCTTCTATGCTTGTTTTTTTATATTTGAATTTCTGAATCGCTTGGATTTTGTTATCATAATTGAAAATCTCAAGTTGTTATCATAATCTTCTGGAAAATTCTCATATTTCCTACTTTTTTGGCTTTTCAAAATCAATTTTAATACTGTTTCCAATAGGCAATATCTGATATTTCTGAGTCTTCAATTAGAAATAGGAAAAGATTTGTAAATGTTTAAATTTCCTTCTGTTAGATTCATCTGTTCCTGTTGTATGTAAACAATAAGCATGCTCTTCTTTCAGGTTCCACCTTTCTTTTCAGTTGTTTCCTGCTTAGGCCTACTCTTCTGCGTTCAAATCTCGAATTTAGTTCAATTAAGATAATGTAGCAATGTTAATATCGCCTTAGGTCTGCGTTTCTTCAGCGAACGGTTTATATCGAAATAAATCTGTTGTGAGAAGTAGTCTATTACAGAAGAGACGGATAGTGAGGGGGAGCGAGGAAGGAACAGACACGTGGATAGAGGGAGGGAGGGAGGGAGGGAGGGAGGGACGGACGGACGGACGGACGGACGGACGGACGGACGGACGGACGGAAGGAGGGACGGAGGGAGGGACGGAAGGAGGGAGGCGTGGATGTGTATTAGTGCGCATTGATATCGTTGTGATTTGGTTGCTGCATCTGGTAGTGTTCTTAGTCCGATCGGCTGGAAAGGGATCATTCCAGCCGACAGATGCCAACTGGAATATTGTTCACCCGTTCGTCTCTTTCAGTTGGCGCCACGGTCCTTCGACATGGATGTGGAGTGGCAATGGATGCAGTGGATGACGATGCCCGACAGAACGGAGTAATGGAAGAAGGTGGAATGCTCCTGCTGCTGATGATGATGGGTAGAATGGGCAAGTAGAAAATATGGGAGGTGATGAATGGACATGGATGAAGGATGGACGATGGTCGGTGGAAGAAAGGAAAGAAGAGAAGATGGACGGAAGGAAAATGATGAGTGGGAGAGAGGAAAGAGGATTGAAGATGATGAGGGGAATAAAAAGATAAACGGATGGAAGACTGTGACAATTGAAGGCAACGATCAGAGACGACGAGTGAAATTCATAGAAGAAGTGATCAGAAGATATGAAGTTGGGGATAGAATGACGAAATGAGGATATGAAGATGATGGTTAGAATGATCTAATGAGGATATGAAGATGATGGATGAAATGACCTAATTAGGATAGAAAGATGATGGATAAAATGACGTAATTATGATATGAAGATGATGGTTAGAATGACGAAATGAGGATATATGAGATGATTGTTAGATTGACGAAATGAGGATATGAAGATGATGGCTAGAATGACGAACTGAGGATATGATGGTGATGGTTAGAATGACGTAATTAGGATATGAGGATGACGAATAGCATGACTAAATGAGGATATGAAGATGATGGCTAGAATGACGAAATGAGGATATGAAGGTGACGGATAGAAGTACGAAACCACTTCGGAACGAAAAGGAATATGATTCCTGGAGTGAGAGACGGTGGAATATTTTACTGGAAGAAGGCAAGTAGCAGGGAAGGCATGGATGCATCCAATCAAACAAGCAGCGGAAATGAAGGAACTGACTGAATAAATTCATCAAAAATATGAGCATGCAGGGTCGAGACTATACATGCGGTCGCTACACGCAAAACTTTCACATTTACATGCACAGAGAACTGCGAGTCGAAGTGAGAAGAATGGACTAGTACAGATACGCTGAACGGCTTCGTGGAAAAGCTGAAGCTACAAAGAAAGACGGGAAGGCGAAGTTGAATGAGTGGAGTAAAGGGATGAAGTATAAACGGATCGCAGATGGGTGGAAGGACGCATTGAGGAACTAATGAACACCGCAGGCAAATGAAACAACCACAAACATATTTGGCATTAAAGACAATCGATGTCTAGACAACGAGAATGAGGACAAGTTAGACACTGGATAATTCTTCTTTTTCTACTTTCTCCTCTTCTTCTTCTTCTGTTCTTCTTCTCTTCTTCTTCTCTTCTCTTCTTCATCAGCATCGTCACAGTGACACCTTCCTTCTCCTCTTCGTCCTCCTCTTCTTCTTCCTCTTCTTATTCTTCTTCTCTTCTTCATTAGCATCTCACCCTGATACCTTCTTCTTCCTCTTCCTCTTCCTTTTCCTCTTCTTCTTCTTCCTCGCGTTCTTTTCTTTCCTTTTCCTCGTCTTCTTCCTCGGATTCCTCGTCTTCTGCAGTAGTTGGTTATATTGTCCAGCTTTCAACCTGCGATCCTTAAGCTTAAGTACCCCGGTACGGATCTCTTAGCTGAGCCACGATACAGTACAGTTATTTGCTCGCGTGCATTCCATGCCTCTGCTCCCAGGGAATGGAATCGACTGTCACTCTGTCTTCGTAGCTCAAATTCACTTCCTTCCTTCAAAAAGAGGCTCAAAATCCAATATTTCTCCTTGTCTTTCAACCATTTTGACATCTAACTGCATCTTCTCCTGGCGACTGACTATCCGCGCCTCAGATTCTCATTCGGTGTGACCGTACGCGCGTTACAAATTTAATTAATTAATTAATAATAATAATAATTTATAAGTAGAGGACGTCATCCATCCTTTGAACTTATTCCGCGTATTTTTTTTATTTCAGTTTGTGCTGATCTCGACGCCTTAGAGTTTGGACTTTTGATTTAAAGCACTGACCACTTTTCATAGCATCGCCCAACGTTTTTATCGCTTACAACAATAGCTTCTTTCTCAGAGAATCTTGCTCAATTTAGATTACCTGTAGGCCAGTGCTTTTTCTAGAAAAAAATAGGTTCCGGAACTGAACAATAGGTTCCGAAACTGAACAATTATGGAAGGACTGCAATCCCGAGAAAAACTGGATTGGGAGTTCGGAGGGGTCTCAATAAACACTGAAAACAGTTCACAACACTGAAATTAAATTAAAACAACTCAATTATTGTTTTACTATTAAAATTAATCAATTTTTTAGTAGCTGAAAAAAGGTGCCGGAAACCCGTTCCGGCTGAAAAAAGCACTGACTGTAGCTAGCTGTGTGGATAGAGCGATCGGCCTGTAACGCGTAGAGTATGGGTTCGAGCCTCCACTCTGCAGGGTTGTCACTGTGTAAGGAACTTGAGTAAGTCTTTCAGCGCCATCGATGTTTTATTGAAGGTCGTGTGCATACTTCTGAACTTTGAAAGGAAGGCTAAATTAAATACAGTTGTGCTGCATATTGTATAAAGACAGTTGGAGACCTAACAAGGACACTTTAATTTATTCATTCATCCATTCATGCATTGAGGAATGGATGAATTTTTATTAATTCATTTATTCATTCATTCAAAGCTTCGTTCATTCAGAGCACATATTCAGCGCCTTTCCACGATATTTACTTGTAGGTAGCAGTTATACAACACGTGACAGCAGTGACATTGAGATTGTAGCATAACAAACCTTAACAAGAGAGCCTTATAACGCGAAAACCCAAAGATTTTAAGAGGCGAAGAAGATGGGCCACTGATGACGAAACTGCGTAACTAGGGCGCCTGCTGCATTCTGGTCTATGACTCTAATCACGGATATAACACGCAAGCACTTCAAGGCAGAAGTGGAACATATGATACCAACCAATCACATGTGAATAGACCTCTTCGGCAGCATAATTTAACCTAGTTTTCTTAAATCAACGTACATAGGCTACACTGACCCTAAGCCCTAACCGACCCCACGACGCCGTCCCTGACCCTAACCGACCCTCACGATGCAAAGATGAAATTTATTCAAACGACATGCTTTACCGAAACGCATGACGGGCGTCAATATAGTCCCTGGGTTTACGCTAGCATGGGCGGCGATAAAAGGATCCACTACGAAATAACATAGGAGATATAAAGTTTCGTGAGTCGTTACCTGACAGGTTAAAGTTTAAATTGACGAACATGCCGCCTCAACGCAAAACTGGCAAGAAACCGTTACAAAAAACTCTTTTATCGCAATATTCACCATAGGCTAAACTTCGAAATGTCCGACTAAAAAGCTATAGTTGCTACGCATATGGGTAAATTTTGGGGCCGTCAGAAGAGGTCTATTGAACTCTCTATTCTATGGTTGGTATGATATGTTGGTTCCAGTTCGCTATGTTCCACGTTTGCCTTGAAGTGCTTCTGTATAACATTAATCTACAACAACGTTAGCTAGGGTTTGGAGCTTATTTTGCCAGAAGTAATGGTTTCATAAGAGTGTGTCGTGCTAACTAACATTCAAGATGACTAAAATAGTAAATTTTACTAATAGGATTCTAATAAAAAAATACCCTAAGTCTAAGACAATAATGTTATTATATCGCTTCGACCCGTGGGAGTGGGCTGAGTTTACTCGCCTCCAAATCACGTAACTGTATTTGCACTAGACCTAGTTAGGACTGCGCCAGCTAAGTTTCATCCAGTGGCCCATCTTGTTCCCTTCTTAAAATCTTTGTTGAACAGACGACAATAGGAGATAATTATATTCTAAAGTGATGACTAACTATTATAACACATGTATCATCCTTTACTCTGCTCTGGGATTCGACTGTCAATCAATTTTTCGATCGATTGTTTTTTTTCTTCATATCCCATCACAGTGGCGCCACCTGTCTTTGATTAGATAGACCAACTGAGAATGCATTTAACTGCATTTACCATCTTTTCCGAATTCGTAGCCAGCTGTTGCGACCGATCCATCCGTCTTCCACCCCTACACGAACGAATTGAAGGGAGCTGTAGGGTGGTACCGTTGGGAGTGGCCCTTGCGATTTATCCCTCCACTTGCCGGCGCCTCCCCCTTCCATTCGCCAGTCGAATCACGCCCTCCACTCAGCGCTTTCCCTGCAGGGAGCTCCGGATGTTGTGCGCCAACGTCAAACGAAAACTCACGAGTCCGCGGGGATCATGTCGACCACATGCTAGCAGAACTGGAAATAAGATTTACTTCCGACGCCGCAAGTTCTATGGACGCCCAGCGAATGGACGATGACCCGAGGCCCGCGGGACCCTCGCAGTCGAACCGCCCGAGAGGGTCGTAATTGGACCAACGCCCCCACCTTCTTCTCGTCCGCCATGAAAGTGAAGTAGTCACACGTCTGATACTGATTCCGGGATTTAGCAGGGGCAGCGACTGTATCACCGGGTGTGGTAAGATTACTGTTGTGTTTTTCTTTTAAATGGAAACCCTGGACTTTTACAGCCCCACTACAGAATACAGCAGACAAAAGTCGATGACAACGCGAATAGCAAACTAATCCGTATCAAACGTTTTAAAGAAAAATCCAATGAGAGCTAATGCAAGGTAGCTTTAGCAATTTAAATTAATGTAAGTTTGTGGTAACCTATCTATAAAGTAGGGTGTGGTTTACCTTATCTCGACCTCAACTGCGAGGGTTTATTGTTCCATTGCAAATGGCTATCTAACATTATAACAATAGCTACATTATATAACATGCTACATTATGACAATCGGTACATTATATAACATTATTCTACCGTATAACAATGACTACATTATATAAACATTATGCTACATTATAACAATGACTACATTATACAACATGCTACATTATAACAATGGCAGCATTATATAGCATGCTACATTATAACAATGGCTACAACATGCCATAAATTATAACAATGGCTTCATTTTATAACATGCTACATCATAACAATGGCTACATTATATAACAGTGAGTAAACTTAAGTGATGAGAAAGTAGCGGAGGAGGAGAAAGAGGAGGAGGATAAAGAGGAGAAAGAGGAGAAAGAGGAGGAATAGGAGGAGAAGGAGGAGCATGAGAAAGAGGAGGATAAAGCAGAAGAAGTCGAGGATCTTCAGTGTAAGTTGTTAAGGACTTCATCCTGACATTTTCATAACAGCAGAACAGTTTTTAAATAGAATCATCGAAAAATCACAACAGAAAATGTCCGTTGGCCATGTTTTAGACCTCGTTAAAAACTAGGAGACGAGACGAGTTAAAAAAAGAGACGTCTGGTAAATTGAGGTGAGGCGAAGTTTCGTTAGAGATACGATGGTATCTGAATGTATACGTTTGAGTGACGGATGACGGCCTTAGAAAAGGCGATGAATGAATGACTGCCACTGCCACTGCAACTGATAAAACAGTTGCTGGTCGTTCGTGGATCTCTGCCACTCTTCCGTTGATGATTCTCTGCCGCCATTTCTCAGCGTTATCTGTAAACCGCATACAATGTCATAGTGTACAAACTTCCGTAATTTATTTCGATCGTAGACCTATATAGGCGTATACCACTGGTTAAAATCAGCAGGATCTCGCCGGATGCGAGATCCTGCGCATCTG
>OY744615.1:29410469-29434642 GCA_963556255.1 Allolobophora icterica | reverse complement strand
CGAGATCCTGCGCATCTGATTTGAGATTCACCACCTACATAAGTGCATACACATACACACATACATACATAAATACATACATACATACATACATACATTTACACTAACTTACATACATACATACATACATACATACATACATACATACATACATACATACATACAACATACACACTACATACATACATACATACATACATACATACTACATACATACATCCATACATACTTACATTCATACATACTATACATACATACATATATACATATACATACATACATACATAATTAATACATACATAATGCATGCAGGCATTCATACATACATTCCTACATGCATACATATGCATACATACTGTAATGATACTACATGTATTTTATATAGAGTTATTTAGCTGCGTCGTTGCTTAGCAGATGAGAATAAATTTAAATTACATCACATCAAGTATACAATCCCACTCTGAACACATCAGACATAAAATTGTAGAGTTTGTCAGTTATTTAGAAAGAAGCAAATCAAAAAGTTCACACTTATAATGATTCCTTATTTACTTATTAGCGGCGTTATTGCTCAGTTATATTATTCAGCTTACCTGAAACTGATCAACAGCATGCAGGTGTTTTCCTCGATTGGTTGCGTAGGACGTAGTAAATTTCAAACTACGCTGACTGCGTCCTCGTATAGGTTCACTTCAACCGTAGTAATAGCTTAAGTGTCTTCTCACTTCGAAATTGTGGTCTTAACTACCGTCGATTCGTCGATTCTCCAGTTGCATGGACTAGTTTAATCCAAATCGCACACGTCTGACATCGCAAGGAATCATCCTTCTTCTTCTTCTTCTTCTTCTTCTTCTTCTTCTTCCTCTTCCTCTTCCTCATCCTCTTCCTCTTCTCCTCCTCCTCCCTCCTCTCCCTCCTTCTCCTCTTCTCCTCTTTCTTTCTTCTTCTTCTTCTTCTTCTTCTTCTTCTTCTTCTTCTTCTTCTCTTCTTCTTCTTCTTCTTCTTCTTCTTCTTTTCTTCTTCTTCTTCTTCTTCTCTTCTTCTTCTTCTATCTTCTTCTTCTTCTTCTTCTTCTTCTTCTTCTTCTTCTTCTTCTTCTTCTTCTTCTTCTTCTTTCTTCTTCTTCTTCTTCTTCTTCTTCTTCTTCTTCTTCTTCTTCTTCTTCTTCTTCTTCTTCTTCTTCTTCTTCTTCTCTTCTTCTTCTTCTTCTTTTCTTCTTCTTCTTCTTCTTCTTCTTCTTCTTCTTCTTCTTCTTCTTCTTCTTCTTCTTTCTTCTCTCTTCTTCTTCTTCTTCTTCTTCTTCTTCTTCTTCTTCTTCTTCTTCTTCTTCTTCTTCTTCTTCTTCTTCTTCTTCTTCTTCTTCTTCTTCTTCTTCTTCTTCTTCCTTCTTCTTCTTCTTCTTCTTCTTCTTCTTCTTCTTCTCTTCTTCTTCTTCTTCTTCTTCTTCTTCTTCTTCTTCTTCTTCTTCTTCTTCTTCTTCTTCTTCTTCTTCTTCTTCTTCTTCTTCTTCTTCTTCTTCTTCTTCTTCTTCTTCTTCTTCTTCTTCTTCTTCTTCTTCTTCTTCTTCTTCTTCTTCTTCTTCTTCTTCTTTACCTTCAGGCTGGGATTAGTCCTTCGCTGTGGAGGGGTCAGCCACTCGGATCCTCTGTCTCCATCCCGCTCCATCTCCAGTGTCTTCTTTTTTCAGGCCGAGAAGCCTGAGGTCCTGCTGAACCATGTCCACCCATCTCTTCCTCTGGCGTCGTCGGCAGCGATGTCCATGCACCCTCCGCTTTCATGATTCTTTTGAGGTTACTATCCTCCTCCGCCCGCTCCACATGTCCGTACCACCTCAGTCTGGTTTCGCGCACCTTGTCGGATATACAGACCACTCCGAGTGTTTTTCCGGATATTCTCATTTTTCTTCCTGTCTTCAGTGACACCCAAGTATCCATCGTTGCATCCTCATCTCAGTTCTATCCGGAAGTTCATCCTCCTTTCTTCTCAGCGTCTATGCTTCTGCTCCATAAATCAATACCGGTCTTACATCGCAAAGAATCCAATGGATCACAATGTAGATACAGAAGTTCTCTGGCCTCAATTCACAGATGACCAACAGTTAGCGCTTCGTGTAGTAGTTGATCAAATCTTCGAAACTGACGCCGAAGATTCTAGCCGATTGACAACGAATATCCGCATGACAACGTAATGATTTGATGACCAAGTTCTTCACTCATACGTATAATATCCGATGAGTTGTCGGACTTATTCCGGAGCCTTACCCGCGTCTAATATGAACTTAGATCGCAGCCACATCCTTCTTCATCGACATCTAAAAGAACTCCCTTCCGCCGTCCCTCTGATTCGTCAGCGTCGTCCGTTGCTATGGCAATCCGTTTTATATTGCAGATCACGTGATGCACCGCTAATCCACAACAACAGCCAAGACCAAGCTCCTAAATTTTATAAATTATAGCGCTTCTATTTAAACGCTTCTAATTAAACGCCGCTACAATTAACTGGCTTAACTCCTACTATATTAAACGAATTGAATTAATACGACAGTTGACAAGTCTAGCATTGCTGCACATACATACATACATATATATATATATATACAATACATACATACATACATACATACATACATACATACATACATACATACATACATACATACATACATACATACATACATACATACATACATTAGAGTGTTCAACTTTCATATGGGTGAAAAAAAATTCCACATTTTCACCTTGCATACCCTCTGGATTTGTGACATTTGGTGTTATAAACAACTGAGAGAAATATTATGGTTATGGGATCATGTTAAGTGACAGCTCAAAGCTATTAAAGTTTTCAAAAAGTGCGATTTAAAAAAAATAACAAATATCAGTGAATTAATGTATTATATCAGTTACTGTTACACAATACAGCAGGCAATAAGCACACTACACATGTTGAAGTAGTCTTAAATGAGTAATCTGTTAAGACTGTACAACAATACAACTGTAGTGTTTGTGTTTCTGATATTAATATACATGTAATGTCTAACTGTCACTGAAGAGTGAAGATCTGCTTGGGTGTAGCAGTAGGCATCTGCATTCGGTGGTGTTCGACTACTTGGAAGATGAGCTGACGCTGCTGCTCATCGTGTGTGAGTGCCAAGTGAAAGTCAGCTGCCAACTTTACCGCACTCTAAGCACAGTCATTAATAAAAGAAAGTGCAGCAAAAGTGTCTTTTGCATGGCGGTAATCTGCTCAACTATTCCACATTTTGGGATCAGAGGAGAGAAAATCTTGACCAAATTTGAGGGTAGTAAATAGATGCATCAAGCCCTGTGTCATGAACTCAGATAAAGTTTTCTCCTGAAATGTCTGGATGGTTTTTGGTGCAAGCCTCCTTAAATCTATTTTGTTCTGTGGCTTGCGTAATGCGGAAACTAGCCTATTCGTTTATTCTCGTCGGCAAAGACCTTGTCTGAGAAAAGTGACAATCCTGCCAAATCTTCACTGATATACCAGTGATGGCCTTTCATTTTGTGAAGGGCTACTTGTGCAACTTGGCTATCAAATGCTGTGAAATACTTCCATGCTCTGTAGTAAACACAGATCATTCTAAGAAGCATCACAGGTGACGGTGGCAGTGAACCATGCCTTAGCATACAGGGTGAGGTAAACCGGCAGATCCTTCTCAGAGCCTGCAGTTCTTTGGCATTCATTTTGAACTGCTCTCTGAAAAGAAATATCCTCAAGCAATAAATGTCATTCACCATCCACCTAACACGATGATATGCACCAGGTGAACTGAAGTGGATACTGTCACCATCACCAATATGATCGGCTTCATCAAGTGCAACAAGACTGAGCTTAATGAACTCTAAGTAGTCTTGCCGTGGCTAGTTGTCTCTACTCAGTTGTGCACACAGAAACTGAACTACAACTTGGTGGTTCTGCTCTAGCCACATTTTCTCGCTGTCAGTCAAGGAACAGCCTTTTGTATCCTTACTAAGAGGGACAAAGTTGCTTTTGTCTACGAGAGGCCACTGTTCTTTTAACCTGGAGAAAATTGCAATTTGTGGCCCAGAGGAGACAAAGAATAAATCAAAAACTGCTGCTGCAATTATTTCAAACATAATATGGTGTTGGTGTCTACAAGCCAAGAATAGTAGGCGTTTGTCAAAGGCCTCTTGAATAACGGTCATTGCACCACTGTTAGCACTGGTTGTGTCAAAACGCAACCCTGCCAGCCATTCTTACACCCCTTCCCACTCTCTGAGGATTTCAACAACCTGATTCCCCATCAAGGCCAGGCAGTTTTGGAATGACTAGAAGCATTTCAATTCCTATGCCAGACACAACAACTGCCATGCGATCAACATTGACACACTAATCATCTGGAAGCAACTTACCATCGAAATGATCATTGAACAATAAGGGGTGTCTTAGGGCAGAATTCATCTCTAATGCCTTGTTCGAAAGAGGAATGGTCTTCTTATGAGCCTCATACACTGAAGTTGTGTAGAGTCAGATCATTAACATTGATACCTACTGCCTTTATTGAACAACTTTCTTGAGCAATAAGCAAATTAAAATGGTGACTGAAATTCAGCATAGAAAAATACAAATTATAGAAGATACAACACTAAATTCATAATATAAGAAAAGAAAGTAAGATAAGTATTTATGGAATAACAGGAAAATGAATTGGAAAAACTGAAAAAATAGCAAATAACTATTTTTAACAAATAACTACATTTGTCACGAATATCACTTTTGTTCACTCTATTTCAAGAATTTACATCTCGTTGAGAGGTCACTTGCCATTGAGATATTGATGTAGGATTTCAGTTGGTTTATTGTGTATATAAATGTAACATTTTAAGCCCCTATGAATGTGATTCCTACAAAATTATTTTTTTCTGAACACCCTAACATACATACATACATACATACATACATACATACCATAATACGTATATATACATAGCCTACTATTCGTTGTTGTTATTCCACGTCAAGTTGAACAATATGTTAATTTCTTTCAAATATATTTTCATCAAACGCACCGTTCCAAAGTCGACGCACTTATGAACAATTGTTGAACATTCGTCGGGCACGCATTGTATATAATAAAAATTATAAGCATGGAATATGCAAGAAGTATATATAGCTGGACCATTCGCCTTTACCTCGCTGTCATTCTGTTAATACAACTGTGATAAGAGAACAATCAGCTTATAATTAAAAAAATTAGTACGATTATTAGTAGCGCA
This sequence comes from Allolobophora icterica, assembly GCA_963556255.1. Classification (NCBI taxonomy): domain Eukaryota; kingdom Metazoa; phylum Annelida; class Clitellata; order Crassiclitellata; family Lumbricidae; genus Allolobophora; species Allolobophora icterica. The sequence goes on along the minus strand of OY744615.1, from coordinate 29,429,384 downwards.
TATGCTGTTTACCAGTAACTAATGTATAATATATATATATGCCGATGAGTTGTACGTGCGCACATGTGTGTTACTGATATACTTAGGAGTTACTGCTAAATGTAAATAGCCTTTTGCATGTATATTGTATATATGAGGCATTAATAAGCCTAATATATAATTCATATAGCCTACATGTGTATATGTGTGTACATCTGTGCATATCTATATATACACGTGCATATCAGTGTTTATATATATTCACATGTATGCAAATGGATAAAAATATTTGCGAGAATTAGCGCTTCCAGATGAGTCCAGTGGGATGCAGAGAGCACTGAAAGCTTAACCGACGATTAACCGTTGCCTATTGATTTCCAGCTGCAGCGGCGCCGTTCCTGGCTGTTAATGGCTTGAGAAAGGTCCGTCATGACCGACCGACTCATCGCCAGCTCGCCCTAGTCCGAGTCAGCAGAGCACTTCCGCCTCATTTCCCGCCCGAGCACCAGGAGGCGCTTCGGTGCAGATGAACGACCATTGTCGGATTAGGAGGGTTTTAGTCCAGCGATTGCAGAGACTACGGGCCAACGGGGTGAAGCAGGGAATTATCTACAGCACCCTCCTGGGGTTTTTTGTTCACCCGAATGTGTCTGACAGGAACCAAAGTTTAGCTGGGAGTGATATTAGCTGTAGCGCTTATGTGGACCAAGGACGTCATTTCAGCTTTTTCAGGGGATGGGAGGGACGTCATTTGAGTATCTTTCCGGGAAATTGGCCAGCTTGTTAAGTTTTGTATTTAGTCTACTTGTGCAAAACTGTAAGCCAATGCTGCATGATATGACGCCCTGCATTTGAGCACCATATTTTACTCCTTCTTCGTCCTCCTTTTCTTGTTCTATCGTTTTCCTTTTTTTCAAAAATCATCTGCCCCTCCCCCAATGACGTCCCTGTTGTGAACTAGGTAGGCCTAACCACAACGCCAACGAAAGGAAAAACTTGAGTTTGTATAAAATATGGATACAATACAATAAAATACGATACAGCACAATATAATACATTACAAAACAGTATAACCCAGGTGAAAAATAAATTTCATAATTGCAGATGAACATTAATTTAGCGCTTCAGCGAGAGCAAAGCATTTCAGAGACGCTGTCTGTGCCAGCATATATGTGGTGTAAAATGTCATTAAGAAACGGATTCCCATCGACAGATGGCATTGATGTTCAGAGTCTGTAGACCAATTTGTGTCGATAGGGTAGAGTGACGATGATGATGCAAGGGTGCACTTAGATGACGAGCGGCTAAATATTCATTGGTGAATAATTCAAAATAATATTTGCACATCTTACTTATAACATACAACACGTCGACCTTTAAAAGCACTGTCGGGTTCCACGACTAAACTGCACAGCATAGCCTATTCTCCACTGTTTTCGTTGTCGGAGGGGTTTGGGGTTTCAACCCTTGCTATTCTACTAACCTCTCAGCTATAGGTACCGGTAACTGAAAAGATATTGGGGTGAGTGTCAGGCAACTAAACCGTTTCATGAGTCGTCAGTTGTTTTTTATGCAACATATTTACAACAGCTCTTTTTCGACAACTAAACACTGCTATTCTCCCAAGAGACTCTAAATCCATTTCCTCGTTTCCTTCTCCTAGTTTCGAAGCAATTTGTCCGAGGAAACCAATCGTTCCTTAGCCCTATTTGTATGCAACTTGCCTCGCTTTACGAGTCCCTATACCACACGAGAACATTGTCACGGCGTTTATGAACTGACATTAGAATAATGCTGCGGTTGCGTTGGCCGTAAAACATGGCTATGAAACAGGATACCATAAACGGGAAAGTCAAAACGACATGACATCGCAATGCCTAGGCCATACCTCAGCGATCCGTTCTTAACAATGGGAATCCTTCGTCTTATCGCCTGCTTTACTTAGGGTTAGGCTATTACAATTATGCCACGCTTAATGATATTTATTATTATCAGGGCTTTTTTTCAGCCGGAACGCGCCGGTACGGCGTTCCGGCACCTTTTTCAGCTCCTAAAAAATAATTTATTTATTTTTATAATTAAAACAATAATTTAGTTATTTTAATTTAATTTAAGTGTTTTTGAACTGTTTTCAGTGTTTATTGAGACCCCTCCCAACCCCCAACCCCATTTTTCTCGTGATTTTAGCCCGCCCATAATTGTTGCGTTCCGGCACCTATTGTTCCGTTCCGGAACCTTTTTTTCTAGAAAAAAAGCACTGATTATTATTAATGTGTAGGAAGAAATAAAATGTAGGCTAATAATAAAAGTAACTGGTATTTATTATGTTAAAACTAGGGTACTCTATAGACGCGGCGCATGCATGCCCGCAGTTGTCGATTTATCCATCGCGCTCATTAATGCGAAGCAATTGATCGCAGGCGGAATTTGCTCGATAATTCTAATATCTTTGGAATTCTGCTGCAATTGAATCTGCATTTTGAGATATTTATCGTCTTTTCGAAGGATTTCCTAAGTAATTTGTCGGTCTTCGTCGCGAACAACTGTGGCCTGATCATCAGTTGGAATTGACCATCTCTAAACGAGGATATGTTCTTAACTAGAAAATGTTGAGCTTTAGATCTATGTATTGTTATCTTCCTTTGATTATCTCTGGACAACCCTTCTGACAGGGCGCAGCTTTTCTGAATACGCTGGTGCCCCGTGCTTAACTTTAGAGTAGTGCTATAGAAATTTGGAGTTTCCGACTACGATTGCGTATTGCGTCCGCAACCGGAAAGTCTCGGATTGGAAAGGAGTGTTTGAAGTTATGTCGTCCGTCAACCATGGGACGTCCAATCGATGGGATAATTTATTTGGAGAATAACTTTTCTCTTTACTCGTGTTAGAAAATCCAATTCCGTTTCGAAACTTGTTAATAGATGAGCGTCTTTGAGTTAATATTGAAAGCATTAATTTGTTTAGTAAGAACATCACGAATAGGCAAGAACAGAAGATTTTTAACTACGTTCCACATTACAGTGAACGTACGTTTGAAAAACTTATTTAATTATAAATCCAAACCGTGCTCAAGCCCGGCTGAAATGAATTATCAACTGCGTTGCAACGATTTGCTGCCAAAAGACATCAGATTACTTGATATAAATTCATTGACCGGCGACCTGTTCAATATAATTAGATGATGCAAACTCTAGAATTCCCATATTTATCCTATAATTCATCTAAATTGCTTTCATCATCTTACACTTATATTGCTGGCAGCTGAGGCAGTAACCTCAGACCGAAACCTTGGTCCCTTATAGTCTTAAAACCGTTCTGTGTCCTAGCTTTTATATACCTACATATGAATAGGCCTATGGTATATAGTTTTTTCCGTTAATCGAAAGCCATTTCTCCTAGTACGAACTTAGCCTGAGGATAAAACAACAGCAAAGAAATCAATGTAAAGGCGGATTGAGGATATCCAGTGAAACACATGCAGTCGCATAACTGAAGAACGATGAACATGAAATCATAACTCGTGTGTTCTGTGATAAAGCCAAGTAACTCCTCATCGACGGAAATCTGACGACTCTCTTGAAGCATAGAAGCAGAGGCTGAACTTTTGTCTAAAAAGTGGGAGTACCAATTTCTTCTCCACTTTCGCATTTCGTATGGAGACCCTTTGGCAATATTACCCTGCCAGTAACTGATTATGAAACGCTGATGAGCTTAACTCCTAAACGACAATTTCATTGTCTCTAATGTCATCTTTATCCATTTTGCCAATCAGCAACATCGGAACACGACATGTATAAGTAAAAATCAAACATATTTTAAATACTTATGTAACGGAGGAAGCTTTCTTCAGCTAGCCGGCTCGGATATACTTAAGCAAGGACAATAATTGATTCTGAGATTGTGAAGGGACTGAGGGGTGAGGAGTCATATCAAAACCGACAGCATGAGTGTGGGACTCGGGGTCAATATACTTATTTGTTGCTGAAGAAGGATATAGAATCTTGCGCTTTGAAATACATCTCCACATCCCGATATGACTAAGATGACAACCACAAGGCGGAGAGTGAGGGTGATGTCAGATGATGTCTCTTGGCTTACCTGTGTGTCTAATTACTTTCATACTTTTATCTACCTACACGAAGCAAGGCGGAGACTGCGATCTCTGGGAAGGAACAATAATAAAATATTTATTGGCATTGTTTGAAAAGTGGGGGTATGTAATTTGTAATTGTAATTGTAATTGTAATTGTAACCGAAAACTTATATAGCGCCACTCAAATCAGCGGCGCTTTCAACCCGCATCAATGCCGGCACCGGCAAAAAGGAAAGTTTTCAGGCGTCTACGGAACTGGAGAGGAGAGAGGGCAAGAAGCTCTTGGCGGAGAAACAAGGGGAGACAGTTCCAAGCAGAGGGGCCAACATAGGCGAAACTTCTGGATTGTGCCGTGGAAGATCGCATGCGAGGGACAACCATAAGGCCGCGAGCCGAAGATCGCAAGGAAGCCCTCGCAGTCAAGGAAGAAACTGGGTTGCAAAAATTCATTAGGTAAGACGGAGCAGAGGCAGTAAGGCAGTTGCGCATGAGGGTGAGGGTTTTAAACTGAATTCGCTGTTGAGCAGGGAGCCAGTGGAGGGAATCACGGATAAAGGCAGAAATGTGGACAAACTTGGGAATGTCACCTATAAGCCGAGCAGCAGCATTAAGGATAGTCTGGAGTTTGAGCATATTGGAGGAGGAAAGGCCAATGTACACAGCATTGCCAAAGTCTACCCTAGTGCAGATCAGAGCATGGACCAGTGTAGTAACAGCATGAAATGAAAGAGACTTTCGGATGGATCGGAGCTGGCGGTACTACAGTCCAAAAAGTCGAGGGTACGGTACCCCTCGTACCCCCACAAACTACGCCTATGAAAACAATCGCTTGGACAAAGTAAAATAAAACGATTACCACAGTCACATTGGTCATAAACTGTGTGCAATATGAATGATACATTATGATTACACGTTCAATTTTAACTCTTCTTGGTTGATGAATAGGTCAGCGGTGACCTCTATTAATAGTAACGTGTACGTCAGCTTTCCGAGTGTTGCAATTACGTCATTGTTTGTTGGTTGCGATGACGTCATTTCTTAACCGATTGTTGCGAGTCATGGAGACAACCCAAGTTCATTTCGACTGGCGATTTCCAAGCGTTGGGCAGAAATGTCGTTTCGACAAGAAAATCTTTGATGAAAAATTGCCAGAAATTGGCTATTCGACTGCAGAAGTGTGTTACGTTAAAGCCCAGAACAAGCAGTGACTGACTGATTCGTTCTAACGTCATCTCGACAAGAAAAATCATCGATCAGAAAGGATAGAAATTCCAAGCCAGACGTAAGAATTTTTCCTCTTGATGACAGATGGATAAATATTTAAATGATCAATAGACAAATTAATTAGGTCTACTTTCAAGGGTCATGCATGTTTTGATAATTATGCAGCTAAGTATCAAATAATCAAGTAGCCTAGGTATTATATGAACTTAAGACAATCTAATTCATATCCTAGCAACGGTACTGCTAGTCGGCCATTATGTTATACTTAGCCTGTAGCCGACATACTGGGATAATGTTGGCCAAGTGTTGTGCTGTATTTTACGTTGTCCAAATTTGCCACAACGCGTGTGTGTGCGTGCGTGTGTGTTTGTGTGTGGAGGGAGGGAAGGAGGGACGGACGGAGGGACGGACGGAGGGGCGGAGGGAGGGAGGTAGGGATTCTGGTTAGTCTATGAGTAGACATGTATAAATTTGCTTTTAATGTCTCACTGCAGGGTAGACCGCAGTAGGCCTATGCATTCTGGTGGCGAAGAAACCATAGTGACGAGATGTGAATCCGCCCTACCCTATCTCGATCCATGAAGGCCAGATCTGATTTTGTGAAAATAATGTTGAGGTAGATGACGTGTATGGGGGTAAGGGCGATTCATTATTTATCCCATTCACTAACTAATGTTTCCCAATCGTTGTTACGTTCGTTCATTCATTCATTCAATAATTCATTACAATCAACTAAAATACTGTTCAATATAGGTTGCCTACAAAAGACTTCAAGATCACTGGCCTACAGCATGATGTCTTCAACATCTGGTCAATATTATACATGACCTCAACTTTTGACAAACTACATGACGGTCAGTTGGGTCCACTACCTTCACGCCAGCTTATGGTCAACTACACTGAACCACGCCACCTTATGGTCAGCAACAGCACGCCAGCTTATGGTCAACTACATCGCGCTAGCGCATGATCAGCTACATCGCGAGGGGTGAGTAGATATTTGTGGGCTGGGTGGGTGTTTGGTGGTGGGTGGGGTGGGGTAGTGAGATGGGATGGGATGGGGGCTTGGGTGGGTGGGCAGGTAGTTGTCTATTGGCTGACGAACCACATTACGTCAACATCTGGCGTGAAATCAATCCCATTTACGGCAAAAGCCACAAAGCAAACCGGGTTCGGTATCTTAGGTAATTGGAGTTAAGGTAATCCTTTCGAGGGCAATGTTTCTACTTTGGGGTATCTCCTTCTAAGTTTAAAGGGGTTAGGTATCTTATAAGTAATTGGAGTTTAAGGTAATTCTTTCTAGGGCAATGTTTCTTCTTTGTGGTTCTTTTCTTCAAAGTTAAATGGGGTTCGGTGTCTAGGGTAAATGGAGTTAAGGGAAATTCTATAGTGGGTAATGTTTCTTCTCTGTATGTGTAAATGGAGTTTAATGTAATCCTTTCGAGGGCAATGTTTCTACTTTAAGGGTATCTCCATCTATATTAAATGGGGTTCGGTATCTTAGATAAATGGAGTTTAATGTAATCCTTTCGAGGGCAATGTTTCTACTTTAAGGGTATCTCCTTCTATGTTAAATGGGGTTCGGTATCTTAGATAAATGGAGTTTAATGTAATCCTTTCGTGGGCGATGTTTCTTCTTTATGGGTATCTCCTTCTATGTTAAATGGGGTTCGGAATCTTAGATAAATGGAGTTTAATGTAATCCTTTCGTGGGCGATGTTTCTACTTTATGGGTATCTCCATCTATATTAAATGGGGTTCGGTATCTTAGATAAATGGAGTTTAATGTATCCTTTCGAGGGCAATGTTTCTACTTTAAGGGTATCTCCTTCTATGTTAAATGGGGTTCGGTATCTTAGATAAATGGAGTTTAATGTAATCCTTTCGTGGGCGATGTTTCTTCTTTATGGGTATCTCCTTCTAAGTTAAATGGGGTTCGGTATCTTAGATAAATGGAGTTTAATGTAATCCTTTCGTGGGCAATGTTTCTTCTTCCTTATGGGTATCTCCTTCTAAGTTAAATGGGGTTCGGTATTTTAGGTAATTGGAGTTTAAGGTAATTCTTTCTAGGGCACTGTTTCTTCTTTATGGTATCTTTTTCAAAGTTAAATGGGGTTCGGTATTTTAGGCAAATGGAGTTTAAGGTAATCCTTTCAAGGGCAATGTTTCTACTTTGGGGTATCTCCTTCTAAGTTTAAAGGGGTTAGGTATCTTATAAGTAATTGGAGTTTAAGGAAATCCTTTGAAGGGCAATGTTTCTTTGTTGTGGTTCTTTTCTTCAAAGTTAAATGGGGTTCGGTGTCTAGGGTAAACGGAGTTAAGGGAAATTCTATAGTGGGTAATGTTTCTTCTCTGTATGTGTAAATGGAGTTTAATGTAATTTTTTCGAGGGCGATGTTTCTTCTTTATGGGTATCTCCTTCTAAGTTAAATAGGGTTCGGTATTTTAGGTAAATGGAGTTTAATGTAATCCTTTCGTGGGCGATGTTTCTACTTTATGGGTATCTCCATCTATATTAAATGGGGTTCGGTATCTTGGATATATGAAGTTTAAGGTAATCCTTTCGAGGTTACTGTTTCTACTTTGTGGGTATCTCCTTCTATGTTAAATGGGGTTCGGTATCTTAGATAAATGGAGTTTAATGTATTCCTTTCGTGGGCGATGTTTCTACTTTATGGGTATCTCCTTCTAAGTTAAATGGGGTTCGGTATTTTAGGTAAATGGAGTTTAATGTAATCCTTTCGAGGGCAATGTTTCTACTTTAAGGGTATCTCCTTCTATGTTAAATGGGGTTCGGTATCTTAGATAAATGGAGTTTAATGTAATCCTTTCGAGGGCAATGTTTCTACTTTAAGGGTATCTCCTTCTATGTTAAATGGGGTTCGGTATCTTAGATAAATGGAGTTTAATGTAATCCTTTCGTGGGCGATGTTTCTTCTTTATGGGTATCTTCTTCTAAGTTAAATGGGGTTCGGTATTTTAGGTAAATGGAGTTTAATGTAATCCTTTCGTGGGCGATGTTTCTTCTTTATGGGTATCTCCTTCTAAGTTAAATGGGTTTCGGTATTTTAGGTAAATGGAGTTCAATGTAATCCTTTCGTGGGCGATGTTTCTTCTTTATGGGTATCTCCTTCTAAGTTAAATGGGGTTCGGTATTTTAGGTAATTGGAGTTTAATGTAATTCTTTCTAGGGCAATGTTTCTTCTTTGTGGGTATCTCCTTCTAAGTTAAATGGGGTTCGGTATCTTAGATAAATGGAGTTTAATGTAATCCTTTCGTGGGCGATGTTTCTTCTTTATGGGTATCTCCTTCTAAGTTAAATGGGGTTCGGTATCTTAGATAAATGGAGTTTAATGTAATCCTTTCGTGGGCGATGTTTCTTCTTTATGGGTATCTCCTTCTAAGTTAATAGGGGTTCGGTATTTTAGGTAAATGGAGTTTAATGTAATCCTTTCGTGGGCGATGTTTCTTCTTTGTGGATATCTCCTTCTAAGTTAAATGGGGTTCGGTATTTTAGGCAAATGGAGTTTAAGGTAATCCTTTCAAGGGCAATGTTTCTTTGTTGTGGTTCTTTTCTTCAAAGTTAAATGGGGTTCGGTGTCTAGGGTAAATGGAGTCAAGGGAAAGTCTATAGTGGGTAATGTATCTTCTCTGTATGTGTATATGAGTATGTATGCATGTATGTTTCAAGCCACTTAATACAGCGCGTGTTAGCTGGCTACCTCAGAAGGGTGCTGCGTGCATGACTGTCTAACAGTCTAATTCATTTATTGATATTTTGAAAATATTTGCTGAACAGAGCCATCGCAATTGTAATCTCGAAATTTCTACAGCGCCCACAAAAGCGAAGTCGTGGGAACCAGCTTATTCACAGGCGCTCAATCAAATCACAATCGTTAGGCGGGGTGGGTGAAATCGGTTCCAGGTCAAGATCCAAATGGGTCAATCAGGCAGACAGTCAGACGGCTAAGGAGGGTTGTGTTTGGGGTTGAAACGGCGAAGGAGGTAAGGGGAAGAGGATGAATCAGGATATATAGATTTGTGAAAGAACAATGTTTTCAATTTTGAATGGAAGACCTGTGGAGAGATAGCAAGAGGTGAGTTTTGGTGAGTTCGTAAGCTAATGCAACAGCATGTGTATATGGCGGAAGACTTCTCCTAGAGCAGTGCTGTCCAACCCGCGGGCCGCATGCGGCCCACGGACTGATTTTAAATGGCCCGCCAAAGCTGAATACCAACCAAAAATAAGAAATTGCAAGTACAGTTGGAAGCCAAATATCTCACTAAAAACGTGCTTGAACGTTTATTGATATACTTTTTGCGCTGAACTACTATAACGCATACGATAGGCCTACATATATGCTATTATTAACTGATTATTACATGATTATTGCCATAATAAGCTAGTAATTTTCAATAAATTTTAGTTATTGCTTTTAAGTTTACTGGTGCGACCCTCGGCGTCAAGAATAATTGTTTCGGTGGCCCGCGGTGTCAAAAAGGTTGGACAGCACTGTTCTAGAGGAAGATCCAAGTCATGATAAGATACAGTGAGTTTGAGTTGTTATACGGGAGCGCGGTACCTTTATATATGCAGAGGCGTCTATCCCTGCTAAGTCATTGGAGCAACTTCCCATTTCCCCCTCTTCTTCCTTCTCCCCTTCCTTCCCCGGGTCCCCCCTAAAATGGTGGCACACACACTGACAGAACCCCCCCATTTCTTGGAGCATTTGCTCCAAGGTTTCTATGGTGTAGACGCCCCTGTATATATATATGCATGAGCAACTGAGCACAATGATCGCTGACCTGGTTGGCTTGAGACTGAAACATGAAACTTCCTGATGTATATCAGTACAGTGCCGATAAACGATGATAATCTTGTATTTTATTCTTTCATATAGAAATGTTACTACATATCGTGTAATCATAACCTTCGGGGTTTTGCTCTGTTCTATAGGTACCTGTGGCTGGGGGCGATGATTCTGCCCTTTGGCGATGTGGGATCGCTAGTGATGCATGTAACGGTTGCACTATGGGTCTGTATCGTCGGGGTGGTATGTGTGCGTGAGTGTGTGTGTGTGTGTGCGTGAGTGTGTGTGTGTGTGCGTGTGTGTGTAGGTGTGTGTGTAGGTGTGTGTGTGTGTGTGTGTGTAGGTGTAGGTGTGTGTGTGTGAGTGTGTGTGTGTGTATAGGTGTGTGTGTGCGCGTGAGTGTATGTGTGTGTATGTGCGTGTGTGTGTGTGTGTAGGTGTTTTTAGATGTGTGTAGGTGTGGGTTGGATGTGTGTGTGTGTGTGTGTGTGTGCGTGTGTGTGTGTGTGTGTGTGTGTGTGTGTGTGTGTGTGTGTGTGTGTGTGTGTGTGTGTGTGTGTGTGGGTGTGGGTGTGGTTGTTGACCTGCTGGGCCTCTGGCGTGGCGTAAAACCCCGTAAGCTCTTTGTGTGGCAGGAGGGCCTCTGGCGTGGCGTAAAACCCCGTAAGCTCATGGTTTGTGTGTGTTGGTGTATGTGTGTGCATGTTTGTTTGTGTGTGTGTATGTGCGCGTGTGTGTATGTGTGTGTATGTGCGTGCGTGCGTGTGTGTGTTGTCGTTGTCTTGGAGATGAGCCGAGGGATAAGAAGGAGGATGGGAGAAGACCAGATTAGAAGGAAAAAGAGACGGAAGCGGAGTCAAGATGGCAGAAGAATCAGTGCCTAAAATACTCAGAAATGTTAACTGCACGCTCTTCCTCAAACTATCGGCAAGTGGGCCTGAGGAAGCGACGTTCAGCTACCCCCAGAGAAGGTCTGGAACGTAGCCTCGACATCAGTGGACATTTCTCAAGGTCGAAGACCAACTCTTAACCGTCAAGGCTTCAGACGCCTATCTACACTGTGGGCGTCGATTATAGCCTACTTGAGCAAAGTTCATAGAACAGCTTTGTAAACTTTGTTGGTATTAAAAGTCATCAAGAGGTGACAGCATGTCAGTATGATGAACTTGATGAAGCTGTATTTCAGACTGAGCTACTACTAGTAATTAGTGCATTAATTATTTAATATCTCATGATCAAAACATTTATGTTTTACGCTGTTCCGGGTGTTTGTTCAAGTCTTCGGGGAAACGTTTAATCGAGTTATTTCGTAGACTTGCGCATATATCAGCACTGAAGTGCAATATCGGTCACTTCAATTATTCACAGATCAACACGGGCATTTAATGCCTCAAGTTCATACATTTCATGATGACCTAAAGCAGGGGCGGATCCAGGGAGGGGGCCAATCCGGCCATGGTCCCCATTTGATATTTACACAGGACGTGGCCCCCCGTGAGGAAGCAGACGAGGAAAAATGGCCTCCCCATTTGATATCTTACGAATTTTTCTGGAGAGGTTAATGACTAAAAAAAGTCATCAGTTTTTTTGGGAGATGAATTCCGAAAAATTTTCCGTTGGTCTGTTGGTCACTACCCGCACAAAGTTTCATGTATGTATTCTTTTTGCCCCCCCCCGATAAACCTTCTGGATCCGCCCCTGACCTAAAGGAGGTTCTTTAGAAAGCAACGGGTTCCTGTTCCCGTAACAGAAATGTATTGACCTAGGTATTTCACTTTGTGGCACACATAGGCGTAGGAGGAGGGGTCAGAGGGGGCACTTGCCACTTGGCCCCCAGAATTTCGGGCGTTCCTGTTTTTTGGCAAGTAGGCGCCTGGAAAGATGCTGAACAAACTAGCTCCAACAGTACTTGCCCGAATCTGAATAGTATTAGACTTAGTATCTACTATAGTTCGCAAACCACTATAATATTTACAGCTTTATTCATTGATGTGCTAAATAATTAGTTACTTGCTATAAATGCATAACGCCAATTATTCTGGATTTATTTTTATTTCGGTCAGAAGTAAAATCTTAACCCCCTCCCCCACACCAATGAACTATCCCCTACGCCTACGGTAGCACACAATGAATTTCATGCATGTTTGCACCGAATGCAATAGAGGAATAAGGAGCGCGCATATTTAGGCCCTAAGCCATTCGAAGCACTCTCGGGTTAACCAGTGTACTCGGTGTGCAGTCAAGTTCAAAATATCTTGTAGAAAACACTGAGCTGCCGGCTATTATTATTTTTCCTGAGAGAAGTATAATCCCTCAGGAGGTGATTAATTGTCGGGAGACAGTTAATAGCATCTGGAACGGCCATTATTATTATTATTATTATTATTATTATTATTATTATTATTATTATTATTATTATTATTATTATTATTATTATTATTATTATTATTATTATTATTATTATTATTATTTTACCAGAGGTATCAATGATCCCTCAGGATTTGGAAACAATTATTTAGGAGCAGAGTAAAATGTCTGGAGGGTCAGGCCTAGTCTTCACGGTGTTGAAGGAAAGCTACCTTTAAAAGAGACTAGATTGTAGCGTTGAATGCTAATTATAGACAAGCGCTGTAACAGAATGGTTGACTCACGTCTGTCGCCACTAATGGATGTGATACGACTGCCTATCATCAACATCATCATCATCATCATCATCATCATCATCATCATCATCATCATCATCATCATCATCATCATCATCATCATCATCATCATCATCGTCATCATCATCATCATCATCATCATCATCATCATCAACAACAACAACAACAACAACAACATCGTCGTCGTCGTCGTCGTCATCATCATCATCAGGCTTACTTAGTAACTCCTATCGCGCCGATGTCTAATGCACACGGCATCAACTGATCGCATACCAAAAACCAAACCGCAATCAGGTCAATATCCAGGATATCAGTCCACTGAGAGAGCCGGGCTATGGTTGACGATCAATTTGCTAAAGAATCATGAGTCTTAATTAGAGAATGAAAATGACACAATTGACTGAGAAGAACAAACACAGACAGGGAGAGAATTAGAAAACAGAGATCCATCAACTGAAAATATCCATCGCCGAGAAATTTCTAGTGTTAGGTGTGAGCAAAGAAAGATAGTCAGATGACCTGGTTGAGTAGCGAGAAGTCTGGGAAATTATGACTGATTTTAAAGTATAATGGTTGGCAATATAATGTCAATGTATTTTAATCTACGAGCACTAATTTGAAACAAATCTTTGTTGACCATGCAGGAAGCCACGGCAAAGAATTAAGCACAGATGCAGTATGCTCAATGATTGCTCATATTTTGACGTATTAGTTATGGCTCTAGCCAAAGAGTTCGAACTATTTGGAGTTTCAGCATGTTTGACATGTGATCACTGGCGTAAACTTGTCCTAAATATTGAGGGGAGGACATTTGGTTATTCATTTTACACTTGTTGCATTGGGTGTACAGTCCATCCAAATATTTGGGGGCACGTGCCCCGGCTGCCCCCACCCAGAGTCTACGCCTATGCATGTGATGCCTATAAGAAGCGAGTTATAGTAATCAAGGCGGCTTGCAACCAATACATTTGTATGAGATTTCCTGGAAGACATGGGATATAATGCTTAACGCTGGTTTATCCGTGGTTTAACACTGATAAGTAAATGTATTTATTTATTGCGAACAGTTCCTACTCAGAGATCTGCTGAGCGTCTTGTGATCCTATACTATGTGACTCAGACCATATAGAGATGCACCGACGAATTGCAACCATATACCAGAAAGGTTTTATCTGCAAAAATTTCAAGAAATTTCCTGCAAGCTCGTGAGTAGCCAGGCACCCGCCAGAGGACAATGTCACTTCTTCCGATGTACCGGTAATAATTTATTTAAGGACAACCACAAGGTCTTTGGCGATGCGACACTTTCAACAATTAAATTAGTTAAGCACGCAGATTTAGTAGACGAACTAGATTTTCCTACAAGTTTGCACTGCTGTCTAAATCCAGCGATGCCTAGTTTCAGAAATGACAGGTTTGAGCACTGCTGTGCACTTCACTACTTACTGTCTTAGTTCTAAAAGGTCGTCTGTAAAGAGGCTCACTTATATATAGGGGATTGGAGCTTGACAGGTTTGAGCACTGCAGTGCACTCTACTGCTTACTGTCTTAGTTCTAAAAGGTCGCCTGTAAAGAGGCTCACTTATATATAGGGGATTGGAGCTTGACAGGGTTGAGCACTGCAATGCACTCTACTGCTTACTGTCTTAGTTCTAAAAGGTCGCCTGTAAAGAGGCTCACTTATATATAGGCCTAGGGGATTGAAGCTGCAGAGCCAGCTAATAAGCTGTTTCTGCAGGACATGACCTAATAGAGGTGCTAAGGTATCAGCCTTTAGTTTCTTTAAATCAATTTCATGCTATGCTATCATATGACTCGTGCGTCCCTCGCAGGTTGTTAACACGACGTGCAGTCTTTTCGAAAACATCTCAGGGATTAATTGCGGCAGCCATAAGGCTAACGGAAGCCTAGGATAGGCGGCGAAGTACTTTAGAGGCGGACAGAATAATCCTGCTCAGTGCGATCGCAAACAACCTGGAAAAAACCGTCGTCCGCGTCTGCGCAGTGACGAGGTCTGCTTCGTGGCGTTCGCTATAGCACGTGACGACGAGGCAGGTGTTTTCAAGTGACGCTGGCATAATTACGGACGATGCCGTTCTTAGTCAGACCCCAAAGGCATCCACGTGTTTACCAGCGGTTTGCGATCCGAGGCCTCGTTGCTAACGACGGTCTACGTCACAGATAAATCGCCAAGGCAACGAAGAACCATAGCAACGAAGAGACGGGGGTTGCGTTGGAGATGGACAAGAAAGGGATGGAGGACGGTCTGGGGCTCAGACGTGAAAGCCAGGGTAATAGGAAAAGGAGGTAAACAGTCTACAGGTATAGAAATGAAATTGAATGTGGATAAGACGCTGTTAAGCCCAGTTGACAAAGGAGGCTGATGGAGTCAATTATCCTTATACGGTTAACGACGGACCTTGCATTCGTTTGCCAACCGTAACTGATGGTGACGACACGGACATTACCTCTAAGGACTCCGTGCTTTGTTCAGCCTGCCTTCCCTCTCCCTCTTCCCTCTCTTCCAGTTCTCCTTTCCTCTTCCACGGAACATGTAGTCCACTCTTACAACGCCACTACGATGACGATGACGACTACGACGTCGTCACAATAAGTCGGCTATTAGGAGACGGGAGGGTGTAGACACGAGGGAGAACGGGGTATTTAGTTCTCTGCCGTTCGGTCTTCAGAGGCGCTCCTCCATCGTCCGTCGTCCAACTCCTCCTCCTCTTCATCCTCATCCTCCTCTTCCTCGTAAAAGCTTTCTGATTGTCGGCTGTCGACAGACGGCGCTCGATCCGTGTTTTTAAGGCTATATATGAAGAACTGAATTCAGACGACATGGAGGAGGAGGACGAGGAGGATGGGAGAAGGAAGAGGGAGAACAGGAGGAAAAGGAGGAAATTGAAGGAGGAAGAGGAAGAGGAGGAAGAGGACGAAAATGGGAGGACGAGAAGGTAGACAAGGAGGGGAAAAGGACGGAGAGGAGGAGGACGAGGAGGAGGAGGAGGACGAGGAGGACGAAAAGGAGGAGAAATAAGAAGAAGAAGAAGAAGAAGAAGAAGAAGAAGAAGAAGAAGAAGAAGAAGAAGAAGAAGAGAAGGAGAAGGAGAAAGAGAAAGAGGAGGAAGAGGACGAGGAGGAGGAGGAAGAGGAGAAAGAAGAGGAGGAGGAAGACGAAAAGGAGGAGGAGGAGAAAGAGTAGGAGGAGAAGGATGAGGAATAGAAGGTGGACGAGGTCGAGGACGAGGAAGAGGACGAGGAGAAGGAGGAGGAGAAGGAAGAAGAGGAGGAAGAGGAGGAGATGAGGACGAGGACGAGAAGGAAGAAGAAACGAGGGAGCGAAAGAGATGCAGATGAAGAAAGAGGAGGAGAAGGATAAAGAGGATCAGGAGGGGAAAGAGAAAGAGGAAGAAGACGAGAGGAGGAGGAAGAAGAAGAAGGCCATTGGCGGAAGAGAAAGCAGAAACGCAAGAAGAGGTGGAAAGGACGAGGAGGGAGAGAGTAAGACCAGGAAGAGGGAAGGACAAGGTCAGGAATAGGCATGCGCGTCCGCATATTGGAATAAGGTGGGCATTTAACCCCACCCCCAAACCCCCAGATTTTACGCATATTTTACACGAATAAAATCTTCTGATTATTATGATTATTGCAACTGTCTCAACACGATTTTCAATGCGAAAAAACCACTTAATTATTTAGGTAAAGTCCTTGATCATTATTTATTTTTAAAGTTGTTACATGTTCTGTGTTTTTATGAATAGTCTATGCTCACCCCCTACAAACATTTTGCCCCTCTCCCTCTGCGGACGTCCATGGGAATAGGAGAAGGAATAATAAAGAACATGCGTAGAGAGAGTGCTAAGAACCGTCTGTCTGTCTATCTGTCTGTCTGTCTGTCTGTCTGTCTGTTTGTCTGTCTGTCTGTCTGTCTGTCTGTCTGTCTGTCTGTCTGTCTGTCTGTCTGTCTGTCTGTCTGTCTGTCTGTCTGTCTGTTTGTCTGTCTGTCAAACTATCAACTTGACAGAAATATACGGAGAGACATAAACGTGTAGATATTAAAAAATAGGCAGAGGAAGAAACAAAACACACGCATACATACACACATATATATTTTACTGGGAAAAGATCAACTACCGTAAGTAGGCATAATACCCTGAAAGTATACATGTACCCCGAAATTTTCAGGGTAAATACACATTCCGTGTAGCATATGCATATATATATATATATATATATATATATATAAGCCTATACACACACAATGTCATGCTTATACGCATGTGTCCTAACATACTGACGGATGGACAGAATTCCTGGAATTCATTTCATTCGCAAGGTGGCAGGCCAGTTTCAATCATTCAAGAAGTGCGGCTTAGTGGTATCTGTTACTAGTTGAGCAAGAAGAAAACGCCGCTCTGCGCAGCAGTGTATTGTCGAAATTAATGTCCTGCGTTGATACCGTGGCTTCATGCAAGATCACTCACAGTTCAATAGCCAATTGTCGCCTTCTGCGTCTGTCAACTGCGGCGTTCCAGAAGAAAGTGCAGGCTAATGGAGCCAATCGTCTTCTTATTTTCAGGGCAGACGCCATCACCATGGTATTCGTATCCATTCCTATTCTGATGACGCACAACTGTATCAGCACGCAGATGCCAGCCACTCCTTACTAAGTTCACCTCGCTGTATAGACCTGAATGGTGCACTTGATCAGTTGGATGACGTCAAATCGTCTGAAACTGAAGTCGAACGCCAGGTCGAGAGAGAGAGAGACAGAGAGAGACAGAGAGAGACAAAGAGAGAGAAACAGAGAGAGAGAGAGAGAGAGGAGGGAGGGAGGGAGGGAGGGAGGGAGGGAGGGAGGAGTGTTTTGAAACGCCTCAACACTGGCTTTTGTTAGCTACCAATTAAACTTTTAGTATACAAAACTTCAAACTACATGTGCCGACTAACTGGTGGATTCTCAATTCTAATATATACACATGGGAACGAAAAGTGTTCATGTTGGCCGTCGATTGATTTCATGTCGGCTACAGAGGTCATTATGATTTATCGGATCAATCTTATTTAGGATCATGCGTCACAGATCATATGTTTAGGAGCATGTAACATGGATCATTTATTTAAGATCATATATCACGGATCATGTATCAGGACCAACTGCTTAGGATCATGTATCATTGATCATTTGTTTAGGATCACATATCTCGGATCATGTATTTAGTATCATGTATCACAGAGGCCCTATTTAGTATCATGAACCATGGAACATGTATTTAGAATCATGGATTATGCTTTTAGGATCATGTATAATGGACCATCTATTTATGATCATGTATCGTTGATCATTTATTTAGGATCATGTATCGCAGACCATGAATTTAGGATCATGTATCATGGATCTTGCTTTTAGGACAGATACCAATTATTCACCTAACCTTTTTAAACACGAAACTTGGCATTGGACCTCTCTATTCGTACCCTAACCTTGGCATCTGAACCTTGACGTGTGACACTTGGCTGTAGTAGAACACGCCGATTGGTAAACAACCTATTACATGGTCATCAGCACTGTGTTACGACTTTGAACTGTATGATCTTTGTACTTTCTTCAACACAGGCGCAGAAACATTTCCAATGCAGATACAGTGATACAGTCAAGACGCCGCTCTTATTATCGTCTCGCCATTCCCGGCCATTCGCTTACAATCTCCGACCGTTTCCTTGCAATTTAACGGGTTACGGATCCTCCGATTATTCCATTTCCATTTTTCCGTGGAAACTTCTGCTTTACAACGGAATTTAACGAAGTACTCCTGTCGATCTGACTTCATGGCTGATGATAGGGTGACAAGAATCGACGGAGGAGGCGCTGGCAGAGGTTCGACGTCTCTGTCTGATCACGACAGAGCCGTTCTCAGCCGAGTCTTCAATCCGACTCTACCAACCGATGATGATGATGATGATGATGATGATGTGCCACAGATGGACGATGACAACGACGACGATGATGACAGTTTGACAACTGCAGAACAGTCGATCACATCAGGTATTAGTGATAATAATAATAATAATAATAATAATAATAATAATAATAATAATAATAATAATAATAATAATAATAATAATAATAATAATAATAAAA
>OY744615.1:29402969-29405469 GCA_963556255.1 Allolobophora icterica | reverse complement strand
CCCAATAATGACAATAATAATGACAACGACAACATCATGATTATGCAACCACACAGTAGTACACGCCGTACACACAAAGAAGTAACCAAGCTGAAGCTAGTTAAACTGACTATATATATATATATATATATATATATATATATATATATATATATATATATATATATATATATATATATATATATATATATATATATATAGCACTTGTGGAATGTATGCTTTCTGAGGAAATATATGAAGGAAAATAAATGATGGCCGAGTTTCCGGAAGGCGAAGTGAGATAGTCGTCTCTGTGTGTGTCTGCGTCTGCATGCCTCTGTGTTCGTCTGTCTGGGTCTGTCTGCATGTATGCGTCTATCTGTGTGTTTACGCATCTGCGATGCTGTGTTACTTTGGACGACCTGACCTGGAGATCATCTATCACCAGCGGATCTCTGAAGTTTATTACTCTACAACGTTGTCACGTGCTATGACGCGCAGACACATAAACGCACGCACGCACTTATGCACACACACATATATATATATATATATATATATATATATATGCGCTATACAATTATGCACACACAAATAAACACACATACACAAGCACCCACAAACACACATACACACACACATACACACATTTATATTCATATACGAAAAGTGAAATGCAACAGCTTAAGTGCAGTGCACTGTGGCCTACAGCGCTTCACGATGGATGTAGCATAATAATAATAATAAGAAGAGATGAGTATGAACTATTATCGACTTCATTTTCTTAGCCTCGGCATATGAGGGGAGATGGCCAGTCCTCTCCCTCACCGCTTGATCCCCCCCCCCGAAAGTGTACGGTCAGTTTACTCATTATAGCTGAGTTGGCTAGGGGGATCACGCGGAGCAGAAATCTCGAACCAAATTTCTGCCCTGGTGGGGATTTGAACCCAAGACCTCTCGACTGACGGTCCAGCACCCTAGCAACTACACTATCGAACGCAACTCCACAATATGGTTTACAGTAATTAGTCGTAATGTAACGAGGCGATGTCCAAAGACCCCCAGTGGACACCAGACTGTGTGTTAGAACTCGTAAAGAGGAAATAAAAAACAGCCAAGCAACAAATTACCAGCGCAGACCGGAAACAATTTAGCTGGCTCCCTAATCAGAAGGAAATTTAAACTACAAAGAGACAAAAACAACTTAATGGAACTAGAATAATATGTGAGAGACCAGATGAGGCAAGAATTCTCACAGCAGAAATGAGTTGGCTACACAAACATGTAGGAATTTCAAGAGTATACAGAAGAGTAAACATGACATAAAACAGTTCTTAGGCACAGACTACGTTTAACTCTGTTCAACGAAGACTCCGGTATATTTTTGTCGTGTAGAGGGAATGCCAGTTGACAGAATTCCTCACAATGCACTACATGCAAGAATCGAAGAAAAAAGACACAAAGGCAGACCAAGACTACGCTGGATAGGTAATACAAATGAGGACATAACAAGAGTCACAAGACTTGCACTAACACCGAGAAAAGGACTGGACCTGATAAACGATCGATTACATTGGAGATCATTTATTCTCACCCATCGCCACCAAAAAGCTGGCATATTAAGGAACCGATAATGATGATAATGACAACGACGACGACGACGACGATGATGATGATGATGATGATGATGACGATGATGACAACGATACAACTGATGTTAACATTGTTATGAATTAATTCATCCGAAATCACGTAAAGTAACCTAATATGATGTAATCAGCATTTATTGGGCTCCTCTATAGTTTCACCAATGAACCACTAGATAAAACCATTCTACAGGCATGCATGTACACGCACGCCTGTAGGCATTATACAGGCGCCTGAAATACATATGGAATTGCCTGGATGTAATTTAGACTGACATGGACTTTGCAAAATATTCCAAATGGTTTGGATGAGATATGGTCCACTGATCTGGGTGTCTGATTTCTTGGCATATCGTGTGTTGTTCGCGCAGAACGTGTAGCTTATAACATTTAAAACTGTCTCCTCTTCGTCCTCCACCTCCTCCTCCTCGTCCTCCTCCTCGTCCTCTTCCTCCTCTCCCTCTTCCTCCTCGCGTCCGCTCTCTGATATCAGGTGCTGTTGATTTTTTAATGGATTCGGGTCAGACACTCTAGATCTGAATGCTTAATTAAATATTTAGAAATTAAATTTTAACTGTCGGCCCACCCACGGTGCTTCATGGTTGCGTGGACACATCGCTGGAGCTGACTGAATTACATCGGCGCATCATGTACAGACAAGATTAAAGAACACATGGATCACTTATCAAGCGAATTATTCGCAGATGGAATAGCTGAGTGAATGAATGAATGAACGAACGAACGAACGAATGAACGAACCAATAAATTAAACGACCAGCCAGCCAGTCAGTCAGTCAGTCAGTCAGTCAGTCAGTTAGTCAGTTAGTCGGTCAGTCAGTCAATCCACTGCGAACGAACGAAGAAAGGGAGGAGGA
>OY744615.1:29177969-29397969 GCA_963556255.1 Allolobophora icterica | reverse complement strand
GGAGACACGCCGACCAATCACAACACGCGATACCTCAGCCAACATTTGTCTTATGTCTTCAATAACACGTCGACTGACTTCGCTCTTTGATGCCCAATAATTCACATGTAAAATGGATTGGTGTTCTTGTGGCGTTGAGTGCAAGTTTTCATATTTACATACGTGCAATTCTCTTTAGATTAAAGCTAAATCACTGTTTACGGCTCATAAATGGCTTTCACTGAGAAGCCAAACACGCAACACGAGTGTCCGTCAAACTCAACATGCACCCTATTTTCCTATGAAGTGTTATACCTGATTTCATAGATGTTAAAAACGTTTTTTTCGTTTTTTATTTTTTCCCAAAAAACGTCGTTTTTTTTGTTTTTTATTTATCCTGTCGTTTTTTTCCGTTTTTTATGTAACTTTATTTATTTATTTATTTACTGTCTTATAATGTTTTTCAGTTTCTGTTTAATTTTTTGTCTGATGTCCCTTACGTTTTTTTTCAAGGATTGAGCTAATTTACCTCACTGTTTACGTCACCATTTGAGAAATAAATACTTTATGAAATAGCACAGTACAAGAAATAGAATTATTTCTAAGTTATCTAAAATGCCAAAAGAAAAGGGTGCGGAATGGATTCACGTTACTTTGATAAACGAGAAAGACAAACTCAGCATTGGCTAAATTGAAATTCAATTACTGTGAGAAAGTTTACACAATAGGCCCTATACGCCCAAGTCTATACTTCCAAAGTTTAGTTCTTAATTGTGTTAGTTTAGTCAGCATGGACTTTTGTGGACTTATGTCTACAATTTAAATTTGAAAAGATTTAAATATTTTTTATTTCTCAATTTCTTATAAAACCAAACTTATAAGAAATAAAATGATTGTTGTAGATTGGTGTTACTTAGTGTTTACTAAGAAAGTTGTGTTATTTGCTGATTAAATTCTGTTAATTTTAAATTGCAATAGGGCATACAATGTGTGAGAAAGTCAAATTATTTTATTTTGTCGTTTTTTCCCCGTTTTTTTCCGTTTTTTATTTTTTTGAAAAAAAACGACGTTTCTTTCCGTTTTTTATTTAGTTTCTATCGTTTTTAACAACTATGCCTGATTTGTTCCTGGAATGATTTCTACTCTGAACGAATATGGTAGGGTTCAGACCCACAAACAGTCGAAGAAAATAATATTTAATGTCAGCAACAATTATCACCTAATCAGAATCGCTTGCATTAATAGCCTATGTATTTGATACAATTTCACATGACCTAAAGACGAGAAGTAGGCTATATACGAACAGTGCATGCATGCTTGGAAAAGGCCAGATGGTATGCATGTGCGCTTGTCATGCGCTAATAAAAGCTACTTACTTACTTACTTACTAAGAGCACGATAGGATCCAGTTGATGCGTTGCCGAAGAGCTACATGTGTTCAACCATCGTTACAAATGGCTGATGTTATGAACTGGAAATGATGGTGATGATGTTGGTGGTTGTGGTGGTGGTAGTGGTGGTGGAGGTGGAAATGGTGATGATGGTGGTGGTGGTGATGATGGTGGTGGTGATGATGGTGGTGGAGGTGGAGGTGGAAATGATTATGATGATAATGGCGGTGATTATAACGATGATGACAATAGTGATGATAATGAACACGATGACGACGATTTCGTGCTGAGGCGAATGAGTTCGACAAAAGTTGCGAGAAACGCTAACCTCGCTTAAATTCATCAGACATTTCTGTGGGATTTAGTTTTAAAAGTTTCCTGAATTTCGTACTTCAACAATATATTTAAAACGTTGCACAGTAATGCAGGCTGTCTTTCCAAACAATGAATTGTTTGGAAATGAATAGGGCCTAATTCAATTCAAGTCTGCGATTAGAACAATTCTTTTAGAATAGGCCTAAGCCATCAACAGCTAGGCCTATTGACATGCAGGTTACAACGTGCAATAAAGCTGATGTTCCGACGAAATGATGAAGTCCTAGAGACCCATCAAGTCGTCATGAATTCATTCATTCATTCTGGAAATTTATATAGCGCTTCTTCAAGAGACCTACGCAGAGGCGTTAATAAATGATGACAGATATGTCGCTTTAAATTCTCAATTTGCAACTTCGACCTTTGTTCGCTTCTTTACGACGCAATGTAAACTTAAGTTAATTGGAAGTTATCTATATTTAAACACAACCATTTCATCAGACCATCTACACTGTCTTCTGTATACTGTAGGCCCTATACTGTCTATACCCAGATACTGAAAATACTGAAATTGGACTGACATGCATATTGGTTTCGAATTGGAGTGTATCGCATCGTATCGCGTCTGGAAATTTATACGCTCACAGTTTACACTATTCAAATGCGCTCTCAGCGCAACTGCAGTCCCGAGGAAATAGGAAAGTCTTCAGGCAGCGGAGAAAAGAGGGCGAGGTACACACCAAAATCTTACTACGGATTGAGGAGGTGGTAGGTCGTTCTATAAAGAGCTTAGTGCCTTGGAATAATATATTATACTATATATCTATCAGAAGGAAATGCGGAGCTTACGATTACGAGACAGGAAAGAGCATAAAAATCAAGTTTATTAATAAAAGCAAAACATCGGAATTTTCTCGGAGAGTGCGTCAAACGATCGCTGTGAGACGACTTAGGCTGGTTCAACATAATGTGAATCATATAAATAATTCAATGTTCGCTAGAAATATTTATGATTTAACACCTAAACGACGAGCTGCATTGGTTTCCCAGTCACTTTTAGTACACTCTCGTCGTTAAAGTGTCAAAGAAAGCTCCATTTAATTTATAAATCGAATAAAACATTTGTACCATAATACTATGCATATAATATTATAATAAATAATATATTCGTTTACAAAATATTGTAATAATTGAATCAAAAATGTAACCATTATTATATTACATATAAAAGGTAATGTTAATAATAATAAGTATTATTATTAAAGCGTGGGATTATTGTAACAGTTAGGAAGATGGGATTTGGGTGGCCGTTGGATAATTTGGCGTCCTGGCCTAAAGCTTCGATGTCTGCTCTTAGGAGATCCCCATAGGGTAACCGTTCCATCCATCTGCAGTTCTACATCAACACTTACCACTCAACCACAGTCACGGTGAAGAGGCTCACAGCCATAAACAAATAAATTTTCATGTAACTGGATTACCAGCAATTTATAAGAAAATCAATCATATATATTACCAGTAGTTTCTAAGAAAATACATTGTTAAATTACCAGCAGTTTCAAAGAAAATCAATCATTACATTACAAGCAGTTTCTAAGAAAATACATTGTTACATTACAAGCAGTTTCTAAGATAATCAAGCACTATGTTAATAGCAGTTTCTAAGAAAACCAATCATTACATTACCAGTGGTTTGTAAGAAAATCAATCATTATATTACCTGCAGTTTAAAAAAAATACATTGTTACATTACCAAACATTTGTACCATAATGCTACATACAATATTATAATACAATATTTCGTAATATTGTCTACAATATATCGTAATAATTTATTCAAAACTTTAACCATTATTATATTACATTAAAAAGGTAATGTTAATACTAATAATAATTTTATTTCTAACAAAATACATTGTTACATTACAAGCCGTTTCTAAGAAAATCAAGCATTACGTTGTATACAAGCAATTTCTCAGAAAATCAAACATTTCACTACAAGCAGGTTTCAAGAAAATCGCTCCGCGATCATAAACTTATGGAACATGTACAATAATGGCAACCGATGGACGCAAGCCAAATCACGTGCAATATCACGTGCCCTATCACGTGCAACTTTGAGGAAATTGTTTTCCCAATGGCGGCGTTGATAATTATTTCGTGATTGCCGAACAGTTTGCTTTGGCTCAAAGTCGATTACTGTATCGCGATTATGAAATTATACGATTCGTGTTGGACATGCACAGCGTTCTGCTGATGGTAACCATCTTCGACGCTGATTACTGACTTCCGTGATGCCAGTCTAGGACTATGGTTCGCTTGTTTTGACCGAAGATCCGGTGGGACCCAGTGAGCCCAGCTTCATGTTCATCGGTGTTCATCGGTGTGGCTGGATTGTGATTAAGTAGTTCATATCACAGATGCCAAACAAATCTTACAACAATTATTGTCCTGTAACGGTAGAAAGAGAGTAGTTAGGCCTACTGAAATTTTTTTTCTTCCTGATTTTATTAGTTTTATTCCCAAGCTAACTGGACGCCGCTGTAGTCTGTCATTTTCTCTGCACACTCATCCAACCTACATTACAGCCTTCTAGAACTGAACTGAATCGTTATTGAGCGCCCCATTACTTTACATATATATTATACTAGCTGGTTTACCCGGCGTTGCCCGGGTTTCGGAGGTTTTGGGCCGGGACACCATGGTAGCGGTGAAAACGGGGGACGCGAAACTGCTTAACCCGGCGTTTTGGGTGTTTCAATCCGTCTAGCGAATAAGCAACAAAACACTGCTTAACCCGGCGTTGCCCGGCTTTAGTTCAGTGAAAGTTTCAATCCCTCTAGCGAATCCGTACTGTAGCTGCTTAACCCGGCGGCGCCATCTGACGAGTGAAAATAGGTTGAGTGTAAGTTTTTTTACCAGCTGAAAATGCATTAGCCGGGTAGTTTTTGGCCCGGGACACCATCGTACCGATGAAAACGGGGAACGGGAAGCCTCACACTGGGTGTGTCATGCCCACCCCGACACAGTAGTGAAGGTTTCGAGTGAAAAGCTCAAAAACTATAGAAATGCATCCCGGTCAAAGACGCTGTGACAGACAGTCTCTTCTCTTTATTTATATAGATATGTGTTCATAATTATGTAACAATGGAGTTAATGGTCGAGCACGGTAGTCAACTGGTTAGAAAATTCGACCTGTAACGTGAAGGATACGCGTTCGAGCCACATCCGAGGTGTCACTGTGTAGTCTATCAGGTACAAATGCTCAACGCCATCGATGCTCTGTCGTATGGTCGTGTGCATACTTCTGAACTTTGGAAGGAGGTAAATATGAAATGCAGTTATATATAGCAGTAGTGTACTATATTAAAGAACAAAGACCTGAAAGGTATAGATTGTCCCTCTAATTGGGTCATCAAAGTTATCGAAATGATTTCTGCGCATCTGATAAGAAGCTATGAATCTGCATTATCACCAGCATCCTCTATTATTATTATTATTATTATTATTATTATTATTATTATTATTATTATTATTATTATTATTATTATTATTATTATTATTATTATTATTATTATTATTATTGTTATTATTATTATTATTATTATTATTATTATTATTATTATTATTATTATTATTATTATTATTATTATTATTACAAACATTTTTAACGCGCGCAAAGTCACAAAGAAATGCGAATCTGAGGCGCGGAGAACTCTACATATGTATAGAGAGCGGCGATATAACTGGATAAGTAATCAACCACTTATTCTTCGTGTGAACTTTACATACTTATTAACTTTCTCCACTCCAATATAGGCCTAGAAGTAGCCTCTACAGTCGAGACCAGCACACAGACGGCCATTTTGTGTTCGGACCATTATCTGTAACAAAGGATCTTTCGGTTAAAACTAGGAGGCGAATGACATGGCTGTGTGATCGATGACGTCGTCATTGCTCCTACCATCCGTCATGCCTCCTCCTACCGCTAGAGGTCTTCGGTCGCGACCTAAGCTCCTCAAACGCTGGATTTTCTTCGCATCTTTCGAATGAAAATGGCGTCTTATTTGACCAAAGATCACGGATAGCGTGTCCCTTCGATGCGAAGCGTCGGACTGTGGCTTGTAGATGGTGTGACCATGCTTGGAATGCGAGATGGACAATCATATATGCGTTAGTTTGTGAGAAATCTGGTGCAGTTTGTTGCACGTACGTACGCCTAATGAGAAACCGTCAAGAGGTCAGGTTTAGTACAAAACAATATTTATTCAGATATTTACATGCAAATTATACATTTACAAGTAGCTGCAGCGAAGAACAAGAAACCAGCAGTTCTTGGAGAGCCTTAACGCCCATGGTTAAAAAACTGTTACAAATGTCATCCATAATAAGATACCCAAAATGACAGCTCGACGAGACCGGAAACTAACAGAGAACCAACCTAACTCTAGTCTGAAGCTAATACGCAGTGTTCTCATAGTTATACTCATCCAGAACTCCCAACATAATCACAAGACGTGTAACCGATCCTGCCTGTGGTACAGCCACACACCGACATGCAACAAGTTATTCAACTGTAAGCATTCTATTTATCGCTAAGAGTGCATACTGACGAGATTATGCTTAATTCTAGTGTTGATTCACTGTAGTGTAACAACATTGTTATTATAATTTATATAGCGCCTCTACAGAAAACCCAACCAGGGGATGCTAACCTATATGATGCCATCAGAACAGAGATCTAATCAGAAAGCAAAACAATGCACAGAAAACTGGAATAATGTCCAGCGACGGACTCGCGCACACACGTGGAACCCATCCAACGGTTTCCTATCCAAAGTAGACAGATAACATCATGTTCAGAGTTTCTGGATGACGATACGTTGATAGCGTGTAGCGACGACAAGCAATGGCGTCCACAGTACACGGTAATATCACCGCCCAGTGGTCCCTCATTGGTGGTTGGTGCGTAAGGTCATTTCTCGAACCAACGAGTCCACATGTAAGCAGGCATTTGCCGCTTGATGATCGGTAGATCGAAATGCCATCTGTGACAAACGGTCGAGGTCACTGTAAAGACTCACATCTCTCCTTCACCGTGACGAAAACCACCCTGCTACACACAGGTCCGTAGATTCCAGACATCAAGAAGCCCATCCTTACTGATGCATTCGTATAGGTCAAGTGGAAATGCGAAGAAATTAATAATAATTCCGACAAACAAATTCAGCAAGAGTGAACTCCAACGCATGAGAAATTCCGAACAAAACATACATAGTATTACATACTATTCAATGACATCGCATTCTTATCCTTTTTATTTCAAATTCCACAAGTATACTTTATTCAACATTATAAAGGCATACGGTTAGAATAACCTCATTCGTCTCTGCTGCCCTAAATACACTACATTTCTCTTCAATGGTCTAACCTCCACTCGACCGCCAATATCTAGTCTACAATTTCTTCTTCAGATTTCAGTGACAGTCAATCGTGATGTTTATGTAAGTAAGTACATGTATGCATGCATTTATGTATGCATATATACACGCATGCATGCATGTATGCCTCGCATGCCTCTATGCCCGCAAACCATATATATGGGCGAGGAGGTAGTGATTAAATGAATTTGTGATAAATGATGATGGTGATCGATGATATTGACAATAACGACGACAAAAAACGAAACGTGATAATAACAACGATGCTGTCTCCGATATTTTAAGTCGATTGATGACGACGACAACATGATGATGATAAATATGCAGACGACGACTACGATAACGATACCGATGATGATAACGATGGTAATGATGGCAATGATGATGCCTTTTAGTCGTAGCAACGACGACGATGCCGAATGCGGTCATTGAAGAGGTCTCGTGTTTCAATACGATCTTCTCCGTTTCCTGCACCCCCAACCGAGTCATAGTCTTCGAATCTGCCCGTTACGGTCGCAACGACACGCACCTGGCTGCTCGCTGCGGCGTCCCGTTCTCCCGCCACTGCGACATCGACGTCCACTTCCTGATGAACCGCGCATGCGCCGGGCGCCGGAAGTGCAACGTCATGGTCAACACGGCGCTCTTCGGAGATCCGTGCGGATACGAGGAGTTCCTGAGGATCACCTACCTGTGCGTCCCAGGTACGACCAGTTAGTTTCCGGATTAGACTTACATGGACTTCGAGTAGTAGTAGTAGTAGTAGTAGTAGTAGTAGTAGTAGTAGTAGTAGTAGTAGTAGTAGTAGTAGCAGTAGTAGTAGTAGTAGTAGTAATAATAATAATCGTGTTTATTGACAAGCTCACTGACAAGCCACAGTAAGTTACATTGAAACAACTGAAACATGACGGTACAATTATCAAGATCTATAATGAACAAACGCTATGGCAGCCTGTAAGGCGCTCGCTCATTTGGGTGTATACGATCATATCTAGCGCACCAATGGAAGAGCTGAAATCAATTTCCCATAATCACGCGACCCTTTATGTCATTTATTTCATGAAGAATAAAGATCACTTCCGGAATTATAACTCGAATAACTTCTAAAGCGCCAATCTCACGGCACATGTGCATTCTGGCTTGAGACGAGCGGCATTTGGTGTGCACGATTATTTACACCGAAACCGGACATAAATGTACACTATGTGAGACAGAAGAGTGAGAGGAAGCAGGCAGGCAGGCTTCAGGCAGGCAGGCACGCAGGCAGGCAGGCACGCAGGCACGCAGGCAGGCAGGTAGGCACAGAGGAAGGCGAACAGACCGACAGCCAGATAGATATAGGGACGGGCGGATAGAAATATAGTGAGAGTGAAATAAATGAATACTTTCTCAACCTACTTACTTACTTGTACGTGGTCGTTGGCTTTATATAGCTCCGTAAATCCAGTGACTCCTATATGCGCCATTATCCGGGCGTCTTGACTTTGCGAGCCATTTATAACGGAGCGATGTGACACGAGATAGGAATCGCCATATAAAGCAGTTGAAATTAGATTTCTTCCAGCGATTCAATACCATTAGAGGCTGGAGACGAACGCTCAGCAGTGGCTTCCAGTCCGATCTTCCCTGATCTTGCTGCCTCCTACATAAAACGTGGCTCTCCGCTCAGAAATTGTTTTCCAGCGCACCATTCGTGCACAGTTTTCTCTCTCCATCTCTTTCTTTTCTCCGTCCCTCTATTTTTTCCATATCCAGCTCTGTCTCTGTCCCTGTTCCTGTCTGTCTGTCTGTCTGTATGTATGTCTGTCTGTCGGTCTGTCTCTCTCTCTCCCTCCCTCCCTCCCTCCCTCCCTTCCCGTCAGGGGCGGATCCAGAAGGTCTATCAGGGGGGGGCCACAAATTTTGTAGTCATCTCCCAAAAAAGTTGATGACCTTTTTTTTAGTCATTAACCTTTTAAATGTCTTCAGTCTACATCTACGGGACACCCGCGTTCTGTGTACATTTTACTCATCCACGCCTGCAGGGGGGCCACGCCTGTGTAAACATCATAAAAGCCCATAAAACACATGTTAAAAATAAATAAAAATTTCAAATGGGGGGGCCATGGCCGGATTGGCCCCCCCCTGGATCCGCCTCTGCTCCCCGTGCACCTTGATCTGCCTTCTGCCTTCCAGTTATTCTATGACTGTCTCACCTGTCTTATCTATTTTCGCTCTGACTCTTTCTCCAACCAGAACTTTTCTCACACTTTCGCCTTCATTATTTTTCCCTCATGCATAGTTCGAGAATTCGCATTTTACGAATTTTAGGAATTTCAAAAATTCACGAATTTTAACGAATTTTAAAACTACAGTTTTATAATTCGTTTAAATTCGTTAAATAATAAAAATAAAATTCTTTGCCATGGCGGCGAATTTTATTATTTGTTAACGTTTCAACTTTTTAAGTAAGTAAATGTCAATGTCATAGGCAATCAATCAATCAGCCGTAGAAGATAGCTGACTAGCAATACAATAGTACTGATATTCAGTTACTGTTCTACTTGGAGTCTTGAACTTCGATTTCTATCATAGTTGGAGTGTGTGACTGCGAGTGTCAGTCAGCAGAACGAAAAATCACCAGTGCCCCAGCTCCAGTGTGACCAGTGAGTCACTAACACAGCTTGAACCAAACATGGTTAAAAAGGGTTGGCAACGTCACCGAGCTGTATCTTCTACTTCATCGTCCTCTGATTTTGAGTCAGGAACAGCTCACTGCTCCAACTCAACTCTGGTTTCTGTATAAACGCCATGCACATGCTCCCGAATTCGGGCAGAACAACCAACAAATTCCTTGTCACAAAAAACAACACAGTATTTTTGGATTACCTTTTCCTTCTCCGTCAAAATATACTACGAACTTCCACTTCAGTCCATGTTCTTTCATCTTTAAGAAATTAGATTTTAACTAAATTAACTCGTTACGTAATACACTTTTATATTGAATTTTACATTACATTCTAAGCAGAAGTTTAACACAACAAATCATGACGTCATCACATTTGTTATTTTTTTGCAAAACGCCACTGTCAATGTAAAAAAAGGCCCAACAATGGCCCAACGAATTTTTACGAATTTTAAAATAGACCAAAAATTCGCGAATTTTTACGAATTTTAAAACCGAAAGTCACGAATTCTCGAACTATGCCCTCATGATTTCAATAGGTACTTCATTTCTACTGCCTGTGCTCTAAGTCTTTTTATTCCAGTCATATACTTCTTCAATTACCTCATCTGTTTCCTCTATCTTTCATTTTGGTTCTTTACATTTTAAGAGGGCCGAGAAGAAATAAGCAGAGAATAAGGTTGATAAAAGGAAAACAGAAGGAAAATTAAAAGATTCTATCACTTCTCCGCTATAGACCGGGAGGTAAATATAGGATAAAATATCTCTTCAGCAAACCTGGGCACCCGAATCTTTCGTGGATTTAATTTTATAACACATTTGGAGGAGAACTCCAAACATGGCAATGTTTAAGCCTTTAGCTATCTAGATCTACGCCACGGACTACATTAATGACGAAATGCATTGATTGTCTTTCCAATAAATCGTTCATCACAAGTGTCACTTAGCAGATAAGACTCAACAGATGAACAGAACTTCGATTAAAGGAATTTGAGACTGAACCAAATGAGGCAGGATTGGAGAAACCGGTACCCAATGACAAATTTTTCGTTTTGTCAGGGTGCTACAGGCCCTACTAACATAGATTTGGCCCATAGATATGGTGTGCATAAAACTGATGAAATTTTGATATAGATTGTTAACAGAATTGACTTGCGTGAACTTACCCAGTACACATGTTCATGAAAAATGGCTAATTTCCACTGCATCTCTCTACTGCAACATAGATTACGGAGCGCAAGATAGTTGTGAGGTGAAATTTATTATATTCAATTACATTAGATTATCTGTATTTTTAAAAACACACATCCATGGGTAAAAACTAATGAGCTTAAGTCCTGAGGCAATCACAAGACTGCAGAACTTTCACGGAAGAGGAAAGGGGTAAGAGGTAAGAGACGCAGGGACTATAGATAGGAAATGGTCAGGGAAAGTCGTCTATAGGTGAAAAGGAGAACTGGAAAAGAGGAAGAAATGAAAACTAAGACTAAGTTACAAGTTATAGATTTCTTGTTGGGACACAACTGCGCATTTGCAATGTATTTAGTTATCTTAACTTGTACTAAATCTTCATACAATACTACTACTTAAAGTACTACTACTATTACTACTACTATTACTGCTGATACTACTACTACTTCCACTAGCCTATTGCTACTACTACCACCACCACCCCCACCACCACCACCACCACCACCACCACCACCACCACCACCACCACCACCACCACCACCACCACCACCACTTCCACTACTATAGCATACTATTACTAGTAAGAATAATATTAAAAATATCAATTACTACTACGAATAATAATAATAATAATAAATTAATAATAATAATAATATAAAAAATAATAATAATACAATTACTACTACTACTGCGAATAATAATAATAATAATAATAATAATAATAATAATAATAATAATAATAATAATAATAATAATAATAATAATAATAATAATAACAATAACAATAACAATAACAATAACAATAATAATAATATTCGGAGGATCACTGATCGCCCTGTCGAAGAAGAACGGGGGTCTACGCCCCATAGTGATAGGTTACACCTGGAGAAGAATGGCCTCGAAATGCGCTAACGGATACGCGGTGGCAAAACTAAACTCATACTTTAGCCCATTGCAGGTGGGCATAGCTGTGAAAGGTGGAGCTGAAGCGGCCGTACACGCTGCCAGAGGTTACATGGCGAATATGCCAGTGGATCATTGGTTGGTGAAACTAGACTTCTCCAACGCATTTAATATGCTGCGGAGGGACGTGATGCTGAAGGCAGTACTGGAAGTGATCCCGGAAATCTACGATTACGCGTACCAAGCCTATTCATCTGACTCAATCCTCCAGTTTGGCGAGTTTCAAGTGAAGTCCAAGAGGGGCTCACAGCAAGGGGATCCCTTGGGTCCCTTGCTGTTCTGCCTGCCGCTGCAGCCTGTGATCAGGAACATGAGCTCCCGGTTCCGTCTGGGATATCTAGACGACCTCACGCTGGGGGGCAGCGGGGAGGAGGTCAAACGGGACTTGAGGTCGGTGGCCGATCTTGAAGACAGCATGGGTCTCAGCCTTAACAGACTGAAGTGCGAGGTTTTCTCTACCAGTGAAACGAATGACTCGGCATTGGAGGGCTTTATACGAGTCAAAGACACAGAACTCGCCCTCCTAGGTGCACCACTACAGAGAGGCGAGGCCCTGGACCAGATCCTAGCCGACCACATGGATTCACTGGAACAAGCGGTCATTAATATGACGAGACTACCATCACAGTCCGCGCTACTGCTGCTGCGATCATGCTTTGGCACGCCGAAGCTACTGTACTTCCTGAGGACGACACCATGCTGGGATCACCCTTCACTGGACATACTTGATGAAGTCATGAGACAAGGATTCGAGAGACTGTTCAATGTGCAATTGGACGAATCACAATGGAGACAGGCCACTCTCCCAATCAGAGACGGAGGATTTGGCATCCGAAGGGCCTCGATGCTGGCAACTTCAGCCTTTTTGGCCTCGGCTGCATCGACGGAGCCTTTGGTGGCCGACATCCTCGCATTGGAGAGCTGGCACAAAACCTTTCGCGAGGAGGCACTGATGAAACGGAGCTCGACCATGCCTACAGACGGGCCAAATATCATCTCCCAGAGGGCATGGGATAGACCTCTGGTGGAGATTGAAAAACTGGACTTGTGGAACGAAAAGAACGATCCATTGAACAGAGCCAGACTTGGATCCGGTAGAGCTCCACACGCGGGTGACTGGATTTCGGCGGTGCCAATAGCGGCTTGTGGAATGTGCCTAGACAACGAAGCAATCCGCATTGCAATAGGCCTAAGGCTAGGCCTTCAGCTTTATCAACCGCACAGATGTCAATGTGGAGACATAGTGGATCAAGAGGGTCTTCACGGCATGGCCTGCAGAAAATCAGAAGGGAGAGCCAGCCGACATTACCACATCAATGACATCACCTGGAGGTCGCTGAGGAGAGCGGATATTCCCAGCGCCAAGGAACCCCAAGGGCTTGTAAGATCTGACGGCAAGAGACCGGATGGCGCCACCCTCGTCCCCTGGGCTAACGGCAAGTACGTGGCTTGGGACGCGACGTGCATTCACACCTGCGCATCCTCATATCTTCAGGTTGCCTCTACGACACCGGGCGGAGTGGCGGAATTGGCTGCAGCCATGCAGGAAAAGAACGAAATATGCTGGACTCCCGGGATCGCACATCTTTATCCCCATCGCATTGAAAAGTATGGGCCCACTCAATGAGCAGGCATTGGTATTCCTCAGAGATCTCGGGCGCCGCCTTTCAACAATAACAGGAGACCCGAGAGAAGCCACATACCTGTTCCAGCGCCTATCAATCTGCAACCAAAGATTTAACGCAGTTGCTTTCACTGGCATATTCGCACAAATGGGGGAGGATGAGGCACAGTAAACCAATTTACCCACGCACCTTCTTAATCTCTAAGAGCCTGAGGGTCACAACTCGGGCGGAAAAAAATAATAATAATAATAATAATAATAATAGTATAAAAAATAAAAATAATACAATTGCTACTGCTAAGCTTACTATGAATAATAATACTACTACTACTACTACTAGTAATAATAATAACAACAACAACAACAACCGAATACAACGTTTCGTTTGCATCCAGCAACCGCCATTCACAACACTTGCTTCAGTGCCTTCAGTCCGACCCTCTACGACCACGGGTACCTATCGACCCCCAACTACCCCGACAAGTACTTCATGGACGCCGACTGCACCTGGAAGCTTGCCGTTCAGAGTCATCAGACTATCCGCGTCATCATCTTCGACTTCGAACTCGATCTTAAAAGGGCCGGAAGTTGCAAGGACTTTCTGGAGATCCACAGTGGAGATCGATCCTTCTTCAAGGACTGCGGTATCCTTGGCAAGCAGACCGTTGAGGTGAACGCCAGCAGCGCAGTCGTTCGCTTCGTCACCGGGCAATCGAGTCTGACGCAGAGAGGATTCTTCCTCTACTTCGAAGGTGGGTAGGCGTCGTTGGTGGCGCTATCTTCTACACATAAGACCATATATGTATATATAATAGGCCTATATATATTATATATACATATATATATATTATGTATATACAAATATATATATATATTATAGGCTATGTGTGTATATATATATATATATTACACTGGCCAACACATAATTTGTTGCCTCAAATGTTAGAACTGTTTCTGGGTATATTTGACCTCCTGATTCCAGAAAAGGCACCAGTTTTCTCCCAGCAGGTCTATTTTTCGAGATATAGAACTTTATGCCATATACCAGTCCATAAAACATAAGGCTATAGCTATAATTAATTATGTAGTGCTCAATATAATTATGTTATACACTAAATAAACACAATAATACAAATACTTCAAAGAAAATGGTAGTACCTGAAACTGTACTTATATGATACCAAGCAGAACAAGTTTGTTATAAAAATTTCAAGTCATTCGACACCAAAGAAGCTCCTTTTGTACGATTTCCGAGTGTGGCATCTGCCGGAACAATCGCGCATAATATTCCAGCAATAGTCTGCCATCATGTGTGCATCCCATCTTCCTTGATATCGATTTTCCATTGTTTTGATGTCTTGCTGAAATCTTTCACCTTGCTCTTCACTGAAGTCACCAAGATTCTCTGGAAAGCGATCTAAGTGACTGTTGAGATAATGGACTTTAATGCTCATGTTGCAGCCAAGCTTGTTGAAATGAAGAAGCATATCCTCTACTAGTTGTGCATAATTGTCTGCCTTCTTGTTGCCAAGAAAATTTTTAGTTACAAGAACAAAGGAAGACCAGGCACAAGATTCGATTTCATTCATTGATGGTATGAAAAGTGGGTCATTCATAAGTTGCCTGATCTGTGGACCATCGAAGATTCCAGCCTTCAATTTTTCCATTGTAATTCCTGGTAACTTGTGTACTATGTATTCGAAGCATGAACCTTCTTTATTCAAAGCCCTGACAAATTGTTTCATCAGGCCTAGCTTTATATGTAGTGGTGGCAGTATGATCCTATCTCGTGCCACCAAAGATTCCTTGATTACATTTTTAGCTCCAACCACCATGTCTTTCCTGGGAGGCCAATCTTTTCTTGTCCAATGTTCATGCTTGGCTCTACTGTCCCAAAGACACAAAAAGCAGGGATACTTTGTGTAGCCACTTTGTTGACCAAGGAGGAAATTTACCATCTTCAAGTCTACACAATTACCCATTTATGTTCTTTGTATTTTATCTTTTCCAGTACTAAAGAGATGGCATTGTACTCTTCTTTCATCCTGGTGGAGTGACCGATTGGAATAGAACCAAATTTGTTGCCGTTATTTAGAAGCACACATTTCAGACTACGTTTCGAACTGTCGATAAAAAGACGCCACTCATCTGGGCTGTAATCCGACAGACCCATTTTCTTCAATAAGTTGCTGATGTCATTACAGAATACTAGGTTGTTGTCTTCGGTAAAGAATGGCAGCAAATCCTTTTCTCTGTTTCTATAAATTGTAATTTTCGTTCCAGGCTGAAGTGCATTCTTTTCCTTTAGTCTGGACGCAAGCAATTCAGAGGACTCTTTAGAAAGATTTAAGTCCCTGATCAGATCACTCAACTCTTTTTGGTCAAAACGTTCACTGTGTGAAGTTGATTGGAAATCAATGTCACTGCCCCCACTTTCTTCACTTTCGTCATCTTGTCCGATATTGGACATGCAAGTCTCATCGTCTGAGAGCTGAGGTAGTTCGCGAAAAGGTGGAACTGGTACAATATCCGAATGCGGAACAGGTCTCCTGGCTGAAGGTAGATCAGGGTAAGACAACGTGTGACGATTATTTCGATTGATGCCTATGATATTAACCATACAAAAGTAACAGTCGTCCAAGTGGCTTATCTGTTCCCTCCAAACCATCGGAACACCAAATTTCAGGCAGCTTCTCTTTCCAATTGTCCAGTGGCGCAATTGTTCAATACAAGTTTTGCATACTGTATGAGGAGCCCATTGCTTATCCTGATCTCCAAGTTTGACACCAAAATAACCTACATATGCTCTTTGTACAAACTCTGAAATCCGTTTCCTGTTTGCTTTTAGTGTGTATTCCCCACAAATGTAGCAAAATATGTCTGGATGGTTAATGCAGCTCCGTCTGGAAGTAGCCATAACCTTAAGGATGTTCGTATCTGAGAAATTAAATGACTAGCCTAAAAAATAGTAAGAACATGTAGTTATTTAATGCTCACATTCACAGATTGTTCTTGCGACCAACTGTTAAAATGCCCTAAGACGACTGCGGCTGCTCTAGCTTTCAGGAGGCGGTTTATATAGGGTATAAATGCTGACTTCAGCATAATCTATTTACATAGTTGGAAACCATGAAACGCTGTATAAGCACAAATAAATTCTAAATGAGGCCATGAATTTAGTGCTGAGTAAGCTGTAGGCTACGGAATAGTTATTTCGTTGAATCAGCAAGAATTAGCCATAAATAAAGCTTATTATGACATTTCAGTTTTGCCAAAGACATCGTTTAAAGAGTGGACTGGGTTTTTTTTACAAAATCGACGATATCTCAGAAACTAGACCTGATGCACTCAATCCAATGACATTTTCTGAATCGGCGCCCAAAATTACCCCAAGAACAGGTCTAAAACCGAAGGCAACAAGAAATTTTTTTTTTGTTGGCCAGTGTTATAGGCTATAGGCCCTATATATATATATATATATATTATAGTCACAGACCCAGGAAGAAATTCCTGTTTAAGTTCTAAAGGTAGCCTATCACTATAGGCCTAAGACATTCGATCATTTCTATCACGAGTAGGTTTATCATAACTTAGCAAATCAACATGAACATATCCTAATATCATGTTATTTGTTATGGATTTCATTATGCATAGCATTACGAGACGAAACAGGCTTAAGGTAATTTAGAAGTATGCCTAAATTAGGCTAAATATAGTTGCGACTAATGCGTGGAGATGTATTTGATGCGCCAGAGACGCTTAGGCCTATGCTTCAGATTGAAAGCCCATCGTATGCACACTCGATCGAAAGCTTGCCGCAGTTACCGATTTTATTCAAATCGAGCCATGATCTTCTGGGACTCGATCGAAATTTCGACCCCTTTCAATTTATTCAGTCGATCACTTATGCCCGTCCGTCCGACCGTTCTTGCGTCCAATAGTTGAACGACGTATAGCCGTCCGCCATGACAGACGACGACGCATCGTTCGCAGACTGGTTCCCCGCGGGGAGTAATCTCTCAAGAAGTAGTTTATTTAGCGCCTTATTTACGACGCTGATTGTCGTATTGTTGTTGATTCATTGCGCATTTCAAAAACTCCATTAACCCCGGCGACCGAGTGCTGGTGATTTACCGACGACGCGAGGACTTAATTGCAGATGGCTTGTTTGATGAGGGTTACTTGTTCCGATTTAGAATCTCTGCGCATACTTGGACATCTATAGATATAGGTTCGTATGACTTTGTAAACACGAATAGGGCCTACATAGTAACCTGATAAGGATTGGAAATCATGTGGCTGCCTGATGAAACTGTTGCCAGTCTCGAAAATATAGTGATAAGGTATACAGTTAGACCTCATAAAGTTGTCGAATGCTTCGCGCTTTTCTATAAATCATTGATAAAGCCACGAACATTAAAATATTTAGAAAAAGTTGAACTATGTCACATTTTCGATTTATTAAAAAGAAATTCAATTTCGGTTGGCCGTGAATGGATGGAACAGCGCATAGGCGTAATTTGTGGGAGGTACGAGGGGTACCCGTACCCCCCCACTTTCTGGACTGGGGCTACCGTACCCCCTACTTTTTCAATAAAAGCAATCAATATTTTATTTATTGTGCCTTCCCAGAGATCGAGTCTCCGTCTTACTCTGTGTATGTAAGAAATTGGTAACCCCCACTTTTTAGATCAAAGTTACGCCCCTGGAACAGCGCATCCATGTACTCTAATTTTATTTTTAACAGTAAGCACACTGCATACTTGTCCAATGTTTCCAGTTAAATGAACAGATGCATAATAACGTTTGTTGCAGCTGTTGGTACTGGTTGTCCGAATCTGATGAGTTCCTCATACGGAGCCTTTATTGTTCATTTTCTCGACAACGACGTTCTATCGGCGAACGTCACCTGCTCGGATGCGATGGTCTTCGCAGGTCTCGACGTGTCTTTCCTCCTTCTCAGGTGCATCGACTCCTCCTGGTCTCAGGACATCCCGGACTGCATCGGTAGGTGCAAGCCTAATCCTATCTCTCAAACACACAGGCCCTATTCAGTTTGTCAGTGGCTGAAATAAGTCTAAATTTTCGATTTATTGATCATACAGAATTCAATTTTCAGTTTTCTGTACGATTATAAGCGAATGTTAACAAAAGATCTCGTACCTGTCTATTCTAGCTTATCAACTTATCAAATGAAATATTGCTGTATATAATATATACTATAGGCTAATGGTTTCAATGTATTGCGCTGTTACACTTGGCTATTTCTATATCATGGGTATTAAACGTATTGCATGCGAGCTGATCGCTCAAGAAAAGTTAAACTAGAAAGTTTGTGAGCTTGATTCGTCATTCCCAGTCAACATCCAAATCAATTTAAATCTGAGTACCCGGTATCTATTTATAGGCCTAGGCCTGCTTGCCTGTCTACAGGTCATAGATCACCTCAGCTCATATAAAAGAAACATCAATATTGCTTGTATAGGCCTATAGACAATAATTATTGTCTGCAGCTATATTTATAAACAAGCACATTACTTACTTCCGGTAAAGCCGGAATTTTTTTAATGTATTTTCGTGTCACCAGCAAACAGACATGTTTTCATCAGATTGACTATACAATCAGTTGCAACTTTAACACTTTAACGACGAGAGTTTACTGAAAGCGACTGGGAAACCAATGTAGCTCGTCGTTAAAAGTGTTAATAATTTTCTGGCGCGTCAGATAAACTGTTCCTCTTTGTCGACTGCCTTTATGGACATATTTGGCATAGGTATGATTTATGCAGAGTTTTGAATATCGACCATCCTGGTTTGTTCTCGTGGTTGCACGCTGCTGAATACCCATGGGTGGACGGGTTA
Organism: Allolobophora icterica; assembly: GCA_963556255.1. NCBI lineage: Eukaryota > Metazoa > Annelida > Clitellata > Crassiclitellata > Lumbricidae > Allolobophora > Allolobophora icterica. The sequence continues at coordinate 29,378,538 of OY744615.1, read as the reverse complement.
TGTATACAGTTGATTTTTTACGACAAAAAATACGATCATAGCAATCAGATTTCATAGAATTAGTTTGTATACCGACAGCAATAACTGCCGTGTACATGGAAGCGAAACAAGGCAGCTGCATTCTCTGGCTTTGATGAATGTTCAATCAGCAGTGAGCAATTGATTTTTAAATTAAAGATGGCGGTTTAAATGATTCTAAAGAAGTGGTCTCAAACTGAGTCAAACAATTGGGCCGCATGTCAACTTTGGTCCAACATTAAAAACCAGTGTTCGATTTATCAGTATAATCTTGCCTTTCTGACGAATATAAACATCCCTAGCTTTGATTTACAGAACAGAAAGCAGTTTGTAACACAGATGTTTGGTCAGATTCCAGCATTTCGAGTTAAGCTAAGTCTATGGGGAAAACAAATTAGTCCAGGAAATTTGGTTGATTCTGAACACATTTCATCTCTTCAGAGAGTAGAACTTCGATCTCAGGTGGAATATGCATGACATACTGCTGAACTACAAAGATAGTTTGACTAATTAAAAGGCTTCAGGAGTTTTAAGTCAATTTCACCTCAGTTTCAACTGTTGTATGTAGTGTGAGAAACACGTCATACGTGTGCTTAACGCGTGGGGCGTGGTGGCTCAGTGGTAAGTTCGGCGCCTTGTGACCGGAGGGTTGCAGGTTCGAATCCCACTCTAGCCGCTGCGTACGGACCTTGGGCAAGTCCTTCACTCGCAATTGCTCGTGGCGCTTCGGCATGAAAATTCCGGCACAGTATCAAATGCTGTAGTCGGGAGCGCCTCTGAGTAGTAGTTGACTTCGAGAGGCGCTATAGAAATATCCGGAATAAAATAAATAAATAAACGTAGTTGTGAAGCGCCTATAACAGGGGTTTCTAACCTGGGGTGCCCGCACCCCTAAGATGCCATTTCAGGGGGTGCAACAAAGAGGGAAAGTATGTTACTATTGTACTATATGTATATTTTTCTAATTGCTTATTCTATATTTGCATTTTATGCACTGAATTAAAAGCTTATTTTTTTAGTTCAATTTGTTCATCCGCAGTATAGGGCCTACTGTATGAGTGTATACGTGGTTCAATCCGTGTTTAAAAAAATAGAAATTTGACTTATATTACTCATCTTCAAATGTGATATTACTTTTGTACGGGGTGGAACATTTATCAAACATCCCCTAGGGGTGGAGGGCATAGAAAAGGTTGGGAACCTCTGGCCTATAAAGCAATGCTCATTATTTCCTAATAGCCTAATATCAATACTGAATTCATTGTGTACAACATACGCCTATAATAACCAACGGTGTTTTCGGAATCCATCGTCAGTTGGGAAAAGTATGAAAAAAGGTTAAAACCGACCGTACGTACATCGACCTGATCCGATTTTCCAGTCGGATCGGATAGGGTTGATGTGCAGTCGCCTTATGGAAGAAAGCTAACGCAGTGTGTGGGAGCTACGACTTTATAATCGAGTTTCGTTACTAAAGTGAAGGCGCTGAACATATAGCATACTGTTTACGAGTTATACATCTTTAGCTAAGTAACAGTAATGCATGTAGGCCTACCAAGGTGATTGCTCGCTGTTCGTCTCATGAGATTCTGCATGCCTCATTGATTAACGTGACGCACATCGTGGCAATAAAAGCGTGATTGCCCTTTTTCATTAATAAAACGAGAAGTAATCCAATTAATCATGAAATAGTTAGCAGTAAAATAGCAGATTTTGCAGGCTTAGGGTTAATTAGGCCTATATGATTATCGCACTTGCAAAAATCTCAAAGGCTCGTCGGCATGTTTATCATACAGTAGTAGTAGTAGTTTGTAGTATCATAGTAGGCTATCAGTAGTCTATAGTAGTATGTTGAAGTCTATAGTAGTTGGCAGATTGACTCGGATCTTCCTTTGACTATCTCTAGACAACCCCTCTAACATGGCTAAGCGCTCGTGTGGAAGATGGTGACCTACGCTTAGCTTTAGAGTAGCGCTCTGGAAATTTGGATTTTACGATTACGATTACGAAGTAGCCTACTAACATCGAAGCAGTCTCTCTGAAAAACACTAGATTACACAGACGTACCCACATGCAAGAATGATGAAGAATTCATGGATGATTAATTTAATATACTGATAATATCGTGCACAGAATCAATTCGAAAGATTAGTTGATGAGATGTATGCATATATTACAGACATTGATAACGTATGTTCCATCGTTAGTCACGCGATGATATGCTTTTGTAGAGCCAGATGTTACTGAACCAGCTCCTGTACGACATATGACAGTCCCCAGTAAACGCGTTACGATATCTCTGACGGATCACAGTCACAACAGCAGCAGTTCACTGTCCAAATCGGCTTCAATCATCGGTCAGTGAAAAACTGTAATGACGATGACAGTTTGGACACGATCATGGGTTTCTTTCGTATGTGGACCGACTATTGAGCAAAGGGGCGAATGTCCCAACGAACTTTCTGGTCAAAAATTTAAAAATTTAGTCTAAATTCAAGCCAAGTGCCAAAATAGCATTTGGGTTAACGGCTTTCTGCTTAACGCTTTTTCTTTACGTAAACTAAACTTGCGCAATAAACATGTTCTTCTACTAATCCCAATTAAGCCAAGTTAATGTAAAGTAGTGGGACAACCTATAGACCTATAGTATAGTATTGTCCAATAGTAGGACAACCTTGTTTCTTTGCTTAACCACCCATTTTACTTGCGAATTTTACCGACCAAATTGTGGCCAGAATAATTTCGTCTCTCTCGATTGAATGTTTATCGCGATAACCATGGTTATGACGACGAAGATATAGACTGTGCCAGATAAATAGGGCCTAATAGGCTCTTTATAGGCTAAATTACAAGTGTGTTTGCTTACAGAGTATATGATATTAGGCCTATAACGATCGAGCTTATTTGCCTATTAGTGTTAATTCTACAAATGTTTGATTAAAATCAGAGTCTGGAGTTTGAACGAATGGCCCTTTCAAACTCTTAAACAGTGGCGTACCGAACGGGGGGCAGAGGGGGCGAGTCGCCCCGGGCGGCACTTTTCTAGGGGCGGCAAAATAGGGTAAAAGAAAAATAAAAGATTGAATTTTGGATATAAAAAGGAAAAAGTAAGAGAGAAAAAAAGAAGGAAAGAAAGAAACCGTCACTTTACTCAAGTCAGCTTAGCTTCCGTTGATCGTTAGGGGAGACATCACAATGATCACACTCTCTACATTAAACAGAATTATTGCAGTAAAGGAAACAGAATCGCATTTATCCAGTAAACAGAGTATCAGGCTACATACAGCAAACTTTAAAGTATATTCTTGTTTTTGCCGCCCTTCATTATCATAATATATAGGCCCTATATATGCATATATAATATACATATACATATATATTATCATATGTATAGGTATCTACACGAATTAATTACTCAGAATAAAATTTAGGCTAATCACAAACTATCAATATCGCCACCACAGCATTTCACCACTTAGTTTAGACCTCTTTTTAAAATTAATATTAAAATTTTGCTGGTTTTAACAGAAATTTACTGCATTATTTTGTCATTAATTTTGAAATGATCCCTTATTGAAGTCTTATTCTTTCAACATATCACAGTGAGTCAGCGACAGTCGCAAGTCATGCAATAAAATGTTTTTAATTATGTAATAAAATAAATTTCAGTAAGTTGAAAATGTATAGCTAAAACGGATAATTACAAAATAAATACAGTGAAAAGTGAAAAATCCAGAAAGGCTATGCCCCTATAAACTGCACAAATAAAATTGAATAGCCTATGCAATAATCGTTATACAATATCTTAGAGCAATAGCATATAGAAAATTAAGTGTCCAAGGGCGGCATATTGGGCCCTCGCCCCGGGCGGCATTTCAGCTCCGTACGCCACTGCTCTTAAACATTAACTTTTACTCTGTTGCATATCATTTGCTCTTTCCGGTAGTATATATATAGGTCAAAAACGAAAGCTGATGTAATACCAATCAGTGCAATTGTTAAGCACCGAAGTCATTATAGCGAGGATCAGCTTATTTGCTTGCTGTAGGCTATCAATGTAAAATCATATCCGCAAAGGTTTGTTCAGGTTTCGGTGCCTGGTCGAACTGATGTCTTGCCCCAAAGCTTTGATCGGTCCATTATGTTATTGGAACGATAGGCGACGCCAGCCTCTGTGGGACTGCAAGGTCCATAATCCCAGGGGTCCATTCAGGGTGTCACAGATGTAGCCGCTATTCTTCATATCGAATATGCTGTTTTCGCTTATGAGTCTTCCAATATGGAATCAGTCGATTAGTAGACCATACCGTTCAAAGTATAGTACCGACCGGGCAGTAGACCTACTCTGTATGAGCGGCCGACCCACTTGGACATGCGTGGGTTGATTTAGATACATCGGTGCATGTGTTTGATCTCCAGGGCATGGTACTTGCAAGTCCTCCGGGTTCTGAAGTTTCATGTGGTTGGGGAATTATGTTTTGGAAATGTCGGATTATATGCTAATGTGTAAATAGGCAGGTCTAACTAACAGAAGTTTTCCTTCATTTTGCTTTATTTTAATTAAGCTCACGCGCAGTCATTCAGCTGGCCTTTTAAGAGAACTGCAAAATTACAAAACTCGTCATTTAAACAATTAATTTGAATTTGTTTCTTCAGGTTTTGCGTTAGGCGTCTTGTCTTCCGTTTTGTTCGTCGTACTTCTTGTCCTCATCATTCTCTATTGCTACATGAAAAGGTAATAATAGAAACCATTTAGTAAGGTGAAAATAAAAATAATGTCACATTGTTGTGTTTGGAAAAAATCATGGGTAAAAGTTTTTGTTTGTATGTGTAGGGGTGCATAGGACAGACACAGGCATGGGAGAGATAGAGACGGAGAGACAGAGTGAATGGGAGTCAGACAGACAGACAGTCGGAGAGACGGACAGTCAGACAGAGATAGACAGGTAGACAGACAGTCTGTCTTGATCGGAAGACAGACAGGCATAGAGGAATGACAGAGGTAGAGAGCTGTGCTATGCGTAGGCCTAGCAGGAATGCACTAGTGTCTAGACTAGACAGGGGAATGGCACCTGTGGTCAAGCCACGTAGGATGCTGGTATTCGTACTTGGTAAAATATGTAGACCCAGCGACGCCGACCGGAAGGGGATTTAAGAGCAGTGTTAGGACTGTAAAAGGGTCTCAGTCTGTGGATCGGGCCCTGTCGGTCGGAGTCGCTGGTCGGATGTCGTGCTGCCGAATAAACCTCTCGTGAACACCCGAGTCGTCTTCTTCAACTTCTTCCGTTGGTCGGTAACCCCGAATTCCGGGCGACCAACGCAGACACTACATATGTTTTTGAGCGAGAGATAAACGCTGAGCAGAGCAGTGAAGTAGTAGTTTCAGTTTAACGACACCGTGTGATAACAGAAATCATTATATATAGCGTCGCCCTCCTCCTTTATCCAGGCTCGGTACTGATGATGTGTTTAGGTATACATTTATTTGCAGTAAAGCATGCACTAGGACTATTTTGCCCCTTTAATGTGAAATTACGGTTTAAATTAATGCTTTAACCTGCGATTTAGCCGGTTCATTTCCACAGTTAGATTCATTTTTAATTATCATTGGATCGTTCTGTACGTCCATTAAACGTCTATCGATTTCTGAATACAGATGGCGTCTCTCAGATGTTAGAGGCTACAGCGTCAAATGAAACAATTAATTGTCGAATCTTTTGAGCACTTGTCCAACCTCACTCTATTTTGAGAACTTAAGAAATATCGCGCTGGCCCAAGTAATTAAAGATTTTTCCATCACAAGTTCATAACCTATAGGCCCTACCTTCTTTCATATATATCTATATATGCTCATTTTAATTGTGGTGCTATATGCATAGGCGTAATTTGTGGGGGGGTACGAGGGGTACCAGTACCCCCCACTTTTGGACTGGGGGGGGTACTGTACCCCCCACTTTTTAAACAATGTCAATCAATACTTTTTTCATTTTACCTTCCCAGAGAATGCAGTCTCCGCCAAAGTGCGAAAGTTGTTAGATACACAGGTAAATCGAGAGTCAAAATTAATGCGAAAACTGACAGGGAATATGTTCACAATGGCCACCATGCGAAAAGCGAAAGTGGAGAAGAAATTGGTACCCCCCACTTCTTAGACCAAAGTATTGGTACCCCCCACTTTTTAGACTAAAGTTACGCCTCTGGCTATATGACTCATATTAGATGAACCTTTTAAGATCATGTCAGAACAAATCTCCTGTTCATTAATCTCACTTTTAGGTTTTAATAGGTTTTGCAGAGCTCATTCTGGGCTATCACGGTTACGTGTGCTTATTCTGATTCTGGAAGTGTGGAAGCTATGAATCTATAGCCTATCAACAGAGTGCCTTGGGTTGTGCTGTATACTTTTGTTTTAGAAAGAATCGAGGTTCCGGGCGAAACGTCGACAAATGGCGCGTTGTCATTAACAATCTGCAGGAACACGCCACGAAACAGGAACATGCCACCTACCAACACTTCCCCACCGACGACAACCTCAGCAACATTCTCCGGACGCACTGTACAAGGCGCCAGGGCTGCAGCCGACCGAACACATCCGCCAAAACCAGCCACGGACAGCAACAAGCTCGCCAGCACGTAGGGCTTCTGACGGAATCTACAGTCGATACCGTCCCCAACAAACGCACCCGACCTTCGTGGATTGAGATTCCCCAGTCGTACTCCGTAGGGCCAGAGTGCACGTGTCACCGTACGGACGTTGTGACGATCGCGCGCTGCTCGGGAAGAGCGGAGGTCCCATCGGTGAACCTCGACGGAATACTAGAGCGCAATAGTTGCGCGGATACGGACTGTCAACTCGTTGAACGGTCCCGACAGACGATAAGTCCTTGTTGTAGTCATTGGGGAGCTACGAAGTCCTACAGACCCCCGACGTCGGGACTACACGCTCCGCTAAGTGAGGTGGAATTAAACTCTCCGGACTTCATCATCAGTCAATCCGCTCCGGATCTGTTTACGATAGCTCGGCATACAGATCAGCTAAACGTGGTGGAAGACAGGTCGCGCATTAATCAGGACGAACTCCACCAATCTGAGCAGGAGACACTCTTGAACACACCCGATAACCAGTGGATGCAACGAGACAACCAAGCTCTAAGTCCAGTATCACCAGCGACCAAGCTCTCACTCAAGGATTCCGGTGTAGGCCTATTTCCTAATGGCCTCAGATCCATTGACAAAAGAATTGACTGATTTATGATGCAATAGCCTACGATCTAATACGATGGATGGGCCAGGATGGTCCACGCCGATCGACTGTGGGAGTATATGAGCGCGCAGCACTTGTATGGGCTAAAATAGAAAAGTAGGACCTGTAAAGCTCTTCCTTTTCCTTGACCGCTAAAATACCGTCTCAGTAGATGTGGTCAGGTACTGTGTGTACGTGTGCGTGTGTGAAGGGCCCACAGCTCTACTCTCGTCGTTTTGTAACCGCAAGTAGAGTGACCGAAAATACAGATCAAACAAACAGATAATGTCGTCAAATGGCATTGCTAATAGCAGCGTTTACTGACCGTGGAAATTAGATTCTTGCTCCCGTCTTTTTTGTCTTGAGAAACGGACCCTTTCTCGCGGCCCAAGACAATAGGCCTAATTATGTGCGAAGAATTTTCAAGGAACAACCAGGAATGGAATTCCTAGATAGTTGTTACACTCCTACTGCTGCCCTTGCCTTCGTCTTTCTCTTCTCCCGTTCTCTGGAATAACTGAGGTCTGCCAGGCCAGACCTCTTGTATCACCCATGTGATCTACCTAAGCTCCCACCTACCACTCTCTGAGCATCTCTAATGTGGTTCTACAGATGCCCGGAGTCTTCCATTCTTCAGCGACCGGACCACTTACTTAAGACACTTCCGCCTTCGATGGCACTTCAGATTAACCTCTGGATCTTCGAAATCAGCCTGGAATTCATGCGAGAGCTCATCGGTGACTTTACTGTAAATATTAGGAGCTTCAACGTAACATTATAAAACTCGAAATACTATTTAGGCCTATAATTTGTTATAGTCTATGCTCTCTTTCAGAGTGGGCTCTGTAGCCAGGTCGTTTTAGTAAACGATGAATAGGTCTACAAGCATATACTTTTATTTTCTTTAACACTTTAACTATGAGCTGCATTGGTTTCCCAATCACTTTTAGTACAAGCTCGCCGTTAAAGTGTTAAGCACCGCTGATGTAACCTTCTTTTTATCTTGAAAACTGAAGTTAAAGTTTGAAAAAAATAGGTTGCCTAAATGCGTTTAATCTATATAAATAAAGACAGCTTTCTGTCTGTCTGTCTGTTTGACCGGGATAAACTTCTACAATTTTGCACCTTTTCACTCGAAACCTTCACTACTGTGTCCGTCTCGGCATCGGACACCCAGTGGAGGGGGTCGCGTCCCCCATTTTCACCGCTACCATGGTGAAAATCCCCAAAACTACCCAAAACACCCTCCCTCACGCCTCAGCTCGCCTATTCCACTGCGAAACGGTTCTATTTATGGCGCCGGTATTCCCCAACGTCATTAATAATACGCATAACGACACCCAGCTCGCCTCTAGCGGTTCTATTTATGGCGCCGGTATTCCCCAACGTCATTATTAATCCGCATAACGACGTTCTTCAAAATTCAAAATTTCATGACGATCGAATCGAACTATATTCATCGTTTCACAGCAAAATTTTAACACAGGTATGTTCAAACACAAACATCTACATTATTTCACGTATATCAAACAACCAGTCTGCTTTACTAACGGCGAGGCCGACTACACACCGACAGTGGGACTGCGAAGCAGTCAGTCCACGGTAGAGGTCGCTAGACGCCAAAAGGCGTCTACAAGACTGCGAAGCGGTCTCCCCCACAGGTCAAGGGCCTCGGCGACTGCGAAGCAGTCGCCGCCAAAGGGTGACTGCGAAGCAGTCAGTCAGAGGGCGACTGCGAAGCAGTCAGTCCACGGCAGAGGTCGCTAGACGCCAGAAGGCGTATACAAGACTGCGAAGCAGTCTCCGCTGTACGTTGCCTGCTCTCCAGTTGGGGCCAGTAAGAATCTTTCTTCTGGCACCAAATGGCAAGACAACTAATGTTGTTTATCTCCAAGCTCTACAGGGATTGAAACTTATACCTAAATTTCTTGCTTATTCGCTACACGGATTGAAACTTATACCTACATTTATTGCTTATTCGCTACAGGGATTGAAACTTATAACCCCGGGCAACGCCGGGTAAACCATCTAGTTAACTATAAGTCAAAGATGATTGCTGGCTGGGTGAACCATCATACAGTAAGAGGCTTCCCAAAACTACACCTAAGAAATGCCTCGTCGCAAATTGAAGCAATTACTAACCGTGCAACGGTATAGGTCTAAATGCAGGGCCCTATACTGTCTGTTAAATTTGTTACCGTGGACCTGCCGGCCGTTCTACTTAAACACAGGCTTCATAATTCACACATTTTAGGAAAAATTACGATCAAAATGGTAATTTGGACTCGTAACACTTTATCGACGACCTGCATTGGTTTATCAGTCACTTTTAATACACTCTCGTCGGCAAAATATTGATGCATAGGCCCTAATAGAATTTAAACTTGTATGCCTGCATCAAGACGTATGAAGACAAGCCCTCATGCTGCGCCATGCATAAATAAATTGGCCATCGCCAAAGCGTAATCAACTGTTAACCAAGGCAGTGTGCTGATCGGCAATGTTCACCCATAAGCATGTTTTGCTTGGCTAAATAGGCCTTCTATATTTTTTAACAGTAAACGTACAACACGCTTTATGATATATGAATGTTAATTTGTGCACTGTCAGTTAACTACATTTTACACAAATAGTTATGCAATCAAACCTCAAACCTTCGTAAAAAGAAACTACTCAACGAATAACAAATTTAGAAAATAAGTCTCATCTAACATATTGCGTAACGAAACTGCTAAATCCGGCCTAATTAGGGTGTCTAAATCTCTGTAATAGGATAGCGTATACTGGACGCTCTAGAAGTCGTGAAATTAAGCAAAACACTCTAGCACAAAAAGCTCTATTCAACATATGGTATAAATAAATAGTTCTCATCTATTCCTCCCTCACAGAAGAGTTGTCATTCGTTTCATAGGTCTGGTATGGAGATTCATAGCTCCAATCAGCTGCACGTTCGCTCAGTCCGAGGATTTGATCCTTGCTGACCATGGTGGAACAGCCAGCTGACATAAATGGTGACCTCTGCCCCGGATAGTCATCGCCAGAGCATATTCCTGTAGACTGTAGGACGGCAGGTTGCTGTGTAAATATTATCACATTTCAAAACAATGTAGGCCCTAACTTCTTCATACAGTTTCGTTTGGCAGTTGGTGTGACTTTTAAAAATATTCTGACAAGTTTCTATCATAATTTATGTTGTACCAATCGTAAATAGAAATAAAGTTTGCGCAAATATCGCCATCCCTGATACTCTATTTTCAGTAGGCTAATGATCTACATTTTGCTGCTCGCCACATAGTCCAAATACGACTGTTCCAATTTACTACCTAGGCTCAAAACTTCCATCAAATGATCTTCATTCAAGAGCTTTCAACTCTCCCTGAACTCAGTGAATACCCAGTTGATACTGAATTGGACGATTATTGTTGGATTGAGCAACTGGCACAAATTCTTGCTGACCAAGGGCTTTGTCAGCTATTCAACACCCCCACATGTAGGCCTATTCATGAAGGACAGTTTTCAGTTTTTAACAAGACTGCAAGAATTATAATGTTGGCGAGTTAGTAAAGGGTCAGTACTCCGTACGCTTCAGGTCGTAGAACCCCTTACGGAAACCGCATTGTGGCACAGACTAGAGGAAGGGGAATGAGGGCCTACACATGGTCAATACAGTCAATGCTATTCTAAAAATTGTGCCAATGGATATAGGTTGCAACTATAATTTTGAATGAAATTGACTTTAGCAAAGTGTCAGGTGGAGAGTACTGTTTTTATTCTACTGGTTTACGGAACAAAACTAATAGAATGTTCTAATAAAGACGGAATAAAACTTTTCTATAGGAATACATACAGCATTGGATGCAAACATGTGGCCAGAGTCATTGCTGAAAGCGAATGGTCTTGAGCCTCTTATTCCTAGGAAGCGGGCAGCATCGAACTCATTTTCTTCGTCATCATCTGAAGACTGTGATAATTAAACAGTTGTAAAGAAAGATGAACTATGTGGATTTCTAAACAGATTTCTGCTGCACAGCACAACAATTAAGCTTCACTTATATTTAGTTATGATCTTAATGTTCATGATTTATGTCACCTACCCAATTTCTAATGAACTGCATCTTAACATAAACAATGTATTCATGAACAACAGCAGACCTATTCATGCCTATTAATGAACTAAATTTTTAACACTATAGTCAGACAACTGTGAAGACAACCACTATTACTAGTTTACTGCTTTGACTCATTCTGTTCTCTTAAAACAATTATTGCTCATAGTTGCTGAAGCAGCAAACACTGCAATGCTGTGTACGAGTAGAAACCTTCTATATATTCAGTCTAGAAAAAGCTTGATAGCAGCATACCTGTTGCAAACTGTTCCGGTACAGGCATAGGAAATGATCAAGAGGCGAGTCCAGTGCAGACGAATGCAGCTTGCGTTTCCGGTCTGTACTAACAGCAACAACTCCATCTTGTTGACCACCTGCACACACAACCTGTCGCTGCACGCTGGCCACCAGTCCATCCCATGGCATGGCACCACTGGGCAGAGGGGCATTATCCTCTCGAGCAAGACCAGCCGAAGAGAGTGACGACACTCGACTGCTCGTCCAACTCAAGGTAGCGTCTGCTCCAAACGTCAGGAAACACTGTTTGGTCGTTTCTAAGACAACACTGGGCTTTGGAGGCCCCAAGACACTATCACTAGATATGTGGTCTCTGGTGATTAGCACTGACTCCACTGGTTTTGTTTCACTAAAAAAGAAATCATTTAAAAACATTATAGTATATATAAATTAAATAGAATAAAAAAGATTTAAAATAATTTAATATCAGTGAGGCCTAATATTTTATCAGCACTGTCAACATAAAAATTTCATTTTTATAGTTATTAGTTAATGTTTTCAATAATGCACAAGTTTTCTAGGATATTTTAAATTGTAGCATTTTAACCGGCAACACAAATTCAAAAACTCAAGAGAAAATTTGGAGAAGCTGGCTATCAAGAAACATGGTTATTTTTGCAGTGGTTGAAAACTAGATGAAAAGTGTTGTGCAATAATTCAAACCAATAGTAGTGCTAAATGAATGAATGACTGGAACGAATAGATCAGCAAAGACAAATGTCTGTTTAATAATAAATAACACGTACGCAAGAAGTTGTTTCTTTCTTTGAAGTTGCGACAGGTGCTCGTTTATGGAATTGACTGAAGCTGCAGATGGTCTCCTGATATTCTGTCTCTTCCTCTTGCCACTAATGTTCATAGCAAACACATTGAAGCCACAGTGGTTACCCAACAGCAATAAACAAATGAAATCCAAGCACTATTCAATTTCAATTTCATAGTGGTACTTTTATAATTAATTCAAATCGGTTGCTACTATTGTGTTCCAAAACATGAAAATGAAAGGGATACAAGCCATAAATCCAAACAGACAAACTACTCGACTTTGAAACCACTCAAGGGTCTTCCGTTTGTTGATGTCAGGTGAACTCGCATCTTCGTCGATTTATAGGATCAATTAACGAAATCAATGAAGGAATTTAAATAACATACAAGGTCATTAAGGTCATTCTGTGACAGTCAATAGCTACAAAAACATGCAATCAAAACTGATCATCATAAACACAAGATCAGTTAAGAATAATTCTAAACAGATTGTTGCTGAAACTATGCACTCACGAGATTTGGTTAGGATGTGGAAGTCCCTCCATGCCTGTGATTTTCAAATTGGAGCCTTGCAGTGTGTCTGAGATTTCCCCAGATTGACTTTTATTAGCATTCTAAAAATATTACCATTATGCCTTGTATGAAAGCATTCAAAAACATCAGTCAACTGATATAGCACATAACAGCACTGGTGAAATTGTTACCATCAATATGGAAAACCAAATAGGAAACATTTAATTTATGTTAATTTAGAATAACATATATTTTGAATTGAGGCAAAAACTGCTTACAATTCCAAGACGCGTTTCAAGATCTGTGAAAGTGTCGACAAATCTGTAAAAATCAATATAACTGTTAATCAAGTGCTTGCTTAAGTGATAGGTACTGTTAGGATTGCACAGTATTACATGATTCCATCAATGATGAATGTTATTAGAGCTCTGATAAATAATTATTTTATTGTTAGTGTAACTAAATAAACTGATTTCTCTTACTGAACGAAATGAGATCACAAACATTCTTTAGGTGTTCTGACACCTATGCTACTGAGGACAAAAAGCTGTAGCAAATGCCTGAACTATAAGATAAAGAATTATACCTTGAGCTTGTCTGAGATGGTGCTGTAGGCTTTCTTCTTACTATGTCATTAGTTCCTGGTTTAAATCTTTTCACAGTCTGAGACACCCTGTAAAGATTACCCACACTGACATATATAAAGCAACAGCATGTTTCTGGTAAAGTTATAATTTACCAGCTGTGTTCTAAGAGCAGAAAACCATTGCAGTAATTTAGAATGATATATTACAGACATTTAGGTACCGTATATGACATTGATTTGAATACCAATTTTGCTTGATTTTAAAGTGACAGTAAGCAGTCACAATATGAAATGATGTTAAGCATTTCTCTCCACTACAAGATTTGGAACTTGCACGAAACAGCAGGCAATGATTTTTAAGACCTTGGAAACAAGAGGCAAACTCTAACAACAGACCTGCAAGTAACAATAAAGAGCAATAAGGAAAATATAACGTGTGTAACTGACCTAACAAAGGGCACAGGAAAGTTGCCATAAGGCAGAGGCGTTGTTTCTTCTTTTAATACATCATTTGAATGTGACTGACTCTGATGACCACCAACCAAATTGAAGGATTTCGTCAACATTGTTGCACATGGAAAGAAATGTGGGTTTCCAAAAAATGATCTATATATGAAATTAAGGTATGCACATCCAGAAAGCACTGAACGTCTGAAAAGTAACACTTCCCTAGATGTAACCAGTTTGTGCACTGCTATCTAGCATGCATCAGATTTAGTTTTTAGTGAGAGGGCAAGAGTCGTTCGAAGGACTCGGACCCTTCACCAGTTCACACTTCCGCAACGTGTACAGTTTGGCAATGGCCTGTCGCTCGTCCCGATATTCCTTGTACATTCCAAAAAGGATGCATCCAATGAAAATGGCAAAGAGGAGTCCCAGAAGGGAAAGACTGATGTAAGTAATCACGTTCATTCACATCTACGTAAACGATTCATCTGTGTAAAATAGAAAGAGATTTAATTAAACAGACCAGTGAAGGTCATTGATGAATGTGATATTACATTAATTTTGGTAAAATTGGCTCTTTAAGTAGTAAATTGTTTGTGAAACATGCTTTTACAATTGATTGTACTTTCTAGACTGCTAGCAAACAATATTTAAATATATGAGCTAAAAGTTATTCATGCCTGCTTTTACGGTGTCTTACCGGTAGGGCCTACTTAACTTCATTACCGAAAGCCTTATACTTTACTAAGTCTAACAAAATACTTATTAGTTAGGAACGAACCTAGTAGGCCTATGACTAATAATGACAGAGTTTCAGAAACAGGTATACTCTCATAATGGTGTATGCAGTAGACCTAACGAGTGAAAATGCAACTTATACATCAGGATAAGCATCGCGTATCCAGTGTTTTAGTTGTCAAAAAAGAACTGGGGTTGAATTTTTTACAGATTACTAAAGTACACGAACACAGGTCAAATCAAATGTTTTTAATATGTTGCACAATGAACAACTGGCGACTCATGAGATAGGCCTACTTTAGTTTCCTGACCTCCGTCAACATCTTTTCAGTTACTTAGCTGATATGAGGGGATTATAAGGAGAGATAGAACACCGAGAGCACCAAGCTTTAACCCAAATTTCAACTATGTGGCAGACTACATTCTGGACCTTTACGACAAATGCGGAATTACCGGTATCTCTGAATAAAGAGCCAACTGCAATACACTCATCTGATAGCAGCATCTACCAACAATTATTAATAATAATATAATGTACCTTGACTTAATTACGGATAATCTTTCGTATTGCGTTTAAAAACGAAAACCAAGCGTACCAAAATACGTTGTCGTCTGCGTAAAACATAGATATAATATACTTATGGCATAGATTCCGTAGAAGGCTAGAAGAGACACAGAGACGTCATCAGCGTCAGTGATCTCTATTAATAGTTATTATCAGGGGCACCATAAGAGGTCGTTGAGGGGCCCGTAGGCAGGGGCGCCGGCAGCGTGACGCACTGGACTCACGTGCCTCCACCCACCAAATGAAATCCACACAAGGATTAGGCATCGCATCGATATTATAGACAATTTTACTCTGTAATTTTGGTTTACCGTATACAGTAGGCCTATGTATAAATAATATCATATGATATCATATGCATGTGTTATACTGTACTTTTATAAGTCACTCTGAGTCATTTTCAGTGTATTACTACGAGTGGCAGACAGAGGACGGGAGGGGACGGGAGGGTGTGCGTCCAATTTTTGTAAGCCTGGCGGCGCCCCTGCCCGTAGGCTAAAAAAATTGGTCGCACACCCATCCCGTCCCCTCCCATCCCCACCCGTTCCCTGTCCGCCGTTCGTAGTCACACACTGAAATTACTCAGAGTGACTCATAAAATTACAGCATAACATAGCATATGATATCATATGATATTATACATACCATACTGTATGTTAAACTTAAACCAAAATTAGTTTAGTGGCTATAGCGTACGTGCTAGTCTGACAACTTGTAATAATAATAATAATATTTATTCTTTAATTAAGCGCCTGCAAACGCACTGCGCTGTACATTTACATGTTATGCGATTAATCTTAACTACTAACAGAACAGACAGCCTGCAATACACTAGCCTATAATAGCAAACTGTCAAACTATAATAGCACGCTAGCCACGAAACTATGACGTGGTCACATGGAACTGAGATATCGAAATATCTTTAACATGCAGTATTGTCGTTTAAGAAAAAATATCGATGCGATGCCTATTCCTTGTGTGGATTTGATTTGGTGGGACGTGCGTCTAGTCGTTGCCTTCTAGCTGCTGTCAGTATCTAGAAGGCAATGGTCTACTGCGTCCGCCTGAGGGCGACTCTGCTGGTTACTAGGCCTATTAATTGTTTCTATATCCTATTACTAATGGACATCAGTGATCAGCGTAACCAAATTTCAGAAGACCAGAGCATATATAAGTAAGGAAAGTTCTTACTAAGAAGAACGAAACAGGCAAAACCACCTGTAAAACTGTTACAATTTCTACAATGGTGGGAAGCAAAAATGTAGCTCAGTAACGAAGATGCCTACGTATATGTAGCCTAGCATATTTGCATATTGGGACCTGGGGCAAGCAGAGCTGGAATCTGGAATCCCGAAATGAAACTTTGGGAGAAATTGATCCGTTTGTAACTTTGTACTACAAAGCTCGACTCTGCTGTCTGCATGGGCGTCTACACCATAGAAACCTTGGAGTAAATGCTCCATCCAAGAAATAGAGGGGGGGAAAGATCTGTTAGTGTGTGTGTGACCATTTTAGGGGGAGGGAGAAAGGGGAGGGGGAAGAAGAGGGGGAAACGGGAAGTTGCTCCAATGACTTAGAGGAGGATAGACGCCTCTGACTGTCAGCATAGGTTTACGTTGCATAGTTTCAGGAATAATGTAGCATGTGCGCTAATGCAAAGAAATGTAAGCTAAATGCCGTGTCGTAGAAAGAAAGGAGATCTTCTACCAGTTCGATTATCCCAACGACCTCTTATAGGCCTATATAACTCGGATTATCCCCTCTCGCTCCTGTCAATCGTAGCACTCCCCGCTTGCCCTCTATTCTGCAGCTTTTAACTCAAGACTGAAAACCGATCTCTTCAGTCTATCCTACCCGGCCAGAGCAAGATTAACGAGTATGCTCAATAGGCCTATACCTTAACATGGGGCTCCCGCTTAAAGAGGGCCCTCCGACTGAGGTCGGAATAGGCCTACTGCAAGACAAACAAAGAATTTATTACACCAAAAAATTATTTGTTCACAAGAAAGAGCCATTAGTTTCAGTTTAAGCAAGAATTTGAACTATGCAAATTGGAAATTGGAAATGTCAGCCGTGCAACCAACTGCTGTGTACATGCGTTTCATTTGGCTCAACTCCTTTCAGTCAAATCAATATGTAATCTATGTGACTCCATTCTGACGCGATTTCTTTCCTGCCATACACATAGCAGCCAGTGTTTAATCTAGCCCCCTTCTTCTTGGAGGGGAAACAAGTTTTCTGGGGGACCAACCAATTTGTTAGTAATTTCATCTCTCTTGAAAGAGTTTCAGAAATTTCATCCAGACTTTTTCAACTTTCATCTTCGAAAAAAGTTGATGACTTTTTTTAGACATTCGTCCAACTTTTTACACTTTTTCTATAGGAATTACTCTCTCAAAAAAGTTGATGACTTTTTTTAGGAGTTCGTCTCTCAAAAAGTATATTACTCACCTCTGGGGGGAAACAGTGTATCCTGGGGGGAATTTCCCTCCCAAAAAAGGTCTCTACATTATAATATTGCTGGCCTCTGGGGGGAAACATCAATCCTGGGGGAGAGATTCCCCCCCCAAAGACGTCTAGATTAAACACTGCATAGCAGCGACCTCATCCTGCAAGGTAGAGACAGGTTTCGTGCTCAAACTTATTTGGTTATTGTAGACAAGTTGTTGACTTTGTTAAAGCAGAAAATTCACGCTTACAATGAAGTTCGTTATATATTCCAAGTTGTAGCAGATTTTGACAGACTAGCCTAGAGCCTAACAAGATTCGTAAATTTTCCCTCAGGCTGGCCACAACATACACAGGAGATTAGCAAGTCTGACATATTCCCTGACGAAATGGTTTAACTTGGTGATTTTGCAAAACATCAAGAGGTTGTGCCAAACCTTCTGATGTAGATATATGCTATAGGCTAACTGTTCACCGAGAACCTTCGGGAAACATTGCCTACTGTTTCTATCGTTCTGCGTATGTTCTTGCCGTAGGTGATCTCCATCTGTTCAGGTGAACGCTGTTGCAGGAAAATAAGATTTCTTAAAAATAAACCGCTAACTTCTATGGCCCACAAATGTGGTTAATCCGCGACACTGTGTATTCTCCTTGTTTGAATACGATCGTAGCCATGCGGTAGGCCTACCTACATATTCTTCTACCTGAAGACAATCGTAACCATGTCCAAGTAGTCTTCTGTTTGAAGACAATCGTGACCAATAGTGACCACAAGAATCTACGTATTCTTCTGTCTGAAGACAATGGTAGCCATGACTACGTATTCTTCTCTTTGAAGACAATCGTAACTATGCCTACGTATTCTTCTGTTCGAAGGCAGTCCTAACCATATCTACGTATTCTACTGTATGAAGACAATCTTAACTATATCTATATGATACGCAGATATAGACTATATCTACGTATTTTCTTTGTTTGAAGACTATTGCATCCAAACTACGTAGGCCTATAGGCCTACTCTTTTCTGTTTTAAAACAATCGTAACCATGTGTCTATATACGTATTCTCTTTTTTTAAACAATCGTAGGCCTACATTGGAACTTCTTTTTCTTGAAATTGATGTGCTTAGCTTGATTTCATTTGATGACATTATTACATATATAGTTTGCAGCTGCTAAAAGTCGCAAATGTTTCTGAGCTGCTAAAAATGAAGAGAACATAATATTCAAAATTTTGATTATTATTTTACGCTAACTTTGTGTTGTCAATATGCTGCAACAAACATTTGAAACAACCTTAGATTGTCCAAAAATGCAAAGCCTTAAAGTTAAAGTTGTGTAACTTAGCAGTTGTGTAACTTAGCATTAACTACTAATTTGAGCAGCACGGCGCACAGCATTGACCTTTTTTATAACAAGTTGATTGTCATGTCGTTACGGCATCCCCACCATTCCATGCTCAATACGACAAGGAGCCCGTGTGTAATTAGCATCGCCCCCCCCCCGAGTGGTTAATCCGGCTCTGATCCTACCCTTAATCCGCTCGTGTACCAACCCATGACCACCACCACCAACGATTCCACCGTAGTAGTAATACATATGCTGTCTTGACCCCCTGCAGGATTCTGTCTCGGCATCAAAACTAACCAAACCATTACACGACTTGGTTCTTGCGGCTTGATTTGATATATATATATGTATATATATATATATATATATATATATATATATATATATATATATATATATATATATATATATATATATATATATATATATATATATATATATATATATATATATATATAGGCCTAGCACCGATGAATCAGCTGGTATCTCTGCGATGCTTTTATCACAAGTTTTGTGTGGCGCTTAGAAATTTAGGAGATTTACATATATGGCCTACAATAATAAGTTAGTAAGTTAGTAAGTTACAACTTAATTTAGTCTGCCTATTTTTTTATTCTATGCCATCAGTAAACGTCGTAGTTATCGCCATCATACATATAATATCCATATAGCGAGTGTCTGTCAGAGGACGCTACGTCACAAACGGTTTCTGTTCTATTGTGAAACAGAAACCGCTTGTGACGTCAGTACTGCCGTCTTGACGACGGCGGTCTTGACGACGGCGATCAGAGCATTTTAACCAACGATACATATAGGCCTATGTACACTGCCGTCATAATATGACGTCATAATATGACGGGCAAATACTCTAGTTATCAAATAATATTGTTACAGGCTTATTACATCACATGAAGCAACTACTGAGAGATTGTAATAATGCTGAGTTACGAGGTTACGGGATTTTGTTGTGGAGCACTCAATGAATGGTTAGCACCTGATGAGAATCTGTTAATTATTTTATCCTAAATATTTACTTTAGTAGGCATGTGGTAACTTCTTGCACGATTCTAAATCTAGACATACATAAGAAACTGAAGAAGTAAAGATGAAGAAAGCTTTGCAATTTGTGGATCGAAAACGGACATCTAAGGAAAGCAGAACTTGGAAGCTAACACTGCATCCATCCAAAAATGTGAGTCTAGAGAAACTTCATGAAGATCAATTGAACAGAATGTGACACAAATGAAGAAAACTAGGATTGATATAGGATGAAAGGCAAATGAATTGGGTCAGGCATAGGCCTATAATAATGATCGCTGCAATATATGTGGCAACTGAAACTGAAAGTACTGAAACATTAATTTTAAGAAGAACTGCGTGAGCAGCGAGAGCTATAATTATGCTGCTGGAACTAACGAAAGACAATATGGAACAAGACTGGGCTTCAGAAAGGCCTAGTTAAAGGACAAGGCAAAAGAATCGAGTAAACTTGACTCGAATTTTACTCCTGGACTTGTTTTAAAAGCAGAGCGTGAGTAAAAAACGAAAAATGTGATTAAGTTGTGAGTTTCTGAAATGCACGTTTTCTTAAAGCTAGACTAATTATGACTGGTCGATATATCCTCTAAGCCCATCTAGCCTACTATAGTAGGCCTAGATCTACTGTATAACTAGGCCATAATTATGTTCTCGAGCTAAATGCCCCATTTGAGGCAAGAAACGTGCATCGACAATAATCAGCAACAGAAAGACTAAGAAAAAGGTACACTGTGGATAGTGGAGAACTATAGACGGACTCTACTGAGATCATTGACTTCTATTAAGTTCTAGCTTATAATATATGCCTAACCTATTTTAAGTGACAGTAACTATATGATAGACCTAATTGTTGGACTTCATGACAGACAGCACTTCTGCCTCTGGTATGCAAAAATTAATTGCCAGAAATTTTAGTGAAGGAGGACTTTCTGCAATAGATATAAGTCTACAGCAACATACAGTCCAACTCTGATGCAAACGAATCCAATACTGCATTCCTAAATACGTCACAGCTATGCCTTCCTGCATTTGCAATTGTGATCACGTATACGGCCTCTATCTATAGAGCGACTCTTTACAGACTCGTCAGAGGCGCTAGTCCTCTGAAGACGTATGTTGTAGAACGTAGAAAATAAATGGATTTAGTACTCAATCGTTAGATTGTCATTCATAATGTTAACTAGTGTATTTTCCCGTCATAATTATGACGGCAGTATTATAGTGATAGAGTATTTGCCCGTCCTATTATGACGTCATATTATAGGCCTATATGTATCGTTAGTTATCGCCGTCGTCAAGACCGCCGTCGTCAAGACAACCGGTTTATGTTTCATAATAGAACAGAAGCCGTTTGTGACGTAGCGTCCTCCGACGGACAAATTTGCATATAAGGAAACTATATGCATAGATAAATAAATAAATAACTTAATAAAAAATTTAATAAATTAACAGCATATCCATGACAACTCCTGACGCACTGTAGGCTAAAATATTGTAATTGAAAGCGGTTGCGCTACATCATTGGCTTTATACACAGTCGTTGCAGTTAGAATGCTGAAACTACGAGCCAGAGGAAAACGCAGAGGATTATTGCAAAAAAAATGCGCTACAAAACTCACTAGTTTCCTGTTGGCCGCCATCATGTAATTTGTCGTTTTACATCTATACTAATCAGCTAAGCCTATTTATTTGAATTCTGTGCAATGTAATCGCAAGCGTAGATTAAATATTTTCCAATGTGGTTAGTCTAGCTAAATGTATGATTTTCCTGTTTTACATAAAAAGATTCCAGTTTGGTTAAATTTCGGTAAACAATAGGAATTGTCCATCTTTGCCCAATTTTGCACGTAGGCCTAAGTAACCTAGCTGTAGGCCTATCTAATCTTAATCCGGTCCTGGCGATTAATCCTAATATTGCGCCACGATAACTGTACTAGGTGTAACAACATTCAATCAATCTAACAATCAGATATCCTTCAAACCGTATAAACCACAATCGAAATTTTCAACGAAACTGCGAACAATATATCGATATATATATCAAATATTGGACATTGCATATATAATAATTATATTCATGCGTAATTTAATTGCCAAAACGAATACCGTTTTTTGTGGTAAATTTCGCTTATCAAATAGTTCTGAATCGGATGAGATTTTTCTTATCATTTGTCTACAAATGACACGGAGGATATTTATTTGAGTCTGTGGTTGCAGCACGACGTTGGAGATGAGAACGAGAATGTTCAGAGGTTGAAATTCTGCTCCTCATCCCCATCCGCCTCTTCTCAGTTGCCGCGATTGCGCTTCGGACGTCTTGTTCGGAGGCCTTGACGGAAGAGGACGCTTAGAAGCCAGCCAGTTCTTGGAAGGTGCCGTCCAGTTCCTCGCTGATCGTCTTGTACTTCTCCTTTTCGCTGAGGAGTTCGTCTGTTAGAGGACACGAAAGACTCATTATGCATGTCAACTAGGCCTATGTCTCGATCGACAGCACAACAACAATAAATGCCGCTCTTGTCGCTTTGGTCATCATCATGTTTTGTCGCCGTCATCATCATCATCTTTTGCGTTGTCATAATCATCGTGGGCGTCCAATTTGTTGAGGTGGGGGAAACATTTTTAGGGGGTAGCAAAATGCCGTTTTTTCATAGCTATTCATGAACACAGAGCACGTGACAACTTTAAAAATAAATAATGGTCAAGGACTTTACCTAAATAATTAAGTGTTTTTTTCGCATTGAAAATTGTGTTGGTACCGGTACTGTTGTAAAAATCATAATAATCAAAAAGATTTTTTTTAAATATGCCCAAAAATCCAGCGGGTAAATGCCCCTTGCCTCTACGGACACCCATGATCATTATCATCACAGTTCGTTATTGGGCGAGTCTCGGTGAGATCTAAAGTAGTGACCCAATCTTGTGGCTCCCGAGATTTCAAGAAACGCCAATGCATCGTAGCCACCTCCAACTCGTTCCTGATTGCGGCTTGGTTCTGGTGAGCCATCGGGTGATACATTGTACATTAGACACCGGCGTGTTATAAGTGAAATTACAATTGGGTCTACAATTTCCTTAATGAATACGAAAGTAAGTAAGTAGTGAGTAAGTAATTTATTTGCCACCAAATAAAACAAACAGTAATAATACATATACAGTTGCAGTGGCAGGCTACCGGAGAAGTCTTGTAGGACTCATCTCGCCGGTCAAACTGTTTCGCTCCTTCTACTTTCGTATATTGGCCAAGATATTCTTAAACGATAAATTAGATAAATTAGCAGCTAAATTATTGAGCACATTAAGATCGGGTTCGATTACCTTCGAGTCTGTCGATTTCCGTCTGTAGCTTATGAACGGTTCTTTCGGCCTCAGTGGCTCTGTTCTCCGCCTAAGAACACACGCGACGCATTTAAACATGTAGTATAACATAAATATATGTATAGTGTATGAACTAAATTAATAAGAAATGATAGAAACTGAAGATATCTAGCTGTAACTCCATTATCAGATTAGTCGCTCTACTCCGTGTGATAACTAACTCCGTTATCAAAGTAGTTATTAATCGATGGTCGTTCCGAAGTTAAACTGCATTCAGAGCGACCAGAAAAGAGCGTATGTCTACGGTGGATAAGTAAGCCACGAAAATGAGCTTCATCGTTTGGAAGTGAATTACGCAGGAAAATTAACAGGGAATTATAAACTTGGCATTAGCCCTGCCAGCATGCATACCCATATGGGACCCTTATACAATATGGGTCCCATCTATAATGCCCATGCAAAAGCTGGCAGAGAACAACCGTGTAATATAGGCCTACGTTATATATGCCACTACCTTCAGTCGGGATTAGCCTATAGCGAGGCTGCTTTATTCTACAGAAAAGTGAGCAGATCTTGTACAAATTAAGATGCTCTGTAGCCTATAACAGAGAGCCCTTCTATGCACTTCTTTCCTAAGCTGCAAGGGTTCTAAAAAGAATTCAAATCTACAGATTCAGTCCATATTCACATCCTTAAGGCGTGTCGCTAGATCTCGAATTGTCTCTTCGTAGCTGTCCTCTCTCTGCGACGCCTGTCCAACAAAACAGCGAATCAAGGGTCAGTTATAGTCCATGCTGATATATTGAAACTATTCGCAAAATAATACCTAATAATTACACGTACTTCCCAAAGACTGAAAGGCAAAACGACTAAAAGGTAAAGTTAACGTTTTACTTTCAGTCAACGTTAGACCCTATTGATCGACAAACCACACAGTTTTTGAGCTATATGAGTGACGGTCGCTACTAATCATTACCTGTGACTAAATAAAATTAAGAAGTCGGCAACTCACGACGATTAGATGAATTGAAATCAAAAGGGAATTTCAGAGATTTGTTTAGTTAGTGACCTGTATGCCTTGTTCCGGTGAAATAACAGAGACTGCAAAACTTAAAACTTAGCCAGCATCTTTCTGAATATTAAAAACGTCGGAGTTGCGTTGAGAATATAGGATCCATCTAACCAGTAGTAGGCCCTATGCTACGCATTGTGTGCAAACCCAGCACAAAAATATGATCGATTTATGTAAGCCTGTGGTTCGATGTCTGTATGTATGTTTCGATGTCTGTTTGCGTGGATACTGGGATGACCGCAGCCAGGCAACTGTGAATTGATATAGACAAGCGCTACACAAAGATAGCTCGGCAATGTTCCAGCCGACATGGGATCGCTTCGAGTCGGCAAATCATTTCACCGCCGCCGACCTTTCCGTGTTTTATGGCGAGCGTCGACCCATTTGTCGCTGCCACTGAACTTGATCGGCAGTTGTACGCCGTAATGTCTAGCTCTGCACAACCAACGCGTCTATTTCCAGACTATGCTTCGGCCAGAGCCACCGCCTCTGCCGAGCCTAGTTTCGCGTAGGGCTTGCATAGGACCCGCAGGTGCTTCCCCAAGATGGGCTCAGAATCGCAAGTGTTGTGAGGGAGGTGCATGTTTTCCAACGATGACACTAAAATCCCAGATTTCTGGAGGTCTTTTCCCTGAGAGGCGCTTAATAATCTCGGATGGTGTAAAGGTAGAACTTACCTCCTGTTCTGATATCTCGAGCGCCTTCATGTTGGTGCCGACGACCTTCAAATCCTCTTCCAACTCAGAGATTTTCCTTTAAAAACCAGATAACCAGATGATCGATACCAAAAGCAATTCGATTTAAGGAAATAAATGATACAGTTAGCGGTCTCATTTCAATTTTCTTCTGTAAATTGTTCAGTTCAATAGACAATACCGAAACACAGACTCTCCATAAGCCGGTGTGCATTATGTATTGATATACAGATAAAGTAGGTCTATGTATATAACATAAGCCACATAATAATTATATAGGCCGCTCCTCCTCTCTCTGGTCTAGCTCTTATCTCTGGTCAACCTCATCTCCCTGACATCTGTTGACAACCTCTGACACGACGCAGCGCTAGTGAATAATCTGGTCTCCTGCACACACCCCTTCAACTGAGCGCTTTAAAAATTTGTAGTGAGTACGATTAAGATTGCGATATGAAATTATGAATACACTAGTGTATTTGCCCGTTATAATTATGACGGCAGTGTATATATCGTTGGTTAAAATGCTCTGATCGCCGTCGTCAAGACCGCCGTCGTCAAGACGGCAGTACTGACGTCACAAACGGTTTCACAATAGAACAGAAACCGTTTGTGACGTAGCGTCCTACGACGGACACACACTATATGGATACTATATGTATAGATGTTAATGAAACATGTTGCTACTTAAACTTACGCTTCTGCGGTGTCCAAGCGAGTCTCGGATTTGTTTAGATCGACTTCAGCAATGGCCAGTTTACGAGCCGCCTGTTGAAAGGTGTGAAGAAAGTAAACAGAAAAGAATTCAAAACTGAGAATTGGTCATCACAAGAAATTCACAAGAAAAATTCAGCCCAGGTAAAGTCTAGCTGCTTATAGGCTATAGGCTATCGCTCACAATATAGAAAAGTTGAAATGCTACCAACGAAACCTATTTTACATGAGTCATATACTTAGGCAATGCAATGACATCACTGGTTTCGTGGAAAGTATTATTCGCCCACTTAATTCTTCCTAATAGCAATCACAATGATCTATGTACTTTCAGACTTTCTACGTCTTCATCACGACAAATATTAAGCCAACATCTTCCTTCATCTAGCAGTCAATGTGCGTATATATAGGGCGACTTGAACGGCACATAACAGTGAGCTTTACTACATACATACATACATACATTACATACATACATCATGATACATGCATACATACATACATACATACATACATACATACATACACAGGCGTAGACTCTGGGGGGTCAGCCGGGGCACGTGCCCCCCCCCAATAATTGAGGAGCCGGGGCAATGCCCCCCCAAATCGAGAGGAGAATTTCTTCAAATATTAAAATAATTTTTTATGTTTCAATATATACAAATTTCTTCAGAAACAGAAAATCAGAGACACAGAACTGAAATACTATCAGAAATTCATAATGAAAACAAAGATTTATTTTTATCTTCAATATCTTCAATATGAAACAAATTTACATGTAAACAAAACGCCCCTATTCATACGCATTAACGTAAACCGGAAGCCTCTGCTGACTGTTCAGACTAGAGGTTAAAAAGTTTTTTCGGTATTTGGTTTTAAACAAAACCAAAAGAAAAAGAAAACCACACATTTATTTGTTTTAGAAGAAAATAAATTTCTTATTTTTGTAGAAGTTATTTTAATAACATTGATTTAATTATTTTTAATTTTCAGAAATCGCAATTAACTGAATTAAACTGAGTTGGAGCTCTTGTTCATGCCATTTTTCATGATTTTTATGATCCGAAATCCGAAAATCTTAAAAACAACCAAAACAACAAAAACCATAAAAAACGAAAAAAAACGAAAAAAACAACAAAAAACAACTTTTCATATTGAAAAAACTTGTTTTTCTGGTCCAGAATCCATGCCCCCCAATTTTTGGACAAGTCTACGCCAGTGTACATACATACATACATACATACATACATGCATACACACATACACACAAGGTTTCTGGAAACTACGGCCGAACAATCGCCCACGACTACCGACAAGGCGTTGTCAGCATCGCACCTACTAGTCTACTACATTTAATACATGTAGGCGACATGACTGCCAACAACCTCTGCTACACTGCACAAACATAAATAACAGGCCTATAGCGAAACTGAGAATTTGCTTTTAGACTTGCTTATACCAGTCGTCATGCAATGTTACTGGTTTACCCCGGAATCAATTTTCTTTGCAAACTCTATATTACTATAATCTATATAAACGCATTGTGCAGGGGCGTCTATCCCCCCTAAGTCATTGGAGCACCTTCCCCTCTTTTCCCCCTCCCTCTTCCTTTCCACCCTAAAATGATGGCACACTCACTGACAGATCTTCCCCCTATTTCTTGGATGGAGCATTTGCTCCACGGTTTCTATGGTGTAGACGCCTCTGTCATTGTGTATTATTCTGACAAATGCAGTGCTATATAATTAAGTATGTGACAGAATCTTCATCCTACAAAACCTATCAAAGACATCATGGATTACCTCGTCGAATTTGCGGTCGGCATCTTCGGAAATGTACTTGGCCTCCTTGAGCTGACTTTCCAGGAAGGTCAACCTCTCCTCATCTGCAAGGCTGCGGCTTTCCAAGGCCTTGCGGTTTCTGAAGACGACAGATAACAGTGGCTCCTGAGGCAAGGATTGTTTTCGATAAGCAAGTATATTACACGGTTGGGTTAAACATAGGAACGTTTACATGCAGGCACATCATATAGAGACTATATTACGTTAGTTTTTCTTAGCGTATATTTTGCTAATTTGGTATATAAGGTTTCTTGTAGCTCTTGAACATATGCATGATTGGTTATTGCCGTCCGGATATTTACTTTGCTGGACGGGATGATTCTGGCCCAGTTCTATACGCTCAGAGCCACCCACATCGCTTGATTTTGAATGGCCGCTTCATGACATCTCTACCCATAGTGTCCGTTTTCTCCAAGGATGGTTCAGGAGTTGCCTCTTCATTAAGATAGGCAACAGAGTGAAATTCTGTGTCGAAATTTGTTCATCCTCTGCCGTGGCCGCCGGGTGGGCAACATCTTCAGAATGGCCATTCCTCAGAACAGAGTTCGTTTCCTTACTGGTAATAGTC
The DNA here is from genome assembly GCA_963556255.1 of Allolobophora icterica. Taxonomy (NCBI): domain Eukaryota; kingdom Metazoa; phylum Annelida; class Clitellata; order Crassiclitellata; family Lumbricidae; genus Allolobophora; species Allolobophora icterica. Next base: position 29,350,223 of record OY744615.1, on the reverse strand, counting down.
GTTCTCATATAGAGTGCCTTCTTAGCTATGAATTTTCTCTTCAATACTATTCTACATCTCAACTCTGGAACTACCGTCAGTAATCTCTAAGTTCGTGGGACAGGGAAATCTTTGGCTAAGTCACCGAGTCTTTCCATCCAACCTTAGGCACATAGATTATGGGCAGCGCATCTTCTCACAATCGCTCGTCTCTCTGTCTGATTTAATCTCTCTCTGTGGTTTGCATGTGGAACATTGGCCGGTAGGGTATCTCCTTGTTGTATTTCTCTGCCGTCTGAATTTCAGCAAGGAATAATGCGGGAGTGTTCATCCCCCGAGTATCACACATACTCTTACACTCTCGCCAATTGAAATCAGGCAGAGTTAGCCAATTGACTGTCTAAATACATAAATAAAAATAAATTCTTCGTCTGATGCATAAGAAACATTTGCAGCTAATATTAAGAAACGTTCGAGGACCATGTGCTATAGGGCCACTGAGAGATTCTGAAAGGGCGATATATACAGATATTCAGATACATTATAAACATACATATTGGATTTGAAGGCAGCTGTTTTACTTGGCACTGCGCAAAAGACTTCCCACCTTTCGCTCTCCTCCGCTGCCTTTGATGCCTCTTCCAGCTTCTCCGTAGCCACGGTCAATCGGCTGGCCGTCTGCTCATAGTCCTCCTCCAGCAACCGAATTCTTCGGGTCAGTCCGCCGACTTCGTTCTCAGCCTACAAGCCAACAAGATAACGACTTGGGTTTATCATTGGTATTGTTACAAATTAATTAGTAACTTTTATAGCGCCTGTGTATAATGTGCGTTGTAACAACCGAAGGCGCACTAAAGCGAAGCCGTTTTCAGGTCAATATCCAGAAGAAAAGACATCGTGAATAGTATTGTCTATTATTATTATTATTATTATTAATGAGCTTTTATATAGCGCCCCTTCAAGGTTATCTACTCAGGAGCGCTCCTAGTCCAACCACGGCTAAAGAGAGTAGTTTTTAAGTTTGCAAGAAACAAGGTAGAGTGAGTCATAGGGACCAGGCGAAGTGCAACAGGAAGGCCATTCCAGGTTGCAGGTCCAGCGACCGAAAAAGAACGTCGCTGCATAATGGCTGTCCGAGTGCGGGGGACCAATAGCTCGGCCTGGTCAGCCGAGCGAAGAGCAGATCTCCGCAAGACCCCCGAGGTAGAGCGACACAACTCCCGCAGGTATGGGGGAGCAAGTCCCTCTAGACAACGCCTAACCAGTGCAGAGACCCTATAGGCGATCCGCAGCGGGAAAGGGAGCCAGTGCAGAACATCCCGCATATAAAGAGAAACCTGGCCAAATCTGGGGATGTGACCAATAAGACGTGCGGCTGCACGCAAAACCGGTCCAAACACCCAAGGCGGGCAGCTGGGAGGCCAGCGTAAAGGGCGCTACAGTAGTCCAGACGGGAAACCACAAACGCATGGACAAGGGTAGAAGCAGCTGCCTGCGTCAGAGTGCGGGAGACTACCCTTAACTGACGAAGTTGATAATAAGAGTCCCGACAAAGCAAATTAATATGTCGCATGAATGTGAGCTCTTGATCCAGAATTACACCAAGATCCCGTACTGAGGAGGCATATGATATGATAGAAGATGGTAACAGTACTGTTGATAGCGCCTGCGTTGGTGCACCTTAGGCGCTATATAAATGTCCATATAATACATACATACCATGCCGGTATCTTAGCTATTTACATGTTCGTTTGTAACTCATTGAGCACAGGGTTAGGGTTAGGGTTAGTGCACTGAAAACACAGACGATATTGACTCGATCGTTGCTGATTAGGACAATAGCGATTACGAAAACAATATTGATGACATTCAGTGAGAATCGGGCGTATGCGGTAGACACGAAAACGCGTTTCTAAGGCAACGGCTTCTATGACAGACAGCCGTTGATGACGGTAGAATAGTCTTGTGACGCAATCAGCCTAACTACTGCTATCATGACGACATGATGAAAATAACTTCGGAAGTAACTTCTGTAACTATGACAGCAACAATGAACATGCTGACTGCTACGTACAAATTCCATTGCCTACGCAGAAACAGTGCAGACTGAAACAGTTACCATGGTAATAGGTAGCACATCTGTAGCTATATAGTTGATAATTATTGGTGATTATGGTGACGAAAACAATGAAACGATGACGTCAAACGTGATCGCTTAGTTTACAATTGTAGTCACTGTGACGAAACAATGAAAATAGTGGCGTCAACATAGTAGGCTACTATTCATGATGCCTGTTTATGAGCGTCACAAATGACGTCACATTATCCTTCGCACGATAACGACAGCACGTTCAAAGAAAGCAACTGATATCATAGAATGAAGATGAATAACTAGTATAGACTAGAGTGCAAAATATACGGAGCAGTAACCATGGTGATAGGTACGACGTAAGATCATCAACAAGGATGGTGACGAAAACAATAATAAATTATGCGTAAGCCATAGATAATTTGTATCAGCGTCGATTGTTTATGACGACACAGTTTACTATGGTGAGCGACGTTGACGAAAGAAACGAAGATGGCGACTGTAAAAATGACGTCATAGAAAGATAGTTACGATGCCCAGCTGTTTCTCGGTGTTTTCGAGCTTCGTCGTTGCCTCAGCCAGCTGCGTCTGAGCCTCGTCCAAATCCCCCTCCATCGACGAGATCGTCTTGTGCAGGCCCTGGATATCCTCCTCTTGCTGCACAGAATAACAAGCAGAAACTTATGAAGCGCCTTTTGAATGGGGTTATCTATATAGCGCATTTTAGAGTTATTTCGGGGCCATCTGTGACGTATAACATCAAGAAGAGCAGTTCCTTAACCTAGCCCTGGGGCAGCCATGGGTATTGAGTGTTACCCAGACATAGAGAAAGAGAAACATACGTGTGGTCTACTGGTCAACTAACTTACTGACAACCCAATAATAGCAAGCGAGCGAAACAGAAAAAAGGTGAATAAAATCATAATTCCCTTAATTAATCCAACTTCGTGAAGTAGCCTTAGGTACAGGGTATAGGAGACTTGAGGGAAGGTGGCCAACCTTCCCTCAACCATGTGCAATCGATGTAGGTAGGCTAGTCATTTCACAGCCGAGTTAGCAAGAGGACTGAGTTGAAAAGATATCCTGAAACATAAGTTTATCATTTTGTCAAGCGACTAGACTATCACGTCGCTTGAAAAGAAGAGAATGAGAAGCAATAGGCTACGTCATCAACAATACCTTCCTCATCGTCATAAAGAACTCAACCTAGTCATTATAGTACGCCGGACATTAAACAATACAACCTAATGATGTCACACCTGAGTAGAATGACGTCATCAGATGAACTGCTTTGTTAAATTTGTTAAAACGGATAACTTCGATTCTGTTTTCGATCGTATTTCCTTTTCCACCATCCTCCATTTCCAGACGAAGGAGGATTGAGGAATTTAATTCAGATGCAAGACAATAGACACCATCAAACTGCAAATCAAGTGGATTAGCTAGGATGGTAGGCCTACAGTTGAGCTGAGCTTCGTGTGTAGGATCTGATCACAGTAGGATGGAGCTTCATTATTCTATAGCTATAGGTTTACCAGATGAGATTAAGAAAATTCCGGATATCAACTCATTCCAATAACTCTCTCTCTCTCTCTCTCTCTCTCAAACTCTCACCCCGGTCTAACCGATCATCCTCTAACCTCATTCTTGCACAATCCCGGTAACTGTACTCATCTGAACTTCTAACCGTTCCTTATACCACGCTGTAACTCGACTCTAAAACGATCTTTCGAATTTCGCAAATCCTTCGTTCCTCAACTCATCCCGTTGCTCAACAGACGTCATCTGTCTCAAACTCCTCTATCTATAGCTCCTCAGGCTTTCCGTTATTAAAAACTAATATCTGACCTATTCAAAAGTTCTTACCCTGATCCAACCACTCCGCCACCTTCAAATTTCTCTCTACCTAGACGCAAACACTCGTAACGGCTCCTCGATCTCCTTCTCTGTCTGGTTTTCTGGCAACCGGATTTTCTTAATACCTTGATATCATTTGAAAACTCTCTGACTTGACGCAGCGCTTGTGAATTATCTGGTGCCTTGCGCTAAGTTTTTAAGTAGCGCATTAGAAATTTCCGAGCTCACTATTACGAGCTTCTCCCTCTGGTTCAATTCTCTCAGCTAATTCTACTGAGAATAGTTGTGTAAATATAAATCTACACGTTTTTCTATAGCGACCAAATGGCCTCGACCCTGCTATTCTTTCATTCTATTATGTTATTCTTTTAAAATAATTCAGTTAATTTGTTTTGTGATCAAATTGCCTGCCTAAGCCTAATCACAAGCATATTCAAGGCTCCCTCTCTCTCTAGCTCAACGCTGAGTTCGTGGGCTGTGCGCGCCGTAGTGCTACATCAGACAGGGAACCAGATGATGCATAGGCGCGAGTGGCTGACCATATCGCTGGATGGATGGTGATGCCAAAGGATTCCTCTGTCTGCGGCAACAGCAGCAGCAGTTGGTGTTGCCTGCGTTGGAAGAGTCGTGCAGTGACGAATGCTGTTAGAATGCAAGCATCTCACAGGAAAGCAATCAATCAGTGCGCGCAGACGATCAACTGCACTAGACGATCCAAGTATTCTTTCGTCCACCAGACACAAATTAGAACCACAAATGCACACGTACGTGCACACGTACTTGCATACATGTGTGATGTAGTCGCTTATTTCTATACATGTATGTTACAAAGCACAACGGCCACAATATGCATTTATCCTTATCATATTCACAGCGCTCGTAAATAGGCTGGTGCCCTGAGCTTGGCCTTCGAGTGGCACCTTAGAAGTGTGGAGATTACGAAAAGTGTGGAGATTACGAATAGGCCTACATTATATTATACTAATACATAATACATAATACATATGGACACACACACACACACACACACACACACACACACACACACACACACACACACACACACACACACACACACACACACACACACACGTATACATCGTAAATGGCTCATTCCCTGATACACAGCTGACTTGTCATGTTGGCGCGAGAGTAAGGTGCATATAATTCGTCATGTAGACAGAACACAATAAAACTTCCTCCAAAATTCCTCTGATGTGTGCAAATGCTTAGCCCAGCGGCCTTTCTTGCCTGGCATGAGCAGTTCGAATTTCATGCGAAGACGATCTGTGCTACCATAGCGGTCCATTACCCAGGGCCACCGACAGAAATTCCGGGCCCCTAGGCATAGCAGTCACGGGCCCCTAAACTATCATTAGGCTTTATGAGAAAAGTTGATTGCGAGCCCGGCCCGGGCCCCTAAAAATCGCCGGAAAATCGCCGGGCCCCTGGGCATTTGCCCCCCTTGCCCTTCCCTCTCGGCGGGCCTGCCATTACCACAGCCACAGTGACAATAGAGTGTTGTTAAGTTTCGCCTCTGCAGTCGTATATATATATATATATATATATATATATATATATATATATATATATATATATATATATATATATATATATATATAGCACGATGACAATATATATACATATATAGCATCGTGATATATATGTATATATATAAAGCACGATGACAGTAGCAGTATCGATCAATGAAAGTTTGCACTGCATGCGTATCTCTCGGCGCATTCTAACACTAGGGGACCTACTTAGGGGTGTAATTTTGGCCTAGAAAGTGGGGGAAACCAATTTCTTACATACACGAAGCAAGGCTGATACTGCGACCTCTGGGAAGGCACAATAATAAAATATTAATTGGCATTATTCAAAAAGTGGGGGGTACGGTACCCCCAGTCAAGAAAGTGGGGGTACGGGTACCCCTCGTTCCCCCACAAATTACGCCTATGGGCCTACTTCTTGTCCGTGGCGGCGCCAGACATTTTTAACCAGGTCAATCATACAAGTAACCAGTGCAGAGGGCGATTTATGCCCCGAACAAATTCTGGGCAGGGCAAAAATTCTGGGAGGGCAACAATCAGGGCAGTGGCTTTTTACCAGGACATTTGCCCTGGCTCGCCCTGGTGTAGCGCCGACACACTAATAACTAGGTTTCCACGATTCACTTGAGGCAAATATACAAAGTAAAAGTATCAAGCAATACAACACAGCAGTACAAGCCTGATTGCAAGTCACCATACGAACAATAGGCCTATACAAAGCTAATAAGCAAGCAATTAAATACAATTTATATTATATATGGAACATGCTTGAATCAGGTAGGGTGAGTGGTTGTTGGTGGATGCCTGCCTAAAACTGAAGGCCTAGATATAAAAATTTCTTTTGCTACTGTCTGAAGCTGTCTTTGCCTGTTCTCTGTGTTATAACACAACATATACGGTACCACAATTGTGCCCGGTATGAAACTATAGTGATATATTGAAGTTCATATCGGTTCGAAAATAAATGATATATTCCAAGTAACTTTTGTTCTTCATAGTATAATTAATTCAGTATGTAGCAAGATATCTACCCAGCACCGCTCCCAGTTTTGGCAAGAGAAATAAAAAGATGAAAGGTGCATCACAGACCTATAATTTTCTATACTTAAATATGCGTAGGAAGTCTAAAACGAAGGCGCTACTATAAATCGTATCATCTAGTCCAATAAAATCTAGTCTAATCTATTGTAAGTTTGAGAACAATAAATAATGCCACAGTAAGTCAACAGACACAAAGATTCAAGAAGTCAGCGAGACTATAGACGGCTGGTTATGTTTGGTAAGCTGGAAACGGCGCTTTTTTAGTCTATAAAGCTCACACAGACTTTACACAGAGAACTCAGCAGACAGGAATTTGGCAATGAATTCAGAAACCTTGGAATAACCACCGAGGAAGCCGTGGAGGCCAGCACTGCACTGCTTCGAGGTATAGACCTACATTATCTGCCATACCAGTCCAGTATTAAACGAAGCAACACCATATACTAATACAAGCTGTATCGAGTGGCATCCAACCTTTATAATAATACCCCATACTATACAACACTCTGTTGCTAATGCCTTACTTATTAGACAAAAAATGCGCGATATAATAGGATGCTGTGAATTGAGTTAAGTAGTACGAAGAAATAGCAAGGTAATTCATCGTTCAACGACGTCGTTTGGCTATTTAGACCTTTTAACGATGACCTCACCTTACCTTACTGAACAGTTTCTCGAAGAATGTTTTACAATGATGATTGCATAGTAGGCCTATATAGCATAGCAGTGTTTAATCTAGTCCCCTCTTCTGGGAGGGGAAACAAGGTTTCTGGGGGGACCAACGAATTTAAACAAGATTTTGGTCTGTAATTTCATCCATCTTTAAAAAGTTTCAGACTTTTCCTAATTTCATCTTTTTTTAGTCCTTCGTCCGATTTTTTAAAACTTTTTGTACAACTTTTTGTACAGCAATTGCTCTCAAAAAAAGTTGATGACCTTTTTTTAGGAAATCATCTCTCTGGGGGGGGGAACCATGTATCCACATGTATCCTGAGGGGATTTTTCCTCCCCTAAAGGTCTCTACATTGTAATATTGCTGGCCTCTGGGGGAAACATCAATCCTGGGGGGGACATTTCCCCCCAAAGACGTCTAGATTAAACACTGATAGCATAGGATCGTAATGGAAATTCGAGATTTCTCTCTGCATTTTCCACAAGCGCCATCTTGGAACGATGTTGCAAGTTCTCACGTAGGCTTAATGTAAGTCGACATTTATGAAGCGCATTTTCTTACAAAACGTAGTGTACAGTTTGACGTTAATGTGGATCTGACTACGTAGTGATGCATATTATTACAAATGTCAGTTGCGACCCATGGGGCGAGTCGCTAACCCACAGCTGTCGGGTAACATGCGTGCGAAGCGGCCAGTGTAGTTAACAAACCATATTTGCTCAGTTGCTAATAGGCCCATCTCTTTTTCAGCCTCGTCCAGGAGGAAGGGATCTGTGCATTGCGGATTTAATATGGATCACTGGAAGACGGATCTTGATGCGTTAAGTTACTCGTACTGTCCAGGGTTTGGTAGAAATTAATGAACTGATAGGCCTGGCTGTGGTCATAGGGTGCATAGCTGGCCTTCCTCGTGTCAACTAATGGCAAGCTATGTGGTCAGTATGCGCCCGATTAACGTGGCATGCAGTCAGGGACAGAGGGGTTGCGCGTGTGGGAGAATGCATAGGCGTAATTTGTGGGGAGGGGTACCCATACCCACCTCCACTGTTCGAACTGGGGGTACAGTACCCCTCACTTTTTGAACAATGCCAATCAATACTTTATTATTGTGCCTTCCCACAGATCGCAGTCTCCGCTTGCTTCGTGTATGTAAGAAATTGGTACCCCCACTTTTTTGACCAAAGCTATGCCCCTGGGAGGATGGGCTTATGTACCTTTTCGTTGACGGCCTTCTGTTCGGCGCACCTCTGTTCGAGGAGGACCGCCTTCTCCAACGCTCCGTCCTTCTCGATTTTCATTGCGTTCATCTTCTTTTTGATGGCATCCATCGTGTTGGCCGCCATCTTGTCGGTGTAGGTTGGGTTTTCTGACGAAGGCAAACGAAGAACAAGAAGCAACGACGGCAGACGACCGAGTTAATCCGGCACAGAACCTGCAGACGATTCGCACAGACGCACGACTGAACTTTCCGGCAATGATCTCTTCCTCTCTCTCTTGATGTGGGACCGTACGAGCGTAGGGCGGCCGGGCGAGCGGGCTTGGGCGGACGGGTGCAAGAGTCGGTGAGCAGCTGGAGGAAGACGCAGACTTTCTTGGCGGGCTGCCTATAGGTAGAGGGGAGCCAGAAGGCGCTTAGGCGCTGGAGTGGGTACCAGGATTTTCAGACTAGGCTGTAGGATGCAAGAAAGGGGAGGAACAGGAGAAGGAGTGTGAGAGAGTAAAGCGCAGGGCAGCGATGCAGTGGAAGACAGCAGAGATAGAGGGACAGATCTTAGATAGGCAGAATGGGAGAGGTAGAGTAAGGTGAGCATAGAGAGATAGTGGGACAGATGTGAGAAGGACAGAACAGGAGAGGCAGAGACGTAGAGCAGGAGACGGAGAGATAAAGTGGAGATCTTGTGAGTCAGGGGCGCGATCTCTACGTTCCAGAGCCGTCCAGAAATAGGCGGTTGGCGTCATGGTTACCTCCAGCACCATTTGCAGCAGCAGCAGCAGCAGCAACAGCAGCCGAGCAACGTACCCGGCAGCAGCAGCAACAGCAGATGCAACAACAACCGCCTCCGCACGGGCCAGCATCACTCCAGAACTTATCTCTGAGATATTTTGACTCGTAAGTAAATCCAATAAAGGAAGCTGAAAGTCGCGACTCGGCCACTTTCAAGGGGTGTCAGGTTGCCAGACGGCAGTGGCTTATATGGACCGGTCCTGTCTTCCATCCTTCGCTATAGACAAGGGTGATTCGGGTCGTCTGGCAGTGGCCGACCTGGCAAGTAAACTAGGAATGCCGTACAAGGAAAGGTCAGGTCGAGGTCAAGTCGGAAAAGGTTAGGTAAGGAAAGGTAAGATTAGGTTAGATGAGATAGGGTAAGATGAGCTACAGGTAATGGAGTTCCTCAGGGGGACGCGGTGGTGTAGTGGTGTAAGTCGGCGCCTTGTAACCGGAGGGTTGCGGGTTCGAATCCACTTCAAGCCACTGCGTAGCGACCCAAGTGCTTCTGAATCGCTGCTTCGATCTTATCGACTGTCTACGAATATACGGCACTCTAATCTCTAGAATTTATTTATTTATTTATTTATTAAAAATCCACTTTTACACACATTCCGAGGTGCTCGATAGCAGGGACGTCTATCCCCCCTAAGTCATCGGAGCAACTTCCCCTTCCCCTCTTCTTCCCCTTCCCCTTCCTCCCCCTAAAATGGTGGCACACACACTGACAGATCTTTCCCCCTAATTTCTTGGATGGAGCATTTGCTCCAAGGTTTCTATGGTGTAGACGCCCCCGCTCGATAGTGTAGTGGTTAGCGTGCTGGACTGTCAATTGAGAGGTCAGAGGTTAAATTTCCCGCCAGGGCAGAAATCTGGTTCGAGATTTCTGCTCCGCGTGTATATGCATCCGAGCAAACTCAGCTAAAATGAGTACACCGTAGACGGAAGATGGGACGGCGAGGGAGAGGACTGACCACCCGCCCTTATATGCCGAGGCTGAGAAAATGAAGTCGCTAACGCCTCATATCCAAGGCTGACTCAGGGCTAACTTACGGGACTGCTTTTCTTCTTCTTACAGGCATTCGGTGATTTGCAATTGTGGGCAGATAGGCACAATTCTAAAACACCTCTTAATATTAACAATGCAAGTCTAAGTTGATTATTTCTACAGTCAGAGTGCAACTCATAGGAGGAAATTTCTTCCCACTGGCTCAGACCATGTCTCCATTGGAATTTATAGATGGAAGGAGGAAATTTCTTCCCACCATATCCCCCATTGGAATCCAGACCCTGCAGTCATTAGGCTTCTACCCAGTGATATCTCCCACTGCTTCCACACAAAGTTTACCATCGCCACAGCAAAATTTGCAAATGGAGTCTGGTTTCGAACTCATAATGCAATGCAAATGGTGTGATCGTTTCGACTGACTTGTGCAACGCCTTATTAAAACCATGTAGGTAATAGAATTTTATAGCAGCTTAGATCGAAAACAGCATTCCCGCGCCGATTCTGTAGTTCTTGGCAAGAGTCCCAGAGAGTTATTAGCGTAGGAGAATGCCAAGATCAGAGCCGCGGAACAGCAGAAAAACGGGAATTTGCGCCTCTGGCGTCCCTCCCACCTTAGCCTCATAATATGCCACAACAATATCGCTTTCGTACAGGGCCTATACAGAAGATGGGTAGGTATAGTTTCTGTTTAATGACCGATGATCAACATCATCCTAGGCCTACTCCCGCTGGCCCGGCTAGCTACATCGGTTAAAGCCTACGTCCCATGTGTGTATGCGGTTCGCATATCGATGATTTATTTAAGAGATTTGAATCTCATGCGTATAATTATGAGGAACCTTAAATGGCGTGGCACCCATTAAAACGGTGCAGCGGTAGCGATCAAGGTCTCACCCGATCAATTCATTGAAAAATGAGTAGAGTCGATATAGAGAAAGTTTTACGGTCGATATAGAGAAAGTTTAGCGTGTACATTTACATTTAAAAATCGAGGCATGGCATTGGCACGACCCGAGTACGGCAGACGTGGATTTCGTGGAAGATGGCGTCGGAGATATTCGCGAAGAGTACACTGCAGCCTGACTGGCGGCGTATACAGCATACGTCGGCTATTTGGAGTAGAGACCATTTTAGACGGCGGCTCTAGAGTATTTGGGTTACTTACGTATACCACCGCTTGAAAATAGACAGGCTGAGGCGCATCTCTTTGCTATCGGCTGCTGGCATTTTATCCCATCCATCCATCCATCCATCCATCCATCCATCCATCCATCCATCCATCCATCCATCCATCCAGCTGCTCTTCAGCATGGTCAGCCGCTTGCATTCGGTTCATGGCTGCATGCGAGCCTATAGGTCTAGGACCCCCTTGAAGTCAGGCCTATAGACATGTCTGATGGCCATATATCTTATGCTCTTTGGCACTGCTTTTCGTTTTAGGTCTTCTTGCCTGTGGTTTAGGCTATACGAATCTTGGCTGAGAACCTTAGTCTTAGCAATTTATGGCAATTAAGTGCATGCAAATGAGCTATTCTGTCTAGGACGTATACAACTGTGCCATATTACCTTACCTGCCATTAGTTACACAATCTCCTCCTGTTTGACATCCAATCTCCTGTGCTTAAACCAATCTGAAATCGAATCCATAGTTATAGGTCTGCGTGACTAAAGGTCAACAATATTTCTCAACCCTAGATAGCCGGGCTTTCTCTATTGATGGGTCCCTACGCGTTATTTACGGTGGGTACGAGGGATGCCAGTACCCCACTTTTTGGACTTGAGGGTACCGTATACCCCCATTTTTCATACCCATTGTTTTGCGCATTATTATTTTATTCGAGGAAGCCCTCAAGAATGATAGAATTACCGAGCATTATCATCATTGTGATCACCATCATCGTCAATCTCATTGTTACTATAGTAGGCTATTATTACTGTGAAATCATAATGCAATTACTACAAGATGTTGCTACGAAAATATGCCCTGTATGAAATCACAATGCGATTATTACAAAAGATTCCTATGACAATATATCCTGTTTGAAATCATAATGCAATTATTGCAAGAGGCTGCTACTGCAATTCACCCTCTGTGAAAAAATATCACAATGCAATGATTATTATTCCCAGAAGTTAAACGAGGTTGCTACGGCAACGTGCCCTCTATGAAATCACAATGCAGTTATTACAAGACGTTGCTACGGAAATATAGCTTGTATGAAATCACAATGCAATTATTACAAGAGGTTGTAAGGCAATATATTCTCTGTGAAATCACAATGCAATTATTCCCAGAGGTTAGACAATCGTTGCTACGGCAACATGTTCTCTATGAAATCACAATGAAATTTTTACAAGAGGTTGCTACGGAAACATAATACTGTGTGAAATCACAATGCAACACGTCGATCGTCTATGAAATCACAATGCAATTATTCCCAGAGGTTAGAATTATCCTCTGTGAAATCACAATGCAATATTATTCCTATAATATAGGAATAATATTGCATTGTGATTTCACAGAGCATTGTGACGTCATAGAGGATATTGCTTGTTACCGCTATATTGTAGCGGTAACAAGCAATATCCTCTATGACGTCACAATGCAATTATTTCAGCAATATCCTCTGTGAAACCACAATGCAATTACTTATTCCTACCGGTATCGATTGTATTGTATTTTTAGTTCGGTACACAAACATTGCAAGGATAAACAAAACATATAATGCTTATAATCAATTAACATATTCTGGCTACACAGCTATAGGAGACCCAAAAGGGGTCGTAGACCCCGCTACCACCTGGGTAATAATAGGGTCTATAATCTGATGAAAAGCAGTCGATCGGACATCATTAGATATGCATTGGTAACAGTAAAGGCCTACTTAACTAAAGACTCGATAGCGCGACTTGAGGCTATAGGCTAACTGTGTACGCTCATTGTATATTTCAGTTGATTAAACTGTGGGGGTGTTAATTAGTGTCCCTCGAACATGGAAGACCGTAGCTGATGGCTATAATTAGGGATATAGGTAATCACAGCACCGGGGCCTGCACTAGCCTTAATGCGGCCCTGATGTCCACAATAACAAAAACATTATCATCATCACAAATAATTCATTCTCAATGCCCGAATCCTGAGAATTAATATCCTAAAATCAACTCAACCACTGACCTACATAGGTATAGTGACTGTAGTCGATTATAGCAAGTGTCCTATAACACACGGATCAATATATAATGTGTGATTTTCACGTTTATTAACTCATCTGCGCCCATAGCCAACTCAGCTGTATTGAGTAAACTGACAGTACACTGTCAGTGGGAAGATGAGACGGTGAGGGAGAGGACTGGCCACCCGTTCTCATATGCCGAAGCTAAGAAAATGAAGTCGCTAACACTAAATTCATACCCATGGCTGCCTTCGGTGACTGCTCTTCTCCTCCTCCTTCTTCCTCAATCAATCTATTAGGCAAATAATAAAAAGTGGAGACAAATCATAAGGTTCGTAACTATAGGCCTAAAATTTTCCAGGCGTTTCTTGGACACGCTTTGATAGACCTATAGGCCTATATTAACCGGAATAGTTTTGTTAAATTCAGTAATGACTTCACAAACTTCGAATAAAGCAAAATGAATGACACGTAGGCCCTATCGCTTTGCGATATGTGGTCTAGTCGTATCATTTTAATTTTGGTCCAATGGTATTGCTGGAGAGGAAACAAAAACACCCATCTGATAACTAGTTAGGCCTATTTTCTAATTATTTTCCAATTCATTTTAATCATCCTACCATCTCCTAGTTTTTTTCAGGAAGCCGTTTACACGAATCCATAATTATCTTCAGCTTGGTATGTGTTTATTCTATCCATCAGACGATTAGAATCGCACTTGACCCATTTTTAATAATTATTACCCTGAAAGTTTTAATGACGTCGACTGCGAATAAGCTCAAATCTTGTCAATCGACCGTTAACCAATCTACTTACTCTCGTACACTCTTAGCATCTGCATCTATGATTCGTGGGTCCTGTAAGTAAGTGACATCACAGCAGCAGCACTGGCGACGTCGGATTTCAGCCGCAGAAATCATCCGTTTTTTCTTGTAAATTCGGATTTGTCTTTGCTACTAATCTCTGATTGCTTTTCTGGGGAATTAGGACGTTGCATTGGGATTAAAACCCGCTTGTTGGGATTTTGAGTCCCATTTCGGCGTTTCTGGGAGCTTGGTGAGTGACTGTGTTGTTTACTACGTTCCCAGGACCTGTGGCTTTGGTTTTGCGATCATGACTGTAGTCTAACCCCAAATTGCACACAAGTCTGATTTAGTATGATCACTATTAGTCTTATTCTAACTAAGTATATATCTGCTGCTTCTACTTCTAGTTGGACTTAAGACTCACGTGGCAACGATTCTGTGCTGTTTTGGTATATGAATCGGGTCTTAAAGATCATCCCATAGCTGCAACTGCACAGAGGCGGGCTTTGAAGAGTAGCAACACTAATCCTTAATTGTTTCAGGCAAAATAAAAGAGGTTAAAGAGGCTACTTTTCAGCATGCAGACTTTGTAAGAGAGTTGTGAGTTCAAGCAGGTAATGAATTCCAGGTGGTGGTGGTACCAACAGCTGTGATTGAACACTTGCCACAGAAAGCAAGTGCACAAACTGCACAAAGGACGATTCCGTTTATAAAGGAGTCTTCTGATCTAGGGACAACAATTCCTTAGCAGAACTTTAAGGTACAAGCAAATAAGATAGATTGGTTGGCTTATGACCTGTATGTGCTTATAGATTAAGATCACGGGCATGGAACGGTTGCACAGCAGGCTAGTACAACAGGTGTCTAATGCAAAAAGCATCCACCATTGGCACACCAAAACCAAGCTGTAATAAGATCAAAGTAAGCTATAATCAGGTAAATGGCTGTTTATTAACAGCAACTAACAGCAACTGTTGTCAGTGCCCTGCTCCTGCCTACCTTCGAGAGCTTTGCTGCTTCGTTTCAGGTGCCTAAGGCCGACGTTCCCTCGGCTCTGTGGGAAAAGGGGTTCTGCTAGTCCCCTTTGCTTGTTCCACGACTAATAAAAGTCGAGCTTTTTCAGTGGTTGGTTCGGTGGTCTGGAACAGACTTCCCTTAGAGCTCTGCTTGTGCCCTGGGGTCCCCCCCACCCCGGCCTCTTTCTTACTAATCTTAGGACTGTGCTATTTGGGCACGCTGGTGTTGGGAGCGCCTCTGAGTAGTTCCCTTGAAGGGGCACTATATAAATCCTCGAATGAATGAATGAAAACTAGTCTGTTGTTAGGAGAGTAAGGAAAGGATAAGATTGTATCTACAGTGTACCAACATTTTAGTGATAAAAATAATTGTTGAATCTAATGTAGAGAAAACCTTAAGCCTTTGCAATTTGGGTGTCACTGTGCCAACCTGTGGTGTCTTTATAAGGTATATCTGTGCTGAGAGCGTCTCTGAATAGTTATTCTGCGAGAGGCGCTTTATAAATTTATAGATACAATACAATACAATACAATACGTTTGCTTGTTTCAGATCTGGAGATGGCTAAGAATCTGGCAATCAAGACCAAGTGGTTGGACCATTTGAATTCAGCATGGGCGTCCGAAAAGAACAAAATGGTGACGGAGAGAGATGGAGCAACTGAGCTTTACAGCCGGCTTAT
Source organism: Allolobophora icterica (assembly GCA_963556255.1). Taxonomy (NCBI): domain Eukaryota; kingdom Metazoa; phylum Annelida; class Clitellata; order Crassiclitellata; family Lumbricidae; genus Allolobophora; species Allolobophora icterica. Next base: position 29,334,359 of record OY744615.1, on the reverse strand, counting down.
CACAAACCAGGAAGTTGTTCCGATCCTCAATCGCGTTTTCCACCTGCGAGGGCTGCCACTGCCAGATTTTGACAACGAGCCACTCACTGGTGATGAGCAGGAGCACTACCTAGACGCACTTCTTAACAGCCAGCTCACACTTGCTCGAGCCGTCTGCTCAGACTCGCCATTTTCGATCGTGCTTCAGAAGCGGCTTGTGATCCTGCAGCGAGTCTTTTATGCCGTCTCAGTCAAGTACCATGAGCCAGACCGGATTCGCCAGCAGCATCAGCAACAGCATCACCAGGTCGCTGAGGTCACCTCTGGCCTTGGTGATGAGACAAAACGTGGACAAGAACGATTTCGCAGTGGAGCTGACGCCCTCATTGAGATGGGCATCAAGACAGGCCTTAGCCTTGTCTTTGCCCTCCTTCGACAAAACTGGCTCACTACCGCACAGCATGGTGTAAAGTGTGGGGCAAATATGTGTAATGATGTCCTGCGCACTGCCCTTGATGTTGTCACTGCTCTTCCACCGCTGTCCCTTGCTAACGAGGCCAAACTGCCGGTCCTTGCAGCATCGACACTTGCGGAGGTTACCGCATTTCTCAAGAGTGTAGCGATGCCAAACTCAGGTGCGGATGCGGTCGGTAAACGGCTTTCGGCAGAACTGATGCTTGCTTTGGCTACGCAGCGTGGGTCGCTGCGGTACATCCTGGAGTGGATTGATATGGCACTGTGTGCTTCGTGTACATGTAGGACAGATCCTAATGCAGAGGAAGAGCTGCGGCCAAGAATGATCAGTTACAACACATTCATAGATATCCTGCAACAAATGATGAAATCAGCTGTAAGCTTATGACTCTTAATTGTCTATATCATTTTGATAATTTATTATTAAATTTTATTATTATTATTATTTCTATTAGTATTAACTTTACTTATTTGAAGGAGCTTTAATTTGTTGTCTGCAGCTAATGGTGTAATTTTGGAATCGACTTACGAATATAATTGTATGGGTAAAAATACAATGCATGTGATTTAGATGCGTGTATGGCTGTATGTGCATGTCTGAACATTGTCTGAACAATGTCTGTAGCACACTCCAGGGACTGCTAAAATATAATGTTTGGAAAACATGCTGTGTTTACTACATATGTACATTTTTAATAGTGTTATAACTGATTTCTGCTCCCAAAAATTAGTGCTGATATCCTTATTGTTTTAAAGGGCATGATGATGGATCACTAATTCTGTGTATTTTTAGCACTTAGGGATGTACAGTATATACTTCTGTTTATAATTTTGTATGTAAGCAAACACTGTTTAGAGTTTCCTCCTTGGCATTGTGTGTTTGTGTATGTATTGATATGCTTTTTAAAATTATTTCCTCCATCGTCCATATTTGCAGAGTTTTTAATATTGTACACATTGTTATTCTCTGGTCCAAGTTCTACCAACTTCATAGTACATGTATGTTTTGTTTAAAAAAAAGGTGATACAAAATTTTGCCTTCTTTTCGTGTACTGGTAGTTGAAAATAGTGCTCATGTTTGTATGCTGGTTTTCCATTTCGAATAGAGTGGCACAGAGAGATCATTTGGAGTGTGGCAGAAACTAAGTGCCAACGAGTATGGACTGACTCCACTCTACCAAGCTGCCATGTGTTTCATGGAAGAGGTTAGAAGATTTTCTGTTTATTTGCAATATTTAGCACTTTAACAATGAACTGCATTGGTTTCCAAGCACACTCGCCGTTAAAGTGTTAAAGATAAGGTTGGGCAAGGTAACTCTAGGTCATTGTTAGATGATCATGATCAGAAATGACTGAACTTACAAATAGTCCTTGAAATTAATGAAAGATACTTGAGATGGAGAATTGAGATTTTCCTTATTAAATCAGCTGTTAGCAAATATAATTGTTTGAAAAGCCTTTGATTTAATGGGCCCCATTTATTAATGATTAAAGTGATAATGCACAAGAGAACGTGTTTTACGGGGCAATATTCCCTTAAAGTGTCAACTTGTTAAAGCATGTTTTTTGTTAGCATTACATTAACTGTGCTTGGTGAACGAGTTGTTTTGGTTACCAGACCAAATTTTGGAATTCTCTCCATGAGTCTGCTCTTTCTGCTCAGTTGCTTTTGTCAGTTCATTCTAAACCTAAAGCTTATCTATTTAAAATTGCTTATTCATCATAGGCTGTCTTTAGAATGTGGACCTGTAATCAATAAAGGATATACGTACTTACTTACTTACTTACTTACTTACTTACTTACTTACTTACTTACTTACTTACTTAGTAGTTTCCAGTGTGTGACAACATCTTTTGGCTGCCCAGAGCCATTGAAGTTGACTTTACGTTACCTTTTGTAATGAATGTAAGCGTTTGGTGTGCCAGTGGTTGACGCCTTGTGCATTAAACGCCGGTGCTATATACGTTACTAATATTAACAATAGTAAAAATTAAGTTGGCGAAATTAATTTTAATGCATCATCACCTTTGTGTTATCTTTACCGCTGGTCCAGATTTCTTAAAGTCGCTTCAAATGACCATTGATGTATATTTCGTTGTTGTAATTATTGGTAATATTACAACTGCTGCTTCCAAAGCTTACAGTTTTTAATATCCTGTGGCTTTTCCAGATCTCCCGCCTGGCAACGGAGTACGCCAGCACGTGCATGTCACCAGATGAGAACCGGAATGACCATGAGGAGAATGGAAACTGCTCCGTGGCAACACTGCAGCCTGGGCAGATGGGACAGCAGTCGTGCGATGTTTACGTCTGGGGAAGCAACAGCAGCCACCAGTTGTCCGAGGGAGCACAGGAGAAGATCTCAGTGCCTAAGCTGGCAGCTGCATTTGTTAGCGTTGTTCAGGTTGGTGCTAATTGTATCCTGTAGGGTTTAGTCTAACCTACCAGTGATTACCTAAGTCAGCATTTCCCAAAGTGTGTACCGCGGAACCCTAGAACCGGAATGACCATGAGGAGAAACCCTTGTCTCCCTTCACGGAATCCGTGAGGGAAGACAAGGGTTTCGTGAGAAAATCGGATAAAATTGTTGTTAGAATGGGTTGTTACTCCGAGGTGAAGACAATGGTTCATTTGGAAAATTTATTTAACATAATTTCGAATCTAAGTTTCATAGGTTCAAATTATATATTCTGTGATCACTGTTTAAAGACATTGTATTTTCTGGCACAAGCAGCATAAATACCTAGATTTCCATACACAGCTATTTAATCCAACTGAAGCCCAATAGGAATGCAGAAAGTTTGTTACATAGTTTCATAAATTTAAGATTGGATATTAATTATCATTTCTATTTCATTTTGACAGTTGAATTTTTGTTTCTATTTTGTTTCTGTTTTGCAAGTAATTTTCATTTCAGTTTCTGTTAAACAGAAATTCGTGGCTTTTTTTTCAGTTTCTATTTCAGTTAAATGAAATATCACTGGATCATATGATTATTTGCTGATCTTCTGCTGGTATTTACTGTTAGCCAAACTTATGCTGATAAATTATCACTGTTTATTTATTTTTGTTCCTCTCTGTATAGCTTGAAGCCGGACAGTATTGTACTTTTGGAATCCACCAGGATGGTTCTGTGACTGCTTGTGGAAAGGGGAGCTATGGGAGACTTGGCCTTGGAACTTCCAACAACCAACCCCTTCCTCAGAAGTTGTCCTTTGAACATGGCCTCGCCTTTCGACGTATTTCGTCCTCAAAGGGATCTGATGGTCACACTCTGGCTTTGACCGCTGATGGAAAGGTTTATAGTTGGGGTGATGGTAGGCTTACAGTCTGTTACATCAAATCATTCACTTTGTGTGTTAGTGCTAAACACCAAATCTACTGGCAAATTACTTTGCATTTTGTAGTTAAATTTATTTTCATGTAGTTAGGAGGCTAAGGTCGTAACATGTGATATGCACAGTTGCACACACATACGCACTTGCAGTGTTCTAGAATATTCTCTTAACAGCTTAAATCTTGAAAAAAGAAGTGTGTTATCAGCTGTAGTAATTTTTGGAGACAAAATATCTACATTTTTTACTCATACAGAAACAGATTTCAGGAGTTTCTTGTTTTTTTAGGTGACTACGGAAAGCTGGGTCATGGCAACAGCACAACACAGAAATACCCAAAGCTCATTGTTGGTATTCTGAGTGAGAAGGTAAGATGTAGTTAGTATTGTTTAGTGATCATGTGGAAAGAAAAATGCAAATTTATGACAGGGCCTTACCAATAAACTGAAATATTAGGATTATCATGTGTACTGCTGCTTTGAATAACTCATGCTGTGCTGCACTTGAAAAATGTCTGGTTACATAGCATGACCTGATGAAATGTGCAAAATCACTAATGAATTCTGTTGTGCTGAAAAGAATTATGCCAAATTCTGCATCATGTAGACGTAAATTTGAAGTTACTTAAATTGAAAATCATTGCAAACAAATCAGTAAATTTTAAAACTGACATTGAATAAATGAATTTTACAGACTTATTTTCAAAATTTAGAATTGTGAATGGTATTGTACAGGTGGCATCCAGGTAGTGGACGTATGAAAGATCCATGGACACCATGTCCAATTGTCCATCCTATGAAAACGATAATAGATAGGACTTGAAATGAGCAAGTACATAAGTATATTCTATTTGAAGATATGGTACAGAAATATGGCACAGAGTAACTATTCTTTTGTAACTCTTTTGAAATCCACAAAGCTTTTAGTCATGATTATAATATCTTACAAACGATGTTTTTTGTTTTAGGTGGTAAAATGTGTGTCAGCTGGGTACAGACACAGTGCGGCTGTGACCGAAGATGGGGAACTGTACACCTGGGGAGAGGGCGATTATGGAAGACTTGGTAAGTGACTGGATAGAGTGGGATTGTTTTGTATGCAGGATTTCCTCACTTGTGCTTGTAAAAAGATATGAAGTCAAAAACAATCTTCAAGGAATATAATACTTGTATTTAACCAAGTACTGATTGTGTAATGGAATCTTGCATTGATTTGAAAAAGCTCCACAACCACAAATAGCATCTAAAGTATTTCTTTGTCGTAAATCGTATCCATAATAAAGTGTGCACAGCACACCTGTGATGAGTACCAGTCTATGGCAGTGCCTTGTAATTCGTCTAGTTTTCAAACTTTGGTTGATTTAGGCTCGGTTAAAGTTGTTACCTTACCTGGCTTTAGTGGTTGTGATGGTTTCTTTCTTTGTTCACAGGACATGGAGATGGAAACAGCCGAAACGTTCCAACCCTTGTTAAAGATATTAGTGGAATTGGTCAAGTGTCTTGCGGCAGTTCACACACTGTGGCCGTATCGCAGGATGGCTGGTCAGTTTGGTCATTCGGCGGAGGAGATAACGGTATGAATAAACCTTTTGGACTGATCTTCTCAATATTGTGGCTTAGTTTGGTGCACCATCGGCTGATGTGTTGTGCATTGGTGTGATGGAGTTCTAAAAAAAATAATTTCGAAACCAATTAGACTGTCAGTGAAGAAGTCAACCAGTCACTGAGTCAATCAATCAATCAATCAATCAATCAGTCAGTCAATCAATCAATATAACAGTCATTCCAATAAAATCAATCCACTTATGAAGCAACCAGTCTGAATTAATGAATGACTTGGTAAATCAACCAGCCAATCATGTTTAGTTCATCTCATTGTATTGAAAGTCTAACAGCTTTGATAGCCTTAATAACCAGGATTAAGTACTATGTTTACATGGTACACTTGAATTCAAATGTTTTATGCTGTATGAAAGAATAGAATATTAATAGGTTACAATGAAAAAGAGCTAGAAATTTTTTAATGGAAATAATTATTTTGTGTATCAGGAAAACTGGGTCATGGTGACACTAATCGAGTGTACAAGCCTCGAATAATAGAGGCGTTGGCTGGCATACACATGAGAAAAGTGGCCTGTGGTAGCCAGTCCACTCTTGGATTGACATCTTCTGGACAGGTACAGTTTGATGTGTTTGGATATTCTTATAGCACTTTTATGGTTATACCACTATGCTGTCAGCTACTGCACAATGCAAAGATGTAATTATAATTCTTCTAGTTTGATGGTTATACAGTTGCTCAGCACTGCATTTTGCAAATATCCTTTGCACCTTTGTTAGAATTTTAAAGTCAATGTGTAAATAGCTGAATACATATTAGACAAATTTAAGATGTTTACTATAGAGCACTTTAACATCTAGATGTTTATTCTGGTGTGAGATTATATATTCTCATTGTTTGTTTTCTTTAAGTTTGTGTGTGCTGTAATTTGGGATGGTTTAATGCTACAGGTTTATGCTTGGGGTAGTGGCCCTTGCATTGGCTGTGGAGTGGAGACAATTGCCCTTCGACCCAAGGTCATCGATGACTTTCAGAATGTCTGCATTGTTGATATATCCTGTGGAGACAGCCACTGTTTGGCACTTAGCAATGGTATGTCTGAGAATTTTTTAGTGTTACAGTTGTATATCAAAATCATTTGCTATTTGTACTTTATTTATTTATTTACTTTATGTGCTCTTACTGGTATTTATTAGGAAAGCTTTGATCAATGCTTAATTTCGATTACTTGATGAAAGACTTTGATTTTGAGGAAATCATTTATAGAAAAGAGAGAATGAGTGTAGAGTAGGTAGGTTTAGAATGCGTATCTAAATTTCTAAGTGAATTATGTGTACAGGATGAAATGAGTTTCAGAATAAAGTTACAAAGTCTTAGACTTGAAAGGAGTAAAGAGTTAGAGAGGCATCAGAGTCTGCCTTGCCTGTGTTTATGATCTTTGTTTAAGTTTGTTTTTTATGTTTTGGCATTATAATTTTTGTTTGTGCAGAAAATGAAGTCTATGCATGGGGCAACAATGCGATGGGTCAGTGTGGCCTTGGCCATTGCCAGAGCCCGGTCACAACCCCAAAGAAAGTTGTAGGGCTGCGTGGCGTTGGAATACAGCAGATTTCTGCTGGCACCTCTCATAGTCTTGCCTGGACAGCTCTACCAAATGACCGGTGAGCATGTTTCCTTCCTGACCAAACAGGAAGTCCCAGAACAAGGACTTTAATGAGCAGGAATTGAGCTCTTAAGTTTGTGTTATTTTATGTAAAGTGCTGTATATTTTGGTTATGTGAAATGGCAATGATGTAGACTCTTGAGCTCAGGTCAGAATTAGTCTGAGCCTGTGTGCTCTGAGAGTTGGGTATGATTGAAAATGTAATGCTAGAATTTTTGTGTTTTTGAGTTGCTGTCTTAGATGGCAGGTAATGTTAGTGGTGTAACCTTTCACCTGTGTGTATGATGAGAATCTTGAGCATCTTGATGTTAGAAATATGTTTAGAGCTGTGTATCCCATAAAGAAAGTGTGTCTATTTATGCCTTTTTCTTTTTTGTATGCAGCCATGTGGGTTCGTGGCATCGGCCGTTCTGTGTTGATCTTCAGGAGGCAACCTTCTTGATCTTTCGACTCTTTCTTGAGCGTTACTGCGATGGTTTTGATGCCAGTGAACCTCCTCCTCCTTTTCCTTCCAAAGCGTGAGTAATCGAGTACTTTCCTGTCATGTTAGTACTTACTACTGCGATTAAGCACTGAATGGAAATGAATAAATGCTTATTACTACTGTCTGTGTGTTAGCGCTGTTGCTTTTTGCTTTTTGCACATTATGTCATTGCTGTGTTAGAAATTACTGCTGTTTTTGTTTACCATTTTCTCCATCAGTGATCAGCAATTTGCTTGGAAACCTGTAATGAGTTTATCACAAGGCTCATGCTGGTATAACCTGAAACAACAACATTGATGTCTTTGACATGATTCAAATAAATTTCTTTACAGTAATCTAAGTGTGATATGTTTTATATTTGATCTTACGTAGTTGAAATAAATTTTGCTACAGTACCTTAAATGTGCTGTGGTTTTCACAAATTCTTAGGGAGCACAAACATTTTGTGCTGTTGTGTTTACGTCTCCTTGGAACGCATCTGTCCTTGGCCCTGGCACGTGGTCTTGGGAGTGCCATCATGGGATCTCAGGCCAGTCTGCTGAGGAACTTACTTTTTCGACTTATGGACATGAACACTCCACCAAACATTCAACAGGTGCGTCTGCTTTATCAACCATTCACACTCACACGCTTACCTATCAGTTGTGGTTTATCAACCGAATACATGTTTCAGTCTGTCTCATTGGATTCAAATATCAGTTACTTCACCGGTATCAACGCTAATCAGTAATAATAATAATAATAATAATATTCGTGTTTATTGACAACCACACTGACAAATTGCAGTTAGTTACATTGAAACAATTGAAACACGACAGTACAATTATCAAGATCTTAATTAACACACGTTTTGGCAGCCTGTAAGGCGCCCGCTGATTTTACTGCTGCTTGGACTTGGAGGGAGTGGAAGGCCAACCTAGAGGGGGCTTACGGGTATCGAACCGTGACTTTTCAAGATCTAATGCTCTTCAGGCCAGAATGTTACAAATTATCTAACCCCCATCCACATTGCTTTTTCATTTTGGTGATTGCTCCATCTTAGGCTGTTTGTTCCAACAGTAATTCATCCAACTTACTTTCTCAGCTGATGGACAATATGGCCTTTTAATGAATACATCACTTAGAGAATTACTGATTTCTATGCATTTATCAGTCTGTAATTTTATTGCATTTCAATTTGTTGAGTAAAATTAAATAGTTTCTCATATACAAAGCTTTTATTTACTTACTTACGAATGTGAATCTTGCTTAATTGTGCAGATAATGCATGTTGTGTTGCAGGTGTTGAGTGAGACGCTGCTGTTAGGCGCTCCACTGCTTCTGCCTCCTTTGCGAGAACGCATGGAGCTGCTCCACTCACTTTTGCCACATGGACCAGACAGATGGGATGCTTTGTCACGAGGGCAGGTGAGTTTCATTGTCCAGGCAAGACTATGGGAGGTACCGGAAGATTACAGTTTTAATGCTGTATCTGAGTGTTTGAAAGTGTCTTCAGCTGTGTGGTTCTAAACAGTGTGGATGTAGATGCTGTTGAAAACTACGTCAGAAGGGACCTTTGCACAAGTGTATGTAAAACCGTAGGTGATATGGGATACAGATTTCCTTCCCACTTGAAGGCATCTTGAATCCAGGAGACGTACAATTGCAATTACATTGCATTGCGTCTTGTAGCGTTATGCATTCGAACTGTAGAAGTCTTCCTTCTAAGATATCTATGATGACCATTTCACAGCTTTCAGTTTTGTTTTGGCTTTATTAGAGACCTCTGCAACTGCCAATAGCATATAAGTCTCAGATTATCACTTTCAGCAGGTGCTATATAAGTCGCCAGATGCGTGGTTACATGTACTGTAAATGTGTGATCATATTTGCCTCAGCCTGTAGTTGCCGACTTATGCATGAATAATAATAATAATAATATAGTCGTGTTTATTTACAAGCTCACTGACAAACTGCAGTAAGTTATATTGAAACAATTGAAACATGATGGTAGAATTATCAAGATCTTATTGAACATGCATCTTGACAGCCTGTTAGACACCCACTCATTTTTTACTGCTGCCCCTAGGGAGTGAAAGACTGAGTCGACCTAGAGGGGGCTTGGGGCTATTGAACCGCGTCTTTCGAGATCTTGTGTTCTCCATTCATCTATCTCGCCTCCCAACACGGACATAAAGTAGGCTTTGCCATTTTAAAGCTTTTTATGATTTTTTTGATTGATTGGTGTTACTGTCTGTGTAGAGAATGCAGCTGGACATTATCCTGACCAGTCTGCAGGATAACAGCCATGTGGCACTGCTGCTTGGTTTCGGAGGCGGAGGCCAGTCACCAGATGCTCTGGGTTGTCTGGGCAGAAAGGCTTCACAGTCTGATACTCAGTTGGCTGAGGTTCTCATGAAAACGCTTCTGAGAAATCTTGGCTTCCATGCAGTATGTCAAACAATTGTTACTGCTTAGCTCCTCATTTTTAGTATCTTTGTAGTTATTTTCCTGCTCCTCCTCCTCCTCCTGGTCATTATTGCCCTTTTCATCGTCAGAATCATTCTCGTGTGTATTTTCATCATCATCAACATCAAGTGTTGTCTTCATCAGGTCTTGTAATATTGTTTTAACTATATTTCTTTCATAGTGAGAGTGCTTCAGGTGTTATTTGAAAGTAAAAACGATTTGACAAAGTCAGACATGAATCGCCTCTTAATTGGTTCAGGATATGTATCTTCTGTTGTTACAATGCCATGAACGAATTAAATTCTTGTGTGTTGAGTACCGTTATCAGTGGCAGCGCTACCAGTGTTGGGTAAACTCACACAAGAAATGAGTTAAATCAAAACTCAACTCACGCACCTCAAAATGAGTTTAAACTCAAACTCAACTCATCCTAAGTGAAATGAGTTAACTCAAACTCACTTGTTAAATGAGTTAACTCATAAACTCACACGTTTCATACTAGCACGTTCTAATCAAGCAACAATTTTTCCATCACGCCTACTTGTAACAGAAAAATATTTTCCATCAAGAATACACGGTACTTCAGCCATGTTGTTCTTAACTGTTCATAATATACAAAATATGCAGTGCTTAAATACTGTCCGCTAGCAGTGTTTACGACCATCCCTGCCGTCACCACTCACCAGTATGGAAAGCCGGCGATATAAAAAGGCTTGTTTCAACATAATATGTGCCGAGTGCCGAATAGTGAGTTGAGTTTAAAATAATTGACAGTTACAACTCAAACTCACAGAAAATATGAGTTAACTCCAACTCATAACTCACACTCTTTAAGGTGAGTTAACTCAAACTCATAAATCACAGCAAGTGAGTTAACTCGTGAGTTTAAACTCATATGAGTTAACTCATACCCAACACTGAGCGCTACCATGGGTCGTGGCAGGTCATTTGACCTGCCTACTTTACTCTTGACCTACCTTATGACCTGCCTATTTTACTGCGTAAAATTCTTTGGAATCTTTAATATATCTTTTACATTTAAAACTCCAGCATCTGTCCCATAACATCACTAGTGCAATTATCAGATCTAAACGACTTTTTACGTTTTATCTAGTATGTCAACAGAAGTCTACTCTAAAATTGAAATGTTTAAGTATTCTTTTGCCGCAGTTGCGTCAGAAATTTGTGGAAATAAATATAATTTCTTCGACCTGCTGAATAACTCCCCTGACCCTGATGCGACCTCCTGAAATTGTATAGCTGGCACCGCCACTGACTGTTATACAGATTGGCTTTATCTGAAGATAGTCTAAGATGAGCGTAATCTGGAGTGAATAATCTTTCAGGACCAGTGTCTAAATGATTTTGACAAGAACTTTGATAAGCAGCCAGAACATCAGCAGAAATCGGATACTGCTGCACCACCGGAGCATTTGGATGACCTTTTGTCCTCTCTCCAGCGCCATCTGCTGGTCTGCTGCTTTACTAATGCAACAGATGAAACACTGGTGAGTTTTGTGTTGTATTGCCATACTTCTGCTGAAAACTAACCGTATCTATGGTCATTGCAAAATTGTAAGATTGCCTCACTATGCCTGCATATGGTAGGAATGGTTCCACATTCATTTTCTTTAACCATGACCTTTTCACCTCTGTCACCTCAAAGGTATAAAACCATATCCTTGGGTTCCCCCATGAAAAAGGGTTTTGTGTGTTTGTTTTTTTGTGTTGTGTCTATAAAAAGTCAATTGAGTGTGTGTGTATTATTTCAGATTGCGCCTGCAATATTGTTACTACACAAGCACTTGTCACTGGTCCTCCTGCTGGCCGCTGACCTCATGGGTCGGGCCGAGGTCCTTCTTCAAGACATACATGGCCTGCCAAGCTTCAGGGACCAACTTAGAGGTGAAGCACATCATCTCTGTTCGTCTGTTCTCTATCAAGGGACACATGTGTTTGGTTTCTGTCATGGTTTATTATGTTACAACGTTATCTAATGACTTCGATGAATGCCATTATCATAATGTACATGACATCAATCAATGGGCACTTCAGGTGAAACCACAATCAAAATGACAGTCTGTTTGATTGGACTTGCTCTATGTTATTACAAGCAATTGTAATGTAGAAGATGTGCATTTGGGTTAAAATGATTATAGTAAAACAAAATTTCTGACTATTCCTTTTTGTTTCTGTCGTTCTTGTTTTTCTGTCTGTATTGTCTGTGCTGTTGTGTTCATGACTCTTTGGTGTCTGTGTTTCTGTCTGTGTGTCTGTTTCAGTCGATCGTGCATTTGTGTGTGGTTTGAATGTGTATAGGAGTTAGTTTTTGTCTTTCTATTTTTGCCTTTGTCTTTCTGATGTAGTGTCTTTCTTTCAGTGTCTTTGTGTTTGATTATTTGTCTCTGCATGTCTGTTTTGTTCTATGATTCTTTCAGTATCTCTGTTTCTGAATATATTTAGATGTGTCTGTGTCTGTCTTGCTGTAGATGTGTTGTACAACAGTCCAGCTGGTGCAATGCTCTCATTCATTGTTCACTCTCTCCTTCTGCTTCCCGTCTACATCATCCGACCTCTGCTTCATGAACTTCTGTCTCTCCTCCCGCTCCTTGATAAACTCAACCGGATGCTGCCAGCTGCATCACTTCTTGAAGAGCAGGAACTGGAATGGTCCATCCAAGGTAACTTTACATGCACAGACATGGTTTACAAACATCACTTGTTTGTAATTATAATTTGTAAGTCACTTATATTTACATAGCCCCTCTTCTAGAAATCTCATCAGTTGTGCTCCTGAGCTGACATTACAAAACCACGATGAAATAGAATTATCTTCAATTGCTGGCGAAATTGAGGCAGAGAAAGGACAAGCGGCTAATGTCATATCTGTTTATTAGGATTTCAGTCAGGTGCTACACGTTCTCTTGTTCTTACTGTTTCTATGTTTTAAAGTCCGATTTCTTTTGTCACAGAACGGAAAGTTTTCTTTTTAAGGTTACTGTAATTACTTTTCGTCATCCTGTTTCAGAACTTCTTCAGCATCACTGTCTATTTGTGCCTGAGTGCAGATTTGTGCAAAATTGATTTGCCACCTTTTCAGAACTGCTCAAAGTTAACGGCCCATCTCTTAAGTCCGTGCTGTCGAACATGCGGCCCGTGGGCTGATTTTTAATGACCCGCCCGAGCTCGCAAAAATTTTTTAATTTCTGCAAAAAAATGAAGTTAAAAGACAGAGTCACTGGCCTACTTGTGTAGATATAGAATTCATTCGTAACTTGGCTTATCATTTGACAATGTGAACACAAAATCCAGTTCCCACGGCACACTAAACTTGTTTTTATATATGGTTCTCCATAGTTAATAATTTTCAATAAATTTTAGTCGTTGCTTTTGAGTTTACTGGTGCAGCCCTTGGCTTCAAGAATAATTTTTCGGTGGCCCATGGTCTCAAAAAGGTTGGACAGCATTGTCTGAGGTAGTCTGTGATCTCAAGGTATCGACAGTAAAGAACTGACAATTTCTTCACAGGCATTGCAGTTCAACATATGGTCACTGATGAAACGCAGCTACGCTTTACTACTTGGTAGCATGTACAATTGTACATTGTACAATCTGAGTTTTTTATTTTTTTTATTATTCTGAATGCAGTACTTACAGCCTTTGTGAGGGTTCTTAAAACATGCTGTATTAATAGATACATATACTTACATACATACATATATACATACATACATGCATACATACATACATATACACACACACATGCATCCTGTCTGTCTTTTGCATTACAGAGGCAGAGGAGCAATCACTACCCGCTGAATGCCAGTCGTGGGTGTGGCTGGTGGATGTCGAGAGGGCCTGCGCTCTGCTTATTGGCCGCTGCCTTGGGGGTATGCTGAGCGGGGCACCACTGTCACGGGAGGAACGAGAGACTGGTCACTGGCTTGCCAGCCACCTCTTTGGCAGTGGCCTTCAACCTCTCACTATTGACCTCGGTATTACTGTCAGCTTGTTACTTGTTGTTATTATCATGTTATCATATTGTTGATTGCTGTTGTCATATGTTAACATGGATATGATAACACAGTTGTTATTGTAGCATTTTTCATGTCTTCTTTCTTTGAACTGAGTTTATTCTTTGTGCCATTTATCTAAGTTTTTAAGAGTGCTGTGCATATCTACTCTTAGATTACAATACATGCATTGTGAATTACCAGTACTTACTATTGTCATGGAAGCTGTCAGATTCAGCCTCCCATGTTCAGCCGCTGGTGCCAGATTCTGGAATGCTCTACCTTCTGCTGTTTGAGCTGCTGACTAAGTTGACTCTTTCAAATCTCGGCTTAAGACTTATCTGTTTGCCATGCCGTTACAAGGGAGCCTCTTGTGATTGTGATCGCAAGAGGCTCCCTTGTAACGGCATGGCTATGGCTGTGTTGTGACACCATATAAATTATCATTATTGTTATGGTGCACTTACAGATGGATTTTTAAATGCAATTTTCGCAAGAGGTTACAAGAGGCTCCCTTGTAACGGCATGGCTATGGCTGTGTTGTGACACCATATAAATTATCATTATTATTATTATTATGGTGCACTTAGAGATGGATTTTTAAATGCAATTTTGCTCTAAGCAGCCATAGATGGATGTCTTGGACATCATGATACTGGTGCTACAAAAGTCATTAGATTAGATTAGATTGATTATAGTTTAAAATGAGGTTCTGAGTTATTTTAGTGGAAGACATTGCTTATGTTTTGCAGCTCGTATTCTGGAGGATTTGGTGACCGCGGTGATGAACGTCGAAGGCGAATCCGTGCTTCCACAGGAGTTGGAACAGGCGTTGGAGTCTTCGGATGTCTGTCTCTGGCAGGTGGCGCAGGGATGCGTGTATGAACCATCCTGCTCCATTTACCTTGCCATGCAGGATTATGCCAAGAACAAAGGTAGCTGCCTTCTCGTCTGGCTGACTGCCTGGATTCTTTGACAGGTTGTTTGAGATTCACCAGGTAATGGTGAGGTTAGGTGATTTAATTGAACCGATCTAAATTTAAGTCACACTATTGATCATCAACAGTTTAAGAAATATACAGCCAACAGTGTCTACAGCTATTGGTGTCGGAGGCAGAAATAACTGTGTTGGATCTGCTGTAGAGTCACCCAGTTATTGCATAAGGTTGTGCTGGTGATAAGATGAATCAGTCAATTTCTTAAAAGGCAAGCTATGGTGTCAGCTGATAGGTTCTACTGAGTGTTTATCATCCTTGCTGAGATTTCAACTATGTTTTCGATAAGGCCGCCCTACACACAGAAGGAGCAATCTGTTTGAGCATTTTTTTGTTTATTAACTTATGCTTTATAGATCTTCATAAAGTAATAATGATATTCATAATAATAATAAAATTAATAATAAATAATAATAAATAAATCTTAGTAGTTGCATGACAAGAGCTATTGTCAATTTCTTGTCAAACACAAGGATTTGAAACCCAAGCACAGAGTTGAAAGGTTTACACATAACTACACAGCCGCCATGTCAACAACACTTCTGAAAGATGTTATCAGGCATTTATGTATTGCCAGTTTTCAGTAAGTTCCTGTGCAGCATGCCTTACCAGGAGATAATTAAGTGACCCTTTGATGCATTGGTGCGATTATAAGCATGGAAAGGCAAAGAAGGAAATCCGTACCGGAATTAGATGATTTTAAAATGGACAAATCTGCAGATGAAGGTTGTTTGTATGTTGTTGATTTAATTAGAAGTGCTATGGTGCTATATAAATTTGTTGTCTTCTTAAGATTGGGACACATGTGATGTTGAGGACCGGTTGCTCCATCTGGTGTCACGGTTCCTCCTTGCTGCTCTCATCAAACACTGTGGGCTGTCGAAGATAGTTTTTCGTCATCCAAGGTACGGAGATGAGTTTTCTTAAATATTCGGTTCCTTTCATCTAAAAACGTGTTCTTTATTTGTCTGTAAGCACAGCATTGCTTTAGTTAGCTGATTGCTTTCAGGGATGCCGTCAATAGAAATTATAAGAAAAAGGATTGGGTCTGTATAGGATCCAGGACAAGGTTTAGGCAGTTGGTCAAACAAACAGCTATATAAGGGTGGTGTGTTACTGTGTTTGAAATTATTGTTATTATTATTACTGACAACTTATCTGGTGCCATAAAGTGAAAATGCAAGGCAAGGGCGCCCTTACAAACAGACCACGTGTTAGGGAGAAAAGACCATTCTAGTCAATCAGTTATCTACTCTGGAGAAAACATGTTTGGTTGCCGTAATTAGTCTTAATTACAGTGGTTAACAGTGCTTCTTTTAGATAGTCTTAATTTACTGCATACTAATGTAACTGTGGTGGTTTCTAACTGCTGTAACTTATAGATGTAATGTAAGATAATCAGTAATTACTGATTTATTACAAAGAGAGGTGTAACTTTAAAAACTTATATATCCAGTTATTTTAAGGCAAATTACCATGGTAACCAGTCATCCTTCTTTCGATTGCGTAGATAGTCAGTTATCTTCTGTCGTTTCGTCTCCCAGTTATATTATTATATTTCATGCAATAGTGCCACTGTGTCATTATTCTGTAAGTTTTGCGTACTTTTTTATCTGCTTACTATTTAACTGGATGAGTTGTTGGTCTTTGCTGCTGGGTTTTCCTCATTTATTATTTAATCAAGTGCACGTTTCTCTGTTCTTTGTATGTTGTAGAAAAGTTTCAAATCTTCCGATGTCTGAGGTCTATTTCTATGTGTACAAAGTACGACAGCGACTCTGGTCGACCCGCACAACGCGTCCGATGGGCAGTCGACCCATGAAAGAAGGCTTTCCGCTGGAGGAGAATGAAGCAGAGAGAAATGAGGAGCAGGATAGAGAACGAGAAGAGGACAAGGAGAAGGATGGAGAGAAAAAGGAACGAAAAGATGATAGTCTTGTGGAGGAGGGTGGGTTTTGACTGACTGAATATTACCAGCACTGCATGCGATATTTTACATTCTCTATTTTTAAGCCATCATGCTTTGGCACCACACAAGAGCTGAGTTTACTCTAACGTTTGCTTATGTTTTGATGTGCCATATGTTCATACCTAGTACTTAAAATCCCTTGAGTGTAAAAGGAGTAGGATATCTATCTATCTATCTATCTATAATGAACTTCTATAGCGCCCCTTCAAGAAATCTACTCAGTGGCGCTCCCGATCCAGGCCCGGTCAAAAAGAAAGGTCTTAAGAAGGCCATAGAAAGTACCTGAGAGGTCTCTAGGGAGAGAGCGAAGGGAGAGAGGGAGGTCGTTCCAAGCGGTAGGACCCACCACGGAGAATGCCCTACGCTGCGCCATAGCAGTACGCGCATAGGGGACAGCAAAATCACCCCGGGAGGCCGAGCGCAAGGCACGGCACCCCGCACAAGCGGAAGTTAAAGTAGAGCTCGCAGAGGTAGGCCGGGGCCCGCCCTAGGATACAATGCCACGCCATGGTGGAGACCCTGTAATGAATGCGATGCTGGACAGGAAGCCAATGGAGAACGTCTCGCATAAATTCAGAGACGTGGTCAAACCTGGAGATACCGCCAACCAAGCGTGCAGCCGACCGCAAAACCCTCTCTAGACAAACAATGCGAGTATGGGTCTGAAGGATATGAATAAGTGAGGTCTTAGTGATTGCTTTTTAGTGTGAACACATGTTTGTTTCAAGCAACCATTGATTGATGCCCTGCTTTCGATTAGATGAGAGAAGAGAGAACACTTATCTAGCAGTTGATCGATTTATTGATTGATTTCTTTGTTCAGAGGTTTTGAAACATGTCAGTTGATGTATTTTCTATCAGGGTATTGCTCTTGTTCTTTCATTTGTTCATTCTCTTTTTGATGCAATCAATTACTCGTCCGTTTATTCATGTTATTATTTTAATTTGTGTTACAGAGAATGGTCGTGGACAGGGGTCTGAAGGAACTGAGGAGGAGTCATCTTATGAAGGCATTTGCAGGCGCATCATCAAGAAATGCGTGTTCCTTCTGCTGGCGATACGACCCGCCATTTCAGGTGGCATTGCTTGTCGCATTTATCAATTTACAAAACATTATTCATCTAGGTAAATTGTAACTAACTGACAGAACCAATCACCTGCTTTCAGTTAGTCATCTGACCGGTCAGTCATTCAACCAACTGCAAACGCATCAGTCAGTCAGCCAATTCTTTAGTTTGTTAGTTTTGTATCAGTCTTATTGTTCAAAAGTTTCATCAGTCGCAAGCAGTCAGTGAGACTCAATCAGTGTGTTATGCAGACCCTATTTCATTTTTAAGAGAAAAACAGTGCTACAGGGATTTGAATCCATAGTTGAGTGGTTGCTAATAAGCCACTTTGCCTCTTCAGCAAGGAACCTAATCCAGCCTGTTTGCAGTAGTGATATGTTGTTACATGAAGAAGCCATAGAAATCGGTTTTCAAAGTAGTGTAATGTACTTGGTAATAGAAGATTGTGTAGCACATGTTTGAGATATCTTTGCAAAGGTGCATTCTAATTAAATTTATGATAATGTCAGAAATTCTTAGATAGAGGAGTGTGTAGCATAAATTTGTGTTTTTGTTGTTTTTTACAGAGGATGACGAAATATTGTATGTCAATTCACAGCAGAAACCAGATGAAGAAGACTTCATGGAACACAGTACAAATATTTACCTGCATTTTATTCAGTCTGAAATGACAAAATTTATAATAAATATTGGGTGATTTGAAGCTAATTGTTGGCTATAATTGTGTTGTGGGGGGCCATTTTGATGTTGCTATACTTTGGACTTCACTCAGCCTGGAGGCAGGTGCAGATCAGATATAACTGGCAAATTACTGTTGAGTGGCTGTGCTTTGGAGAGGTGCACACTTTAAAGATTTAGATTGTTTCAATTGCGTAAATAAATTGATAATGTTCTGTTATGCTGTAGATGTTATTTAATACTTCAACGACGAGAGAGATTAGTTTTCCACACATTTTAGTACACGTTTGTTAAAGTGTTAAGATTTTGGTGTGATGCCTAACTTATTCAATAACAGTTTCATATTGTGCATTTTCAGGTGACACATGTTGTGTATGCTAATTTGGTTTGTACTAAAGCACAGTACCACACAGTTTGGGCTAAAACTCTGCAGAGATTACTGTTAATTGGTAGGCTTCACATGAAGGCAACATCAGGCATTTGAATTTGTCGAACAATTTATGGTCTTTGTCAATTGCAGCCATATCAGACCCACAGGTGGGTGCTGCCAGGAGACAGTCGGCCGTCACGGTCAATCGAATACAACAGCCGAGTCCTTCGTATGGAAGTGACACCCAGCTGAACAGACTTCCAGAAACGGATGTCCTTAACCTGGAAATGGAGGGACGATCTACTCCAGCCGTTAGTACTCTGGGTTGTTCCACAAAGACCACCATGTACTGAATGTAACTGTAATCATAATAAGTACACATTTGTATAGCACTTGTTCGAGAAACCCCTCAGAGGGTCTACACAAGACCCCAGTCTCTGCACCTGGGATCATAATCGTGCACTCCAATTTTCTAAAGCGCCACTCTAAAGGTAAGAACAAAGCACCAGGTTATTCGCAAACGCTGGGATGACGAAAAAGTATCTTTGACAGCCCACAGTGATAGTCATAGAATGGTCTTCAGTTGCTGAAGAAATTGAGGCAGAGAATAGACAAATTATTTAGTCAAAAGGTATAAATTAAGGAGATAGATAAATACTATAAATTTGAGAGGTAAATTGATTAAGCACCTACTGAATTTTCATTTTGTAATGTAAACGTGGTTTTGATTTAGGAGTCTTCTCTTGGATACAGGTTGTCTGCTGAAGAGTGGCAAGGTTAGTTCTTTAGTTGACTAATTAATTATGGTAATTAATTATGATATGTATTATTATTAGTTTTGCAGAAATTATTATGGTATTATATTTTTATTAGTTGTATTTTTATCTCATAATTTTGGAAGTCATTTTATTTGGTACTGATCATTGTTTTATTTAATTCATATTGTCTGTGATGTTTTATTATAGTTTTGTTGATAGAGCTTTATTTTATGTGAATTGAGTAACAATCACAGCTGCAGTCACAAAAGAAAAATGGTTTTGATATTAACTAGATATTCATGTTGGGATTTTTCATGTGAAAGTCTGGATCATTATGCATAACCTTTTTTAATGGTAGGCCAGCATGTGGGTAGTCTTCAGGCAGTCAAGGAGAGTCTGAGGCGAATGCGCTGGCGACACGACAGACTCAACAACATGTCAATGCCAGCTTCCAGCACTGGCTTGCATGAAGACAACCTCCGCAGCTCGACATACCTGGATCAGCACCTCCATCACCATGACCGTGCCCTTCACCGCATCGCCAGTGACCTTATCCAGTATGCCTGGGACTATGGGAGCTCTGAGGGAAGCGGCGTTCTCCTCCCTCCACACAACGCCCTTAACGCAGGAGGGAGAGAAAATGATGAAAGTGGGGTCTGTACTGAGACAAGGGTCATCTCCGTTGCTATGTACCACCAACAACAGAGAGCAGAGGTTCGGTTTCAGATTTCTTGTCTGTAATCCTTTGTAGCTGTTACTTTTATAGTAGGATGTACCTAGCAGCCATTACTTCCTAAGAGGCTCAGTGCTTAGCTTTGGAACTGAAGCCAGTGACCAGTCTGGACAAAATTAATGATGCATGTTGCTCCACTGTTCACTTTGAGATGCGGATCTGGTAGATAGTCCCACAATTGCAAAGAGATGGTGTTGCATTGCATATGGCCATTCAAAGGGAAAACAAACTCAATCAATGGAGTGCAGACCAATTTCCAAATCTGGATATCTGGCCAAATGATGCATCTTGCTTAAACCCAAGACAGGACTTGATGAGCTATAAAATTCAGTAATCAGTCAATTATAAATTTCAAATTTATATTGCACCACTCCAAGAGAAACTCACCAAAGATGCAGTTGTGCTAGGCACAAAAATTGTTGGCATTGTTATTATTTGTCCAGTCTGAGTTCATCTAGACTCATGAGACTCTAAACAGGCCAAGTATTAAATCCATCCCTGGTGCTTTTGTGGCAGTCACGGCTCGAGGCACTGAATCAGATCCTCGAGATGCTTTCCACACAGAAGGAAAAATCGGAAATGGAGTCGGCCTCAGAGCGACCAGGCTGCCAATTCACCTCTACAGTGCCAATTGTGACCTCCACGACGCTACTCAATTCTGTCCACCAGCAATTCCTGACCGGATGTTTTGGATTGGGAGCCCTCAACACTGACTTAACCTCCAGTTCACAGCTCTACCACTACCAGGTCAGTTTGCTCTGCCAATTTTCTCTGTGTATCTCCATGAAACATAAGGTGAGTGAGTATGCAATGATTGTAAGGTCATGTAACCAGACCTGTCTCTTTGATGCAAAGGTGGTGTTAGGAGATGGTTTTCTCAATATTTACTTTTTTAACTTTTAACATCTATGCTTCTATGTGCTTGTTGTTATCAAGGTGTGCAAACCATAATAAGCAGGCTGCCTTTTTGTTACAAGTTGTATACCTTGACAACAAACATTTACCCTGTAAACCTCAGGCAGAGACATTAAGATTGAAAAACTAGTTGTGGAAGCTTGACTTTCAAGAAATTATGGTACACCAAAACACTCGTTCACTGAAGAAGCTAGATCCATGAAAACTTACCATTTAAAATTTTATGAGTTGAATTGGTAAGAATGAATTCTTTTGAATGTTTTACAGGACTGCATCCATGCAGCTGGCTCAGCAACACAGCAGGCAATCCAACTAGTAGTTCATCGGATCTATGAGTATCTTGTCTCCGCATTGGCACAGAAGCACTGCACTGGAAACTGTGGAAAAGGTTAGAAGGATGGATGGATGATCTGTGGCTAGACAGCTTAGGTGGACCAAGCAGATGGGCTTCATGTGGATGGGTGGGTGAGTGGTGGGTGGCTGTATGGTTGGATATGTGGTGTGGATGTGTAGATGCATGGATGCGTCAATGCCTGCATAACTCCACAGACATTAGAATATTTGCTGTTGATGTTACAGATGTTGTTGCAAGTGTTGTAAATTTATAAAGATGATTAATATGTCGACCATGACAAAATTGATGTATTGTTGAGATGCTGAAGTTTATGATAAATGATGAATAATGTATTCAGTATAGATCATTACTACATGACTACTGCTGCTCCCTCTAACCCTCACTCGATTGAACTGCCTCGAACGCGTGCTGTGTTCCGCTGCGCTTGATTGGGCGCATTCCTAAATTTGGCCATGTCTCTGAATACATGCGAGATGTCTCCACTGGTTACCACTCTCACATTTTCTACCAGGTTTCTTCCATTGTCTGGAAATGTCAACTTGGCTGTGCTCCCTCCTATCTGCGTGAGTTCTGTTCTCGTGTCTCTGTTCCATCTGGTCACTGCTCTCTTCGCTCTGTCACCCGTGGTGATCTCCCTGTTCCTTTCACGTGCACCGCTACTATGCAGCAGTGTGCTTTCTCTGTCATTGGACCCACAAGTTGGAATGGGCTTCTTCCTGAGCTGCAGTCTCTTCCTTGAGACTCGACATGGCTCTTTTTTCTGCTGTAAAGACTGTTCTCTTTCACCGGGGTTGGGCTTGGAGGCACCCCCTCTGAATAGTTTCCTTGAAGGGGCACTTATATAAATGCTCAGTTGATTTATTGATCGATTGATTTAGAAGCCTGTCAGAAGCTGGTGATGGTGCAGGTGTTGATGACGATGCTAATAATTTTCAGGTGTTCAGCGTCGTCAGTTGCTGACAATCTTTGCGTTGAGTGTGAAGTATCGTGCAGTGGATGTTTCACTGGCCGTGTCCTGTGGAATTCTTCCGCTGCTCTTCTGCCTGTGTGGGTCACCGGGCGTCGTGATGCAGACGGGTATCAGTCTGTTTGATGGCGCCGGCCATGCCAACCTCGGTGCCATTCTCAAGATGGCTTCAATGAATCTGCTGCAGATCTTGGCCATGACTGCTAGGTTCGTGCCTAACCTAACTGAGCACTACAGAACCGATCTTATCAGATTGGATCTGTTTATCTGTTTAGATTGGTTCTGATGCATTCTAGTTATTTTATAACACTATATATATAGACATGCTCTTGTCATTCAGTATGTGAAATCAGTCTTTAAATGA
The DNA here is from genome assembly GCA_963556255.1 of Allolobophora icterica. Classification (NCBI taxonomy): domain Eukaryota; kingdom Metazoa; phylum Annelida; class Clitellata; order Crassiclitellata; family Lumbricidae; genus Allolobophora; species Allolobophora icterica. Next base: position 29,311,231 of record OY744615.1, on the reverse strand, counting down.
TTTTACTGTATGATTATTTTTTTCTATGCTGTTATGGCAGGGCATCCTTCGATAATCTGTGTTTAAGTGATTGGTTACTGGTGAAGGACAGTGAGTTAATCAAGTGTAACAATCTGCCAAGGTTTCAGTCTGAAAGATGACAGATCCTTACTACTGTTATGGCTATGCTTAGAAGGACGCTAATAAACTGATGATGAGAATGCTTAGTATACCTCTTTTGTCAGTCTTTGAAAGCTGGCCCATTTGGCAATAGCTATATACTAAGGCTGCTCAACGATTAAAAAATTTAATCGCGATTAATCTTGCGATTAAAAAAAATAATCGCGATTAATCTTGCGATTAATCGCATCATGAGCAAAAAACTTTGTCGTTGTTTACAGATAGTAAACAGCAGTGAATTTAAAGAAAAAAAACTTGCCAATGTTTATCCATTTGTTATTAAATTATAAATTATGTAGAATTTCGAAGTTCATCCATTTTCTATTTTTCATAAGTCCTGTTTCAGCCAGTTGTTGAGACAAACTAACTTGTTCTCATTGTCAGGTGAGAGTGCTTAACATTTCTTATTAAGAATGTTTCCAACAGCAGAAAAGTCTTCGCACGGAACAGTAGTTGTTGGCGACCCTAGATATTTCTGTGCTAACTTTGCAAGTGTCTTAGGTGCACCTTTGTATCTGCCGTTTTAAAAATAAACTGGCCGTTCATTATCGATCGTTCGCCTTCTCTGTCGCTCTTTTTCTCCGACATTTTATAGATGATTAATAGGCCTAACCCGCTAAAAGATATAATACGAACGAAGATTAAACTACAGCCACAGAAACTTTCACAGAAAGGACAAATTTTGATAACTAGTCTACACCGCCATTAACAGGAAATTGTTTTGGTTGCTACGAGTTCGCCCAACACAACTGAGTGAATTAAGCCCAATCTCGACCAAAGACTTTTGACTACGGCAGTACCTCACGCATTGCAGTGTTCGGTAAATTCCTATCCAAAACTGTCTATTTGAGATTAAAATTTAATCGCGATTAAATTTTTTAATCGCGTTAATCGTCCAGAAAATTTAACGCGTTAATCGCGCGCGTTAACTGCGATTAATCAACAGCCCTACTATATACTGGAAGTTCTTCCTGATATATAATTTTTTTGAAGTGCCAGTATTTGATGATGGTTATTATTACTGCCTTGTAGCACATGTGCGGACAAGTTGACGACTGGTGTCCTTCAGTCGCTTGTTGACATCCAATGGCAGCAACTCTATGCAATGGTCCGAGCTCTTTCGGTGAACGTATCCATGGCTGATGTCAACGATGACGATGGCAACCGGTTGGCTCTGGAAGCTGACAGCTTTGAGGAAAAGGTCAACAAAGAAAGTGAAGGTCGGTGAGGGCTGACTGCAAAGAATACCTATTATGAGATAGATTAAGTCCTGTCCTGATAGGTTCAGTCCTGGATATGAATGACACATTAGACATGAGCAGAAATTCAAATACCGGATGGCCTTATTCAATCTTTGAGGGTTTGGGCATTGATTTCAGCCTCATATCTTAGTTTTGACCCGATGTGCATGATAACAACTCAACTGCTAGTCATGAGCTAAGCCTGACTTTGCCTAACTAGCAAATAAAATTGGTGTCCATGCTTCATCTATGCATGTTTCACCCAAACCAATGCTGGTCCACCTCGCAACCAGGCTTGAGTTGGCTAGTCTTGTCTTAGCGATGATAAACAAAATGGTGGCTGTCATAATTTGTCAATTACATGAGGTTTTTGATGTCAACAAGTGTTTAGGGATTGTTGGAATTCACTCGACTTGTTCTCAACAATAATATTAACAGTCAAACTGAAAATATAAATTCATTGCTAAACATGCCCTTCTGGGTCTGGCTGATGTTTCGTAGACGTTAGTTACCATTCTTTTATGTTTCATGCACATGCTAATTGTATAACATGTCTGTTAGCCGCTGTGCGTTTGCAGGCGGATCATTAAAGTACATACTTACTTACTTACTTACTTAATTTAAGTAGAAGTAGTATGAATAAATAGCATTTGTATTTGGACTATTACTATTAAGAATATGAATGCATTCATGTCACCTCAACAGAATAACTTTTCAGCAAATGCAACTAGCAAAACTGCTGTAATATTGGAAATGCCCTGCATAACCAATTGCCTTGCAAATGTATGACTATTTTTGTGAGTTCATTGTCTAAACCAGCATGGCACATGCAGTTTGTTGAAGGCTGCTAGTCTGGACGAATGCGCTTATTGGCAACTAACTTAAGTCTTGCTCATGTGTACGGGTTCAGAATTTGTGAATGGGGGTTACAGAGTAATTACCATCTACTAACATTTGTGCTGTTTTCGTTACAGGGATTGTGGACGTGCATAATTCTGAAATTGCACTCGGTGATTTTCTAGTTTTCCTGACACGTGTTGCATCATCACTGAAAATTCAAGCAAAGATGACAACCCTTAAGTGGACACAATTACTCCTGAAGCTCATTGGCCATGATGAGGAAACGGGTATGCATATCCAAGATCAGTAGTCTTCGATTGTTGGCGAGCTGTGTTATTATCATCGTGGCCTCCTAACTAGACCAGAGTCATTACACCACTCCACATAAAATACAATACAACTGTTTTTTTTATATTGCCCTCCTTCCAAAGTTCAGACATTCACATGAACACACGACAGAACATTGGTGGCACCGGGTCGCTACGCAGTGGCTTGAGGTAGATTCGAACTTGCGACCCTCCGGTTATAAGGCACAGAATATACCACTACACGACCGCAGCAGCAGTAGCTATCATACAACTTTGTGTAGGGGCAATAGTTATCACACCACTCCTTGTAGGAGCTATGATGTGCTGAGAGATGTCAAGGTGTGAAAGTGTGTGAAGAAACTTAAACCTTCCTTTGGTTGACTTTGTGGAACTAAATGACAATGCCATTGATTTGAACTGTGAAATGAGTCATAAGTTGTTTGTTTCTTAGGCTATCCAGCCATTAGCAATCTTCGAACACGGCTTCTTGGTTTGCGACTTCTCGAGACCGTTCTGCCTTCGTCCGTCTCCAGCAATGATTCTCAGAACAAGCAAGAGGTTTCTGTTGACTACTACTATATACTACTATATATTACTTCATTTTTTGCTCAGCATTAGTTTCATCAGAGATTGAAACTGTTTTGTTTCTTAGGTATTGGTTTGTTATCAGATCTGTGCTGCAACGATGCTGTTACATTCTTGTTTTAAGCTACCTACCGGTATGTGGGTTTTTGTCGTTATTGGCTCACCTTTGTCTTGTAAGTTGATAGTTTGAACTAGCTGCCTATTTCTATTACTATTAATTTTACTGAGCTGCCAATTACTGTATACTGTGCTGTGAATGTTCTTCACAGGCATGCTTATGGTTTTTACTTATATACATTTTACTTTGGTCTTCTTAATGAACTTATATATCATATTTTAGGCTTGTAAGGAGCGCCTTTAAAAGTGTTCAGCCGCATGCATGCTTACTTAGTCTTACACGCATGATCTCTTAGCTTTGGATGTGACCACATTGCATCCGTTTCAGGTAACTGAAATACTCCTATCCAACCTTGGCTATTCAATGTGGACGTGGCCACAGCTGGAGGCCATGCGCTACATGCGCCAGCAGAAGGAACACCTGGAGAAGGTCATGACCTCCATGTCACAGCCGGCTGAATCGACACTTGCTGGTTCTGAGGTGCCAGGGCCTACTGGTCTTAGGAGTAATAGCAGCCGAGCACTGCTCGATATTTCTTTTGATGCGGACAAAATGCTCAACTGCTCGATTGAAAATGGCCAGACGCTGGTACACGGAGCAGGTGGTCGAGGGTACGGAGTGGCTGGGGTACCCGTGTCTAGTGGCTGCTACCAGTGGAAGGTCAGTAGTTCACTCGTAAAATGAAACATGTTTTCCTTTCTACTTCTTAAACTGGAAAGTTATGAAGCTCAAAGTCATTGACACCAGATGGAAACACAGAGCTTACTATTTACTTCCACTGGCTTCAAAATTATCACATAAAATTCCATAAAATGCACATTGCTGAATCATCTACAATTTATGCCTTTGTAAGCCTAGTGTAAATATTATTTTGAAAGCAGTAAAGAGGAGTTTGATATGATTTAAATATAAGTCTTGTTCTATTTGTGTAAGAATTTGAGAAAGGTAACTGATGTATGTATGTATCAGATGTATGTATGTATCAGAGCCCTATAGCGCATTGGATAACATCTGGCGTAGAGTGCGAGAGGTACAGAGATCGAGTCCCATAGGCGGACATGCTTTGTAGGCTGCAATTTGCGCCGTGTATTGCAGGCTGTCTGTTCTGTTAGTAGTTAAGGTTTATCGCATAACATGTACATGTACAGCGCAGTGCGTTTGCAGGCGCTTAATTAAAGAATAAATATTATTATTATTATTATTTGATACAGTGCATTTTAAGTGCCTCACAAAGGCACTGATATACAGATACACATATTATTTTGATCAGTTGTAAATCTGAATTATTTTATTCAGTCTATCAGTTCAGTTGTATATAGATTGTCGTTTGACCTTATGGGTAGCTGTTAAACAACTGCATACTGCTTTTTTCCAGTTTCTAATGGTGAAAGAGAATCGTGGCAACGAGGGTACATGTATTGGTGTGTGCAAATGGCCGGTCACTGACTACAGTCATCGCACGACATCTGACATGTGGCTCTATCGAGCGTACAGCGGCAATCTCTATCACAACGGCGAACAGAGCCTCACTCTGCCGAGCTTTACGCAGTCTGATTACATTACATGTATACTAGATGTCGACAGCAAGACGCTTTCCTTTGGCAAAAATGGAGAGGTAATGTAAATGGTTCACATAACATCAGATGATGATATTGACGATGTTCTAATAATATTGCAGTTGATTTATCTAGCATCTATGCTCAGAAGTGGGTGCTCGATAGTGTAGTGGTTAGCATGCTGGACTCTCAGTCGAGACGTCGAGGGTTCAAATCCCCGCCAGGGCAGAAATTAGGTTAAATATTTCTGCCCCACCTGCACCCCATAGCCAACTCGGCTATAATGAGTACACTGACCGTACACTGTCAGTGGGAAGATGAGACGGCGAGGGAGAAGGTTGGCACCCGCTTTCATATGCCAAGGCTAAGAAAATGTTGTGACACTTCATACCCATAGCTGCCTCAGGTCCAGCTTAAGGGACTGCTCTTCTTCTTCTTCTATGCTCATAAGCACTTATGTCACAGCATCTGTTGGAAGGAGGTTGGGCCATAAGGAAGAATAAACTGTTATGTATGATTTCGTGTGTGGTAATTTAAGTTATTTTACTTCTAGCATAATGGTTGCCATATTTTCTTTATTCACAGGTCTTATTTCTCTGTAGTTGTTGTACAGAAGAAATTGTTTGCTTGCTGTTTTTTCCAGGAGCCAAAACTGGCATTTGAGGATGTGAATGCCAGTGAACTGTATCCATGTGTCATGTTCTACAGCAGTAATCCTGGAGAGAAGGTTAGCACATCAACACACAAGCAGATACACACAGACAGAGGAATGAACAGACAAAAGAAAAGAAACTGACCATGAGTGGATGGACAGGCTGGCTGGTGGACTGACTGACTGACTGACTGACTGACTGACTGACTGACTGACTGACTGACTGACTGACTGACTGACTGACTGACTGACTGACTGACTGACTGACTGACTGACTGACTGACTGACTGACTGACTGACTGACTGACTGACTGACTGACTGACTGACTGACTGACTGACTGACTGACTGACTGACTGACTGACTGACTGTCTGTTGAAGAACAGAGAGATACAGACAACTATGTGTTTATCTAGTTATCTTAGATGCATTTAGCAAGGCAGACAAAGAAACACACACACACACGCACACATACACGCACACACACACACACACACACATATATATATATATAGATTGTGTTTGGACAAATTCTCCGTGACTTTCTGGTGTGGACTTTCAAGGGCGATCTCTTTTCTGTTGAACCAATGACTTTTTACAGATGAATACATGATCATTGTTGTCACTGTATAGTATATAACTTAGTGTATTTAAGAATACTTTGAAATGGCATTGTATATGTTGGCTAGGTGAAGATCAGCGACATGCAGTTCCGTGGTCTGCCAGAGACAATGCTACCGGGAGACCCACATTGTGCCCCAGCTCATGTCGTCATGGCCGAGTCACTGGCTGGAGTCTTGCGGTCGCTCCACCGGAACGACTCGTGGAATGGAACAGTAAATGCAGCGATGCTGTCTCGACTTGCTCTTGTCCGTCGACTTGTGGACCAGATGTCACTTGAAGCTGGTAAACAGACTAAAGAGGATGACCAGGAAGAGCATGAGGAAGAGGAAGAGGAGGAGGAGGATGTGAAGGAGGGAGAGGAAGAGAATGCAAGGAGGAATACTGAAGAAAAGAAAGACTCGCCAGGTACAGCAATTCATACATTTGGCAGACGCACACAACTGACTAATTATTGCTCACAAATTGATGCATCCAATTAACCTCCTTGGCTTTAACCTTGAGGATCACTCAGGCCCGGAATTCGATGTAAAAACGGTTGGCCCCAAGAGTTACTCAAGGTAAAAATCATCTATCTATTTTACAGCGTTAACCCCGAGTGTCACTTGGGCCTGTTTTGAAAAATCAATGAACAGCAATGGTACACACTATTGTCCAGATTGCAGCGTCGGCCTCTGGTTCTTAACCTTTTCAGGACATTATCACATGAAGGACATGTACTGAAATGTGCAGAGATATTTTCTGTTCAGACTGGTGTATAAATACGATTTTTTCTTGATATAAATATATTGAATAATAAGTACGTATTTGTATATAAATTTGTATTTACCTTACATATATATGCATGTCGTCTGGCTTTCATGCATGCAAATATTTTCATACACGTCCCAGAACTAGTAGGAAATTGTGCAGTCTTCAAGCATTTGCAGAAAGGAAAAGGAGAAAGAGAGAGAAGCTCCCGTCGGATACCAGCAGGGAGGGTATTCCATGAGACAGGACAGTGTATATGAGATGAATACGTGTATAAATGGTTATACTCTGCATTCTTCATAAGTGCATTATTCTGCATGCAGGGTACACAGAGTAATCAAGTTTAGTTTGTAGCACTTATTTGGTAAGGTTAAAGGTTCAAATCCATCTGTGACTCTAGTGTTATAAGCTTTATAATTGAACACTTATTTAGCATGTGCTCAATGCATCGGTTGGTGGCACATTTATTCATCATAGCTACAAATCCCATGAAACTGTAGCAGTTCACTCTAGTGGAACAGAAAGAAAGTCTTTGATAGGCTTCTACGTTTACAAGTGGCATTTAAAACTGATCCTCTGGTGTTTTCGTGATGTTTTGAAGAGGAATTAGTGGAGAAGAAGCTGAAGAGGAGGAGACGGAAGAGGAAGGATAGTCAGGATGTAAAGTTTGAGGATGCTGAGGAAGTGACACCAAAGGAGGAGAATGGAGACGTCAAGCCCAACAGTCATCTGGAATCTCTTGAGGGACTGAGTAAAATGGTAATTTTTTGTGCATATATATTTGTTCTTCTAGCGATTTCTTTTATCGATGAAGATAAAACACTTTGTGGTTAGACTGGCACATTTGGCTTGCTCTCTTTTGTCCTCAGAGTAGAGTTTGGATATTGTAAGAAGTTTTCACTGGAGCACAGACTGTTTGACAACAGTCATGTAGTTTGACCACCTTTCCTTTTGGCTAGCAGCTTGGTACTGGATGCAGTGCTAGAAATCTCTAGCAGCGTTAAGCAGTGTGAGTCATGTTAGTATATTGGATTATGACCATCCATGGAATGGCAGGCCATCTGTTGCCTACTCTGCCTTCCATACTTTGAGTTTATTATGCAAGTACCTGTACAAGTTGGGAGGTTAAGTATCCTGTCAGTGGATGGCTGTGGTCATGTGCTCGTATATAATTAGTCAGTGACTCTTTTGGTCACTCTATATATAAACCGTAAGGTATAAAACTTTTTTTATTAATAGAATGATTTACTGCACTTCTAGTATAATTAGTCAATAACTTCTCTGGTTACTCTGCAGATAAACAATTTTTAAAAACCAATAGGACCATTAGCTTGCTCTTGCCGAGTACTTTTTGTAAACCAAAGTGTGGTTAGCAATTGGTACAATAAAGGATATACTTACTTACTTACTTAGGTCAAACAATCCTCCAGCCTTCAGGTTCTACTGCTGAGAAGTATCTTTGTAGACAGTTAAACGAGTATGATACCTTTACCTTTCTTGCAAAGATTTTAACAGAATAGTAAACAAAACTTAACAACGTGTGCCAAGTTCTTGAAGCAAGGACAGATGAAGATATGGAACATATAACTGATCAGTTTTAAGAAATCTGTTGTATTATTGTTTGATTGGTGGTTGAAGGTGTGGCCGGCACTTGCCGTCATTGGAGGGGTTGACCGGGGTCTTCGAATGGGTGGGCGATGTCGGTCAAAGGTCAGTGGACGAAATGGAACCCTGCTTGGAACCCTGAAGGAGGGCTCTCTTTCAGCCAAGGTCCTCTGGGATGACTCGGATGCCATCATAAGGTGAGTTTTGTCTAATATTTCCTTCCATATACTGGGTTTGATTTTAATACAAAACTGATGTTAAATATTATAGTAATTACACAAATTAGACAAGAAAAGAAACAGTATGTAGCTGTTGCATAAATTAACTAAAAGTAGTAGCATTTAATGATCAAAACATGGATTGCCAGGATATGCAACTCGAAGAACTTATCTAGTCAGGTTATTTTAGTTATTGATATCCCAGAACATGTTATATTAAAATTTGTGCTAGAATGGAGCATTTTATAATGAGTCCGGTGTACTATGATTTGATTGCATATTATTTGCACCGTACGTATCGCTGAATGGTCTAACAGACAGATCTACAAGAAGTGCTTCATTCCGTAACACTACTCTCTGTTTGCATTCATCACTTAATTATTATGCTCCTTTATTCCCTTATGATGGCGTGGCTGTTAAGGTAAGTAAAGATTATTAATACTCCAATAAATAATTAATTAAAAACAGTAATAATGGCAGTACTATGAATCATAATGAATGGTAATTATAATATTTGCCGTTGCTTTTCCAGCGATTGTCCAATCAGCAGTCTTGATCCACTGGAACCAACCGACTTTGACGCTTCCAAACTGCGCGATCTTTCTCCCGTTCTCCTGCAGGACCTGATGAACCTGACGTTTATGAGTGACGAAAAGCTCAGCACGAATCCACTGTATCCGAAAACACGGTCGGTCCGACCAGACACTTTTGTCTACGAGAAGAAAAGTTCTCCGTCAGTCGAAAAGGACATACCAGAAGCAAATAGCCAGCTGAAAGAGGGAGATGAAAATATCACAAGAACGGCCAACCGTACGTGCAGACTGGCAAACCGTGAAGATGAACTCAACGACCACAATGCCGACAAGAAACCTGCGATCCCGGCTTCCCTTCCGCCGAGATCACGAAGTGAAGGGGATGACGAAGCACTTTTGTCTGTTTCGGAAAGCCTTTCTCTGCCGTTTGTGAGCTGCGGCGAAGACTTGTCTAGTCGGGCAGTTTGCACAGAACTGCAGGCAAGGCCTGAGACCCTGAAGCGAACTGCAAGTGCATTTCAACGAGCAAATCCTGCCTCAGAACATGGTCCAGCATCCGGTGCTTATCCTCTGGAGAAGTTGGGTAATTGGAAGCCTTCGTTTACCTAGCATTTCTTTAAGGTTTTTATTTGCAGGGACAGACTGATGCAATCATTAGAGGACATCTCTGGGAAGTTCATGGGCTCTGACTAATGAGACAGATCATTAAAACATTTACACTTTTACAGTTATGGTGACCGACAGTGCAAGAAGCATGCGGTTTATATAGCACCACTTGTGAACCACCTGAACTGATTTTTGGGCATAGGAAGCCGAAATATTTACTGATGCATTGGATTTGTGCCCTGGGTTTAAATTGGTACCTTCGGAGGAAAAAATGTAGGCTAACTGCACTGACATGGTGTATGCTTCATGGCTTGTTTTTAGGAATTGCTAAAATATCTCCTTTTACCATGTAATAGGAAGAAAGACTATTATAGGTTCCTGATATCTGACTTCCTTTTACTGATCAGTCATTCACTTGCTGAGTGCAGAGTTCCTAAATGCCTGTAAAAATGGACTAGTGTCATGGTGGACTAGTGTTCAGCCTATCATACTGCTAATGCAGAATACAGTAGGATAGACTGTCCATCGTGCTGATAGAAATGCTTAGATGAAACCTTTTAATCAAAAAGATGCTAACTCTGCGTTGATTGATGCATTTGGCAGGATCATACCTGTCTTTTTTATGTTGCTTTGTTGAAAGGATAAATACATTATGATCTAATGCACTGGTAATTAATAAGTTTGGACTCATACTTTATACTAAGAAGGTTGAGGACATGTCACCCATCAACTAAGGGTACAAAGTCACCATCAGTAAATATAGCATAAATTTTTAGGGTTGGCTTAATTTCATTTTGGCTGCTTCCTTAAGTTTCAGTTATTGTGAGTAAACTTCAGTTATTGTAGCACCAGTTTAAGCAGATGTTTTAAGCATACTAAGTTTTTTTGTGAACGTTTTGCAGATGATTCTGTTGATTCCAACAAAGTTGATGAGATCGACGTCGTGACCACCTCTGATCGATTCAGCCGTGAAAGATCAGCATCCACTCCTGACTCTGGCGTCGCTTACCACCTGGCCATACCCGAGTTCAGGCTCCTCCAGATGGCAGCACTGCAGCTCGGTGCACTCAAATGCCTCAACGTCTTCCTCAGCAGCAGCAAGTTTACGGAGCTCTTACTTGTTCCGAAGGGTGACTTAGGTGCAAAGAAGGTGGCCGCCAACAATGGATCAAAAGGCGAGAGTGACAGCGAGATGAGAGAAGCGTTGCGGTTGATCTTGAAGCAGATGGTCAAGCGAGCTGTGATGCCGTCGCCAATCAAGCGTAGCGTTCAACTGATTGAGCTTGAGCGAGCACAGAGCATGCTCCAGAAGGTGACTGCTTACCTGCATGCTGACGAGACTGTCGGAGTACAGAACATCCGAGGTACTTGTTGAATGCCAGGAATCGGGTATCTTTGGCAGAACTTTGAGCTATTTCTGGGGTTCATTGAGTAACCTCTAGTTGCTTCTTTCTAAAAAAAACAGCTCTGGTACATTTTTCCTGTAAGATCTGCTATTTTAGAAATAAAATTTTTCATGATGATGATATTCGTTCGTTGTTTACAAACAAACACACGCTGACAAACTGCAGCATGCAAAAAATCTTCTATTTTAGAAACTTGTGAGTTTTTAAACAACTTCTGATGTTTTATTTATTTGATGAACTCTTTTGTATTATGTTTAGTCAGTTTAGCTGAAATTTTAAGATGCTTTGATGCTTTTTTTGTGCAGAATCGCTGGAGGAGTTGAGAGGTAAGTCACGTCCAAAACAGCCTGACGTGAGCAAATCGGATGTTTCGCATCGCCTGCGAATTGCGCTGACAACATCTGCAGAAAATAGGGTTGGGCACAGTTCAAGCATAACAGATGCAGGCTCGAGGGAAATTATTTGCCCAAGCCTTCTGCAAGATACAGGAAGTAATGAGGCACTGCCACGCATCCTACGGCAACAGCGTGAATCAATCTTGCACCATCTGGTGCAGAGCTCGCGCCGCGATGTGCTTGGGCAGAGAATGCAGGAGAGAAGAGATTCGCTGAATCGGTAAGTAAGATTTTTCAGTTCTTCCGTAGCTTGGCGCAGAGCTTCTGCTCTTTTCACTTAGTTAGTCAAATGCCTCAACGTGTTCCTCATTTGGCAGTTATGCTGCCTCACTGCGCATGGTCTTTCCGGGCAGCGCCTGCATGACGTTGTCCGCGCTACCACGCTCGCCCGCCTACACTATGCCTCCCCGGGCTGGTGGGACTTCGCAAATGCAGGCCAACGCACTCGCCTTTGTGCCTTTGTTAAGAAACTGATACGGCTCAATTATCTGCGAGCTGGCGCCGCTCCTTTTGATGTCCTCTGCGACCGAGCTGATTCCACTCTCTTTCTGGCCATCCTTAACAATCCTAGTCATACTCTCCATAGCCTCCTCCCCCCCCCCCGTTAAGACCAGCACCTATTCGCTCCGCCCCCGTCCGCATAACCGGGAGGTCCCCAGGGCTGATACTGTCCAGAAAACGCTTTATCCTTAGAATGCTCTATTTAGGAATTTGAACATTGGTGGATTTATTTTTCAGTTCAATATAATAAATTTTTTCTTTTCTTCTTATATTTTTTTTCTTTCTCCAGGTTGTTTGTGCCAGTTCTTGGCATGTTTTGTTTCTTGCACTTGTATAACCCGTTTGTTAGCCGCAGTGCGTTTGCAGGCAGAGCAGTAAAGTCCATACTTACTTATTTACTTACTTACTTAATGATACAGCTGTTACATCAGTTATAAATGCTTATTCATCATGGATAAACTGGTGCCCAGAAGTCACTGAGAACAGTAAATTAATTTATATACATCAGCATCATGCCTTAGGTCCAGAAGTTACTACAAGTTTAAAAAACTGAAATAAGAAGTTATTATACTATAAATGTTCATTAAAACTGTGTTGTAACCAGTTTACCCAGAACATTAAACCCCCCACTTCTGGCAACTATAGGAGATCGTTCTCCCAACCCCAACCCCCATTGATAGAAGCCACTGCATGCAATACAATCAGTTCTTGCTACACATTTTTTATGTATATTGTAATAGAATTTTAGTTGATGTACAGAAGATGTAATATTTTGTATTATGAAAGTTTGCTTGTCAGACTTGTTTAAAATTGTTAATCTCGACAGGCAGGAGTCTCAATGGCTGGCTCCTAACACATCTGCCTTTACACGAGTGGAGCAGACCCTTCGCAGTTCTTCCATCTCTCCTCCTGCTTCAGAGGATGCCACCCGGATGCAGCTGAGATTCTCGCCTGGACGAACAAGTTGAGGGGCTTTAATATTTATGTTGCATCAGCCATCATATCATGCAACTTAACATCTTGTATTTTTCACTTTTGTTTGTTTAATTGACATTCTAACGGGACTCCTAACGTTGCCTTTGAGAACCATACCAAATACTATCTTGTTCAGCTGGTTCTTTGTAAGTTTGAGAGCTTGCCAATGGTGACATCTTCAGGATGTTGGAGTATTATTTGTCTACAAATAAGCTTGTTCTTATCAAACTATGGCATCAGTTGACAGTTGAACAAGCAAGGAGTGCCTTTAGCAAGAGGATTAATGTATAAATGTCTTGATTGTTTGTGTTTATGTGTATATCCAGACATTTAATGTGGCACCTAGTTGAACAAGCATGGAGTGCCTTTGGCGAGAGGATTAATGTATAAATGTCTAGATTGTTTGTGTGGATGTGTAAATCCAGATATTTAATGTGGCACCATTAAGTGCCTGACAAAGGTGCAGTGCAACATTAAGGTGTGACGCTAGCTTGTGTGGTGTTAAACTTCCTTAACTATCTAACTGACTAATGATGTTATAGCAAGATCATGCTATAATGAAGTTTGATATCATTTGACCTTGTAAATTGACCTTAGCTTCCAATCTAAATTTTTCTTGTTTGCTTCCTTAGCTCCAGGTCCGATCCGCAGTCGATCATCACCTCCTCCAACATTGCCAGTGGCCACTCCACTTCTGGAAATGGGCTTCACTCTGCCACACATCAAGAAGGCCATCCAGACTACAGGTCGGATGTTTTAAAAAATAATCCAAGTAAAAGGAAATGTCATTGTGATGTCGATTATTAAACCTGTGCTAACAGCGATTTCCGAGTGTTCTAAACAGACACCGGCACATCTTTCTGTTTACAGCACTTGAGACTGTGCTGACAACAGGCTGTGCTGAAATGTTTGCAACTCTTCCGACAATGACATCATTTGCTTCGAGTATGCTGATTAGTTTGCAAAATTTTTTAAATGATGCTCTTTGAATCTTGAAATACATGCAATGCTTCTTGGCATACATCATTGTTAGCAGAGTGATCTTCTGGATATTGAACCGATAATGACTTGGTTTTGGTGTGCCACCTGTGGATGCTTTGTGCATTAGATACCGGCACGATAGAAGTTACTAATTACATGTCATACATACATATGTTTGAAAATGCATACATATCTACATACATATATGCATGCAGTCAGACATACATAAGACTTGCACACATCTATGGAAACGGCTTCCAATTGATGGTTACAACATTTTTATGTGATTCTTCTAACAGGAGTTGGTGGAGAAGTGTCCGCACAAAGTGTCAGCATTCTTGCTTCATGGATGATTGATCATCCTTTCATAGAAGAAGTTCCGCGGTCCAGCACATCCTCGATGGCTTCTGGTAGCAACAGGCAACAGGATATGACAGCTACTACCACCCAGAGTGAGCCACCAACTCCGCAGGGTGCCGAAACTTCCAGGACACCCATCTCAAGAGACAGGTTGGCCTCTTTGAAAACGAGTTTCGTCCTTTAAAAAGTCCAGATCAGCTGATTAAAAGATCAAAGAATGCCTCATCTTAACTTCCTCCTTTCTCTTATTTTGCACTGTTGATGATATTTAATGTTAAACTTCATATTTTTCCCCACATAGCAAATCTAAGATGCGATAATCTTTTTAATCATTGGCACTCAATCAAGAAAGATCTTTAAGGCAGAGATTCAGGTTCTGTTAAAAGTTTCATGAACATTCTTATATAGTCTAAATGAACCAAATTACTTCTACAGCACCACTACATGATGTCCAAGATATCAGTTGATGGTCAGTATTTTTAATTGAGCAATGATTGAATGAGAGTGAGCAGTTGATTATACGAGTGCAAGTGAGCAAGCATGAATTATTGATTATTCTATCAAGTCTGTTTTCTTGATAGATCTGACAGTGACCTAGCCGAAAGTGAGCATCCTACGCTCGTGAGTACAACAACCGATGACATAAACATTCATCCGCTGGACATATCACTGGACAAGCAGCGCCACACGCACAGACGCCTGGCACCACTTCCACCCAAGCGATATGCTGCCCAACGTCACAATGCCTCAAATGTCATGAGAAGGTTCTTCTCAGTTGCACGACATCAACGTAAGTAACAGGCTTTGGTCAAACCGATTTTTGTTTTTATACACATTTTTTTATATTCCAGTAGTCATTTTACAGGGAGTATGGTAATGATGTGATAACAATGACGATGATGATGATGACAATATTTATATTATGCAGACAGCCTTTTTACACTTTAACGACGTATGGAAAACTAATCCCTCTCGTTATTAAAGGGTTAACTTTAGGGACAAACTGTTTGCGATATGACTTATGTATTATGAAATCAGGTTACATTGTCTTACACTTGTCTTTATCATTAAAGAGAGATGATTTTAAACAATGTGAGCAGATTGTCATGTAGCCATCACACGGCATAGTTTTCGGGGATTTTATTGGGTCAGATGAGAGTCTTCCATACAAGTGTTAAGTTGAATGATTTTCTTGTCACTTCTGTTGTCTGCGTTCAGACTGTGCAAGCAGGATATATACAGATCTTAATGCCATTGTCTTTGACACAGAAGTGAAGTGAATAAAGGCAT
The DNA here is from genome assembly GCA_963556255.1 of Allolobophora icterica. NCBI lineage: Eukaryota > Metazoa > Annelida > Clitellata > Crassiclitellata > Lumbricidae > Allolobophora > Allolobophora icterica. The sequence continues at coordinate 29,295,532 of OY744615.1, read as the reverse complement.
CAGGGATTCTTAATGTTAATAATAATTGTTTATTGTTTCTGTTTTTTAATAATTGTTTATTATTTCTAAGTTTTACTAGGTGTAATTGTAGTGATATAATTGTAGTGTTGTAATGACATGGAGAATTTTTTTATGTTCCCAAAGACACTGGTGATGGTGGTGGTGGTGGTGGTGGTGGTGCTGGTGGTGGTGGTGGTGCTGGTGCTGGTGATGATGATGATGATGATGATGATGATGATGATGATGATGATGATGACTGATAATTTTGATGACTTCCCTGTTGGTGTTGATAAATGCAGCTGGTGTTCCGGAACGGGATTCTCTTGTTGCAATCAGTCCATCGGAAGTGGATTCCCGTGACACAGCGACCCAAGTCCACTCATCCGTTGACCTCCTTTGCGACTCCATCTATCCGTTCGATGACATGGAAATTGACGAAGACCTCCTGGATGATGACGGAATGGAGGACATGTTCCGTCTTGACCTCGGAATTGGAGGAGCGCTGAACAGTGGAACTATGACCAGGGTACAAGTGCTTCCCCTCCTACAACCACTGGCTGGAAATGCTGCCAGCCTAGTAAGGGTGCACTGCTCTGAGCAGTCTATTTTGTTCTTTTTTTTATTTTTTTGATAGTTTGTCCTAGATATTGCATGTGTTTAAGTTTCTTGTTATTACTATATATTATCTCCGTTGCTTGAATTGTTTAAATTGTGCACCCTTATTTTGAACTGTTAATGTTGGATCCACACAGCATAAACTGATAATTGCTTAGCCATTTTATCTTTTGATTAATGATATTGCACCACTTAACATTCTAACAACCGTGCTGTTTTTAGACTCCTGAGGGCGACCTGGATGAGTTTGAATACTTTGTCAAGTGTGAGCTGTGTCGATGTGAGACTCCAAACATTGCCTGCCACATGCGCATTTTGCATCCAGGCTGCGGAAGTAAGTATCTGGAAAGTGATATTAATAATATAAATGAAGAGAAATGTCTTGTAGTGAACTTTTTGTTACTCTCCTCTCATTGGCCGCTTCCAACTAATGAATATTAATGACCAATGGCATCACTGTTTACAAATGGCGAGATTCCAACAGATGTTCATTTCACACTTAATTCAATGTAAATTTAAATATACCGTAAACGGCTACTGTTTTAAAATGATGGCTTAAAACTGGCTTAAACTAATATACTTAGGTGGTGAACAGGCTGAAACGAATGAGCTTAACGGGTTTAAACGGGCCACTTTACTTACGCCATGCATGCCAAAAACTTGCTTTCATTTTAATTGTCCGATTCCCTGTTTTTTAAAACAGGTTTAAGCAACTAGTTGTTTATAAAGGTAAAAACTAGAACGGTAACACCTGTTTATATGCCTCTGTAGAAATTCCTCAGAAGCCGGGTACCAAGGCAAGAGTATCTTTCAGCCAGGATTCTGGCTTCACCACGGCAATCCAGTGACAGGAAACCACTTCTGTGGAGAAGGCTACTAAACTATTAATTAATTAGTAATAATGGAGAGGGGATAGAGTAATGGTAACACTCATGGCCAGGAGAGCATTAGATGGCGATTCGATACCCGTTATCACCCTCTAGGGCGGCACCTAGCATGGCTGCCAAACCGTGTGTTTAATATTGATCTTGATTGTACTGTCGTGTTTCAATGTAATCTTACTGTGCTGTCCAACCTTTTTGACATCGCGGGCCACCGAAACAATTATTCTTGAAGCCGAGGGCCGCACCAGTAAACTCAAAAACTGTTTTAAAATTTATTATGGCAATAATTATGCAATAATCAGTGAATAATAGCATGTATGGCATGCTTTATAATAGTTCAGCACCAAAAAGTATATCAATAAACGTCCAAGCACGTTTTTAGTGAGATATTTGGTTTGAATTGGGCTTGCAATTTTTTTTATTTCCGGTTGGTCTTCAGCTCAGGCGGGCCACTTAAAATCACCCCGCGGGCCGCATGTGGCCCGCGGGCCGCGGGTTGGACAGCACGGGTGTAAGGAATGAAGCACTGTATGTATTCATGTAACAGATTTACTGATTGATTATCTTACATTACGTTGTTACTTGCAACTCCAGGCAGCTGTGGTCAAGCGTTCCGACTGTGTGGAACTCGACTGGAACTGGTGCCAGGGAGTGCAGTGTGTGGCACTACGACTCCCTACTACACTCTGTGCCAGGAGTGCCACGATCGGTACATGGCTGAGGGCAAGAATTCGCGTTCAACGCTTGACAAGTTGCGAAAGAGGGAGGGCGCTGATGCTGTCGAGAAGGACATGAGATACGCTAGGCTGCTTCTGATGGCACCGGACCTGCTTGGTGGTGGTGCCGAGTCCTCATTTGAGCAAGGTGTGTAAAATAATGTCGTCATGGTGGTCAAAGGTGCATTTTACTGTGTGAGGGATGACTGTTGATAAAAGTGCCTCAGATTTCAATCAATCAGGTAAAAATTTGAAAGACAATAGTATGGAAATGGATTTTTTCCAAGTGAAATGATGAATACACACATGAAACAAAATTTCTTTCGAATCGGTGGATTGCATGCAAATGGTTAGCTAGCCCGATACATTTTAGTGTGTTATTGTTCATCTATCCTCAAAATGGTTGCCACACAGTTTTAGAGTAAGTCCCTTACAACAACTTGGGTTATTTTTGACAGTTGAAAGGTCATATGTTGTGAGAATGTCGTATCAGATTCATATACTGAACATTTGCTTGATTTACGAGTTCTGAGTGTCTGTGTTCCGATTTGTCCTGTCATTTATTTTTTGTCTTTTCCAGAGGAATGTGACATTCTGTCGGATGATGTCTCTTCGTCTTTTCCACCAAGCGAGCGATTTGAGAACTTGATGGGTCGCCTTGGCCTTTCCGACCGGAAGCCAGTTCCAGATCCGGTCAATTGGGATGAACAGGATCCTCTGGGATCCAAAACCATTTCAAACGTCTTCAGTCAAACGGATCCACTTGCGCCAATCAGTAAGAATATTTGCCATCCATTTATTTTCTTATTTACTCAATACTTATATTTATTTTTTTGTATGTTTTCTTGATTATTTCTGATTTGGTTTAGGTCAGAGTGTGTTAAGTCCGATTACTTCTTTAGTTTTACTTACTTAATCCTTTATCTTATTTGCTTATTATTCATTAATGTGTTCATTTTTTATTTACTTACTTACTTGCTTACTTGTTGAATATTTCTTTTTCTTGCCTCAGTGAGTAAAAGCTGATGGGTTAAAGTCGTAACCAGAATTTTTGTTTAATGTGGCTGGGTTTGATTATCCAAAAGTAATTTAAATGTGTATTGTTGTTGTTCATTTGAGATGCTACTCTGAAGACACCAGAGGATGTAAAGAGGAAGTCACTTGGAGAGCAGACCCTGGTTCTTAAGTTGGCCAAAGACCGTATAGTTGCACTTCGCCGGACCACAGCTGCGATGCAGGTGACACTTGCACGATCCATGGTCCTAAAGTCGTTATCTCTGCTGGCCATCAGGTAATCTCATCAAATCTGCCAGGAATTATTATTATTCATTAGTAACTTGTATAGCACTGGAGTCTAATGCATATGGCATTGACCAAGCTGTACTGAGGACAGTATCCAGAAGGTCAACGCAATGAGACAGCGAAGAACAGCCTATGGTGGAGCATATTGAAATTGGTCTAGATGAGAACGAAATTACATTAGCAACTGAGCATAACAAACAGATACATGGATAACGTTCCAAAATCTTGGTGCTGCAGTGAAAGAGCTCATGCTTCAAGAACACTTCTAGGCTAATGTATGACCAGAGAAAGATAATCAGATGACCTGGTTGAATAATAATAAGTCTGGGAAAGGGATCAGTCTTTAGTTGGCCTCTTTAGCACCATTATTGTAATGCATAGGGCATCCACCAGTGTTTGCTTCAAGTGTAACCATTGTCAGAAATCAATGATGCCAGCACCACAAAATTCATAATGTGCAGTTGATGATGATGATGATGATGATGATGATGATGATGATGATGATGATGATGATGATGATGATGATGATGATGATGATGATGATGATGATGATGATGATGATGATGATGATGATGATGATGATGATGATGATGATGATGATGATGATGATGATGATGATGATGATGATGATGATGATGATGATGATGACAACGATGGTACAGTTAAGGATGACGACAGCATTGATGAAGATGAGCAGAAAGTTGAGCAGATGATGAGCAAGCAGGTGTTGAATACGGTATTGATAATGAAATTAAAGAAACTGTAGAGCTAAATGAGAAAGTAAGTAACCAAGATACTACGAGTGCATGTGGGTGTGAATGTTTTAGTTTCTGTGGTTTGACTGTTTCAGTGGCTCAGCTTGTAGCATCTCGGCCGGCCTGGAGTCGATGGGATTGGCCGATGTTCGACTTCTCGTGAAGCTGATGTGTTTGGCAGCAGCTGGACGAGTTCCCTTGGATTCCAAGGTCATTGGCCAGTTCATGCCCGCTGCCCCTCTCTCAGAGTCACCTTCAGGTGAGTCAGTTTTGGCCTGATGAAAAGAAAGATACGATAAATAATGATTCTCTTGAAAGAGTAAATCTTAGGACTGCAAAAAAAGATTTCTGAGTTTGCGTGCTAAACAAGACATCAGCTGTCTAGCAATATCATCTGTGTGTTGCATGGCCACATTTTTTTCTAGCATTACATTTTTATTAATTAGTTGGTCACATGCGGATTTTGCCTGATAATTGTCGTTCAATCAGACTTCTAATGTGACCTAGCATACTTAACTATCTTTCCAACTGATCTGTACAGGTACAGCTTAAGCTTGACACCGAACAGTACATATATACAGGGTTTGAACCTAGAAGCAGCAGTAATTTACGACTTGTCTGTACTGCTTGGCTGAAACATTATAAAGTGAAGTATGTTTGCAGAGAGTGTGCTGACTGCATCAGTACCCAGCTGTGGATTCAACCTGTCCTATCTGACAGCAGCAATCGGGGGCCTAGCCCAGAACAACGAGAACGCCTCGCGCCTCCTCATACAGCTTTGCACGCAGGTAACATAATTGTATTATGTGGAAATTATTATTTATTATTTACAAGCAGTGTTTCTTAAAAAGTAAAAGTAAAACTTCCATTGAACATAGGGACCATAGAGGGGGCTTTTGTATCCTGCTTCGACCCTTGAGCCGGCAGTGGACAAATCCCAAGGTCCTCGTCATTGGCCAGTGCATCTCAGGACTTGCTGTTTACTTCCTATCTAACCAAGCTGGTACCAAATTCTACTGCTTGGTGATGGAGGCATGTGTTGGCAAAACGCTTGTGCAGCTTTGTTACACCAGAGTCTGCTGAGCAGTAATAAGGCATTGAACCCATAAAGGTCACAGGTCAAGCGCATTTCCAACAGACCACTGTTTTCCATGCTTCTTAAGAACTTCTCCAAAAATCTTAGTCTGTAAGAATGTACTGTTATTGCATTCTAAGTTGAGTGGATGTCTATACAAAGAACATTCAGTGAAGACCGTGAAGTGTCTGAACATACCGGAACATCTGGGGGAAGTGTGCAATTTAAGAACAAGTTTGTCTTAAAATAACTAATGCATGACTGGTGAGGTTGTGCAATCAAGTGTTTATTATGCGCAAGCTTCTCAGAAAGATGAAATGAAAGATAGTTTCTATTATGTGCTAAAACAGCAATTTTTTTGTTAAATTACTTATGGACCTTATTAATTCATTCATTCATTCATTCTGAAAATTTATATAGCACCTCTTCAAGAGACCCACTCAGGATCATATTTCAGGTGCCAATTTCTTCAGGTATGATTCTAGATTTTATTATTACATTACATAGATTCTGAGACTTTGTTGATAATTACAGTGGTTACGTTTTCATTTAAATTGCATTGCATTGACAGTTTCATTGTGAGTTCTTCCACTGTGTAATTTTTTTATTTTGCAGGAGTTGATGATAGCTGCTGCTGGCCTTAACACTGGCCTCATTGAGGACAGTCGACTCAAGAGGAGGCCTGGCCATCTGATGCGCTTGACCGATTCATCTGACCACACGGCCTTGACCAGTCCAAGCTTTGCTGTGACGCAGGCACTGGTGACACTCCTTGCCCAGACGAAGGGACCAAGGATTCATCTGTCCTCATCCTTTGGAAAAAATCTCAAAGGCCAGTCGCTTTATCTGAAATAACCGTAGAGTTTTACAGTGCCTGGTTTGGAATAGCAGACTGCCAAGTGGCCTGGCACTTTCAGTTAAAAATGGTGGACTATTAAGTTTTGAATTTCAAAACGTAAATTATTCTGAATCATTTTACACAGCTGTAATAATGTATTTACCATTGTACCAGTATATATGTATGTATCTAAATTTGTATATGTGAATCTGTGTAGCTATATAAAATTATTGATGCATTTGTTTAGTAAAATATCTAACCTGATTTAATCCTTTATAGTGCTTCTGTAATATTGCAGACAATAATTGCTTTTAAGAAACTGCTGGATAAGCCAGAATCAACATGTCATACTTTTAACAAAGCAGCTTTATTATTGTATTGTGCATTTGTACTTATCAGCATTAGTGGTGGTCTCTGTTCCAGGTCTTTGCGCACCCAAGGATTCCACTCCAACCACTGAAACTCCACATGTATCTCCACTGCACTTAGCAGATGCCCTTGCGGCTTGCACCCTTTCCGCCCGGCTGAGGTCCGAGCACCGTCAGTGGGCTGTCCAGAGGCTTGTCCAGATGTTGGCTGCAATCGGAAATGATGGAATAACAGAGACGGAGTGCATGGCTGACCTTGCTGGCGACATGCCCGTCTGTCCAGTGACAAAGCTGGAAGGTCACCAGAATCGTGTGACAGGCTGCATGTTCAATCAGAAGAAGAACCTTCTGGCTTCCAGGTAGGCCTTCGTAGTATCATTCATTATTAAGTTAATTAGTATTATTTATTAGGCCTTTATTAGTATTTTTTTTGATGTTAGTGTTTTCGTTGATACAATAGAATTATTGCTTTTATTTGTATTAGTCTGCACGGAAGGACTAAGTGCTAAGTACTAAGTCTTGTCTTATTATTGTATTGATTTCTGTTAATATTGTTATTAGGATTGTATTTTGTACTAATTAATTCTTAAAAGTTATTCCTTTATTATTTCTGCTACATTTATTAAGTTTTATTAGCTAACCATCAGAAAAGATTATCTGTTACAAAAGAGTTCTGTACAGTAGATCCATTTATGTACCACACTCTGCTAAGTCTATGCCTCACGTGGCAAAGCAGCCAGTTTCTATAGGTCAGTTGGGTACTTACAAGTACTGCGTCTTGCTTTTTTTTACTATAAGTTGCCAAAATCAGCCTTGGTTTTGGAGTGATTACAGGTGAAATGTAGTATGTTGTGATCAGTGAGGGTCATTAGCCATAGTACATTAGGCTGAAATTGACCCATGTGTTCCAAACATGTCACCCATGATGCTACCTGTTAGGAGAGTCTATTATTTCTGCTACATTTATTAAGTTTTATTAGCTAACCATCAGAAAAGATTATCTGTTACAAAAGAGTTCTGTACAGTAGATCCATTTATGTACCACACTCTGCTAAGTCTATGCCTCACGTGGCAAAGCAGCCAGTTTCTATAGGTCAGTTGGGTACTTACAAGTACTGCGTCTTGCTTTTTTTTACTATAAGTTGCCAAAATCAGCCTTGGTTTTGGAGTGATTACAGGTGAAATGTAGTATGTTGTGATCAGTGAGGGTCATTAGCCATAGTACATTAGGCTGAAATTGACCCATGTGTTCCAAACATGTCACCCATGATGCTACCTGTTAGGAGAGTCTTCCAGAAGTGACTATTTCCAGCTTTGCTTTCTTACTTCAACTACTGAGTTAGTTGTTCTTCTAGGACTGTAACTTTGTGTATGCTAGCTGGAAGCGACTTTGAGAGGTTCCTGAAAGGTGGCTGTATACAGGTATCGGCATATATACACTTAGTGATAGGAAATAATAACACAGGTGGCAGGTGATACTAGTGTTGTTGATGTTTGCAGTGGACAGGATGGAACTGTGAGAGTGTGGACAATTGGAAGTCGGACACATGCTTTTCTTCAGCAGACTTGCATTTTCAACAAAGGTGATGAACAGTTGGAAATTGATCTAGAAGACCAGCTGCTGGCTCACGTCTGCTGGAACTACACTGGAAAGCTAATCGCCGGAGCAGTGGACAACATGATTAACATATGGACTGTCTCAGGTAGGTGGTGATGATAGTTTCCAGTCTGCAAAGAATTTTCTGGTTCACAATAGGAATTTACTTCTCCCTTGCAGTAATCCTTATGTAATATAATGTAACAAGATTTATATAGCTCAGTTGTAAGAGCGGCGTGGAAGTTTTTAAATGCATATTGCATCAAGTATGTAGCTGAATACCTCAGTAATTTTCTTCTGACCAGTCTGCATTGGATCATTTGCTTAATACAAATAATAATGATTATTATTATTTTAATGAGAATGTTGATAACAATTACCATTTTATCTGTTCTCAGTGATTGTCCGGAGATTCGATTGCATATTAACAATGTCAATTTACCTAAGTTAGATAGCTGTATTTCAATACCTTTGAGCAATTCTTACAAGTATATATATATATACAATTACGTTTACTTATACATGTATAAGTATATGTATTTAAGGTAGACACATACATACTTGCATGCATGCGTGAATACATACATGCGTGAAAATGTTCATACCAGTTCCTGTGGTTATGAAAGACCCAGCAGTAGTTGAGAATGTTCTATAGTTGTGATCAAGGCAATGTCTTTGATGACATTAGTTAATGGCGACTTGAAATGCAAGCTGTTGTTTGGTTGTCATACAGGGGGCAAAGGTCATTTGGATTTCCAGGCACACATGGTGACAGCCCTGGCCTGGCCATGCAACAAGGGCCTGATGGAAGGCTGTCTGGGCCTCACTGTCGACATCCTCCTGGTCGGTTGTCTTGACGGAACCGTGTCCATGATCAACGCCATCGACAGCTCAACCTTCACACGCAAGGCCCTCCAACACTGCAGTCGCAGTGGAGGTAGGTGCCTGCACCACCATTAGCACTGTGCACTTAGAACAGTCGGATGTTATGTGGAGTGAGTTTGACTGCCATTCTGATATACAGTACAATACAATAATACAACTGTATTTTGATATTGCCCTCCTTAGCAAAGTTCAGAAGTGCACACGACCATACGACAGAACATCGATGGCGCTGGGTCGCTACGCAGTGGCTGGAGGTGGGATTCGAACCTGCAACCCTCCAGTTACTAGGCACCGAACATACCACTACACCACCGCGGATATGTCTCCCTGTTTTCTTGTACCGAACCAATCTGCTGAAAAAGTCGTTTACTAAAAGTAGTTTTCAATTACTGAGAGGAGCTTTAGTGGGACTGGTATATTTAAATAATTTTTCTAACCGTGAGGAGTGTCTTTGAGGTCTTGGCATACATAATTACCTTAGTTTACCTTACTTGCTGAACTGTTTGTAGTTTCTGTGACGAATCTTCAGTGGTATGATGAGGACAAACGTTTTGCAATTGGATTTTCTGACGGAGTTGTTTATCTGTCGACAAAAGATGACTACCTGCCGGTCATTGTTCTTAGTGCACATGAGGTGAGCTTTACTTTAACTTTTTTACTTTATAACTGTTGTACTTTATCGCAGGATCATCTGTTGCCTAAGCTGCAGCCATGCCGTTACTTTGGAAGACATGGTGAGCGTGATTCAGTAACACCTTATTTAGTCATTGAATGTGTGAATGTGTGGAATTGGCATTCACTGGAATCTGTAGGGAAAGATTGTATAGTGGTTTAGTCACTGTTGTGCCTCATTCTTTGTCATGCAAGTGGTTTTACAAAGTATCAGTAACACGCCTTTAATAACTTAAATGAACTTGTAGTTGAAGTCCTCCCTTGCTGTCACAGCTAGATCCAGGTAAGGATCTACCTGAGAGGCTGTTGCGGAATATATTGCTTCTGTATTTATCACGACTATCTAATGACTAAGCATCTGCTAATGGTGCTAAACAACAGAACGTGCTCAAGTTCCATACACAGTGACTGTCTTAATGAGGTTCGAACCCACACACCTTATGTTGCAAGGTTAGCACTTAAACCAATCAGCTAGACAAACATAATTCTGCTGCACTGAAATTAATTTAGAAACATGAACTTCTCATTACACCACTCTGTAATTGTAATTGTAGTTTGCTACGGTTCCAAAAGACGGTGTTACAGTGAGGTTCTAGAATCTCATTGTTTCATGTTTCTAAAATAATCTCAGTGCAGCAGAATTATGTTTTGGCATCCATGTCTTTTTCATCACAGAAGAATTTGTATTTGAGTTTTAAATTTAGAGCAGATCTTTGTCTTTGATATACTAATGACTTATCTTGATTATCTTTTCTGGGATGACTTGGTAATAGAGACACAGGATAAATAAGCAACCAAATTACCTTACCTGACCTTGACCTGACGTTATCTGACCTGACCTTTCCTGCCTTTCATTTTCAGCACAGCATATTACACATGCGCTGGGATCCATTCGGCCAGACGCTGGTGACCTGTGCGAACGAGCGACATCTGAAGATCTGGCAATCAAATGATGACCAGTGGCAGTGTAGCCACTGCCTGCCTCACGTCAGCCCAGTGTCCGTCTCGGAGTGGTGCACCATGGCTGGCAAAGGAGACTGCCCAATGCTAATGCTCGCCAGGTCAGTTTTAGCTAAAGGTACCTAGTTATGTATCATTATGCATCTATGTATGTATATTGTATGTTGTTATTATTATTGTTATTATTATTATTATTATTATTATTATTATTATTATTATTGTTATGCACATATTAAGCAGCACTATCTGTTGACGAAGTATCAATCTATGGCACTGAGCAGTTGTGAGTTAAAGACTTGCTTGATGTCTCTGCATAGTAACAATCTCTGAGACTTTTTGATGCTTTATATAATGGTTGGTACCTGGGAATTTATAAAGCCTCTCTCATGTTGTGATCTATTCAGAGGCACAATACCTTCTAAGAACCTGCCAAGAGTACTGTTTTGAGAGATGTAATCAAAGATCAGCATGTCCTTTCTTCCATTGTTTCTGACTAGTGTGATGAACCTTTGTTTGAATTCTGGTGCATTGTTGGAAAATATCAAAGCATATAATCCCTAAAGAGAGGTTGTTCGACGAATGCTGTTTTTTTTCTGAACTGTGGCAAGAAAGATTCGTAAGATACAAGTTAACAGTTTCTAAGCGTCTACTGGTTATAAGCGGGCAGTTTTCTTCATATGTTATGTTGTCTTTCTTTTACATTTGTAGTGGATGTGTTGATGGCATTGTTTGTGTTTGGGTCGTTCCTCAGACAACAGCCAGTTGCAGCACTCCAACCTTACTAACTTTGCAGGTGAATGCCACATGCTTATCTTCTGGTTTAATAGTTCCTATAAGTAGTTGGCTCTTTCTGTTTTCTTATCTGTTTACTTTACAGTGTCCATCTTTCATTCACTTGTGCATTTCTTCATTCGCTCATTAATTTTTTTTTCATTCACTATATAAGTTTTCTACTGTTCACTTATCATATTTTTGTACCATGTGTCAGGTGAATTCCTTAATTTATTCATGATTTTTACATCATTCATCTTCCTTCCTACAGTCTCTGCCAGACGTTTTCCTTAGCTCTTTAACGATGAGAGGGATCAGTTTTTCCTACATTTTAGTACACACTCGTTAAAGTGTTAAGTAAAATTGTAAGTTGAAGTAATTCATTCTGTCATGACCTCTGCTTTCACTCAATGTGTTTTCTTGTCTGTAGCCAAATCGTCAGGTTGATTCTCCGCGATTTGATTCACCAAGACTCCTGTTAACTCTTCGTGGTCACCTTGCCACGGTAACGTCGTTGGCTTTCAACCCCAGTGCCCTGTTGTTGGCATCGGGATGTATCAAGGGCTTTCTCAACATCTGGTCCCTTCAGGACGGAGCCCTGCTGCAGACCGTCACTGGGGTTGGGTCAGTTCATGACCTGACTTGGTCCTCAGACTCGAGCCTTGCTGCTGCCTTCACCCGATCAAAGGTTTTACTTTTACCTTTTTGTCTAGTAATGATTATGCTTTTGTGTGAGTAGTAGTAGCTACTGTGGCACTCATGAAAAGTGTTAGAAGTACACTGTACCCTCCTTATGTCATGCATAATTATAGTCTGATTTTTCGTACACTGGAGTTTCCTATAACATACTTATTATAACGTGACTTGTGTTATAACGTGATCGGGTACTTGGATCCCAAATTAGTTCAACTTTAGAAGTGAACTAATTATAGCACAGCCTCATTAAAAGGTGGTTCTTGATGCACTTCCCAACAACAGCATTGGGGCAAGTTCCTGGTTTGTGATAAAACCTGCAAAGTTGACCCAAATTTTAAAGCTTAGTTTTAGAATTTGATCTTTTTATAGTGCTGCATTTGATGAGGATCCTTATGATGCCATGATAAACGTGGTTCAGTGTGTAGCTGTACCATGTACCAGTGATCATCTTATGCTTAAGCAGTTGAGCATGATGCTTCCACACCCCTAGTGGAGTGCAGAGGAGGCTTTCATTTCCAGTTTTTTGGCCCTTGAGCCGGCTAAGGATGGATCCCAAGGTGCTGGGCACGGCACCATTGCATCGCAGGACTTGCTGTTTGCTTCCCAGCTTAGCTGATACCATTTATTCTGCTTGGTGACAGAGGCATTTGTGCACAAACAAGTTGTCCAAGGTTGGCTGTGACATGGAATCCATTGAACATTGAATACCTGCGATCTTTCGTGTGTGCTAGCGTTATCCAAATGGACCACTGTATCAAACATTTGTGCTTGTGTGCTAATTATTTGCATCATAGAAGACGTGAGATTAATAGATGATGTGAATGAGATTATGAACTATGTTGCTGCAGGATCTGATGATAGTCCACTGTTCAGTCGATTTCTACCACAAGAACAAGGTCCTGGCGACGAGTCGAATGTCTTTACGTCAACACGGTATCTCTGGACTCAGCCAAACACCATGCCTACGCGCTCTTCTGAGTCGACTTGCTCTTCTGCTCCAGGAACAGCACTCGTACGAGAAGGTATGTGTTGGGTGAAAGCAGAATCTGATTGTAATATAATGCAAAGTAAACTCCTTCAAGATGCATACAAGTTTATAAAAGTACTTTGGTCATGCGAGTGACTTCTGATAGGGCCCTGTTCTGGAAGCGTATGACTGAAGAATAATTGTTAGCTATGGGATGTTGTAAGTACCACTGTGGAAGATGTTTAAGAAAACAGGTGTCATTGATGTTAATGTGGTTTTTATGTTTGTTGTTCTTTGTGTAGCCTCACGTGATGAATGGTGACCAGTTGCTGCACAGCGCCTACCTGCAGTGTCTGTCATTGTGGGCTGTGTCTCTTGGTGTAGACAAAATCCTCTACAACATTGCTCAGCCACCTCACCTGGGCTGCCAGGCTCATTTGGATGTAGACATCTCAGTCAGGTCAAGGGTCCCCGATTGCCTCAAGTACCGATCAGGTTAGGTCAAGTGAAAATTTCAGTTCACTGTATTATTATGGGTAGCAATTTAGTAGGGGTCAGCCGGGTAGACATTTTCCACCAAGTACCGAATCCGAGTATTTGGATGTGCTATTTGCCGGATCCGGGTACAAACCGAGTACCATTTGTTCCGTATGCGAAGCTTCACATTTTCATGTAATGAAAAATTATCGAGATAAAGTTCTGTACTTGTAATAAGTGACTAATACATTTTGAATTTTAGAAATAAATAATCAGTTAAATGGACATGACTTCCGTTGTGGACTTGTACTTTTCGTCTTCAAAATGAATATGCTAGCTGAAGCTCAAAGCTGATATTATGAGCCTACAAATTCCGGCATGTGAGGCAGACGAGCAACTATTTGTGTGTACAGTATTTGCAGAGGCGAATACTTCCAAATAGTGCAAAAAAACAGAATATTCAGCCGAAGCAAATGTCCGAGGCGATTTCCAGCTGACCCCTACAAGTTAGGTCATGTGAAACTCTACAATATTTATATTTAGGTCAAGTGAAAATTTCAGTTCACTGTATTATGGGTAGCAATTTAGGTCATGTGAATCTCTACTATTTATTGATATTTAGGTCAGGCCAGCTTTGCTACCCTGGTCACTGTACATATGTGTGCTGGTATAGTTCTTTGGGACAAGTCAACTGTACCATTTCACTCTGAGTACAGGGTCGATATTTGGATCAGGTCGAGTTTCATGCTATTTTTTAAGTGTAGGCAGTAGTCTAAGATTATTTGCCGCTCTGTTTTCTGGACATCTGGATCAAGTCAGGTGTACATTCTGTTTAGTATAGAAACTTAGGTCAGGTTGAGGATGTTTTTCATGCAGAGTAACTTGTCAAAGCGAGTCTGCTGGAATACTTAACCTATTTTAAGTCAGATCAACTATTGTGCTCTGTTCAGCATATGTGCTTCAGTAAGTTGCGTACAGGTCATGTTTGCCACTGTCTCTTACATGTAGATATATGAAATCACATCAGGTTTTTTCCTACCTCGGATTTGGTGTAGCTTGCTTTAGTGTAACCTTTATATAAATTTATGCCAGGGGAAGACAGTTGAGCCGTTTCAGATTTAAAGCAGGTTGCGTTGATGTTGCCTTATTCATTTAGATGAAAATATTTGTTGCAGGTCAAGGGTGTCCAACTGCATTGGATTGGCAGTGGTTGTACAACTTTGGAACTGCCCTACGAACAGCAGAGGCATTGAGCAGACGTATGCCCTTCCCACCAGCATTCCTTTCTACGGGAAGAGATTGTGAAGGAGACGACTCAGAGAAATGTCCAAAGGTGAGCTGTGGTGATTTTAGGAAACAATGCTGATGAATGCAGAAGATCAAAATCATTATTTTGAAGAACAACATTTATAACAGAAGGTAATTGGAGCAGGGTGCATAGAAATATGAAGTCAGTTAAGGGTAAGAGGTGAGTTATAGTGAATTAAAATTTGGGATGAAGGGTAAATTAATCTATGCTAAAGATGAAGTACTCATTAGCTGTGCATCATTGTCATCTACAGTTCTCACGGTTTTCTTTGAAGACTGTTTTCTGATGCACTGTCATGTCACAGTAGAAGCAGGTGCAGTCTTGCTGATTCAACTACTGTGTTGTAAAACTACAGTACTGGTGTTACCATTAGCAAGACTAGTTAACGTCTGTTGTCCAATGAGTAACAATAAGAATTATACCTATGCAAGTAACAAGGTCTCAAGACTATTGAGGCCATGGAGTCCTCTTACAGTATGAGTAACAAGGCTTTAAGGCTTGAGTCTAGGTCATCCAGTGATTGCAGATTATTATGACTATGTTACTTGAAACGTTACACCACAGTGTGAGGAGTTGTTTCATTTACCTGTTTGAATGAATTGTGTTATGTTGCTTCCAGGACAATACCCTCTGGGATCTGAGAATGGATGAGCAGATAATGGCCTGGGCTATCCAGCGGCCTGAGGACTGGCAACTAGGGGGAAGGTGCGAGGCATACATGTGGGGTGGCTGTCGTATCGGCCAGTTGGGCGAGGGTGGACGCAACGTCCTTGCGCCCACTATCGCAGCTTCATTTTCCTGCGCACAGCAGGTAAGTCAAACTTTCCCTTTTTGTTGTGAATCTGGTTTATGTTTAAGTCCAACTTTCCCTTTTTGTTGTGAATCTGGTTTATGTTTAACTGCTAATGCTGGTTAATTTGATAAATTACTTTTTATTAATTAAATAATGTCAATAATTAACATTTAATAAGTTTGTGGCATAATTTATAAGAGCAAAATTGTTTGGGCGCACAAGGACATACACTTAACTACATTAAAACACCATTATACTGAAAAGCGGATAAGAATTCTTTGGTGTAAATGTAATTTAGATATAAATTTGTAAAGGGGTTCTTGTATGCAATGAAGTTTGAATATGATTTAAACAACTTCTTACAATCTTCAAATTATGCAAGAAGTTGAACAGTTATGAATTTATAGTTAAATTAATTATCTGGAATTGTTAAGGAGTACTTTTCCACTTTACTGCGTAATAACATAATAAATGTTGAACTCTTGGATATTGAATCTGGAGTATAAAACATGATTAGTGAAGTTTTTTATTGGAGGAAGTTGATTTTACATGTAAACATAACTGCTTGGATACTGTTTAGAATTACCTTATGATTTTAACAAGAATGATAAATTGTAGATAATATGTGGCCAGAACTGTACTTTCGTCATCCAAGCCAACGGAACAGTGTTGGCCTGCGGTGAGGGAAGTTACGGCCGCCTTGGACAGGGCAATTCAGATGACCTCCACTTCCTCACAGCCATTTCTGCTCTACAAGGTAACCACCAGTGTTGTTGATTTCATGTACCCAAGAACATATCTTATCTGTTACTTTAGAAATTCTGATCCTTAGACCATATCCCCACAGCTAGAGTTGAAATTAAAGAGACAGACCTGACCTGAACTTGTTAATTTTTGCGGACATCTCTCTTCTGAAAACTAAGAGTCATGGCACCAGACATTACTGGTTCTCTGAAGTTCACGAATAAGAGTTTAATTATACATCATTTAATTTAATTAGTGATTTATTACAATTGGTAAAATTACTTTGTGGCGAGAGTCTGTGTTGTGTGTTGCGTAGGTTTCGTGGTGACTCAGCTGGCAACGTCTGTTGGTTCGGACGGTCACAGTATGGCTCTGACCGAGTCAGGGGAGGTCTTTTCTTGGGGAGATGGTGACTACGGAAAACTCGGTCATGGCAACAGCGATCGGCAGAGACGACCAAAGCAGATTGAGGCACTGCAGGGAGAGGAAGTCACCCAGGTAACAGTTTTCCAAAGAGCATCTAATGGTTTTTGGGTAACACAGAATCTCTCGTCAACAGTGAGGTCCTGAGGTGGAAAGACCTCTTAGCTGGAATGCAGTCAAAGCAGTATTCCAACAGTAGGACACCTTCTTAACCTTTCAATGTTTGTTGACCTTGAAAGAATGGCGGACAACCATGGCCTAGATGGCTAGGTGTTTCATCAATGGATACATATCCAAGTACTAGCTGGATACTTATCCAAGTACTAGCTGGATACTTATCAAAGTACTATGCTGAATACTTATCCGAGTACTATGCTGGATGCTTATCCAAGTACTGGCTGGATACTTATCAAAGTACTGTCTGGATACTTATCAAAGTACTGGCCGGATACTTATCCAAGTGCTATCTGGCTACTTATCCAAGTACTAGCTGGAGACTTATCCAAGTACTATGCTGGATGCTTATCTAAGTACTGGTTGGATGCTTATCCAAGTGCTATCTGGCTACTTATCCAAGTACTAGCTGGAGACTTATCCAAATACTATGCTGGATGCTTATCAAGTACTCTTTGGATGCTTATCCAAGTGCTATCTGGATACTTATATTTTATTTTACATTATATGTAGTATATATATATATATATATATATATGTATATAAAATTGAGATTCACGATTTACATCTTTTCTATTTTATTTGCCAATTTTTGCCTAGGTCCTGTTTTTGTGTTCATGTTGAGTTTCTTGATTTAATATGCTGTATGGGTTCAAGTGTTATGACTTATTTTTGTGTACCCCAAATTACTTTCAGATTTAATTTTAATTTTAAGCTGGCTGAGTATTTGATATATGAAGATGTTTCATTTTATTAATTGATATATGCTACTGAAATCCGGATGAAATTTGGTTTCTTACTTTGAATTGTTTTTATACTACATATAATATTTTAGCAGTAATTTTTCAAATTTTCTCTGGATTTTTATTACATCTACTGATCAACAATGTTTGTTCCTTTTTCTGTCTGTCATTAGGTGGCCTGTGGTTTCAAACACAGTGCTGTCGTAACTGCGGATGGTAAACTGTTTACATTTGGCAATGGTGACTATGGTAGACTTGGTCTGGGCTCAACATCCAACAAGAAGCTTCCGGAACGAGTAACAGCTCTTGATGGCTACCTCGTTGGTTATGTGAGTTTTAGTTTATTTGTCTGGACATTTATGTAGCACCATCCAGGAATGTCTCTCTGTTGCTGCGTGTCAATGCAAATGATTTTTAGTTTGATAAGAATGACGGATTGGGGGTACTAGTTAGTGTAGTGGTTAACGCGCTGGACTCGAGAGTTCGGGGGGTTCAAATCCCCACAATTTGGTTCGAGATTTCTGCTTCACATGCACCCCCTAGCCAACTCAGCTATAAAAAATGAGTACACTGACCGTACACTGTCAGTGGGAAGTTGAGACGGCAACGGAGAGGACTGGTCACAAGCCCTCATATGCCGAGGCTAAGAAAATGAAGTCGGTAACGCTTCATACCATGGCTGCCTCAGAGCTAGTTCAAAGGACTGCTCTTATTCTTCTAAGAATAATAGATTAGCTAGTTATTCAGCTGGACTTGATGTATAGTAGTACAGTGGTTAAAAGTGCAGCATTTGCTGCTAGGGTGCCAGGTTTAAATCTAAAAAAGTAAGTTATCAGATGATTGATTATGAAATAGACAAAGTGATGACTACCGGTACTTATGTTTTCTTCCAACCAACTTTTTGAAAGTTATTGAACCAACGTTGGAAATTTTACACAGAAATTAAGTATCTCAACAGTGGTATATAATATATTCGTGTTTATTGACAAGCTCACTGAGAAACGACAGTAAGTAACATTGAAACATATGATAGTACAATTGTCAAGATCTTAATAGAACATACATCTTGGCAGCCTGTCAGGCACCCACTCATTTTACAGCTGCCCCGTAGGGAGTGGAAGGCAGTGTTGACCTATTGGGAGCTTACGGGTATCGAACCGTGTCTTTCAAGATCTTATGTTC
Source organism: Allolobophora icterica (assembly GCA_963556255.1). Taxonomy (NCBI): domain Eukaryota; kingdom Metazoa; phylum Annelida; class Clitellata; order Crassiclitellata; family Lumbricidae; genus Allolobophora; species Allolobophora icterica. Next base: position 29,276,586 of record OY744615.1, on the reverse strand, counting down.
TTCAAGCAAGAGTGTTACCATTTATCTATCCCCCTTCCATGCAGGGTATCCCATGAAATTGTAACCATTTGCAAGCAGTTTAGATAGTGTAAGTTGACTTGCCTGCGTTGTTTTAGGTGGCCTGTGGCATTGTTTTAGGTGGCCTGTGGCATTGTTTTAGGTGGCCTGTGGCATTGTTTTAGGTGGCCTCTGGCATTGTTTTAGGTGGCCTGTGGCCTCAATCACACGGTCTGCATTTCGACGGATGGCAACACGATGTGGGCCTTTGGAGATGGTGACTATGGAAAACTGGGACTTGGCAACTCAACTGCCAAAGCAACCCCAACAAAGGTTGAAACAATGTGTAGCCTTGGAGTTAAGAAGGTGGCATGTGGAACACAGTTCACCGTTGCTCTGACAAAGGATGGCAAGGTCTACACCTGGGGTCAAGGTGAGGTCACCAAGAAAGTTTTTATTTATTTATATTTATTTATTCCGGATATTTCTATAGCGCCTCTCGAAGTCAACTACTACTCAGAGGTGCTCCCAACTACAGCATTAGTATACTGTGCCGGAGTTTTCACGCCAAAGCGCCACGAGCAATTGCGAGTGAAGGACTTGCCCAAGGTCCGTACGCAGCGGCTAGAGTGGGATTCGAACCTGCAACCCTCCGGTCACAAGGCGCCGAACTTACCACTGGGCCACCACGCCCCACAAGCCTAGCACGGATTCATCCTTTCAATACATCTAATTAAACTGCACTTTTCTCTTTGTCTGTTATGTCCTGTGGTTGTTCCTGATGCTATTAACAATGCTGTTTGTAAAATATATATGCCAGTATATATCTATTCATTCATTCATTTCGAGGATTTATGTAGAGCCCCTTCAAGGTATCTACTCAGAAGTGCTCCCGACCCAGTCCCGGCTAAAGAGGACAGTCTTGAGATTGCAGTAAAACGTATCAGAAATAACCGTAGGTGACAAGTGCAAGCCAAAGGAAGCCTATACCAGACCAGAGGGCCAGCCACAGAAAAAGCATGATGCGGCGTGATAGAGGTTTGGGCATAGAGGACAAGAAGCTCATGAGATCCTTACTATATTACATTACACTATGTTGACTGACTTGAGTTAATGTTACGCTGTGTATAGACCGTCTGATTGGCCATTCTGAGTCGCGGTCAAGAGGCCACAACCGTCCTCAGCAGGTGCTGGCATTGTCTGGCTACTACATCGAGGATGTTGCTGTCGGATCAGAACACACGCTGGCCTTGACTTCTGAGGGAGAAGTTTGGGCCTGGGGCAGCAATGGAGATGGCCAGCTTGGCCTTGGACACACGGGTCCAGTACGAGAGCCACAGCTTGTAAATGGAATTGCAAGAAACAGCGTCAAGCAGGTACAAGAGATCGGATACCGAGATTAAGTGAACCAAATCAAGAAATAACAGAATTAAATTAATATTTTTAATGTTCAAAACTGTATCCATTTGCAAGAAAATTGAATTTATTCAAATGAACTTAAGAAAAGCTTGGCTAGCAGAGGTAACAGGTACATCCTGCATTTGATCAGATTTAGGCAACACCAATGATGACGACGGAAAGGGGTGACTTGCTGATGAATAAAATAATTATTGCTGTACACCAAGAATTACATAATGCTTTTGGATTTCTTTAGTGCTAATAAAAAGTGTTACTTAACTCAGATTTGTGCTTAATGGGTTATTTAATGCTTAATTTAATGTTACTAATTTTGGTAAACCTGCATTTGTAACTCTCTCTGCTTAAAGTTGCACCTTTTTAGGTTAGTTAGCTGCCTTAAGATAGCTCCTTCAAGTAGCTAAGGTCTGTTGAATGAAAATGGTTCAGTGCCTATGATGTGTTCTTGAAAGGCAACATATGAAAGCTTAAATGTGTTCATGGAGTTCATTTCTAAAGTGTGCAGAGAAGCAAGTAAGTATAAGAATTTGTATAGCACCTTCTAAGGACAAACAAAGCAGTTTACTCACTCTGCAGTTCTTAACCAAGTTTTCAGGTCCAGTAAGTCGGAACGTAATCAGAGCCCATGTCAAGAAGTTAATCAATCAATCTTCGTTTATTCCTCCGACAGGCTAATTAGTTGTTAGGTAAGGTGGGCTGAGGTAACTGTTTTGACAATTGAGGCAAATAAGAAAAGTTTGCAATATGGGGTGACTATTAGTATTTGACTGAATCTGCACTTGTGATGCACTTGTGACTTCATATGTAAGTGAATATTTCTAAGCTGTCTTTTTTAGCACATTTCTCTTATACTAGATCTCAGCGGGAAGGACACACAGTGCAGCCTGGACCGCTCCGCCTCCAATCCAGCGAACACCCGGTGTTCCCTCAAAGCTCCAGCTTGGCCTTCCCTCAAGCATCCCTCCACAGTACACTTCACTCAAAGAATGCAGTACAGAGGCAGTGCGCGGCCGACTGAAGCTTCTTCATCATTTCTCTGATCTCATTTACTCCTCCTGGAGGCTGCTGAACCTTTCTGTCAATCAGGTCAGTCATTAACTTCCATGAATTTGGAATCTGTTGATAGATTTCTCACTGCGCTACAATTATGGTTTCTAATCTAGCCATATAAACCCAGAAGTTGTGCTCCAGGCACAAAGACACAGGAGCAAGAAATACTAGGAAGGATAAGGAATTTGTGGGTCAGCATGCTGGACATGTAGCTTATTTATTTATTTTATTTATTCCCGATATTTCTATAGCGCCTCTCGAAGTCAACTACTACTCAGAGGCGCTCCCGACTACAGCATTTGATACTGTGCCGGAATTTTCACGCCGAAGCGCCACGAGCTATCGCGAGTGAAGGACTTGCCCAAGGTCCGTACGCAGCGGCTAGAGTGGGATTCGAACCTGCAACACTCCAGTCACAAGGCTCCGAACTTACCACTGAGCCACCACACCCCGCAATGTTAGCAGTTCTAAGGCACCAACAGAAAATATTATTAAAAATAATACAAATTATGATGTCAATTACGAGAGTTTCTTTTCCAGTGGCAAACAATTAACATTTCTTGAGTCGGTGTATCTCTGTGAGATCAGTAAATCCAGATTTTATTTCAGCAATAATAACATTAATAATAATGTACTGCTGCTATTGTTAGGATGCCTGTCAGTGCAACATGGGTAATGCTGCAATTGTGCATGGACAGTTGCGCCATCTGTTGGCACCAAGGGTCTATACTCTGCCGCTCGTTAGAGCAATTGGCCGGACGATGGTTCAGGGCAAGAACTACGGACCACAGATCACAGTCAAACGCATTGCAACCAGGTTACATTAATGGCTTGATATTATTAACTGTAATTTTACTATTGTTGTTGGGTTTTGTTACATTAACATTATTGTTACAGTAACAGTTTTAATCCTGCTTGAATAACTCTAATTTTAGTATTATTGTTAGATTTTCCCTGGAATTATCTTGATCTACGTAAACTAAAGCTTGACATCCTGATTTCTCCTCTGTGGTTATCTCCAGAACAAGCAACTAATGAGCTGGTGATGCAACTTTAGTCTATTTTAAGTTAACTGAACTTCTTGGTAGGCAAATTTCTATCAGAACTGAGAATGTTGTAGAGCACACACCACAACCTTATAATTATTATTATTATTATTATTACAGAGGTCTTATATAGCGCCCCTTCAAGGTTATCTACTCAGGAGCGCTCCCAGTCCAACCCCAGTCACACAAGACAGTTTTAAGGCAAGAGTGGAACAGAGAAGAGCAATCAATCGGGGTCAGGCACAGTGCTACGGGGAGCCCATTCCAGGTCACTGGGCCAGAGACAGAGAAGGCACGGTGTTGCCGGATAGCAGTCCATGCGCGGGGGACAAGGAGCTCAGCCTGCGCTGTAGAGCGAAGTGATTCACGACGCTGGACAGCCACAGTGGAGCAGCAAAGTTCCCGGAGGTAACGGGGAGCCAAGGCCTCAAGGCACCACCAAACCAAAGCAGAAACCCGATAAGCAATGCGCAGCGGGTAGGGGAGCCAGTGGAGCACCTCCCGGTCTCTCCGTACTCCGAGACCCGGCCAAATTTGGGGATGCCACCCACCAGCCAGGCAGCGGTGCGCAGGACCCGATTGAGGCACCTCAATCGGCAGGTTGGGAGCCCATCATATATGGCGCTACAGTACAGAACCTTGGTTCAACCCATGTCATTTTGATGCCAGGCATATCAGAAACCATTTGGAACTTTGGTCACACCACTCTGATCTTACAAGTCATCTGACTAGGTGTAAACAACAATATAATCTTGTGCAATAGCTTGTTTTTGTGAAATTTGCATATCTAGCTAATGTAATTGTTGAAAACTCTACACCACTAAAACCCCTAATGAATGCCTCTGAACATATTATTACATAGCAAAAGTTAAATTCATGCCCTGTTGTGTACTCAGTTACCTGTTAGCCATGCCAGTAAATTTTTTATTTGGCTTTCTTTGAAGATAAAGTTTTGGGTATTAGATTGAAAGTGGCTGGTTACCTTTGCTTCTGACCTCCCGTTATTACCCACTTCCAGCTTGCAACTCTTCCAGAGGTTCACAAGCTCATCTTTCCAGGAGATAATAGAAGCTCTCTGCATGACACTATTCCAGCTTCTGTTCTGAAAGAGTGCTTTGATGGTTTTGGGCCGAATCATTGCATCTTTTTTCAACTTTTATTTGGGTGTAGGATCGTTCCCGTTTGTCTTTGCTCATGCAATAGTGCATCCTCTACTAAAGAAACATTCTCTTGACCCACCCTGGTGATGTCACATATTATAGGCCCCTTTCAAGTTTGAATTTTGTCTGGCAATGTCAAGGTGCAAAGCAATTGCACTGAAGTGTAAGCAATGAAAATAATGTTATTTGTGTTGATGGCATTACTGTTGTGACCTTCATGAGTTTGTGAACCGGAATATTTCTCTGTTGACAGAGGCAAGAAGTGCAAACCGATCTTCACACAGATTGGCCAGCAGGTGATCAAACTAGCACCGGCCGACCTACGCCTCCCGGGCAGGGCTTGGAAGGTTAAACTGATAGGAGAGGGTGCGGACGATGCCGGAGGGGTCTTTGATGACACTATCACAGAGATGTGTCAGGTACGAAAATGTATGCCTTGACCATACAAACGACTTGGCCAGTTTGAAGCATGTTGTTGGTCTTTTCATTCTGAATTCAAATGTCAGTGCATTACTGTGAAATTAAGTGTAAAATCTGAGTGTCATCTGCATATAAATGATATCCCAGTGAATGAATACCAGCAGCACACCAAGTGGTGAATTGGTGTATAATGTAAACAATAGAGGACCAAACACTGGACCATGCGGGACACCATAGAGTTGGGCGAGTAAATGATAATATATTTTTAGACCATGTTACTTGTAAGTATACTGACTGAGATTGTGCATTGATATGAAGCAAACTAATTTAAGTTATGACCAGAAATTAATAATCTATTTTTAGACCTGTAGGGAAAGGTTGCCCCTTTTGGATTACTATTTTATGTTGGCACATTAATTAGCTGTCTGTTACATTTCTTCCACTGTTAGCTGGATGGATATTTATATTTGTTGACCCTTTAGTCATGATATTAAGCATTTTTCTAAGTTAGGTTTGATTTTGTTGTTGTTTCTGCAAACAACATGTGAAGCAATAGGGTTTTGATGACAAAAAAGCAGCACTTCATCACAAGATTTGTTAGGAAAGCAACAGCCGCATTCTAGTCACTGTTGTAAAACGGGTGATTAATAAAGTTTCAAACATTCCTTGTCCTTTTTGAGGCAGCAGTTGGTAGCCATTCTGCTTGAGAAACAAATTAGTCAGACACACCATTACACTGCCCATTTAATATAATGATTCTGTGTAATTATAAATGTACATATACACATACATTCAAAGATGCATTTGTTATGTATATATATATATTTATGTATACATACATGTTTATATTTAAAAATACATGCAGTTTACTTATACCAGTACATATTCTGTGTAGGAGCTTAAGACGGGGGTAGTTCCTTACCTGATCTCGACACCAAATGCCACCAATGAAATTGGTTATAACCGTGACCGGTTCCTCTTGAATCCGTCGTTAACTTCGGAAGAAGATCTGAAAATGTTCCGCTTCCTCGGCACCCTGCTCGGAGTGGCAATTCGGACAAAGAAACCACTTGATCTCTACCTGGCACCAGCGGTTTGGAAACAGTTGTCGGGAATGTCGCTGTCCTGTGAAGACTTAGAGGAGGTGAGAGGCTGTCTGTCAATTAGTTTAGTAGAGATTAATAACATAACATAACATAACAAGGGTTTTAAGTGGTTCAGAAGATGTGTAGTTAAAACCACTGCAAATTAACCTCGAACGCTTCATAGCCCCATTTTCCTAGCTTCTTCTTAAGAGCTGTGATAGTGCCCGTTGAGACATTACTATTGTCCAAACCATTCCACATGTCTACAACTCTTGCACTGAAGAATTTCTGCCCTAATGTTCCTTTCGGCCTCTTAAATAATTAATTTATACCCCCTCCCCAAGTTGCCTTGTTTGGTGCTAATTTAAAGAACCTCCCCACTGCAGTGCTTCCTTTCCAGTGATTATCTTATAAGCTTCGATTAGATCTCCTCTGCTCAGGGGCGTCTACACCATAGAAACCTGGGAGCAAATGCTCCATCCAAGAAATAGGGGGGAAGATCTGTCAGTGTGTGTGCCACCATTTTAGGGGGATGGAAGGAGGAGGGGGAAGATGAGGGGGGAAATGGGAAGTTGCTCCAATGACTTAGGGGGGATAGACGCCCCTGCCTCTGTGCCTCTTTATCTCCAATGTTGTTAGTCCACACCATTTCAACCTTTCTTCATAACTGAAATCCATAACTGAAAAGAGTATTGCTTCTCTTGAGTAATGAGTCTGGGAATTGAGAGACCTTACTTCCAATAAAGATCAGCCTCCCACAACATAATTCATGGTGTATAACTGAGGCATTGCTTAAATAATTCACTTTGGCTCTTGAAGCAAATATGACTAAAGCGGGGCACCAGAAGACTCCTTTATACTATGAAACTGACTCCACTACCAAATTATATTAGTATATTTGATGGCATAGGCAACCATATGAAGGAATCCTTAAGCGGGATGCTATCCCTTCTGGGGCCCTATTGGCTGCCTATGTACCAGTGCTTGTTACTAATTTTCCTTTGCTGTATCTTTTTTGTTGTTGAAATGTATTGGTTCACAAAGGCTGACAATAAAAACGTTGATTGATTGATTGATTGAATCTCGGCTTCACTGAAACATGGGCTACCTGACAGACTTAGATAGATCTGCGACTTATAACTTTAGAACTAGGGTGACTTCATAATTTTAAGTGGTCAGGATATTGCAGGCTTAGTTTTTAGAACTCAGCAAATCTTATCCCGCTTTTCATTTGCCAGGTGGATTTGCTGTACATCCAGAGCCTGCGCGGCGTGGCAGACATCCAGGAAAATGGAGTCACAAGTGAGACTTTCCATCAGGTATGAATACCCATACATACTGGATATATTATATATATATATATACACCAGTCTAGTTATAATGTGTTTCATCTTAGACTATCTCTCTATTGCAGAGGATTGACTTTCATGGTTTTGATTTTAGTGTGCCATCACTTGATGCTTTGTATAGTAGACACCGGTGCTGGAAAAGTCGCAAATTATAATTTCATTATAATACTGATTCTGATATAATGCGGTCACGGACATGGATCGCAAGTATAATTCAGCTGTACAGTGACATCATTATGACACCGTTAACGGTTAATTAACCATGCGGCAGCCACTCAAAGCTGGTTGATGATACAGCGTCAAACACCACTTGAGCCAGTTCTGCATATGATAGACATTGATTGGTTGATTGGTGGTTATGTATGTCTTTTTATTCCAGGGTTATCTAGTGACTCACTGGTCAGTCAGATGAATATTGGTGTATTTAGGCATTTCATTTTTCCAGTTCGTTGTGGTATAGCTATTTGATGAGGAGGTTTAGTTGGTTGATTGTCTACTGTTAATATCATTCCTTTTAATTACGTCATAAAAGCACTGCCTACAATAGTGTAAAGGACGATAGATGTCAATAAGAACAGAAAAAGTATATTAGCAAGCAAAACATCGTGCAGATAACTAGAGCATTTACCAGTGGTGGCCTTAAGACTGACTGCTCTATGAAGCCGTGCTGGAGTCTAAGTAGTTCTTCTTGAAGAGGCCCTATATAAATGTCCATTATGAATGAATGAATGAATGAATGAATGAATGAATGAATGAATGAATGAATGAATGAACACAGGTGATGCCCAACCAACGGTTTCCTATCCAGAATTGACAGATGACACTTTATTCAGATTTCCTAAACAAATTGACATCGATGGTGTAGAGTGACAACAGTAAGTCATTAAGCAGTGTGTGTATGTGTGTGAGTAGGTGATTCCTCTGGAGTTTTTCGAGGGCCAGAGCTCAGACGGTCGCTTTGTGCCAATTGTTCCTGGAGGCAGCTCCATACCTCTCACATTTGAAAATCGAAGAGCGTATGTTGATTGCGCCATTGCCTACAGGCTGCACGAGATGGATCTACAGGTAAGCCTATTTGTCGTTTTCATCGTAATCATCATCTCTTCACCTACACTTATCAGCTTCAAATTTATAATCCTGATTAAACTATCATATATGGAACCACATTGTTTCTTGATGTTAGGAACAGTACAGTACTTCTTATTACCATCACTGTCATTTTGAAACCAGTTTTAACTTTCTAACTTTTAAGAGCATCATGATCAGTTTCACAAGAGTTAGCATCATCTTAATTTTATCATTCCAAACAGTTATTATGGTTCAGTATGAATATAGTATGAGTACTGTTCATAATTCAGTTGACAAATGTTGCATTTGTGTCTTCATAATCATCTTCATCTTCTTAATATGTTCTGAGTGCATCATCTTCATAATCAATTTTTTCATGTAAAAATTATTATCAGCTGTGTCTTAGTTGTCATCAGAATCAACTTTAGCATTATCATCAATCAGTATCAGCATTGTTAACCTGTTTTCAGGTGGGTGCAGTGCGAGAGGGGATGTCAACCATCGTACCCGTACCTCTCTTGTCACTTGTAACACCGCAACACTTAGAACAGCTGGTGTGTGGCATGCCACAAGTCTCCGTCGATATACTTAAGAAAATCGTCAGGTACTTACTCTTCTTTGAAACTGACGCGTTTAGTAATTTATTGACTTCTGATGTAAAATAAGAAGGACGATATAGCGAGTCTTCACTGTACTTTACAGTTACAATTTCTGTCTTTTCTGATTGATTGTCTGAATTAATATACATTACAATACAACTGCAATTTGATAATGCCCTCCTTACAAGATCAGAAATTGCATGAATAATGAAGTTTATATTTTTGGGGTGCTGTGTGTGCAGATATCGTGAGATCGAAGAGACTCACCCACTGGTGGAATGGTTCTGGGAGATTCTAGAATCATTCACAAACGAAGAGCGAATCCTGTTCATGCGATTTGTCTCAGGCAGAAGCCGTCTGCCAATGAATGCATCAGACATCACACAAAGATTTCAAATACTGAAGATTGACCGGGTCAGTTTTCGTTTAGAATATTTGAAGTTTATCAGTTAAAATGAATGGCGTATGTCATTTAATAATGACTGATGAAATGTAAAAAATTAAAGTTAATAATAAATAAAATTTATTAATTAAATTTTAAAATGATAATGAAGCTTATTAGCTCAAAGTATTGTCAATAAAGTGTAGCTATTACAGCCTATTCCCTGATGCATAAAACTAATTTTTAATTACCATTTGGTAAGTAAGTCTTTACTTCTGGGTGCTGTCTTGTGAGGAAAGAAAAGTTAAAAATTGAGTGGGTGTTTAACAGAAGGTGTATGTTCTCTTTGCATATTGTTCTCATCCTCAAATATTACTATTGTTATTCGTAGTTCTGAGAAAGGTAGAAGCTTATACCCTTAAAATGTCTTATGAAATCACACAGCCCTTTAGAGCAAAGACTAAGGCAACAACAGTGGCAAGGATCATAAAGCTTGGATCTGAAATTTGTAGGAATTTGCATAACATGCATAGGCTAGTTCTATCAGTGCACTAACAAAGCAATCCGCCACTGCTCGTACTCTGGCAGTGCCAGTCCCAAGCCTGGAGAAATGAGAAGGCCGACGCTAATAATCTGGTTCGTTAAACAGTGACTAACCAGCACTAAGAAAGCTATAATTTAATGCAGAATTTAAATTGTCTAGGTCATTAACAATCATAAGCATTAGATAGAGGGACTGTGTGTATAGTGGTGTGTGTAGAAATTACAGAAGCACAACTGGGTGAAAAATGATTGGAAAGTCATTAGGTCATATTTGGGGTGAGTGGGTGACAGGCGTGAAATTCCTTCTAGATATGCACCATAACTTCTGCCCAGAAGTAGGTGTAGAGTTTCTATGTATAGTTTCCTATATACAGTTTCTATATGTTGAATTTCTTATTGAGACGCTTTGCCGCTGAGAAAAGTGAAAGGGGTTCAAATCATTGCCCAAGTATGTCACAGAAGTGATTCAGTGTAATCAGTTTAGAATAATTTTTCCATCTAGGCACCGGACGGACTTCCAACATCGCAGACGTGTTTTTTCCAGCTGCGCATTCCGCCCTACTCGTCCAAAGAGATGATGGCAGACCGTCTCCGTTACGCGGTCCACAACTGCCGTGCCATCGACATGGACAACTACATGCTGACAAGAAACGTGGATGTTACCACTGGCCACGCCTCCGACGAGGAATACTAGCCAGTCATATGGATATGGATCAAGATTTAACAGCACATCTGTAAACAGTATTTGACAATCAAAGTATCTCATGCAGTCATGCCAGCTGTGATGTCACTCCTCTCACATGTTATGTGATGTCATATTCTATAAATAGTAATTCTCTCTGTCCTATACTATATTAACAGGTGTTCTATCTTAATACACATTCCTTATGTCTCATATGGTGGCCACTGGTTAAAATCAAAAATCTGGGTCGATGTTTATAAATTTGAAATTTCATTTGTAGTCATGGGCGTCTGGAGGGGAAGGGGTATTTGCCCCCTGGATCTTGCAAGTTTAAACAAAATTAAATCTTTTGATTATTGCAACAGTCCCAACACGATTTTCAGTGCGAAAAACACTTAATTATTTAGGTAAAGTCCTTGACCATTATTTATTTTTAAAGTTGTTACACGTTCTGTGTTCACGAATAGCTATCTGTGCAAAAACGTCATTTTGCTGCAACCTAAAAAAAATTCCCCCTGAACAAAAATTCCTGTGGACGCCCATGTTTGTAATGTTTATAAAAAAATTTGAAATTAATGAATGAAATGTTTATAATATATAGAGTGTACAGAAATTCTCTATTTCTTTTGTACATCTTCGTTGCATTTATCTTTCTGTTTGCAAAATTCTTGTTTAAATTAATCACCTGTATAGCATTTGCTTGCTGAAGGAACTGTGTATAGACAGAGGCTGTGGTACTATTTATAGTAAAATGACATCATTTAACTGGTATTTATAGTATGTCATTGTTCATTGTGCGTGATTGTTGTTCAAGTGTTTTGCGTGTTTCCCTTTGTATTATAGCCTATTCGTGTGATAAAAAAAGCAAACTCAACTGCAGCCTGTTATAATTTAGCCCATACATATGGCAGTCATGATCTGAATAAACATTAATGTATTATTATTGCTATTACTATAAATTATTATTATTATTATAAATTATTATTGTTATAATAAATTATTATTATTAATTATTAACCTGTCTATTTATTGTATGCTGTAACAGCCTATGATGAAGTAAAGAGCATGATGCATACAATCTGTAGAAACAAACTATAAAAGGTCAACAAAAACAAAAGAGTAAAGGCTCTGGTTTGAATTCTCTGACCAGACCATGTATATACAGGGTGGGCCAGCAGGAATGCAACAACTTTGACGCCTTATAATTTGAATACTTTTTATCTAAGCGTCTTGTCCAATATATCAGATTGAAGATAATTATCCATTTTATCATTCTGCAAAATATTTACGAGATACTATTATGACATTTTGAGATAATGCTATTAATATTCGATGTGCCATTTTCTTGCCATAAAACTGCAAGAAAAACAAAAGTCTGAAACTGAAGATGTCAATTCTAAACAATCACTTAGTACTAACAATTAATATCTTGAGTGAATTTACCATCAGTCAAACAAATACTCAATATGTCCACCACGTGCTTTAATGACTGCATCAACACGAGACGACCACTGATCAATGGCTGACCAGTGCTTGGGTTATCTCAGCCCAGCAGCAAAGAATCACTTCTTTCAAATGTTCAATGTCACGTATCGGTTCATGATAGACCAGTTGCTGAAGACAACCGGAGATCGAATAGTCAACCAGGTTTAAATCCGGACTGTTCGGTGGCCAGTTCTCCAGTTCAATTAACTCTGGCACGTTAGCGTTCAGATAGGCAACCGTATGACGTGAACGATGCGCCGGCGCTCCATCTTGCTTAAAGATGTAACCATCAACTCCAGACAGTTGGCGAATATCACGTAGCAGTCCTCTTGCGAGTACTTCATCGCAGTAATAAACACTGTTCACCTTAGCCTTTTGGAGTAACAAAGAATGGCGCCGTCTTTCCAAGCTTTGAAACACCCAACGACACCATCACACTTTGCGAGAAGTGCTTCCTGCCCTTCAGAAGCCGAGCAGGCGCAACCTCACGCTTAAAGCTAACGTTTGCATACACACGGTCGTTCTGAGTGTTTGTTGTCGATCTTTTCATCTGTCATTCGCTTCTTGGGTCGTGTGCAGGCGGCTCGACGTTTTATCGAATCGGCATCAGACAATTTCTGAACCTGACGTCGACGATAGACTTTGAGGTTGAGGTCATGTTTAACAATGCGCCTAACAGTACTGCGTGAAATTCCGGTCGCACGCTCAATTTCTCTCGGACTCTTACTCGTCCCTGGATTGTCTTGGCTGCAAATTAACTCTTGGACTTGTGCAATGTTCGCTGCTGTGCGCGCAGAGCGTTTGCGACCACAGTTGCGGCTGTTAGACGTTCCCGTAGCATCAATTTGTTTAATCAATCGATGTAGAGCATATTTATTCCATTTTCTAGAAGGGAATTCTGTCATCATCTGATATGCATTGTATCCTTTTTCTACTCTTAAAATTCGGATTAAAATTCTATCCTCTTCCGTGAGCGGCGCCATGATGTTCAATATTTACATTCAAAATTGAGAGGTGTGCGCCGCACCGAAATTTTATAACAACGGTGCCGTATATCAGTGCAAGATTTGACACAGTAGTAGAGTGGATGATTACTTTCAATTTAGTAGGCTATAATTATAATATTTACATGTAAATAAAGTCCCGGGGCTGTTTAGATCGGGACAACAGGCCGGACATGACATCAACAATAAAATTGCCCAAAAACACAGTACAGAAAACGATCGGACATTTGTGTATCCTTCGGTTTCTAACAAAGTATACCTTTATGAACAAACTCTGAAATTTATACGCTTGTCATAATTTTTCTGACCTCTTAATGGAGATTTGTCATAAGTCTAGTAGACTAATTGGGCACGATGTTCGGATAACAATTGTTCAAGTTATATCCATTCAAATTAGTTGCATTCCTACTGGCCCACCCTGTACTTGTATGTTGGATGTTCATGGAGTGCCACTGGTAATCCAATCTCTCCCAAACTTTTCTGAATGGAAATCTGTGCAACATATTAAAATCGTGCACAAGTTCAAAGTTATAGTTGACCAGCGCAGAGGTTTTTAGTTTATGGGCCATCCATATATTACGTACGCATGGAGGGGTAACCGAAATGCATGTGCTTGCGTACGCTTGCGAATGGGGGGTCTACTGATAATGTACGTACGCAAATTGATTGGCCTTCAAGTGAGCCAGAGTTCACTCTCTCCAGCTATCCGGTACTACCAGAGGAAGTAGGACTGTGGGAGAGGTGTCACTTGTATGCCACCTTACCTCTGAACGCTATTATTAAACTATCACACAACTCAACAGTGAGTCCATGGATTACTCATCCTTCAGTCTGGCCTAAAGTGCAGACAGTCGCTGCCTGGACCTGTGTAACTGACACATTCTGCAGCTGGTCTTGGGGGGGCTGCGTCAACCTTACGTACGCAGGTGGGAGGGGGTGGAAAAAGTACGCGTGCGAACAGGGAGGGGTCCAATTTTTCCGGATTTTTGCGTACGTAATATATGGATGGCCCCTTATACTTTGTACTAAACCACACCTAGTATGTTGACTGTGTGCGGGCTTTAACACTGGGCTGCACTCGTATGGTAGCTTACCCTAGCTGGTATGTTATAATCATAAATTCCATTTTACTCCCCCTAGAAACATTTTGCCCCCAACCCCTAGAAAAATTGCTGTGGACGCCCATGAGATCGACGTCTATACAATCTGCAGAGGTGCGCGTGTTTGTTACAGCGAAAGATGTCTTTGCTGATTCAATGCTAAAGCACTGCCATCGTCCAATAATGGCGTCAGCAGGTCGACCGTTGCCAGGTAAGCGGTTCGCTTCACAAGAAGTGAAGACTATAAAGAGGAATTAATCAATCCAGACCTGTTAATTAGCACCAGTTGGTATGGATAAGGCGTGTGATTGCGGAGATGCCAGCGCTCTTGAATAAGCTGCCAGCGCTCGTGAATAAAGTGGTGCCCTACACCTAGCTTTCAAGTGGCGCTTTAGATATTTTGGGCATACCAATTGGCAATTTCTTACATACACGAGGCAAGGCGAAGACTGCGATCCCTGGGTGTGCAAAATAATAAAATATTGATTGACATCGTTCAAAAAGTGGGGGTACGGAACCCGATCCAAAAAGTGGGGGGTACCTCCACAAATTACGCCTATGTAGGCCTATGTTTTCAAGTTTTGTTAGACCTTCTGGTTTTATTTTGTTATCAAGGGTCCTCCTGTTAAGTTTTATGGACCCTATAGCTTAGGGCCTCACCAAGTCTAAATCCGGCACTGCCTAAAATCATCTAGCCTATGCAACAGTTTAAGGTTAGGCTACCCATAGGATTTCGATTGGGCTTCTCCAACGACCATCGACTAGATAGCCTAACGGCGTTATAGGAATCATTTGATTAGATGCTATCCATTGCTTACTGCGCGATTTCAAGTAAAAAAAAGGACGGATCAGATCCCATAATATGTTTCCTTCTACATAATTTTAATAATAATCCTTCAAATTGATTGTTATATAAGTGACCATCGATTGGTGTCTATTGCGTAATTATAACGGCGCTATAAAAGTCATTAGATTAGTGTACAGTAAAGTAAGTATGTATATCCTTTATTGAACCAACTGCAAACCGTACTTTGATGTACATGAGTTTCATCGAAAGTTTTAATAAGTGTATATATAATGTTTATTAATAGACTAGGTCAATTTATTTTAGAAACTTTAATGTGGTTGAGATCAAAAATCGAAAAAATACGGAAGCTAACTGTAACCGGTCCATTGCTCCTACGTTTGTAAGTTACAGCTCCATCTATCGAATGATAATGAACCAATGTCTGATAGATGTCTGCCATCTATCGAATGATAATGAAGTAGAAGTTACGTTCATCCATTATTTTGTTGGTTGATAGAGGCTTTGGGGTTTAATTTGAAAATTGGCATTTGAATATATTTGTAATAAATATTATATTCGATATCACAAATGAATCCAAATTTTACAGCATCGTAAATTCGCAATGACAAAGGCGTTATCGAATTTTCTTGAATAACTACACGTTTTAACCCTTATCTATTGGCATAGCGCCATGGCCGGTTGCCCATGTCTCTCGCCAGCCGAGTTGCGGACCTGAGTTCGCGCCCCGCTGGCGACACACATGATTTTTTTTCCATTTTAAAATTTTCTAACTATGTTAAAAGACTTAAATTCTTTAAAAAAAACAACTGTAGTCTATCTCAAACGCTGCGGATCGTCTGTGGGACGCAGAGGCGTAACCATAGTTCGAAAATTCGTGACTTTCGGTTTTAAAATTCATAGTTCGAGAATTGGGATTTTACGAATGTTAAGAATTTTAAAAATTCACGAATTTTAACGAATTTTAAAACTGCAGTTTTAAAATTCGTAAAAATTCGTGACTGTTTGAAGATATTAAACGAAAAAAATTATTATTAGTTTTCTCACTACAATATGGGAATTCATGCGAGACAATTTTAAAAATTGGGTTTTAAAAATCATGCACTCTGCGTTAAAGTAGGCCACTGAATCTACTTTCAATAACGCACCGAATTTTAAAACAATTATGTAATCTATTATCGGCAATAGGGTCTAGATAGCTCTAGCAAAGATCTTAAGAGTCGTAGACTACGACTCTTAGATCTTTAGCTCTAGGTCTACTAGGGCCTTAAAGCACCATCGATAAAGAATAAAACGAGAGGCAGCCATGGATACGATGTGTTAGCCACTTCGCACAACTTTGCTGGTGTGAGAATTACAGGGAAACTGAGCTAAGATGACATACCAAGACGACAGATAACAGAGTCTGCTTTAAAAACACTCTATTATGCTCAATGGCATGAAATAATGCATAAATTAACCGTTTCATTAGTTTGTAAATAATCAGCACGTGTTGGGCTATTTTCTGATGGGCGTCCGTATTCGGTTACAGCTGCAACGCACGTGTATTGTTTGGAGCATTTAGAACTTTGATTTGTGTACGTGTTTTAGTTTTCTAAAATACTTTTCATAACAGCGCAGACTTTTATTTGTGTGATTTATCATTTGAAAGCGATCTAAGACATGCACAAAATCAAGGCTGTACATCTTAATTATTACTTCTCCAGCGTGAAACTGCGCCTACCTGTCTGTGAAGTCTCTTGCAGTTGTTTAATGTTTGTTCTTTATTGTCATATGATATAGGCGCGGTAGATCCCTAACAAAAGATCGGAATGTCCTAACTGCCTCTCTTTTTGAAGACACCATTATAATAATTTATCATTACCATATTGATTAAGTAAAAGTCCGTTGATTTACTTACTATTTACTACTTTTCACATATATCTATTCGTTTATTTACCGTACTTGCGTAAACTGTCCATGAACGTCCATTCAAAATTATGGCATTAAAATAGTGCTGTTAAGTTTATAACTGGTACTGGATTAATCTCAGTATTTTTAATCAGACGTGTCTGTAGATATTTTGTGTATGATACCATATTCTTTAAGAGACCTTTTACTAACTCACCATTGTTTAAGAGTACTGGGATTGTGACAAACCGCTAAAGACTTACGCCATTTTTCTAATTATTCTGTTTCAGAGCAGTGAAATCTAATGGCAGCAAAGGTTTTACTGATTGGATCAGGTGCTCGTGAGCATGCGTTGTCGTGGAAACTAGATAAATCGGCTGATGTTAACCACGTCTTTGTAAGCCCTGGGAACGCTGGTACTGCAAAACTTGGGCCAAAAGTTAGCAACGTTTGTAAGTACCAAGAAATTACGAATTGATGCTTGTAACACAATTTTGAACAGCTCTAAAGTTTGTGGTTTGAGACTGAGGTACTGCATTTTGTAATATTAGCACCTTTTCTGTTCTACCATGTGCAGGGTTAATCAAAAGCTTTGGTTGCGTGCATTACTCTGTATTCATTCATTCGAAGATTTATATAGCGCCCCTTCAAGGAAACTACTCAGTGGTGCATGCATGCAGACCTATGCTTGTACTAAGGGTGTTGCATTTTATGAGTATTTGTCCCACCTGTGTGCTTAGCAAACTCAGCTATATTAAGTACACTGACTGTACACTGTCAGTGGGAGGATCACACAGTGAGGGAGAGGACTGGCCACCAACGCTTTTATGCAAGACTTTGAAAAATGAAGTTGCTAACACTTTGTATCCATGGCTGCCTCTCTTGTTTTATTCTTCTGTCATGGTTGTTTTACTTTCCAGATTGGGTGTGGTTTCGTTATGTCATTCCTTGAAGAGCTAACACTATTTTATGCAACATATTGCTAAACTAAAGGTTTTTCGTTTTGCATCTTAATGTTTTGTTGCTCATTGTAGCTCTGAATCTTCGTGACCACAGTGCCGTTGTTGCCTGGTGCCAAGCTGATGGTGTGTCATTGGTGATAGTTGGTCCTGAGGATCCTTTGGCTGACGGCATAGCAGATAGTTTAACGAAAGCAGGTAGTCTTCCTAACAGTTTCAAAATAATTTTCAAGTCATTGATTGCATCTTATTTAGTCTTTTGTGGTGACTTCTACAGTTCCATTGTTTTAATACACGAGACGTGAACAAAGGTTGTTTCCCTGTGGTGGCGCCAGACATTTTTTTAAACCAGGGCATAGCCAGGGTAGTCATACAAGTAACCAGTGCAGAGGGCGATTTATGGAGAGCGCGGTAGCACGAGCTTAAATGGTGACCATATAAGATCACGCTACCGCGCTTGCCATAAATCGCCCCCAGCACTAATATATTTTTCTATATTCAGGAGGTCAGATATGCGAAGCCCCCGGGAGCTGAACACTTTTTGACATTTGTAAAGCAAATTTTAACATTTCAGTGAATTAAGTGATTTATACCTCAGGATATAACAAATATGCCCGAACAAATTCTGGACATGGCAAAAATTCTGACAGGGCATCGACCAGGGCAAAGGCTTTTTTACCAGGGCATTTGCCCTGGCGCGCCCTGGTGTAGCGCCGCCTCTGTTGTTTCCCCATCTGAGGAGTACCCCGTATACACGTGTGCAAATAAGCGTGTTAATTTTATCTTTTTACTCTCTTGCTACAACTTGATTCCAGGGCTTTTTTGCAAATAAAATAACATGGCATGAGTACCAGATTTCAGGTAAAAGGTAAATTTAAGTTAAGGTAAGATGGGACGTGTATAGCATTAGTTCTCGTAGTGCTCACACAACAGTTACCTTAGAGGAGGATTCAGCCTGTTCAGTTCAGATAATTAGGTGGATGTTTAATCTTTAAGCCAATGCATTAAATGAATTGCAGTCGTTAATAGTTAAGCTTTTTAGTTCTAGTTCTTATTATTCTGTTGTGTTATGTATTGTAAGACTATTATGCTAATTACTCGTCATTTCAAATCAGTTTGTTGTCATATAGGTAACCTTAATAAGCAGGACTTCGGTCCCTTCTGGGTCTGCCCTTGGTATTACTGAAACATATTTGTACACTGTATTATGCGATGTTTGTTTGTTTTGGGAACAATAAAATGAAATTATATTCAATACATATATACCATAGTATTTATATATATCTATTAAAATATCTATGTTACTTGGAAATCAGAAGCTTTTGCTTCCTCTCATTTGCTAGTAGAATGGGCTGTGCAGACCTACAGATGTGACTAGCAATGAGACCTGCTCTTTCTTTTCAATACTAAGAAATCTGTTTGACTGACTCGGGTTCTTTTGAAGGAATTTCCTGTTTTGGTCCAAGTGCTGCTGCTGCGAAGATCGAGTCCAGCAAAGAATTTGCAAAAGATCTGATGACAAAGAACGGCATTCCGACCGCTCGCTGGGGATCGTTTACTGACAGTCAACGTGCCTGTCAGTTTATTGAAAGGTATTTCGTTGCGAGTCAATTTTTGCTTTTGTTATCTGTAGTAAAATTTCTGTATTATGTAAGTTTATTCACCCCAGAAGGATAGATATCGTATGAAGAAAGAGATCGAAGTTATGTTTAAGTTACATGCACACTTGATTTAAGTTAATTTGCACAATATAAAGTTCTCAAATAGTTGTTGAATTAAACTATTTGTTACTTTGATTCTTTACTAGACGAGACTTCTCTTGAAAATTCCTGTGGTGTAAAGACATTTTATGCAATGGGACATGTATAGCATTAGTTCCTTGAAAGGAAAATATAAATCATTAATTCCAACAGTCAAAAGCCATAAAATTATTACTTCGTAGTTGGGACACACCATAATCTAAACTATTCAAGATATTTTGTTCTGTGAACTGTAAGATTTGCAGGTGAATTATAAGCTTGCAGGTTATTTTAGTGTCTAACTAAGTACTACAGTTCTGATTTTGTTTTTAAAATGATGTGTCTTGATGTGTTTATCAATTTTGTTGCAGTGCTGATTTCCCTGCGTTAGTTGTTAAAGCAAGTGGTTTGGCTGCTGGAAAAGGTGTCATTGTCGCATCAAGCAAAGAAGAGGCCATCAAGGCAGTCAAAGGAATCCTAGAGGTAGCTATTAACATTGCACATCCTTCTGTTACTAAAATACAACTCTGTTTTGGTTCTGGCGCATAATGCCATCTGAAGGCTTCAATGAACGTTAGATTTTCAGTTCTGTCCTATAGTTTTGTCTCTGTGCCAATCCTTTGCCTCAGTCATTTTCAGTAACCATTTGAGTTTTAAAACATTGTGATATTTATGTCTAGGATGAAATGTTTGGAGAAGCAGGAAGCACAGTTGTTGTGGAGGAACTGCTTGCTGGTGAAGAAATCTCTGTGAGTTTAATAATCAACAATTTATTTTTAAAAAGTGCTGTTGGTCAAGTGATTTATTTACTTGAGACCAGATAACAAAAAATATTCACAAAGGTTCAAAAGTGCTTTACTTGGATTATTTTGGGTATTAACACTTTAACGACGACCGTGTACTAAAATGTATGGAAAAACTAATCCCACTCGTCATTAAAGGGTTAAAACAGATATACAAACAAGTCTATGAAAGACTACCTCAAAGTTTGTATCTGCATGTTGTTGTGCTTGTTTCACTAGAGCTTTTAAAAGAATTTAGTAACTGTACTTAGCACACTACACATTGTGGTTTGTAATTGTACCTCTGCTATGCAGGTGATTTTTCAGTTTCTAAAATATGAAAAAATGTCTTACTGGTTTTAGTGCTTGGCCTTTTGTGATGGACATTCGGTTGTTTGCATGCCTCCGGCCCAGGATCATAAGCGACTGCTGGATGATGACAAAGGACCAAACACTGGTGGCATGGGAGCTTACTGTCCATGTAACCTGGTACCAGTCTACAATTCTTAACTTCTAAATCGTTTTGTATTTTAATTTTTTTTAGGGTAGTTAGCTTTAGGATACTCACTCAGTTATCCTCTTTATGTTGCCTTCATGCTGTATAGTTTATACATACATGTACAGCCTTATTTCTTTTATAAATCTACACCTTGAGTAGCTAGTGGCAGATAACGTCACCAGTACAGGAAAGTCATTGCAATGACTTGCATCTTTAGCTTGAGTGTATCTAGAAGGAATGCTAATTTAGTCTATTTTAAGTTTTTATTGTTGTGAAAATTATAGAGTAAAAGAGTTATTAGCATAATCATCGGCTATGGGTATAGGATGTTACGTTTTGTATTAGTTACAGAAACTTTAAAGAACAGCATCAGCATGATGTGATTATTTTCATTAACAGATCAGTGAAGCTGAAATGAATTTTGTGAAAAAAGACATCATTCAGAAAACAGTAGATGCTCTCAGGGAAGCTGGATCACCTTTTGTTGGTACGATGTTTTTCGGTAAAATAAAAAAATGTTATAGTTGTCCGACATGTTCTCACGAAGTGCAGCAGTTCTCAAATCTTTCCTTAGAAAGTTGTAAACACTTCACGTGGCTATACTCGTATTGACTGTGTACCTGTTACTCTGTATTGCAGAGGTATGCATAGTTCTGCCAACTGGCTCACCATGAGTAAAATCAACCATCTTGTAATTTAAAATCACTGTCACCAATGCTTGGTTTACCTCATTCAACAAGATGTATGTAAAAAGCTTCTTTTGAGCCTATTCAAAACTAAATTCAATTTATTTGGGACAAGCCTGCACTGTGCAATTTGACCGGACTAACGTCTGTTCAGTTGGTTGGGCTGATTGACTCTTGCATTGGGTATCTAATAATTTGGGCAACAGTTTTTCTCAGAGTATGTTCAAGCCATTGCTGTGTATATGTTTACTTTCATACATGAGGATGTTTAGCACATTAACAACAAGTTGCATTGGTTTCCCAGTCGCTTTTAATACCCTCTTGTCGTTAAAGTGTTGATAAGGGTTTGAAAATTATATTTTAGGTGTACTGTATGCTGGAATTATGCTGACAAATGATGGGCCTAAAGTACTTGAATTTAACTGTCGATTTGGAGATCCAGAGACACAGGTTAGATAGAATCTTATCAGTAATAAATATTGTTTTAATTATTATTTTGTTCATGTGATGTGACTGTATCTTTGCACCTGTATTAATTGACAGCGTAGAGCTGGTTTTAATGAAGCAGCTGAGCAACGCATTTTCACTTGTGGTTGGTTGGAAGTGGTGAAACAGAGTCTGACCTGTTTCAGTCTTTAATGTACAGATATCAGGAAGGATCTTAAGACTTTTACAGCATAGTTATCTGTTGGTGGTCTTTTAAAAACTAAGACTGTAGTCATAATCAAAATCATACCGTGCATAATGAGCTCGTATTGCTGGTGGAATTGTACTTGTTTATTAGAAAGGAGCCGATTTTCAGTATATGTGTTCTACACTAATAAGGTTACAGTAACATCAATGTTACCTTGAGTTACCTTTAACCTTTTATATCAAATATGAAGTTACAGCAAGGCTGCATTGTTGCAAGGTCATGTTGATGAATGAAATGTTGGATCTACTATCCCAATCACATCATTATATCAATATTAAATGAAACTCTCTGTTTATTGCTTAAACTTCACTTTGTGATGAGCTTTTTATCAATTTTTTGCTGTCGGCTCGTAGGTTCTGGTTCCGCTGCTGCAAACAGATCTGTACCAAGTCATTAGCCATTGTGTGCGTGGAGCATTGTCATCAATCAGGGTCGAATTTGATGTTAGCTCAGCGGCTGTTGGGGTTGTCTTGGCTAGTTCTGGATACCCTGGCAGTTGCCCTAAGGGATTACCCATAACAGGTAAATGAACTGGTTACCCCATTAGACACTGTGAAACTTCACTGGCCTGTGAGCAAGTTTAGTTTACAATTTAATTTCTCAACTTTATCTAAAGAATTTACCAGTAGATGTGCAAAATACCCAAATGTTGCTATATGCTTCACTGTCACCATTTTTGTGTTACTTTACATAAATTTATGTAACTAATTTAATTACCGTATGCTAAGTATGTCATGCTGTTTTTCATTTACACTGTTTTTATTTTATTTTATAGTGATAAAAATAACTTAGATAAAGACAATAAATTTGTACACCAGGCCTATGTGCAGTGCTAGAGTAGGAAGACATGGACGGATAAGTTTCTAAAATCTTAGGGAAAGGAATTTAGAGTTGCCAAGAGCTTATAGCCATGGCTTCTGGTTGTGGTTGACGTGTAGAAGCTGATCTTATTCTTTCTTCTTAAACCGGTGACATATAGGAATTTAGAGTTGCCAAGAGCTTATAGCCATGGCTTCTGGTTGTGGTTGACGTGTAGAAGCTGATCTTATTCTTTCTTCTTAAACCAGTGACATATAGGAATTTAGAGTTGCCAAAAGCTTATAGCCATGGCTTCTGGTTGTGGTTGACGTGTAGAAGCTGATCTTATTCTTTCTTCTTAAACCAGTGACATATAATAGGCCTTGATTGCTAACGCAACAGTAGTTTTTTGACACAGGAAAATTCTTTGAAGATCCAAATACTAATACGCATGTGCTCTGTTTGCAAACATGGATTCTTCCAGTTGTTCTGCTTTTTGGCATCAGTTTCTATCTTTGATTCTCACGCAACTGTTTTGATTTGATGTGTCATTCTGACATGTCAGTATTGGGTAAATGGCTATTGAATTCAGTGTATATGATTGTATGTTTGCAGGATTAGAATCAGCTGAGTCTGACTTTGGAGTTCAGGTGTTCTATGCTGGAGCATCGTGCAGTGGAGACGCTGTAGTCACTTCAGGGGGAAGAGTCTTAACAATTGTTTCAAAGGCTTCGTCTTTGGTACTGGCATCTCAGAAGGCACAGCTAGCAGCAGAAAGAGTTAATTTTGATGGAAAACAGTTTAGGAAGGACATAGGCCATAAAGCTTTAAAGAGGTAAGATATCTTCAGTTTAAATCCTTTACTGTAATTTGTTCAAACTCAATCTATGAGGAGAACTGTGACTGTAGATAAAGAGGCTTTGGTTTTTATGTTAAATTAACAAAATGATCTTGAGACTATAAAATGCAAATCTACATTATTCTGAAACTCTAACCTTACGTAATATTTATACTGAGTAGAAGTTTCATTAATTAATTAATTTTCATTAACTTTTTAAATAAAGCTCAATGGAAATGTCGAGATGAGCTAATAGATACATGCCTCAGACAAATTTAGCAGCTGTTCAACTTCATGACGTGATTGGCTCAGTTCTAAATATTTTTAATTGAATTGCAGTAAATGGATAAGAGTGGGGATTATAAAGATTTAAACTAGTATGTGTGCCTGCATCAGACATGTATGTATAATTTGATATTATTTGTCTGATATTCGTTTATTTTAACTGCATCTTAATGGTTTTTGTTAATCTAGAAATGTTTCTTCACAAGTTGGACTGACGTACAAGGATTCCGGAGTCGACATAGAAGCTGGTGATGCTTTGGTGGAGAGTATTAAAAGTCTGGCTGCTGCAACTGCTCGGCCAGGATGCTGTCCCAAACTAGGGTTGTTTGGTGGATTGTTTGATCTGAGTGCCATTGAATGTCCGGGTCGGTTGTTAGTCATTGGAACTGATGGAGTTGGCACAAAATTAAAGGTAATTTTTAAAATCATTTTCTTGGACAGTTCTGGATGGTTTTTGTGGTTTTTAAATTGGTCATTTTTTAACAAGTGCATGCAATCCTGGTGTCTCATAGTTTCAGTGTAAAATTACAATGTGTAAATAAACCAAAGTTGTAAATTATTGAGTGTTTGGTATTTTGTATAGCTAATTTGCTTTATTTCTTACATATAGCAACTGTGTTACTTATTTGTTACTATAGTTATAATTTACCTGTTACTATAATAATGCCTTATACAGTAGGCACTATAAAGAACGTTCTGTATTAACAGAGAATTTATATTTTCATTTTCTGCACTTGATTTCGATATTCTGAAACGTTTTGATTTATGTTGCTCAGCTATAATGAGTACACTGACCATATAATGTCAGTGGAAGACAAGATGGCGAGGAAGAAGACTGGCCACCTACCGTCATATGCCGAGGCTATGAAAATGAAGTCGCTAACACTTCATACCCATGGCTGCCTCAGAGCTAGCTTAACGGGCTGCTCTTTACTTCTTCTTCTTAGATTTATGTTACAGTTTGTGGATGATAAATAATCTTGCTGAAGTAATTTTTAGGTGTTAATAAAGTGTAATGATACGTTTGGTTGAAGGTGGCACAAGCTGTAAACATTCACAACACGGTCGGAATTGATCTGGTTGCGATGTCAGTCAATGACGTCTTGTGTCAAGGAGCGGAGTCCCTTTGCTTCAGCGATGACTTTTCCTGCAGTCATCTTAGTGTTGAAGTGGCCAGATCAGTAATCGAAGGGATTTCGATTGGATGTCAACAAGCTGGCTGTGCCCTGATTGGTACTATTTCACTTATAATAAAGAAGTTTTGCTATGGCAGAACTTGGAAATATTGTATTCAGGCTTGCATCTTAAAATAAGTTAGATATAATAATTTTAATATTATTAAAAATATAAGTAATAATACTAAAAGTGAGGTTAATTTTAGTATTACTCCTGCATCTATGTAATAACAATTTTTAATAATTCTGATTAACTGATGGTGCTTTTCAGGTTGTGTTTCAGGTTGTTGTGATGGACTTGCTCAGGTTTCTTACACATTGACCGTCTCAGTGTTTTAGCCCGTATGTAAACCATATTGGTTCTTTTTAAGTTTCTGGTGCCACCAGCTTGATTTTATTTTTCTGCACTACTTTAGCGGCTTCTGTCTTTCAGTTTCAGTGTTGAAGCATGTAGTGTCTCTAACTAAAATTTAATATCACCTTGTCACCTTGTGCTGTCAGCTCGTGGAGCTCTAGCGATCGTCCTGGTGAACACACTCCACCGTCTCCTATTCGATGACAAGTCTCTCAATTCCGCCAAATTCATGCCAGTTACATCTTGTATCTCATCCATCCATCTCCTCCTTGGGCGACCCAGTCTTCTCCTCCCCTCACCGCACGCCAGCATCATTTCCTTCTCCAGACCATCAGATCGCATAACATGTCCAAAGAACCTTAGCTTCATTCTTGTCGCAGTTTGTTTTAACGACTCTTCATTCTCAACTCCAATCTTCTCTCGTATTGATTCGTTCGTTCTTTTAAATTTAATATAGGTAACTGAAATGACCACTTGCACTCTTGTAGCAAGAGAAAAGAGAAGAGATCTTGTTGTTTGTGTGTAGTGGCTTGTAGTTAAGATCATAACAAAGGGCATTGTCTTTGTTTTCTCTCAGGTGGCGAAACTGCAGAGTTGCCAGACACGTTTAAAGATGGTGAATACCATTTGTCTGGCTCCGCCGTTGGCTATGTCAAGGAACATCTGTTGTTGCCAAAGGTTGATGATGTGAAAAGCGGTGATGTAGTCCTCGGCTTGGCATCCAGCGGTCTTCATAGCAATGGCTTCAGCCTTGTCCGCAAGATTGTCGAGCGATGTGGACTTTCTTACTATGTCGAGTGTCCATTTGACACAACAAAAAATCTTGGTAATGGACATCTTATGGACTTCTGTCTTCATCTTATTCTACTTTTGAGGGTTTCTCTCAAGGTTTTTATCCAAGGAGACATGAATGAGAGTATAACTAATGAAATGATTATTTAAAAGATAATGATGAAGGCAGAGGCAGAATTCATAATGTAAAATTTAGTGTAACGTTGTAGTTATGCAAACTTCATGTCTGTGGCATATCTGTTTAACAGGTTTATTTTGTCTTTGTTTAGTTAAAGCATGTGAGCATAGATACAAAAAAAGGCTCGTGAGAGCCCTAGTCTTTCCAACGGTTCTGTATGGTTGTGAGTCGTGGACAATGACAAAGAACATGGAGAAAAAGGTCAACGCATGTGAAATGTGAATATGGAGAAAGATGTTGAGAATATCATGGACAGAGAAAAGGACGAACGAATCAATACGAGTGGAGATTGGTGTCGAGAATGAAGAGTCATTAAAACAAAAGGCGACAAGATTGAAGCTTGGATTCTTTGGTCATGTTATGCGATCTGATGAGCTAGAAAGAGAAATGATGTTGGCTTGTGGTGATGGGAAAAAAAGACGGGGTCGACCAAGGAAGAAATGGATGGATGAGATTCATGATGTAACTGGCATGAATCTGGAAGCACTAAGGGACCTGACTTCGAATAGGAAGCAATGGAGAGTGTTTATCATGGCGATCGCTAGAGCTCCAGGAGTTGACAGCACAAGGTAATTAGTTAATTATTTATTGACTTTGATCCATTAAAACTTTGTGTTACTTTTAGGGCAATACTTGTTGACTCCAACAAAGATTTATGTCAAGAACCTGTTGCCAATTCTCCATATGGAAAATAAGGTCAAGGCTTTGGCACACATCACTGGTGGTGGCCTTCCAGGCAATGTGGATCGTGTTCTTCCAAAAAATATGCGGGTTGTCATTGATGCTAATAAGTGGGTTGTTCCTCCAGTTTTTGGCTGGATTGCTGAAAAGGTAGAGTTCGTAGAGTGGTGTTTTCAGCTTAAAGTTTTTCAAAGTGTGCCTGTTTCGGTTTTCTTTTGGACAGTACTACTACTCTCTGCCTAGTTTGAGATGACCTTTTCTTAAAACTGGAGATTTTCAGGAGCAAACACATAGCATTTATTTTGTTTAAATATCGGCTAATTGTTAATTTAGTCCTTTAAATCGAACAGATGCAGATAATCTGGTCAGTTCTGGAACTTTGCATCGTTTTGAGTAAAGAAATTATTTCATATATTTAGATTTTGGGTAACAGTGTGGGTGTTTTTTGTTTTATTGCTGAAGTTGTAGAATTAATCCATTCTCTAATTTTTTATCTGTTTACCTGATACTAAAAGTTAATTCAAATCTTATTTAGAATAAATCATTTTCAGATTTTATTGAAATGAAAGTATGGAACAGTTTTCATAACTGTATTGAGCATTATAAAAATAACTAGTGTATTTGCCCGTCATAATTATGACGTGACGACAGTGTATCATTATAGGCCTATATGTATCGTTGGTTAAAATGCTCTGATCACCCTCATCAAGACGACCGTCGTCAAGACGGCAGTACTGACGTCACAAACGGTTTCACAATGGAACAGAAGCCGTCTGTGACGTAGCGTCATACGACGGACAAATTTGCATATAAGGAAACTATTATATAGAATTCTCATTGAGAAGACTGTGATAGCTCTATGACAGTATTATGTCAGTTTTCTTTCACTGTTATTACCAGGGAAATGTTGAGACTTCTGAGATGTTGCGAACATTTAACTGTGGGATTGGAATGGTCATCATTGTCAGCGAGGCGTGTGTTATGGAAGTTCAGCAACTGATTTCACAATCTGGGGAAGAAGCACTTAGGATCGGTCATGTGGTTCCTCGACTAACAGGTCATTCAGCCAATTTGAATTACTCATGATGCCAGTACTGCTTGTGGTTTTATGGGTTTTGCAACATTTGTCCCCACTGTTGAACCAAAAATGACAGAATTTGGGTTGAAGGACACTCTTGAAGAAAATTAAATATGCTTAAATCCCAAAAGATTTGACTGAAAATTCAGTATTTAAATAACATTCGTGGAACATGGGATAAAATGCTAAAAAATTGTCTTGGCACTTGTACAGTTTGGTTTCATCACTGCACACAAAGCCGTAATTGCTAGCTTAAATTGCCTTGTGTTCACATAAAAAATTATCAATTCTCACTTTTAAGTTATACTACAAATGGAGATCATCTGGTAAATATGTGAAAATTTGGAAAGTTTGTAATACCAGGTAAGCCTTGAAAAACTGCTTGAACCAATTGTGAGCAACACAAATAACTTTTATGTTTTGGAACAGGTTGTAATTGAGAAAATTATGTTAATTTTTCTTACATTGTTTTAGATGATGACCCCGTTGAGGTAAGAAATATCAAGGAGGCATTCGAAAAGTCATATGGACCTTATCGCTTGAAGTCTGATTCTGTGGTTGTGACATGTCGCTCAGCAATGAAGAAGACTCCTCTTGTGAAGAAAAGAGTTGCAGTGCTCATCTCAGGATCTGGTAAATTTACCAGTAGTATTTATACTACTTGAAATCAGCCAAGAGGCTTAGCCATGTAGGACCGTCTTTTGCTAGAACAATGTCTAAGTGTAAGTTATTATTGTATGGTAATTGTAGTTGCTAATTTTCAGTGCCTTTTCAAGAGAAGTTTCTCAGTTAGGTTATCATTAGTTTTGGCAAAGTACTGGTACTTATTGTATTTTAATCTGCTAATTAAATTAGTGGTACTTGCTAGTATGTGAACATTTTTATTGTAATTTAATGTCCACACAGTAATGTTTGTGCAATACAGAATTTATCAAATTATGCAATAAAATAATGTATCAGGATACTTACTATAGAACTGTATCTGGATATTTTTGTTATTTAGGAACCAATCTTCAAGCACTGATCAACTTCACCCAGGATCCATCAAACGAATCATCAGCTGAAATTGTTCTGGTCATTTCAAACGTGCCATCAGCTTTTGGTCTCACACGTGCTGCAAATGCGGGGATTGCTTCTGAGGTTTGAGCAATTACTCAGATCAGTTATCTAACAAAGTTTAAATTAATTAAGTTATTTCTGCAGTACCTTCTCTTGTAAATATGCTGTGTTTTAACCTAGTGGAAATAAACATGATGATAACTTTAATATTTAATTTTGATAAAAGTGGAAACGGCAGCGCTCTCCTGTCTCTGGTTCTGATTGTGAAAAATGTGAGGGTGAAGTTTGTTTCATGTGGTCTTGAATTTCAGGTGGTCAGTCATAAAGACTTCAAAACAAGAGAGGAGTTTGATGAAGCAGTTCATCAAGTTCTTGTTGCAAAAAATATTGACATCATCTGTTTGGCAGGGTTTATGCGCATACTATCAGGTATAGTTTAAATAAATAAGAATAAACTGATTTAATTCTAATCTTAAAGGAATGTTGTTAGTTTTCGAAAGTCGGCTGTTTATGATGAATATTACAAGTATCGATATTGCCCAACATGTCTATTTTCATCCTGTCCCAAATCATTTTCTGTTTGAAGCCATCAGACCTTGCGCACCATCTGACTACCATATCTGCTTCTATTATGTAACACACCTATTTGTAATAACAAAGGCATGAAATAGTTTTAGTTGCTGAACACTTTTAATTGTGGATTAATGAAGTTGTCATAGGCATTTGTATATACTGTCGCTGTTAGGAGGATTTGTCAGAAAGTGGAAGGGAAAGATGCTCAACACTCACCCTTCGCTGCTACCATCTTTCAAAGGAGCCCACGCTATCAGGGATGCGTTGAAAGCAGGTGTGCGCAAAACTGGTTGCAGTATACATTTCGTTGCAGTAAGTGCCGCTTGGTCAATAATTCAATACACAGCATTGCCATAATTATGTGGCTGATTTCGTTTCACCTCAGAATCTGTGAAGTTTGAATTCCATTTAATCTTGTGAAATTGTTTAGTCTTTTTTAAGCCACATAACCTGTAAAGAAATGTTTAGTTGATGGCTTGCTGTTTGTTAATACCTGAATGGCAGTGTAAGAAGGTCTTAGAGTGATATTCTATGGTTTTGTTCTAACTGCTTTTGGTAAATTTCAGTGCATGCAATAGATGAGTGATTGCTATTGAGTTACTTGGCCTTAACATTGTAATTTGCAAACAAAGCAATGCATAAACAATGTCAGTCTCAGTAGGTATAATCAGTCAGTGTAAAAAATTGGTCATGCAATGGTATATTTTTGTTTTTAAAACTGCCAATCTAGTGAACTCTGTTGAATTCGAAACCCAACACTAGAAGGGGATAATTTATGATGCAGCTTTAAGATACCACAGTTGAAAATTATTCCGTTGTTATGTGACTAATAGTAGCTGTTGGGAGCGATTGGTTGTTACAAGTTTGTAGTCATTCTGGTCTTGCCTTTGAAGGCCTACTAAGGGGCCATCCATATATTACGTACGCAAAAATCCGGGAAAATTGGACTCCCCCTGTTCGCAAGGGTACTTTCTTCCACACCCCCCCCCTGTGTACGTACACTTGACGCACCCCCCCCCCCCCCCCGAAGACCAGCTGCAGAAAGTGTCTCGAAAGTCTGCACTTTAGGCCAGATTTGAAGGATGAATGAGGGTCAATATAGACAAATTATAGTTGTCTCGTTCACAGCACAGAATAACTGCACATGGCTTTTATATAATGTAATAAAATGCCATCGCACGACTATAGGACAATACAGAGTTATAAATAGGCTAATGTGGACGTCATAATTAGAAATTTATTTTGCGTACGTACACTTTTGTTCCCCCCTCCCCCCCCCCCTTTCGCACCCGTACGCAAAATCGCCAAAATCCGACCCCCTCCCCCCCTCAGTGCGTACGTAATATGTGGACGGCCCCTAATACGTTCCTTGAGTGACTGTAATATCGATAATTATTATTAAACTGATTGATTGATTGATTTGATTCGTGTGAATTTGCAGCATTTAGGTCATGCTTTATGGTGTGATTTTAGGAAGAGGTTGATGCTGGAGCAATCATCGAACAAGAAGCTGTTTCCGTTAATCCGGGTGACACGGAGGATATACTCGCTGAACGCATTAAAGCTGCGGAGCACGGTGCCTTTCCAAAGGCGCTCGAGATGCTCGCCTCGGGAAAAGTGATGCTCACAGAAGACAACAGAACCAAGTGGCTTTGACATCACTGATTTGACCAACTTAGGGTAGCAGTGTTTTCCGACTGCTACCGCTGTTTCAGGATTTAGATTCAGAAACAAATGGTCTTGGTGGCACAAGACATTTTTCCAGAAGTCTTGCTTCGAATCTTTTACTTGTAACCTGTTATATCGTGGTATACGTACATCTACAGATTTTTGCTTGTAAACAATGTGTTGTATTGTTTTGAAGTACATTTTGCAATGTATCCGTTGTTTATTAAATAAAAAAGTTATATAGAACTTCTATAGCGTAGTAATGTAATAATGCTCACGGCATCAGTGGTTCGTCGCTACTAAGCAAAATCATTGTGCAGCCCAGGTGCCAGGGTGAGTCTAGTCAAAGGCTAAGATCGGAGTCAAAGAGACGTGGATACGGCCATGGAGGAAGGGAGTCCAGGAAGAGATGAGTTTTCAGTTGAGGTCTGAAGGCCAGAAGGAACATTTGCTGGATGAGAGTTCCAGTTATGGCCAGCAACAGAAAAGGTATCGCTGCCAGTAGCTCTCCTTGTCATGGAATAGGCGGATTGAGAAAGTCAGAAGACCTGGTTTAGTCGAGAGTCCTTGGAACAAGCATAGACTGAAGGTTGACTGAAATGTCGTCTTGTAAGCGATTAGCCCAGTTTTGAAAGTTATTCACCTCTCTGTCCTTGGCCTTTCTCCATGCTGCTGATGTTCAGTTGATAAATGGCTACCTCAGTATCATTTGAGAACTCATAATACCGACAGTTCTCGATTTTTTCTAAGTGACCTTAAAACTTTAACAACGAGTTGCATTGGTTTCCCAGTCACTTTTAATACATGCTCATCATTAAAGTGTGAATAAAGTTACAGACGTTGACCATTAGTACCTACAGAAGTGCAAAGAACAAATTCAGTAGTTAAAAAAAACCTTTATCATCATCGTCAACAACAACAATAGCAAGTGTTCATATTGTTGGCAGTGTAGTCATTATCATAACATCACTACTTTTACCTGTGGCAGAAGGGGTACAATGACTATGATGAAGATTATGATGAAGTGTTGCTGTTGTAATTTAGTAATAGTGATTGCAACACATGATGGTGTAATTAAGATCAAATTGTACCAAATGATTCTACAGTTGAGCCTAACACATAGGCCTAAACCGAGAAGCTATTTGGCAGTCAAAGAATTAGGTACTCTGCCGTAATCCAGTACTTATGGAAACAAGTTCAGCTACCTCTTAAAATAATGCGTCTGACAAACTTCACTTGTAAGGTCAAGGACAACGTATTGTTCGACTTTAATATGTTTACATGTATAGGCCTGTGCTGTGTTGTAAGACAACTGCAAAACAGAGGAATAGTATGCCTGTAGTAAACATTTGCACAAAATTTAGCCTAATTATAGATAATTTCGAATGTTTCTTTGAAACACGTTGATGTTGAAAATAATCTTCCAGTGGACATCGATCTCCGGACAACCCCTCTGATACGACGCAGCGCTCCTGAATAAGCTGGTTTGTGCTTAGCTTTAGAGTAGCACTTTAGAAATTTTGAGTTTTCTGTGATCGTCACAAAGCCAGAAGCCAAATGTGTAGCTGCTTATTTCTTTGTAGACCAATTAACCTCGAACTGTGCATCGGCGATTCTGTTTGAACCACACATCATTCTGTTGACGATGTATTATAGGCGAAGCCACATCTGACCAATGAAACTGCCGACAAGGAAACGATGCTTCCCGCAGCGTGCATGCGTGTCTCCAGTACCTTTGAACGACACATTGGTGGTGTGTGTGAGCTATGTTGCCTTAGGCCCAGTGTTACCACTCATAAAAAATGAAAAACCGAAGTTAGGACAGAGAAAAAACCCAAGAAAACCCAAGTTGGTATTTCTGCAGACATTTTTAAATTAATAAACGCATCATATGATAAAATATAATAAAATAATGCAATTATACCAATTCCTGTAATAAAAATGTTGTTCTATCTTTCATTTCTATCTCTCATTTTTATAATTTTATGGGTAATCGTTAATTTCTAAAAGTTATTAGTAAATATTCAAAGCAAATTAAAAATGTTCATATACATGTTTTTATTTTCACCAGATTCCGAAACACATGAATTATTACTTCTATCGCACATTTTATTTTTTATTTTTAAGACAAGTATTAAGATAAAAGACTAGGAAACTCATAGGAGAGGCCCCTGGATTTTGCAAATATTTTACAAAAATAAAATCTTTTGATTATTACAACAGTCCCAACACGATTTTCAATACGAAAAAACACTTAATTATTTAGTTACAGTTTCTTGATCATTATTTATTTCTAAATTGTTTCTATGCAAATTTAAGTTTCTATGCACATACGTCATTTTGCCCTCCCCCTCAAAAATTTGCTCAATAAAATATTTCCTGCCCGCTAAAAGAAATTCCTACGGACGCCCATGATGAAACTTAAAATATTGCATCTTAAGTTTTAAAAAAAGGAAGAGCTGATTACTTCGGGGAAACTTCCGAAAAAATACAATCGGAGTCTGCAGTTTCCTTTAGTCCTTAGAGTTAAATTTTTTAAATATAGCAGTAGACTAGTAGGCCTATAGCACATTAATTCTTTAGAGTTATATGTTAAATTATAGCAATAGACTGTTATAGCACATGTTTGCACGCATATTGCGATATTTATTTATTGACCTCGATCATCCAGACCATTGCCAAAATTGAGTAAAATAATGAAAAATAGGATTTCAATAAAACAAGAAAAACCCAAGCAAAAAACCCAAGGTCTCCAGGAAAAAACCCCATTTCCCAAGTTCGGATTAAAAAACCCAAGATCTTGTGAAAAAACCCAAGGAGTGGTAACGCTGCTTAGGCCAATAAAAGCGTGAATAACGAAAGGACGCTCATGGTTTTTGCGGCGATTACCATCATAGGACCGGCAGCAACTATAGCTAATAGGCGATGGTTCCGAATGTCTGGGGTAAATTTTCCAAACGATTCATGTAGACCTACAACACAAACGACCAATGGCCCGTATTCGTATAGGCCTAGCTACATTGCTTTGAGAGCACGACTCTGAGCGTGAGCATACCGGTTCGCATAACGACGACGATGGTGACTTATTTCACAGTTTTGAAACACGAGCTGGCGCGGTTTGTACGCGGGGACCTTAAGGGTGTGTCACACATTCAAACGGGCAACGGTTGTGAAGGTTCTCATCATCACCATGGTTCTCATCAGATAAACTCGTTGACAATGAACATGGCCGAGACCATACGGTCGCTATACGTAAACGTAGGCTATAGGCCTACATGATTTAGGCCTACCTCGACGCGCCCTTTCCATTAAAAGTGAAATCTTACCTTTTCAACCGTTCAAGCAATCTTGCCAACATCTTTCCAGTCCGCCGCCTTCACATTTCTCTCATCCGAAGCACAGCACACCGCAACACATTAAATAAAATAATCGTTTACTGCAAGTTCCCGTCGACACAGACGTGTTGGGATCACACAGCATCACAAAGACAGTTATAGCAATAATAAGCAATTGATTATAAGTCAGACAATAGTTTAGTAATGAATACTGCAGCAGATCAATGGATGATAGTATAGGCCTAAAGTATGCATGTAAAAACAGTATAAGTGGCTAAAATAGTTAATAACTGTTTTATGGAGCATTCGGAACATAGCCTAAAGTTTATAGGGTAGGCTATACATACAAACTAGCCTAGAGGCCCTACTAATACTATTGCTATATTTCCTTCTATAGCCTATCTGGTCTTCCCTATGCCACGCCAGCCGGGTTTTGTTTCTCACGTGAAATCTTTGGAGTTTTGACAACAGTCAGACTTTACGCAACGCTCGTGCTTAAGCTGGTGCCCGCGTTTTAAAATCTGTAGACTAGAGCTTACGATATACGAATAGCATTGGCTATTGCAAGAGACTACCACCGACATGGACGATGACGTCATTGAGGAAGGGAAGTCGCCATATTGGATTTGAAAACGAGGTCCAAAAATAGAAACGAGGGTGGTGTTGCAGTGTGCTTGAGCCCGGCGATTAGTTTTATTATTTTCGCAATAAAACGAATTAATTTTGGCGGTGAAAATTGAAGTATATAATCGGTCAGCGTATAACGCGTATAAAAGCTTGGCTGCACAGTAATCGTTGATTACGGCACCCATTTCCAAAAATTGTCTTAAGTAGAACAAAGATGGCGGACAACCGTAGTGAGGAGGTTAGTGTTGTATGCGTCGAATCGCGGCGTCTCTTGACCTATATGCAGATTTGCATGATTTTGGTTTTCTAGAAACAATACATCGAAGATTGTTGCCCTTGTATTAGCGTTTATTTTGAAACAATAAAGTCATACAGATGGAAGATGATACGCTTGATATGCCTACGGAGGTTAGTATGCACGCGGGAGTTCGAGACGTCGATTGACCTAGATGCAGATTTGTACTTTCTAGGTTTAGATGGTTCTGAGTGCCTTTATTGTATGCAGGGGTGGTTTCAAAAAAATTATTTATTCCAAGAGCTTGTTGTGGTATGTTGTTATTTTATAGCTACAAAATTTCGTTGTGCATAATGGCGCGATTGGCATCTGTTTCTAAAGAGTTAAGTAAGTAGTGATTCTTTGAAAAAGTTGTATCGCTTCGCGTGGAAGAACTAATTCGTTAGTATTGTAGTCGTGTCAATTTCACTAGAGTCTGTTACAGCTAGTTGTGCATTAACAATGTGGTTATTGTTATGGCAATTTTTGTAGTGATCCATTGAGCTACAGGAATTTATAGCTGCACTTGCCCTCAGGGATTGAACTGTGTTTTTTGTAGCACTATAATCTTACTAGATAATAGCAGGTACAGTGATTTTTATCCTATCATGTGCCTCTCTTGTTCACAACCATTTGAGCTCTTATTTTCTAGGTCAAACTGAGGCTGACATGGCACCAAAGTGTTCAAGTATGGAAATTACAGTTTAAGTAATTAATGCATCATTGAAAAGAATATGCTTCCTATGAAGTTTCTACCTGTTGTCTCAGCAGTCAATAATTTCACGATATGTTACTTATTGTGCACGCACACGTGATTTCAGTGATAAGTGTAATAGCTATTATGACACTGCAGCTGTTATAGTAAACACTTACCCTTAAATATGCAGTTTATGTGCGTTCATTTTGAACCGAAGTCATTTTGTCCACTGACCACATGCTAACAGACTGAGGGTTAAGAGAGCCATAATGAAATACAGTTGTGTATGATTTACTTTTAAAAGTCTCCATGTGGCTTGGAAGCTCAGAGGCATAGGTTGTCTGATGTGAAGGCACTTGTACTGTTGCCTACTATCAGATGATTGTGTTCAAAGTACTTTGAAAGGCCACATTGCTGTCTAGTTATAGGCAGAAGCTGTTGTGATTTAATACCAGGCAATTTATGTTGCTGGTGATATTATTATATTTACTACTTCAAGACATTATTTAAAAGCATGAAATTGCCTGGATTGAACTGCCAGTCGTATGGGTACAAAGTTGTTTACATCTTTGCTGAGATGGCAGATCTGTATGTTAAGTAGACTGGCAGCGGCAGGGAAGAGCACAAGTGCCATTATTTATCTCCGTTACAGCTGCTACTTGGTGTGAGGAGTGGAGATATGTGCTGCTATATATTAAGTTCACCTGCTCTGGAAGTGCACTGCCCTCTGCAGTGCTAATAGCCAGCTGCAGCTAGCAACTGTTGCCCCTTCCCTACTAATCTAATCTAATCTAAGAACTTCAATAGCACCACAGTAATAATGCTCAAGGCATCAGTTGATGATTGTTACTAATCAAAATCGTTGTGCAAGGCAATTTCCGTGGTGAGTTTGGTCAAAAGTCAAGTCCGAGAAGTCGTGGAAACTGCAGTCGGGAGAAATGAGTCCAGGAAGAGATGCGTTTTTAGTTGAAATCTGAAGACCAGAACAGAGTTTGCAGAGCGAACTTTTGCCGGAAGAGAATTTTCAAGTCTAGGTCCAGCAACCGAATAGGTGTGCTGGAACAGTGAGATTGAGAAATTGGCAGTTAATTTGGCAGTTCCTTACTCAGGCAGAGCTGTGCACAGCAAGTTTCACCGCATGTTCGTGTCTCATATATGTTAAATGGAGCCATGGTGTAAATGCTCGTTAAGTGGATTCACATGTAAATGGGCTGCATGTAAATAAGATTCAGGACTTGTAGTACAGAGCCATTTGCAGTTGAACTTCAAGATGATATTATTGTAAATTATAATTACCTCAGTTTCAACGCTGTCTTTGAATGTGGTTTTGGCAGAGGTGCCATAATGCCAAAGCCAGTCCAGCAGCTGGACAACTGGTCATAATGAGTTGAAAGTCCTCGCATATATTGGACAATTTGAATTACCATTTATGGACAGGGAGGCACTAAAAGCTACTGTGAAAACAATACTTCTCGTCGTTAAAGGGTTAATGCATTAGGAATTGGACCTCAAATCAGTGATAAGAGGTCACAATGATATCACAGCTAACCAACATTGCAGCTGAAATTGAGTAGAGATTGAGTAATTGATCATAAGTTCATAACTGTTTGCGACGTGATAAAAGGCTATATTATAATAATTAATCTGTTCTAAGATTACTGTGATTAATAGGGCATAACCGAAATCCGGAACGGTAAAGCCAATTTTGCCAATTTTTGGACTGTCTGGAATTATCCAGAATGTCTAACCTGCCGATTAATAACAGTTGTTTTCTAAATCTGCCCTGTATCTGCCACAGGCCTTTAGACCTGTCAGTCATCGCAGAAATATATTGCCGTATAGGGAAGGGGTGACTAACTGGCTGTTCTTCCATCCTATCGTGTCTGTAGCTGATGCCATGCCATTAGCCAATGATGACTAACTGTAAGTAGGCCTTAGAGCATAGATTTCAAAACATACGTTATTACTAATCGGTTCCGGAATCGGCAGATAATGGCCTATGCTATCTGTTATCCTGAATAACCCCAAAAAAAACAAAATCGGTTATGCCCAGTTGATTAATTTGATTTTGACAACGTGTTAACAATGAGCCACCTGTTTTCTTAGCATGGTACAAGTGCTGTGGATATACCTGGCAACACTGTAAATAATTCCCAGATTCTTATCGATTCAAATAATCCAAATTCAGGTGAGTCAGTTTCAAGTGCAGTGAAAGGTGATAATGATGATGATGGCCAAGCCAAAGTACCTCAACTACCAGTGCTAACTGACAAAGATGTTGCACAAGAGGTGCCCATTGTCCAACATGAAGACATGGAAGTAGATTTAATGGAGGATGGTAGTGAAACTGTGAAATCTGTTCAAAATGCTTTAAAACTGCCTACTGAGGAGTTGATGACAGTTCCAATAAATTCGCCTCAAGATGGAACACTTTTGCCATCTGATGTTGAGCCCAATATGAACGAAAACTCTGAATCGCAGCCAGAAAGTAGAAAAGAAGACGGAGTTACCAGTATGGAGATTAGCGAAGAGATTCCACATGTGCCCAACGTTAATTCAGCAGAAGAGGAAAAAGAAGTCGCAGAAGAATTGCTTACTACGGAGAAGGATAGAGAAGTTGCTGACCAAGAAATTATATGTGACAAAGAAATTGTTTCTGATGAACCGGTTATATCTGATGAAGAATTATCCTCTGGTAAAAAACATATTTCCAGCACAAATGCAATCAATGACCAAGAAGTTAACACAATTTCTGGAGTGTGTGCTGAAAGTTTGATTGAAACTGACAACTGTGTATCCAACAACAAAATGGATGATGGAGTAGATTCTTTGATTGCTGCGCCATCAGTTGAGAAGGAAAGCAATGGTCCAGATGAGAATCGGCAGGCAACTGACAATGAAGCAGCAGAAGTTTTACCAGAACTCGATACATCCACAGCACAAAACGCTGGAGATAAAGCAACTGAGAGTTTTAAAGAAAGTGAAGAAAATTCTGAAAATGCAAACACAGAGCATATGGAAAATGATTCTACAAAACAATGCATTGCAGAGAAGGTGCCAAGTTCAAATGAGACAAACAACTCTCAGACAGAAAGTACCTCAGCTGAAATTCTTGAATCATGCGTTCCGTGTGATACAAAACAAATCCCGTCATCACCAGCTCGTGACGATTCAATGGAAAATGCTGGTTCCAGCATGGAAAACACCAGCTGCAATTCCAGTGCCGAAAAGGTGAGCCTTAATTCGAATTGACGAAATCCAGACTCTGCAGTTCTTGATACAGTTCTCAGGTTGATAAACACCCTGTTAGAATTCAGTGTGACTTTGTATCTGGACTATTTATGTAGTGCTTTTTAGGAACCTCTGAGAAGTTGCTGCTCTAAAACATGAAATCGGATATTAATAATAGTTCTGTATCAGTGCCCTCTGCAAATTCTTCTCACAGTTGACTGCGGAGATGTCATGTTTAAAGAAGCATACCAGGTTTAGGCTTGTGCTGCACCAGGATTTGAAGTTGGCCATGCTGAAAAGCAAACCCAGTTGGTTGCGGTTCCGCTTTTTTGAGGTTTAGTACCAGCTCCAGTATGCCTACAGAATGATTATCAATGAGACATATTTCAGTTGGTAGGAGACTCGCTACATTCAATCCATGTGCCAGTTTCTTCAAGAAATCTATCAAAGCCACTCACAGATAACAGATTTGCCCATACACAGCATGACGAAAATCTTCTTGCAGTGCTGCAGGGAAAGCAAAACACCAGTGTCAATTCAAGTTTACTGTCAAGCCATATAAACTGAGGTCACTGGTAACCTGTAAAGTGTGATTTACTTTGAAAGTGTAAGTTGCAATGTGATGTAAATTACGAGCGTGATAAGTTTAGTCCATTTTGACCGGGTACCAACTATCCGTCACTACGTCGTTGAATAAGTAATGGCGCCCTCCAACACACCTGTTTCACCTGGGAAACTGCTCAATATAGTTTTTAGTTAAGACAAAATCGTGTATGTATAATTCTTAAATAATATATCTATGGTAAAATCAGTTGAAATAAAAAATGCTGCACTTTCTAAACATTTGCAACACTTGTTGTATTATGCCTTGTTTGATATTTTTATGGTGCCATTGTACTACAGTACTATTTATAATCACAGCCAAAGTTACCAAAGATATTAACTATAGAAAGATATGGTATATAGCACAACAATTAGACAGGTAAGTTATTGTAGCTTAGTTTATGGTTTATTGGTTTATTTTAATTGAAATAGACTGTACCATACAAATAATTTGATAACTGTTCATTAACTTTGTCATTGTTGGTGGAGTATGTGACAATGGTGGCTGGTTCCAGCTGGCTTGAGGTCATGAATCAGGCAGAGCTATTCCAGGCAGGTGAAGAGCAGAGAAGAAGCAGTCCCTTAAGCCAGCCTGAGGCAGCCATGGGTATGAAGTGTTAGTGACTTCATATTCTTAGCCTCAGCATATGAGGGCAGGTGACCAGTCCTCTCCCTCGCCGTCTCATCTTCCCACCAACAGTGTACGGTCAGTGTACTCATCATAGCTGAGTTGGCTAGGGAAACTTGGCGTCTAGTCATCCATCAATGATGAAGGTGACCAGACCTATGTTGACAAGCCTATTGTAAATGCTTCCTTCCTCGAACACATTCAAATGTTTCAAATGTCAATCTGTTGTCTGATGATGACAATTGTTCATATACTATTGTAATGTTTTGAAAGATTTATATAGCACATCTTCAAGAAAAACTCATCAGAGGTGCTTTTGACCTAACGAAGGAAAACCAGGATCGAACAGAATGGTTTTCTAAATGTAATTCAGAAGTAGTGTATGTTTATTTATTTGTTTAAAGCACTTAACATTCGCTCGGGACTGAACAGAGTCATGCAAAGCCTAGAGTAAACAGTGAGTCTTGACTGGTGATTTAATTGATGGTTGCGAGTTTGCAGGTTGGGGTTTTTGTGGTAGACAATTTCAAATAGCAGCTGAAAGCATGTTGTCCTGCAGTTATCTTCAGTTTAGATTCTAGTAACAGGTCGGTATCAGAAGAAAGCAGCAGTCTAGGAGGGCGATACAAAGTTATCAATGTATTAAGATATGATGGAAGGCTGGTATGGGCTTTAAGGGTATACTATACAGGCATGAAATACACCATTGAACAGGAAACCAGCGAAGAGCTGTGATTAAGAACCGGGTAAAAATTTTGCTTGTATTAAGATTTAATTTTGATTTAATTTTGTTTTTACAGGATGGAATTAATTTATGTTTAAAAATTTTAGTGCATATTAAATGTTCACAAATGCATTACACATGAAATTCCAGAATCTTTCCAGATATTAAAGCTTTGAAAGTTGATGACTTTTATTAAATGTGCTCAGTTTGATCACGCTGGGGACTCTGAACATTCAGAAAGTCAGAATTCACTGACTACAGTGGACATTGTCATGGCAGACGCCGACGATAACAACGTCGATAATTCTTCTTCTGTGAATCAAACTACTGAGGACAATGAAGTCAAGTCGATTATGGCAAGTGAAGTTGGGAATCGAGAAAATTCCAACAATGCGAAAGACAAGACACAGCTTAGTGGTGATGAGCAAGCAGAAGGGATTGGAAAAGTTCATAAGGTGGAAGAGAATTCTATGGATACAACCAGTGAAGATGACAGTAAAAAGACAGAATGTAGGCAGCCAGGAAAAGATGATGCCACTGACAAAACTTCCGGCAAGGAAAATGAACATGAAAACGGAAAAGATAATGAAGATAGCAAAGCAAATATTCCTATGATAAAAGCAAAGGAAGAAAAGTCTGCTCAAGGTATGACTGCACATCATTTCAATATCTAACCAGATTAAGTGTTTTGTTTACATGTAGCTGTTTTAATGGGCAATTATATATATATAATACATATATGTATATGTATATATATATATGTATATATATATATAAATAATATATTAGGGTGTTCGCATCTCTAAGACTTGGACTAACACTGAGAGGAGCACTGGACTTGACTTATAACCAAGGAAAATGGTAATCATGTATTTACACCCATCGCCAAATAGCTGGCATCAGGAACTGCTAATGATGATGCTACAACCATTTATCATTTAAATTTGAAGATATTGACATAACAACAGAACAGTCTTGTGTTACAGGTTACATAACCCTATAGTGAATTGTCTTATTTGCCCATCACATCAGAATTTGAACCCCAGCACACAGGTGGTTTGCCAGAGCTGTCGTAGTTAGCAGCATTTGTTTTGTTTTAGTGCACGTCGGTTTTAGTGGCTGTATGTTTCATTGTTTTGATCTTTTTAATTATGTCCAGGGTCACAGAATAGCACAGAAGAGACTGGTCGCAAGTCGGCTAATGCTGTGGACTCTAATACTACATCATCTTCTATGGCCAAATTGCACCAAAAGGCAGCAAAGAGCGCACAACAGTCGAAAGCAGCCAAACACCAGGAGTGTGTTGTATGCAAAAAGGTTCTGCTTCTTTTCTTTTCCATTCTTAATTACGCTAATCCAGTTTAAGTGTAGCTGTACAAACATAGGATGATGATGGCATTAGTTTTATGAACTTTGTTTCACTGCCATTCACTTCCTCAGTGTGATTCTGATCATTTGCTTATCCAGAACTACTGTCTTTGTGGCATTTGATATAACTATCCTTTCTGTCTTGGTCTTCATGTCTTTCTTCCTTTTTTTTACAGTGACATACATTGTGCACTGAATAATCACTCTTGTCAGCTAATCCAATTGAAGAGTTGCT
Organism: Allolobophora icterica; assembly: GCA_963556255.1. Taxonomy (NCBI): domain Eukaryota; kingdom Metazoa; phylum Annelida; class Clitellata; order Crassiclitellata; family Lumbricidae; genus Allolobophora; species Allolobophora icterica. Next base: position 29,232,944 of record OY744615.1, on the reverse strand, counting down.
GTACAAACATAGGATGATGTTGGCATTAGTTTTATGAACTTTGTTTGACTGTTTTTCACAGCCATTCACTTTCTTAGTGTGAATCTGATCCTTGCTTACCTGGGACTACTTTGTGTCGTCTGATATAACTATCCTTTCTGTTTTTGTCTTTGTGTCTTTTTTCCTTTTATCTCAATGACATACCTTGTGCACTTTTGTCAGCCGTTTTCTCTTTTCCAGGTGGCTAAGTGCAAGTACAACATAGTTCGTAATGATGACACGAAGCACCTGTGTGACGACAAGTGCTTCCAGATGTTCCGTTCCCAGCCCACAGCCTACCTACAGTCAGATGCTAAGAAAGCTGGTGCCACCACCACAGAGTCCTGTGACCAGTGCCAAAAAACCATCACAGCAAATGCTAAGGGGAAGCACACGCTGAAGACTGGCAAAGACAACCAGAAATTTTGTTCTGCAGTAAGCAAAAGTCTCTTTGTGGTGCACGTTTTGTTGTTTTAAACCTGTGAGGTAATATTTAGTCTGATGGTGGGGCACAGCTGACCCTTTGAAACCCACTGTTAAGTACTTTTCAAATCTGACTGGATATAGCTTTTCTGGTTACAGTGCCCTCTGTTGTTGGTTGGTCTGTTACTTGACGCTGTCGTAACAAAGATAATTAGCGGCACCTCCTCCTTTCTCCAGGCTTAGGACTGGCGCTACTACAGTAAGGGTAGTGGTGGAGTTTAATTAATTGCCATAATGAAAAAGATCAAAGCAGTGTGTTCAAAACAATTAGACATTTGTAAAGCCTCTGTTAAATTGAACAATTGCTGATAATAAGTTTTAGTAGTATTGACCTTAGCAAAAACTGTAAGTGATGTGCTGATTGACATTGATTGATTGAAGCTCTTTATTGGGGGCACATTGCCATAACAGGATTCTGTGCAGATGCGACTGTGTAACTGATGTAACATAAGTAAATAATTTTTCACAAGTCCAAGAAAAAGGATCAAGTCTGGCTACTTGCTGGTTTGTGTTATTTCTTCCTTAATCAATGGGCAATTTCACTAGTTTGAATGATATAGTTAATAAATCTTGTCAAACAGGCTTGTGAATCTTTGGTGAGATTTGAGTATTGGTGATTGGTGTAATTTAACTGTGGTTAATAAAAATTTACATAGACTTCACAATGTTAATTTTTCTTATGACTGCTTTTTAGGCTTGCTTGAACAGCTTTAAGAAGCAGATTAAGCCATGTGCTAGTTGTGGCAAGGACCTTCGCAATGACGTGAATGCTTTCGTGGCTCCGGTTGAGGGTGAAGGTTACAAAGACTTCTGTGGCCATGCCTGTCTTGTCAAGTACGAGCATTCAAAGAAGCAGGCCACAAAAGAAGAGGATGATGACGATGATGTAGAAATTGTTGAGGCCACCCCAGCCCCAAAGTCCAAGCCTGCGTTGACAACTGGTTCAAGGTCGTCTGGAAGGTCGAAATGTGTAATCTGCACAAAAATGTCCAACGTACGACACGAGGCCAACTACAAGGGCCAAATTCACAAATTGTGCAGTGATGCGTGCCTCTCAGCTTTCCGTGTGATGCACAATCTTGCGATGAACCAGTGCGATAACTGTTGTTCTTTGTTCAGTTTGGATGAGGCACAGGTTCAGACAATACAGTTTGAAGGTGCATCCAAGACATTCTGCTCTAGCCTCTGTCTCAGCGAGTTCAAGACAAAGAAGCAGCGCAGCGTTCAGTGCACCTGGTGTAACACCTGCAAGTCCAACTTTGACATGGTTGAGCGACTTGATGCGAACAACAAATACCAGATGTTCTGCTCACTCAATTGCCTATCGCTCTACCGAGTCAACCTTCAAGCCAACTCGAACCAAAGCGTGTTGTGTGACCAGTGCCGCAAGCGAGCTCCAGCACAGTACCACCTGACTATGAGTGATGCGTCTGTTCGTAACTTTTGTGGCTACTCTTGTGTTGTTTCATTCCAAGCACAGTTCAGCCAGCCGTCTGCGACTTCAAGCCAAATCCCAATGCCTGGCAATCAAGTTACTGCCAATGCTGCCAACACTCAACCAGTGCAGTCAACAGTTGCGGCTACACCACCTAAACGGTCTCACTATGGCACGCGCCACTCCTCAAGAGGTAATTTTTTAACATTATGTTTTATTCCAAAGTAGATGTTATCTGTCACGGTTGGTTCTTCAGTGAGCCCTGTTTGTTATATCTTTCTCGCTTCTCTGCACAGTTTTCCTCTGCCTGGCTGTCATTTCCTTGGATTCCTGTATTCTGGGCCGTGCTTTTCTCTTCAGGCTATTGCTAGTTGTTTCTTCTATAAATATTATGTAATATTAGTATTACTGGCTATTATTGTTTTTTTTAAGTGAGCTAGAAATGATCCGTCAATATCAGATTGTTAGGCAGGCTGAAATTACGTTTCAGTACAATTATATGTTAGTAGTTAAAAGCAAATTTAAATTGAATTAACTAGAAATCTATGATAAGTTGACTGGTAACTAATACACAAGAAAAGGTCCTGAACCTGTTGTTGTTTCATAAGGTGTTAAAAAGATTCTGTTTGATGAAGATTTTGTCCTGTCACTTTGGGGCAGTGCTGTCAAAATTTGTTTCAGTTCTCAGTTCTGCTACACTACCTGTATATAACATGCAATCTGGGTGAGGTTTGCAACGAGTTCGTTTGCAATGACACACTAGTCTTGACTATAATAGTGCAAAGAATCCCACTAACTTTACAGCACTGTTATGGAGCAGTGTTCCATTAACAATCCAAACTGGAACAGTATTCCATCAGTTCTACCTGATACTTTTGAACAAGCTTCATAGCTTACTTTAGATCTGTCAGATAGTCCTGTTTCAGAGCCCCTGAGAAGCTTCTAAAAGACACTATGCAAGCATTATGATTCATACATACAATTTGAGTGCCTCTGTGTTGTCTTCAGTTGCAGCCCAGTCAACTCTATCACCAGTGACAGTTGCTTCTCCACCAACACCAATGCCAGTCATCTCAAACATAGTTTCACTGGCAGCACCAACATCAACTCCACCAGTACCTCAACAAACAGGTAAGCATATAACATGCTGCTATGTATGTATGTATGTAATGTATGTTTGTATGTATGTATGCATGCATGCGTGTATGTATGTATGTATGTATGTATGCATGCATGTGAAGATTTATGTGGCATCTTCTAAGAAACTGCCAAAATCACTGTGAACAAGTGGATTAAATATCTGTGTGCCTTGAGATCAGAAGAGTGTAACTTGCATGAAGTGAGAGAGACACAAAATGTACGATATGTCAAGAGAAGAGACCATTAATGTGTACAAGTGAGAGGTTATAATATTACCGTGGGCAGCCAAGTTCAACGATCGATTCATAAACTCCATGCTGTTTTCTCTTTGTCAGTCTTTGTCTCAAACCTGTAAAGAAACATCTGCTTTATGACTATTCTTATGTTCAGTTATGAAGAACTAATAGCATCATATTAAGCATGTAGTTCTTAAACGTGGATGTTCAGTGGCACAAATAAGGAAAGTCCTGTTTTGATGAGCAATTTGACTTAAACAGAATTTCTCTGACACTGTGTTTTCAGATGTATCGAAGACTCCTGCAAAGTCGGTTGGCCACATTGGAGTAAGTGTTGACAGAGTACTTCCTTTAATTGTTTTGTCTTTTAAAGGCTTTTGTTTTCATTTGCTGGTTCCAATCTCTGCAAATTTATTCCTGTTTTCATTGACTTGGCTTTAACTTTTCGCTAAAATCTAGTGACATTTAGTTGCTAAAAGGTACTGAAACTAACAAGTTTTGATTACCTCTAGTATTAATATCTGGATAAATGGAATTGTAACCTAGGACTGATGGTGACAAGAAGTATGAAGGAGCTCTGAAGAGTGAATTAAGTAAATTAGTGCTAATTACATGCTAATTAATTAGTGCTAATTATTATTATTAAACATTTGTATTGCACCAATTTATTACATCTGAGTTTCCTTATAACATGAATTCAGTTAAAACAGTCTAGAATATGGTTGATAAATTTAGTTTATAGTCTTTTGAAAGTGACATTAATGATACAGAATATTCTGTTCAGCGGTTGTTGATGCACGTGCCAAACACTGTCAGTCCTTAGGATGTGACAGTATATCAGTTTTTCCAGGACACCCAATGAAACAAACATATTCAAAAATTATACTTCTGTTTTTGGCATGAAAGTTAGTTTGATAGTGTTGCTATAAAATTTTATAAATGCTGTGGTGGAAATCATTGTTATAATTATAATAAAAAATATCAGATGTGTCCAACAGAGAACATGACATCTGTCTTGTAGGTTCAGACTTTGGCACCACAGGAGGTGATTGTTCAGCCTCCACCTCCAAAGCAGGTGAAAAACAAAGCACTTCTGTGCAAGCCCTATATGCAGACAAAGGCTACATCATGTCGACCACACACAGTGGGAAAAGGCTGCCAGACAGGTAGGAGACTGTCTTGGCTGTTTTCTTTCTGTTACTCTTATTTTTGTGTATTATATATATATGGAACCAACTGATTAACGTATTTGGAACTCCACTGTGGGAATTTATTTTTGTTGTTTCCTGTAGCTAAGAACCTAATATAATGATTTATTACTGATCTTTTTTATTCTAAGTTTGAGGATACAGGCCTACTTATTTTCAGTTTAAATTTCGAATTGCCGGTAACATAGGCCTAGGTTTGGAGTAGCAAGAGTCTCAACTGAAGTAGATTGGGAATAATGAGGAGGTGTCAGTAGATGCTGTGGCTTACAGAAGTCCCAGGCATAAATGAAGACTCTATTATGCCAAGTTTTGTTGTATTTGGTACTGTGACTGTAGAGGAGAATTGGGAACCAAAGAAGATGTTAGTTCCGTGTCCAGTTCCTACAGTAACACCGGCACCAATGATGATGTTCTCAAATCCAATGCCCTACCCAATCTTGCTTCCAATCCCTGTTCCCATTCCTGTCTTCATTCCAACAACAAAGAAGTCCACCGCTGGCATTATGAAAAAGATCAAGGTTCGTGTCTGCAAATTTTCTTCGTACAAAACAGTATATTTATTGGCAATCAAAGTTATTCTTTCTGTCTCATTCATTATCTCTGTCTGCAAGGCATTGTAGTTTTCTGTCATTTCCCTTTGTCACATAAATTTGTATGCTGGTTTTGTCTCATTTCTGTCTATTAATGTCTTTCAATCATTGTTTTTTTTAAACTTTTAAGCCATGCTTTTATTACTTACTCATTAATTTTGTTGTTTGTTATTATTGTTCTGTGTTTCTATCTCTTCTGTTATTTCTGCTCTGGGTGATGTTTCAAAACTGCAGGAACTTCAGGAGAGAGTTCCTTCAGATCCATTTGAGGCTGAGTTGCTTATGATGGCTGAGGCTGTTGCCAATGCCAACAAGGTGTCGGAGAGTGCCTCAGAATCTGAAGACGAAGACAATGATGCAGGTGAGTGTGAGCAGGTTCCCTCTTGCAGGTTCCCTCTTGCAGGTTTCTATTGTTTTGACTATATTTCAGCATGCAGGTGTTACCATGCTTTTGGAGTTCTCTGCCTATGGAGTTACAGTGACGACTGATTAATGCGAAGTCGGTGGGGGTGACATGCCTTATGATATAGCATGTAATCCAGGCCACTCATAAAAAGGGATAATGCTGAAAAAGTCCATATCTAGTGATACGCTGCAGTTATTGTGTGGTGCATTTATGAATGCGGTGTGCTAAGTTAGTCAGTCACTTTGGGGACCATAGCACCACTGCAGTAAGCTGGGAGCGCTTAAACGATTTCTCACTGTATTATGCATTTAATCAGTGGTCACTGTTATGTGCAGTCCTCTATGATTGCAGTATTGATTACTATAGATACACTGTGCTTGTACTTGGTGCTGTTGCTTGTTTCAGCCTTTGATGGTAAGATCTCACAGCAGTGTGTTTAACAGTTCCCTTTTAGAGCATTTTACTAGTTTTTAATATTACATTGTGTGCTATATATTAAAATCTGTGGAATACAGATGTTACTGGCTGTTCTAAGTTCTTCTAAGCTGAATAACATAACCAATTTTCACCGTCTTTCCGCAATGCTGGAATAGCTGTTAGTGTTATTCTCTATTTTATTATTCTCTCCATCTTCCGTGTTCACTTTAAAGATTTCCGACTGCAGTAGTCTAAGTTTAAATAGTTTAAATATTATTTCTTAGGGGAGAGTGTCAAATCTGCTGATTGGTCCTTTGCAGGTAGCCCCCACCTTGTTTCTGCCGACAGCGCTGCTCTTCCACCTGTGTCTCATTCACAGGCAACCAATGGAGAACTGGCAGAAGACATGCTTCAAATGGCACTCAGAATGGCCGAAATGCAGAGTGAACCAAACTTGGACCTTGAGGATGCGGTTGACCCAACTCCTGTTCGTGCTCGCGGTATGGCTCTTGATGCCATGTTTTATTAACGTCAAATAATGGTTTTGTATAATGAATATTAAAATTTGGTAGAAAACTCGTCAACTATAGTAACGTTGTAAAGCAAGTATCTGTTTCAGTCAGGATTCTGCACTTGCGGTCGTTGATTCGTCTGCCTTGTTTGTTGGGTGAACTCTTCATCTTAACTTGGAAGCTAGTCAATAGTTTGTTTATACTACTAATATTACCAAGTCTGCATATCTGTTATTTTTCAAATTTGTAATAGATTTTGTGTATCTTTGGTTGGTATTTATTCATACGATTGAAGCCTGTTTACTACGGGATTTGTCCACACATTCAAAGGAGGAACACATTTCCAGTTGGACAGTGGAACCTCAGTACTACAGACCTATGTATGGCATAGATGCAACATGGAAATGTGGGATTCGTTGAAGGAAAGATAAGGAAATTCCTCGGAAAAGTGTCAGCCATCTACCACAAAGACGTTCTATCACGCCGTCTGTGGTCTGAGGTGCGACGATTGCATGGAGAAGACAAAGAGCGCCCCATACACAAAGGCAAAATTTCCGCCGACAGTCTTAATCAACACTACTGCAAAACATCCACTGACTATCAGTATGTACGACCAGCTGCAAAAACAACAGTCACCTCCGCAGATGCGGTTGATATTGATGACTACCATGTCTATTCTGCCTTAGCATCCATTCGAGGCACTTCGGAGGGGCCAGACGGGCTTCCTTCGTGGCTCTTGTCAAGTATGGCTCATCTACTGGCAACCCCAATTTCATATCTCTACAAGAAGTCACTAACTGAGTCTTATATCCCTCCGCAATGGAAGGAGAGTAAAATCACTCCTATCCCAAAGATCTCTAGCCCAGTGACAGAGGCTGATTACCGACCAATATCCATCACACCAATTTTATGTAAAATTTTGGAAAAATTTGTTGTTCAAATTTACTATTATCCAATCCTTACAAACCCTAATGAAAATAGTCTTTATTCAGACCAATATGCCTTCAGGCCATCTGGTTCGACCTCGGCGGCATTGATAGCTATAACCGATCATTTACTAGAAACAGTTACATGCGAACCGTATGCCCGCATGATATCGCTTGACTTTTCTAAGGCATTTGACACTGTAAGGCATAATTACCTCGCAGAGCAGTTAGCCTCCATGTTAATTCCTGATTTTGTTTACAATTGGGTGCTTTCTTTGCTTTTTAATCGAGTGCACTGTACTAAATTTTGTGGTATCATTTCCCCATACAAATGTATAAATGCTAGCACTGTACAGGGGTCAGGGCTTGGACCAATCCACTTTTTGGCCGCCATTTCTGGACTTAAATTGCTTCATGCAGGGAACCGATTATTCAAATACGCAGATGATTGCTATTTGATAATTCCTGCCTCAAACATAACGACTACTGACTCTGAACTTGCCCACATAGCTGAATGGGCCAGAAATTGCAACTTGCGCTTAAATCATAGTAAGTCTTGTGAAATCATAATAAGGCGTCCTCGAACCAAAATTCTAGATACTCCTCCGCCCATTGCTGGGATCGTACGTGTAAATGAAATAAAAATTTTGGGAGTCACTCTTTCTGAAAAAATTGGGTTCTCCTCGCACATTAACAACATCTGTTGTAAAGCTAAACAATCCTTTTTTGCTCTGCGAGTCCTGGTTTCGCATGGATTAACTGGAAGCCGCCTTCATGATGTTGTACGTTCCACCACAGTGGCACGAATGTTGTACTCATCTCCAGTCTGGTGGGGATTTTCCAATGGTCTTGAGAGAGAACGTCTCTCTGCCTTGATACGTAAGCTTAAGCGACAAGGGTATCTGCCAACTGATACTCCTACATTTGACCTGTTGTGTTCTAAGGCGGACGATGCTCTCTTTGCAGCAATCCTTCAGAACCCAGGGCATGTCCTCCATGATTTGCTCCCTCCGATACGATCTACCGGATATTATCTTCGACCTCGCCGGCATAATCGCGAGATACCACTATGTGATCCTTTGACGGGGAAGGGTTACATTGCTAGATTACTGCATAAATGATAAGAAAACACTTGCTTTTTTAATTACTTATTTTATCATTTTTATTTCGATTTATTATTACTTCAATGTTTTACAATCAATGCTTCTAGCTTCTGTCCCATTGTGCGTTTGCTAATGGTGTAATAAAGAATATACTTACTTACTTACTTACCAACCTCTTGGCCAGCTAGAGATAAATGCCTGTGCACCTCGCCAGCCATTGTTTATGTGAGTGTGTGATTAGAAGTGACCTGTCTGCTACAGTGCTTTTGTTTATGTGTATTCTTTTTCAGAATCCCTACCAGTTGTGTCAATGCCTGTCTTTGACACCATTGCTGCTGACAGTGACATCCTCCAAGCATCGCACTTGATTGCCACACCTCGTGGGGGGCCAGCCCGTGGCCGAGGCAAGCGGCGTGGTGGATCACGTGGTGGTCGGGGTTCATCAGTAGCAAAGAAACCACGAGTTGATGAAGAAACTACGGAGACACAACCAGTTCCAATCATGACTTCACCTGTCATTGCAGAACCGCCTGCTGATGCTAACTGTGTTCTGAAGTTCACCTACGGAGTCAATGCATACAAACATTGGGCCATACAGAAGAATTCACAGCTTGAACGGATCGCTCCACCGAAAACAGGCGCTCGGCAACGACTCTTCAAACTTGACTTGTTGCAGTGTTCAGCAGATGAGCTCAACTATGCGCTGTGTCTCTTTGTGAAGGAGGTGCGAAAACCAAATGGGGAGGAGTATGCACCTGACAGCATCTTCTATCTGTGTCTTGGTAGGAAATGGATCTTAATTTTTGTTAAGTTGCATGACTTGGTAGGGACATAGTTACCAGTTTCACACAGACCTTTATTTTTTATAATTAGCACATGATGTAGTGAGCGCTACTGAATGATCATTGCAGATTTGACTATGATGCTTTCTGTCATATTAGACTGGAAGTGTTAAGTACAATGTTGTCAACTTGACCTAGAAAAATGTTAACATATTGCACAAAGAATTTTAAGTATTACTGATAGGCAAAGAAATGGGTGGTATTGTTCAGTGTTATTTGTAACCATGATGCCTATTGGGTTCATGACCATTAAGCGTATTGGGTTCATTTTTTTCGTCGTCAGTTAGTTTGGAGGCATTAACGAAGTCAGACACCTAACCGTCAAGTAGAATGATGCATAGAACCATGAACAACTATTTATTTAAAACAAGTTAGAACATATGGCAAGAATTGAAGAAAGTTCACAAATGAGATTCAATCAAATTCAGCTTCTGTAAAAAATAGACTTGTAAACTAACTGTCCATATTCGGCTACTCTGCTTCTGGTTTCCAGTCTTTCTTTCCCACCTTTTACAGACAGCCATTCAGCTGCCTTTATCATAGGGAATTGGGTTCAAGCCTAACCGTACATGCAATATGAAGTAAACAGTAACTAGCCTGTTAGAGCTCGAGCGATATCGAATTACAGAACCAAGATATCTGATATGAGATCGTTTGCAATCTCAGGGTGTTTTGTTAAGAGTGTTTAACGTTTATCAACATCTGAACATCTTGTTCTTGTTCTGTGTCTCTTTGTGCTGAATATTCTTGAATACTTTTTTGCAGGCATACAAGAGTATCTGTATGAAAATGGCCGAATTGACAACATCTTCACAGACTTTTTTTATGAGAAATTCACCGAATGCCTCAACGAGGTCCTGAACCACTACGAAGTGCGACTGAATGCCCAGGGTTTGTTAACACTACTGCAGCTATAGTTTTAACATGGATTACAAATGCCATGAAAATTTTGAAGCTATGTCATTTCAAGGTTATAATTTTGCCGTGAGGTATCTTCAGCGATGGACACCTCCCAACATTAGCTAAAGCTCTGCACTCCAGTATTGAGTCTGCTGATTTGGCAATCAGTGTGCTCTGGTACTAGTGGAGATTATAGGTGCTGTACTTCTATAAATCTGCTTCAAACATGATTACGTTATATGTATCTACTGTTGCACTTGCTGTGTAGCATATTTACAAATGCCCTTGAAAGATACTTATAATGAGAGATACTTAATACATGCATAGTTGCATACTTACATGTACATACAAAAATGCATGCTAATTTTGTAGGCATGCTCGTTTGTCGGATTGAGGAGGAGCATTTGTGGGAGGCAAAGCAGCTCGGTGCTCACTCTCCTCATGTCTTACTCAACACTCTCATCTACTTCAACACGAAGCATTTCATGCTTCGCACTGCGGAAGAACACCTTGGCCTGTCCTTTTCCCACATCATGAAACACTGGAAGAAGACCAGCACGCCTGCGGGAAAGCCGGGAAGAAGTGTCTACCTGCGCTACTATGCACCATCTCAGATGGGTGAGTCTTATTCTGACAGACCCTTAAGATGCAGTTCTGTCCAGATACAAAGTCAGGCGTTATTATCGTAGATGTGGATAGACATCATTATCTCTGTGACAGTGGTTTTACTTGCAGTGACCAGCCATGCTTTGTGCGTTATTTCATTATTTTTACTTTATTATTTCATTATTATGAAAATGGCATTGTGGAAGTTATTAGGTTATTGTGGACATCTCATTTGGACTAGTAGTTTGGTGCTGTCTGACACATTTGGTATTGGTGTGGTACCATTTTGATATGTTGTAAGTCTAGTATCTTGCACCATTTGCAGTTTGGATGTTAGAATAATTTTGATAAATAAGTCTGACAAGTGACTTCAGTCTGCTAATTTCTTCTTATCATTTGATAGGTGCTGGAGAAGCAGCACAGAAACGAAAAAAGGAAGAGCTGCCGGTGTTTGAGCAAGCAGAAAATGTTGAAAATCCTCTGAGATGTCCTGTGAAGCTGTATGAATTCTATCTATCAAAATGGTAAGTACTCTTGCTTCGTCTTTTTTCCAGCTTTTGGTGATAGTGACATCTGTTCACTTTGTATATAGAGTTGTGGAAGTTATTGGCTGGATGTGTTTCATGGTTCCCATATCCTTCAATGCCAATGGTCTTTATTCTTGTACTGCATTCAAGATGTTGCTCTCTGGGAGTGATTCGCCATTCTCAAGCCGCCTGGGGTAACAGACTTTGTGCTCAGGATACCATGGGGCGTACTAGTTTTTTTCTGGTGTGCAGCTACTTGAGTTCTGTGTGCATTTACATGTGCAGGACCATCCAGAACAATCTAGAAACAGCTCAAGAGAACGGTCAATATAATTATATTCAGTTACTCATTTTCAGACCTGATTTCCTCATTTCCGTGCCTTTGAGAGTTTGCTTAAACGATAACTACATTGGAAAACACTTAACATGGAAATGTTTAACGCGAAATGTTTGTTAACACGAATAGGATGCTTAGTCTATGTATATTAATTCCTTTGTCATGAAACGCGTAAAACAAATTTTTTGGGGTTCCCTTATGAAAGTACAGAATCCTTGGATGACACAAAAATGTTTGTTTCTTTTCAACCTCTGGCTCTGCTTGTCCACAGTGAACCGTCATGTTTTTCCCTTTTGAACCTGCACTTGTAGTGCACTGCTGGTGGCGTTTGACACATTCAGTGTATGATGTGTTCTGACATTGTTTACCTACAGGATTCCTAATAGGGGTCCACCGGAAACCGCCTCGGATATTCGCTTCCGCCGGAAATCCCGTTTCCGGAAGCATTCGCCTCGGCAAATATTGTAGATGCAAATAGTTTCAAAAAAATTTTCTTTAAAAAAAATTTGTTTCTTTAAAAACTTATTCAATAAACTTACGCATATAAAATTATAAATGTTGAACCTTAAAACAATTACACAGAAAACTTCACAACTGCACAGAAATGACAACAATTCAAATTGTATTAGTCACTTATTACAAGTACACAAATTTATGTCGATAATTTCTTATTACATGAAAATGTGAAGCTTCGCATATGGAACAAATGGTACCCGGTTTGTGTCCGGTTCGTTACTGGATCCGGCAAAAATACATCCAAATACTCGGATTCGTTTTCCGGCGGAAAATGTCTTACCGGTGGACCCTTAATTCCTAACCTAGCTAGTACTTAAGATCATTGGAAAATACGTAGCATTATGCCTGCATATACCAACTTATGGTCAGCTAAGGGCAGCAGTTGTTTTCAATTACGAAAATGAAATTATTATAATAAGAAATAGCAGAAGTATCAATCATAATTTTAAATGTGTTTCTTTTCAGTCCAGAGAGCATAAAGAATCGCAGCGACGTTTTCTATCTGGTTCCAGAAAGGTCCTGTGTTCCTGACAGTCCAGTCTGGTACTCGACGCTATCACTCGGAGTCGAAGGCATGACGCGAATGCTAAACCGACTGCGTGTCGTGCGCGAAATCCAAGAGTCCCAGCTGACATCTCTCTCTGTCCCATACTATAACTAAAAGTAGTTTGGCTGGATTCTGAAATTTTTGCTAACGTTAGCCTCAGCTTGGGTGTTTGTGACACCATGTTGTTCTGTGAACTGTCGTTACATGGTTACACACTGGATTAAAAAATGGTTGAACTGAAATGAACCCAGCCATGTTGAACTACAGAGAGGTTGAAATTGTTATGACCGTTTCAAGTACTGTGTTCCTGGGACGATTTTGAGAAATGAAATTATGATTTTGATACTAGAATAGGTAGCAGGGTTTTATTTGAACCCAACATAATTTTTTGCCATTCGCTGCGTCTGTGTTTTATTTGTTGGAGTTACAGATTTATGGACATTCAAAAAGTATATGAATTGACAATCGGAAGCTTTTTGGTTGATGGAAGTGTATTTCTAAAACTTAGTTGTACATCAGAATCATTTAGAAAGTTTATCATTGTATAACTCGTTTTGAGAACCTGTCAGAATTGCTGCTTGCCTCACTATCTGTAACTAACCTTCATAACCTTCATTCGGTGGAAGATATCGCAATACGATGGTTTGACGCATAAGAAACTTTTTGTGCGTCAAACCGTCCTTTGACAATGATCTTCCACCGAATACATATGCCTCAAGTGATTGGAGCGAGTTGCTGAGGAACCCCCATATCTCCACAGGCAGTGGAGCCCTCTAAGCAGTGGCGAAGCTGGCTCAAGCCTAACCATGCAGCCCCTCTGATGTATGCTTGGCAGTGCTGACCACTGTTAAGCATACCACTACAGGAACTTAGTGCAGTTTTTCTTTCACATAATCTGATGTATTAAGGTATTTAGGCTGGTTAGCCACCATTTGGGCAGTTCGGAGTAGATTTATGGACTGATTTGGCATAAGTGCTAGGAATGAGCTACATTAGTCAGTGACATTTGTGTTATCTAAGTGGACTGGTTACAAGTCTGTCTAAAATTGGGTTCCCCCAGGCCCCAGCACCTGTTTATCTTTGGGAATTGCTTAAATTTGAAATATGGCCTGTTTCTTGGTTTCTTCTTTTGAAGTTGGCTCCAAGTAAATACTTCAAGTCAAAGTTTAAATGGAGATATCATGAGATGGGAAAGTACTCATGCTGCTATCCATTTGCATTGTCTTGGCTGTCACATTCGATGGGATACCTTTTGACAACCTGTGCTTTGTTAGAAATGTGTTTTTCGATTTGGAACCTTGTGATTTATGTGAAAGAAAAACTGCACTAGCTTCCTGTAGTGGTATGCTTAACACTGGTCAGCACTGCCAAGCATACATCAGAGGGGCTGCATGTTTAGGCTTGAGCCAGCTTTGCCACTGCTCAGAGGGCTCCACTGCCTTGTGAACCTTGTAGAACCTACTGATTTTCTGTGGACTCGGGGGTTTTGCGATGTAACTTCTTTCAGTCCTTTTGTCACGCAGTGGCCAGTATTGTCCAGGGCATATTTTAACTGTATAACTAGTGGGACAAATGTCCCAGTAGTCTTAGGATTTGTCCCAGTAGTGAGGGTGATTTGTCCAAGGCAATGTATATTGAAACTGTATAACTAATGGGACAAATGTTGCAGGAGTTTTGATTTGTCCCAGTATTAAAACGGATTGTCGCTGAAGAAGAAATGTTTGTGAGATGAATTCCCAAAGAAAGGTCATCAACTTTTTTAAGAGAGGGTTTTCCTAAAAAAAAGGTCATCTTTTTCAGAGATGAATTTCCCAAAAAGAAGGTCGTCAACTTTTTTCCAGATGAATTCCCCAAAAAAGGTCATCAACCAGACCCATGGCCGACTTTGTCCCAGTAGTCTACATCTCTAAATCTCTTAAAGTATGCACTGGTATTGTCAGTGGCAATATTGTCTCATGAGGAGATGTCTTAAGGATAGCTGTCTGAGAATCGTTCAAACAGCAATTCCCAATTCTTCTAGATGCAGTGTGCCTACCTGTCTACCTGTCACTGGCCTGCACAGTTGTAGGCCAGGGTCCATGGCTGCGCTGTCAATACGCTGTGTTCGTGTAGGTCCCTGTGCGCTGCGGGGTATGACAGCTTTCAACAATCTGGAACATGACTGGAATGCGAACGAGCAAGACACTAACAGGAGACCATCTACTGCAGCGCTTTGAGGGGTGCATGAAGAGCGCTTTATAAACACATTACATTGCATATTATTACAGTACATCAAATGGGTGTTTCAGAGCGATAAGCGTTCATCGCATGAGCCATGTAGCTGATCTCCGAAGATAATAATCCTGCAGACGAACACAAATAGCTTTCGTTTCATATCCTTTGTAGAATCATTTATGTCTTAACAGTTGCTCTGCTCGAGAATCTTGTGTCCATTTACGCCTCCGTTCTCCCACCTTTCGCCATTTGAACCGGACTCTTGATGAGCGCGTTGGAACTGGCCACTGATATTCTTTGGCTTCCTCTGGTCACCTGACCATCCTTCGCCTTGCCACCGATGCCGTTGACTTTTGAGCTGGACTGAGACACAAAGGAACCCTTGGACTCCGTCCCGTTTCCGGCTGATCGCCCCAGACTTGACTTCCCTCCGAGAGTGGACTTGACTGTCGACGTGCCTATCGACGAGGCGCTGTTGGGTCGTTCATTCGTGGGAGAGGGAGTGCTGCGCGCTGAGGTGACGAACGAGACACGGGCGGCCGTGGCCACATGCTCGAGTCCCGTCTTGAGGATCTTGCGATGGTCCTCGGCCTCCGACTTCTCTGCCAGCAGCTTCTGCTTCTCCTCTGCTCGGTTCATCTTTATCTGTTCCTTTACTCCCTTCATCAGTCGCCTACAGCAGAACAGTTGGGATGATTACAGTAGACAACGCAACACGGCAACAGCAGTTAGTTATCATCGCGGATAGTAGCACTATCGTCAGTTGCAGCAGTTGAAGTTAAAAGTGCCAGCAGCAACAGTAGTAGTTGCGCTAGCGTTGCAATCATTGTTGATGAAATCATGGGCGGCGATCACGGGGGGTTGAGGGGGACAGTACCCCCATATTTAAGAGGGGGACACGCCATACATTCGACCCCCACATTTTGAAGAAACACCAAAAATGGTCAACAGTTTTTTCTCACGCGTTAGCACGAAAAATGTTGACCTCTTTTTTGACCAGATCAGTTCTAAAGTGCCCCCCCCCATCTGTCAAACAAGATCGCCGCCAGTGGATGAAATAGTAGGGAATAGCAAGCAAGAGTAGCAATAATTAAATACTATAATGTTCTAGATGTAGCTGCTAGTTATATCTTACTTGCCCCCAACTCTGTTTCATATGCTATGGTTTCTGACCTACTCGGCTAATGGAAATCGTCATTGCTATCGCAGAGATTTGCAGAAACTGCAGTGGTTAAGAATTCCATTGTCAGTGCACCCTTGACTACCGCTTTCGTTGGGACCATATTGAACCTCAACTGACCACCAGTTGTCTCCATTGGCTCAGTGCCAAATGAACATGGCTGTCTATTCCAAGTTTTTTCCAACCCAGCATACACAAACGGTTGATGGGTCCTGTGGGAATATGAGCATTAAGTGCATGGGCATGCTAGCAGGGTTAAAGACTCCTTAAATGTCACAATATTACAACCGTGTTGCATTCATTACAGTGGATGTCCGTCGAGTAAATGAATCCAGTTTAAAATATGTTATTAATATTGACTAATTTAATCCGTATACTACTTTAAAATTAGGCGACCTGTCTGTGCTCGTTGCTGACGCTTAACACCAACAAATCCTACAGTTGATCAAGGGACATTAAATCTCGTGGCAGCCTCAGAGATGGCGCCGTTGATAGCTATAGCCAGTAGCTGACGTAACAGTAATACTTACTGGTAGCTGATTTTGCCTTCTTTTCCGCTGGAGTCAAGTCGCGCGATAACCCTTTCGAGTTCGTAGTCATCCAGGGGAGCTTTTGCTGTCTGCTCACAGAATGACAGCAGAGAAAAGACACTTTCGTTTATCTGTCTATGCATCAATAATATTCATATTTTATTTTTAAAAATAAACATATTTAGGCCTATAGTGCTGAGAGTAAGCTGTCTGAAAAGACAAGAAGAGGCCTATAAAAACCATGCACCGTCTCTTTCAGAGAAATTTCAGTGCATTCCTAGTTATTCTTATTAATTAAGTACAGGCCCGGTTCGTCCATATGGGCAACTGGGCAGCCGCCCAGGGCCGCCGATTTTTAGGGGCCGCCAATTTTCCATTTTTCAAAAATTATTTAATTATTATTCGTAAAAAGAGGTAAATGACTTTTAAAAAGGTCATCAATTCTTTTGTGCTTAGGGCCGCCGGTTTGCCTAGGGCCGCCGATTTGCCCAAGGCCGCTAAATGTCTTGAGCCGGGCCTGATTAAGTATTAATTAAGAAATAAACTCATGTATAAATGATACTCAGGAAAGAGGGGCCAAGGCTCATAGGCGTAATTTGTGGGGGGTACGAGGGGTACCCGTACCCCCCACTTTTTGGACTGGGGGGTACTGTACCCCCCACTTTTTAAACAATGCCAATCAATATTTTATTATTGTGCCTTCTCAGAGAATGTAGTCACCACCAAAAGTACGAAAATACTTAGATACACAGATAAACCGCGAGCCAAATTCATGAGAATACTGGCAGGGAATATGTTCAAAATGGGCGCCATGCGAAAAGCTAAAGTGGAGAAGAAATTGGTACCCCCCACTTTTTAGATCACAGTATTGGTACCCCCCCCCCACTTTTTAGACTAAAGTTACGCCTCTGCCAAGGCTAGGATAATCTAGTAGCTTTTTCTTGGCTCCTGTTGCACTGTACTAGCTGGCTCATGCCTGTAATTGCAAATCTTGTTTTTGTGCAATAAAACACTTCATTCAAAACACTTCATTCATTCATTCGTATACGATAGGCCCTAGGCTAGTGGAAAAGAATTACTGGAATATTCTATCTTGGCGGGATCTGAGATATGCCTCTCAATCAAGTACGATTCAGATCCCGCCTCTGAGTAGTTCTCTTGAGAGGCGCTATATAAAACTATGAATGAATGAAGCTCCACCTCTGTGCAACAACCACTAGACAACTATCACTCACACAACTGGGTCTAAGCTTAGCGTTCGTTAACTTGAGCTCTGTATCCTTGGAGGAAGTTCCCTTGAAGAGACGACTAAGCCATGATCACAACTACGATCTGCTTGTGCGAAGCTGGTATACCATTTTGAACTTCCAACCTAGTGTCCAATTCTAACTTCAAACTTACACCAACGCCAAAGTCATAGGCCTATAAATTATGTAGGACAAATGAAGCCCATATATGGCAATATTCCCATGCAGGCTTGATGCATCCTAGATATGGTCAGATAAGGTAGGACACGGAACCTTAAACCTACATAGTATGTCAATTTTAACTTTAAATCTAGTAAATAATGTTTAAATTTAACTCCGCACAGTAGGCCTAGTGCAGGGCCGGATTAACATTTTGTAGGCCTGGTTCCAAAAAGAGTAGGCCCTATTATTATATTAGGGATCTACTATATTAGTAATATATATTCAACCAAAAAGTGTTGACGAAATTTAAATTATAGAACAGCTATTTATGAATTTAAAACTGTTTTGACGACGTACTTTCATAATAGAAAAACTGTCAACAATTTAATATCCTGAAAATTTAGCAGTTGTAGAACTTCACAATCAATGTTCATAAGACTAGTGTTAATTTTGTCAGTCTTTCTTTTCCCATGGTAGATCGTAAGGCAGTTATTACATATCAACGATGTAACATTTGAAAACTAAAATAATAGTTAGAATTTTTAAGGTAGCATACTAATCGGAGACCCATATTTGTGAAATGTTTAGTAGACCTTGTTTCGTGGACCCAGTGGAACCGTGGTTAATCCAGGCCTGCAATCATACATATAATATCCATAGAGCGTGTGTCTGTCGGAGGACGCTACGTCACAAACGGTTCCTGTTCTATTGTGAAACAGAAACCGTTTGTGACGTCAGTACTGCCGTCTTGACGACGGCGATCAGAGCATTATAACCAACGCTCTGGACTGTCTGTAATAAGTGAAAACTGGTAATTTGTTGACGTCATACTAATACATGGTTAAGCCTGGCCTTTTTGTTTACGTTATAATACAGACTAATAATTATATAAGTTAAATTACTGGCCTATTTCTGACGTCATAACATATTCTGATAAATGTGTTCAGCCTGGCCCTTTCGCTGACGTCGTAATGTAGAGACAACCCGTCATATATGACTGGAAAATACTCTAGTAGTGATATGTTACCTTTAGACCTTGTATGAATTGTTCTCTCGTAACGCGATATTGTTTATCCTTGTCGTACGTTCTGAAAAGGTCGACCGGTCGAATTCCTTTGTCGGTTAGAAACTGTATGAGCAGCTTAAGCGGATCGCACCGCAGAACTGCCGGTCGGAACAAAAGAACACGGGATTATACCAGAATGTCAGCATCAGCAACGCAGGTAAATATATATTAGAGCATACCTGCATTTCAGTCAGATACTTCCTCGCCTTCAAGTCTTCCATGACTAAAGGCAGAGATCGAGTTACAGACAGAGAGAGACAAATAGATGTACATTGAGATAGACATCAGGACACGCATACGTTCAGGCAGACAGACGATCGACTTACAAATAGGCGTCCGCAGGTTTTTTCTAGGGGGTCAAATTTTTTAGGGGGGCCAAATTTTCTAGGGGTGAGGGAAGTTTTGTAGGGTGGAGCAAAATTACGTTTTTTGCATAGAATAGCGGACTTACCCAAATAATTGTTTTTTACCATTGAAAATCGTGTCGGGACTGTTGGAATAATCATAATAATCAAAAGATTTTATTTTTTGTAAAATATTTTCAAAATCCAGGGGGACAAATGCCCCCGGGCCCCCTCCGGACGCCCATAGACTTACAGATAAGCAGAGATAGCCAGACAATGGAATACACATACAAACAGACAGATAGGCAAGCAGGCATGCAGACAGGCAGACATACAGAGATACAGACATCCAGACCGACAGATAGACAGACTGGTAGAGAGATAAGCATGCTTTTACCGATCTGCATAAAAATCGTAATTTATAAAGCTTAAAATTTAAATCAACTTCATCTTGTCTGCTCTCCTACATCACCCCGCATCGCTTAAATTAGGGCATACCGTTCTAATAATTATTAGACTATGCGTATAGGTTAAGCGTGCCGATGCCCACCACAATACCTGTCAGAGGCCTTGTTAGAGATCAGAAAGTGCACATTGATGGCGCCCTTTAAGTATCTCGAAAACAAACTAAGTGACAATCTGTAGTGCAGTGCACAAGAGAATTGCATGCAAAACGACAAACGGGTGCAGATGACTTCTGTCTGAAGTACAGCATGCCACTGTTCACGAGTGCCGTATATATGCAATACAATAAACCGGTGCAGATGAACGCACTCTGGAGTGTCCGTTCAGAAGTATTCATAAGCGTATATGATCCTCTCTGACCCTAAATCGGAATTCGACCTTTAGCATCTCCAGCGGATAACGACGTGTTTATTACGATTTCACTTGTTGTGATCATCGGTTGATGCCTTGGCATCAGTGTAACTGCGCTATAAAAGTAATTAGATTAGATTAGAAGGGCATGAAAGCAGACGAACAGTGCAGACGACTTCCTTCCTACTCTGCAGTACACAAAAGTGGATCGCGCGGAAGCGTATACGCGCCTGCGCAACACGCAATAAACAGACACTGGTGAGTCTCGCACAAGTGCGTGCAGAGCGTGCAATTGTTATAGTAATTAGGGCAATTTATATAGCGCCGTGAGTGGCAATCTCTTTTGACCTGACCGAGTCGTCTTCCTAGGACGTCTTCGCTTTCAAGAAGACTGCCGTAAGTCATCGAGAATGTTCGATTCTTCTGAAGGCTTTCCATCATATAAATGATCTTCCGGTTAACGGGAATATTCTGGAATACATACAAACTCATGATCCAGTGCAGAATGTAGCACAGCGTTTAAAGATGGCGGCGGTAAGGATGATGATGATGACGACGACGATGATGGTGATGACGACCATGATGATCATTCCCATGCATGATGATAATCTGCTGATGGAAATCAAAAGTAGAGAGTGATAGTTTAGTTAGTGAGTAAGTAAGTAATCAAACAACTTGTCAGTCGGTTCATATATATATATATATATATATATATATATATATATATATATATATATATATATATATATATATATATATATATATATATATATATATATATAGTATTATTATACTGACGTCGAATCCGATGTAGGTCGTGACGCTTGATGGATTGTCCACCGCCTCCAGGATATCAAGGACTCCAGTCATCGTCAGAGGATTACCTCCGAGCTGGAAAGGCAAACGAAGTGGACATAATATAAAATATAATACAACGAGTCTTCTTCTAAGTGGTTCAGTAGACATGTAAACTGTGTTAGAACCATAGCTTCATATTAAGGTCTGTAGCTTTGTCCACTGAGGCAGTAGGCCCCTATTGTCATCCAAATCATTCCACAAGTCTGCAACTTTTGCACTGAAAAATTTCTTTCGGTCCTTTCGGATTCTAAATAGTTTATAGGCCTATAATTATGTGGCCTTGAGTCGCCTTGTTTCGTGTTGATCCAAAGAACCTCTCCCACTGCACTGCCTTCTTTCAAGTGATCATCTTATAAGCTTCAATTAGGTGTAGGCCCCTAATCTGCGCCTCCTTAATTCTCTCAAATGTTGTTAGCCCACTCCTTTGAAACTTTTCTTCATATAATTATATAGCTCAGATCCTTGTAACAACAAATCATTGTGGTAGCTCTTCTTCCAATTTCTCCAGTTGTAATGTGTCGTATTGTCAGGTAAGGATTTCATGCCTGGATGCAGTATTCCAAATCTGACTACCCAGTGATATGATGTTTGTTAACTAATTTGTTTAAATAATTGATAGTAAATATATCTGTGACCTTGAGTCGCCCTGCTTGTTGCAAAGAATCTCTTCCACTACATTACCTCCTTGTCACGACAGTATAGTTTCTAAACTAATGTTGTATCAATATCACTATGCTAGGCTATTATGGTGTGCACTCCAGAATCGCCTGATTCTTGAGTTAGCTTTTGTGCATTGAAGAAACAGCATTTACTAGAAGGAGGGAACTATATACCGTAGCAGGCAAGTCTTAATGCAACATTCCTTAACGCTTTTAGTTAGTGCTCAGGTGGGTGTAACAGGAGACTGAAGCAGTATACAATGACAGACAGACGCTTTTAAGGGATCCCAAAATGCGCTTTATAAAAGTCCAGATAATACATACATACAGACAGACCGACCGACAGACAGACATGCACACGGACATAGACAGAAACACAGAGAGACACAAACAGACATAGACACACAGTCGCA
Source organism: Allolobophora icterica (assembly GCA_963556255.1). Classification (NCBI taxonomy): domain Eukaryota; kingdom Metazoa; phylum Annelida; class Clitellata; order Crassiclitellata; family Lumbricidae; genus Allolobophora; species Allolobophora icterica. Next base: position 29,210,706 of record OY744615.1, on the reverse strand, counting down.
CAGACTACCGCAAAAGCCCTATTTCCTGTTTCATGAAAGCCTGAGCTTGAAGCAAAAGATCACACAATTCCGATGAACAAAGACGGCTGTGATCGACGGACGAAGCGGGAGAGCAGAGGAGATCACAAAGGCATCTGGGGACTGACTACAAAGAAATCGGATCATAAAAGATAGGACCTTCAACTCGTTTCTCGCAGTGATAGGCGTCCAGGGCAGTTGGTCGAGTATACAGTCTATGATTTGGAACCGCGGAGAAGTGACGGGAGTAGAATGTTGCACGACAGTATCTTTACTGCCTGAGATGAAAAGACCGTTATGTTTACGATATACAGCATTTAGACCGAAATACTAAACGTTTCTTCATATCCAGTAACTTAGATAACCCATTCTGAAAAACTACTGATGTTTTAGTTTTCATGTTATTCAAAGGCAGTTACAGAGTGGAACAGTATACTAACGAAGAGAATTTCGATTGTGTCGTTTTCCTTGAGTCCTTTGGAGACGAGTATCGCTCCTTCCCAGTTGATATTATTGTGGCTGATGTCTAGTTCGCGCAAATACCTGTTGCCTCGTAGCATCTCGCACAGAGCCACGCAGCCTCCGTGGCCGAATCCGTTCCAAGACAGATTGGCCGATGTAAGGCAGTAGTTGCGCTGAACGATAACAGATGATTATGACGACGACGATGACAACGACGATGACGGTGATGCTGATGATGATGACATTAGTGAACACGGCGATGATTATGATGATGATGCTGTTGATAGTGATGCTGTAGATGATGATGATGACGACGACGACGATGATGATGGTGGTGGTGGTGATGATGATGATGATGGTGGTGGTGATGATGATGATGATGATGATGATGATGATGACGACGATGATAATGATGATGATGATGATGATGATGATGATGATGATGATGATGATGATGATGATGGTAACGATGTTATATAGAAGATGATGATAATGGCGATGATGATTGTGACGATGGCGATTATGCAGCCTCTGAATCCGATGCTAATTACTTACCTTCAATCCAGCACAGATCATCACCGCTCCCTTCTTCCGTATCTGATTCCAACTGATGTCCAGCACTTCGACGAAGTTATTCGCTCCTTGTAACAGAGAACGAAAAATCAAGTAAAAAATCGCTGACATGTCATACGGGCTTAATCTTTTACCACGAGCAAAGCCTCAACACTCATACTCGACTCATACTCAAACTCGTACTAAGACTCATACTCATATTCATGCATACTCGATCTCATACTCATAGGCCCTACTAAAATTCATTATCGTACTCTTTCTCATATTCTAGAAACGGATAAAGATGGTGAGAAAGTGCAGTCTTTGTAATGTCTGACTCCCAAGTGTCCTTTTCCAGAGTAACTTAGGATCGCCAGGTTTCAGTTCTCGAGTATAATGGATTGATCTACTCCGACGAACACACTCTCAACATCGTCTTAAACAGACAGACGGACAGATAGACCGATTGACGGACTATAGTGGTTGAATGATGATAGATCTGGAAGTGCGTAGATGATGGTTTGTACCGATGGCTCGGCCGAGAGCGACAGCGCCCTCTTCCGAGAAGAAGTTATGGCTGAGATTCAGATGGATGACGCGCTCGTTCTTCTACAAAACAATGACATAGAAGGTAGTTTATTATTATTCTTTATTATTATCATTATTATTATTATTATTATTATTATTAGTAGTAGTAGTAGTAGTAGTAGTAGTAGTTGTAGTTGTAGTTGTAGTTGTAGTAGTAGTAGCAGCAGTAGCAGTAGCAGTAGTAGTAGTAGTAGTAGTAGTAGTAGTAGTAGTATTGGTATAATAGTATTAGTATTATTGTATTTTCCAGCTGTTGCTATTTTCTTAAGAGCCATCATACTTAGGGGGCATTGTTCTGGAATGGCTAGTCTTCAGTTTTTTCTGTGCAGAAGTTGCGACCAAAAGCGACTGCGTTAATGTTTTGGATTTCAATGGATAAGTGCTGAAAAAGAAAGGTAGTCTCTCTGTTGTCTCCTCACTCTCCTGATATTTGGGCCAGGCGGTCGCCAAGGAGGTTGATCAATGCGAGGCCATCTTGGTTTATTGGACCCAGAGTTTCAAAGGCCAAGGGCACAAAGCAATACGATGACCAAATGACAGTATAGGCCTATTATTATTATTTTGCCCTGAGGTACTTTATTCCCTCAGGGACTCAGAGATTAAGTGTGTCATTTTTCTGAAACGGTTATTATTATTATTATTATTATTATTATTATTAGTAGTAGTAGTAGTAGTAGTAGTAGTAGTAGTAGTAGTAGTAGTAGTAGTAGTAGTATTATTATTATTATTATTATTATTACCACCGGACCTCGATCGCTAAGGCGAGTGCTTCTGCGTCACAGTCTCGAAACTGGTTGTCTGCAAGAAATATGAAAAAATCAATAATTCTCTGGTAGTTTCCATTGTTTAACGACATCTTGTGGCCTCATATACCATTGACGCTTATAGGATAAAATTTCGTACAGTAAATGCCAAGTCTGTTATATTTCACATGAAAGCAGTCACTCTTTTACTGAGTAGGCACTGAAGATAAAAGAGTGACAAATGTAAACTATATTCTGCGGTGGATTCAAATACGGTACCATTTACTGAATGCTAATGAAACGTAATATCGTTGGGGGCCATCCATATATTACGTACACAAAAATCCGGGAAAATTGGACCCCCTCCCCCCCTGTTCGCAAGCGTACTTTCTTCCACCACCACCCCCCCTGAGTACGTACGTTTGACGCGCACCCCCCCCCCCTCCGATGACCAGCTGCAGAAAGTGTCTCCAGGCAGCCTGTCTGCACTTTAGGCCAGATTATTGAAGGGCCAATATAGACAAATTATAGGTGTCGTTCACAGCACAGAATAACTGCACATGGCTTTTATATAGTGTAATAAAATGCCATGGGACGACTATAGGATAATACAGAGTTATAAATAGGCTAATGTGGACGTCATAATTAGAAATTTATTTTGGGTACGTACACATTTTGTTACCCCCCCCCCCTCCCCCCCCCGTTCGCACCCGTACGCAAAATCGCCAAAATCCGACCCCCCTCCCCCCCTAAGTGCGTACGTAATATGTGGATGGCCCCTTGCAGCGACGTCTGCCAAGTAACTGATCATCTAGCGCTAGAGACAATCGACCGAAAAAACAATTTCTCTGACCTGTATAGTAGTAAGTATGTCAGTAGCAGACCTGCGAGATTAAGGCGTGTGATGTAGTTGTCAGCCTGCAGTAGATCAGCGATTGCCAAGGCGCCTATGCTACCCAGGTTGTTCTTCGCCAAATTCTGCAAAATGGTGTCAACACAAGACTAATCTTAGACGCGTTCTTTGACATCAATCAATCAGTCGAAATTTATATAGCGCCTCTTATAGGTCTCTACCCAGAAGCACCCTCGACCCAGGCCAAGCGGGAAAAACAGTCTTATGGAAGCGATAGAGCTGTGAGGGAAGGACCCGAAGGAGGTGGCGCACCTCCAGGGGGAGCCCGTTGGCTACCAACTTCGATCGTTCGTTGTTAGTTGCCACGTTTAGAGAACTAAGAGCACTAAATGTAAATGTACACGTTTTCTACATCGACCCTTTGGTCTACACCCTGCTGATGTTCCATTGAATTGATCGGGTGAGATCCTTCACAATCGCTGCTCGGTTGAAAGGATACCACATCATTCGAGGTTCCTACATATACGGACCGTGCTGGCCCGATATTTAAATCTCTGAAATAAGCTACCATCAGTATGTGAACCGGCAAACGCACCCACAGAGATGCATGGGACATGCGTTATAACCAATGCATCTGTCTAAGCCAGCTAAGACCAGCCATCTAACCCATTAAACAGATGTGGATAAATCCACTGAATCACACGAAACAGTGCGTTATACAACAATGCGCCGTCAATCGATTAATGTATTATGTGAGAATAAGTGATTTCTAGATCTCATATAGGCCTATCACACAATCAATCAATCAATCAGTCAGTCAGTCAATCAATCAATCAACCAATCAATTTATCAATCAATCAATCAATCAATCAATCAATCAATCAATCAATCAACATCTTTATTGTCAGCCTTTGTGAGCCAATATATAGCAAAAAGAAAGCACAGCAAGAAAAATTATAGAATGGCGATTTACAACTGTGCTATTAGGTAACACTAAGCTAAGGACGTTGTAACTATGAGTTGGCTTCAGTGGCTGACTAGAAGAAACGGTGAGGTGATGATAATTGATAGCTGCGTGGATTTATGGATTAGATGGTGGTTGCATCATACGACGTTAGTGATGAATGAGTTTTCCTTGAGCATGTCTGCAATGTAGACGCCTCCTTCTCCTTCCAGTCCATTGTCTTCCAGATCCAATGTCTCCACTCGCTCGTTGTGCTTAATGGATTACAAATACAAGGAGCACCCAGTGTCTGCCAATTTGTAACGAACTACTCAACAGATAAATCATTTCTTATAAGTTCGCTTGCCCGGCTTCGTCCTCCTCCTTCTCCTATACTCTTCATTTTGTTCCTTCTGTTTCTCACTTTCTTCCTTTTATTTCTCCTTCTCTTCCTTCTGTTTCTCCTTTTATCCCTTTGACCTCTCCTCCCACCTGATTCTCCTTCTCCCATTTCTCCTCATATTCATTCTCTTACTCCTCGTCCTCCTCGTCCTCGTCCTCTTCCGCGTCCTCCTTCTCTTCCTCCTCCTCGTCCTCCTCGTCCTGCTCCTCTTCCTCCTCGTCCTGTTCCTCCTCCCCTAACTCCTCTTCCTGCTCCTCTTCCTCCTCCTCGTGCTCCTCTTTCTGCTCCTCTTCCACCTCCTCCTCTTCCTCCTCCTCTAACTCCTCTTCCTGCTCCTCTTCCTCCTCTTCGTCCTCCTCGTCCTCGTCCTCGTCGTCGTCGTCGTCCTCCTCCTCCTCCTCCTCCTCCTCCTGTTCCTCCACTTCATCGTCGTCATCGTCATCATCATCAGCAGTACAAACAACGCTGTCGTCATCACAATTCATCATCACGACCTTCTATTTCATCACAATATTTAAAAATTAAGGTAATCAATTCCATTGTTGTTAACATTGAGTCAGTTAAGACGGTCAGCATGCCTTAGCCTGCGCTGTCTGCTGCTCACCACTAGTGCAGCTGCGACGGCCTTTGCCCCGATCGGTCCGAGGTTGCGGTACTTAAGATTGATTGCGGACGTTGACAGGCCACTGATGACCCTTTGGGCCGGGGTGATGGCCAGCATTTCACAGGCTGTCATGTAGGCCAACTCGCCAAAGCCTCCTCCACAAGCACCATCGACACCACTTTCTCCTTCGTCTACTGTCCCCGTCTGGCCATCTGCAGCCACTCCCTCGACAACGTTAACCACGATCTTTCGTTGTGTTTCGGTCGTTTCTTTCTTCTTTTCAAAGTGCGAACGCAATTCCTGGGCTTAGGACAGAACGAAGACAAAGAACAACAACAACATCAATATCTAACAACACAATACAATGCAACCCAATACAACACAATACAATACAACACAATACAATACAATACAGCACAATACAACACAGTACAATACAATACAATACAACACAATACAATACAACACAATACAATACAATACAACACAATACAATTAGATACAATACAACACAATACAATTGAGATTTGATAATACCTTCTTTACAAAGTTCAAGAGTACAAGCCGGGCAACAGGAAACATTGAGAATCACAAACAGATGGAAGTGGAAGATTTTAGTTTAGAGCGAAAGAAAGAATCGGTTAAGAGATCCGCGAACATGAGGAGGTGGAGAGTTTCAGGTTATTGTGAATAAAGAAAGACACGACAATTCGAACAAGACAATATCACAAATATACACACTTTCAAAAATCAGATAAGATGATGGCAAGTAAGGTAAAAGGCAAGGTAGGGTTAGAAACCGATAAGGTGATGTAGTGAGAGGTAATGGCAAGGCAAAATGAAATGAATGTACCATATTAAGGTAAATTAACGGTAAGGCGCAGAAATGGTGTCTTGCAATGGTATCAAAGCAATTTGCCTTGTCTAACCTTATCTTACCTCGACGGATAGGCTCGGTTTATCCTACCTCACCTCGCCTCTTTCTGAAAAGCGGAAGAATGGCCTACGTTTAATAGGAAGTTCACTTTCAATGTCAAGGTCAGTATCGTAATCTTCTTCTTCGATCTCCTCCTTTCCCAATTCTCCTTCCTCTTCTTGAGACTGACGCGACCCACTATCGGGCGTTACATCCACTTCCGGTTGCTCGTGTAGCTTTTCCATCTTGTCTGACGTCACCAAGAAGCAGACGATCAGTCGATTTAGACCTATATTGCACAAATTTACAAAACGATTCTGAAACAATTCTCTTCATATAAAGAGCTTCGCACCTCTCTCAGCGTCCGCGTACACAACTAACCTGTTACATAGATCCATCTGATCGAGAGACTGAACTAACAAGGTTACGGATAATAGGCCTACATCTTTATGATGAAAACAGTAATTAGGCCTAAATAATCTAAGTTAATTGAAACGCCTTCGTGAATATACTATTTTAAGCGCAGCAATAATCTAGATTCATTTCTGATTAGGCCCACCGTTCGTCCCTTACTCAGCAAATAGTCTTTAATAGTTTTTCATTTCCAGCTTCGGCGACTTAACCTCAGGGAAATCTTCAGTTAATGCGTTCAAATACAAGATGGCTACCGTTGCTAAGCAACATCGGTGCGTGACCGTATGTTCGTGTAGGTTCGTTCATCTGTCTGTCTCTGTATGCCTCCATCTGTCTAAGCGTGTCTGTCTCGTTCTTCGCAGCTGCCAAATCCATTAATATTTCAGCGTATCTGCCTCAATGGTGTTTGTGATTGCTGCGATTCGGTTGAAAACCAATGAAGAGGCAGACGAGACAGGCAGACAGAGACACATGCACACATACAGATACACAGACACACAGACAGATACACAGACACACAGACAGATACACACGCACACATACAGATACACAGACACACAGACAGATACAAAGAGACATAGACAGATACACGTGCACACTGACATAATTATATGTGTACAAACAGGTTCATACAAACAGATACACGAACAAAACAAGTATACATACTGACGTGTTGGCAGACAGACAGACAGACAGGCTGACAGGCTGACATCCTGCTTGTATGGCAGCCTGTCTGTCTACAGGCTAACAGACAGACAGTCTGACTAAACAAGCCATGGGGTCCTAAATAGTACGGTTATTATACAGGGGTCCTTCAAAAGCATACAGACTAACATTGACAGACAGACATTATTCATTCAGACTGTTTGTCTGTCTACAGGCTGACAGATAAACAGGCAAATAAAGAGACTGGCTGAGAGAGATAAGGACAGACAGATAGATACACGTAGATAGATAGATAGATAGATAGATAGACAGACAGACAGACAGACAGACAGACAGACAGACAGACAGACAGACAGACAGACAGACAGACAGACAGACAGATAGACAGATAGATAGATAGATAGATAGATAGATAGAGACAGACAGACAGACAGACACAGAGACAGAGAGAAAGAGAGAGAGAAAGACACAGAGAGACAGAAAGAGAGAGACAGAGAGACTCAGCCAGAACAGATAAGCCGAGCAAGAGCAACACAGAGAGCTTCCTGTGATTCGTACTCACGAAGTGGAAACTGATTTGGTGTAGGATCTGAACCGATCTGACTTTGACTGCGATCTGCGGTTAATGTCATCTGACTCTGAGTCAGATCGTAACGACTGATTAAATCGCTTCTATTCGATCAGACAAGATAACAATAAAACGTCGATATAGCGCTTTGATATATTGCTCCTACAACATCATCATATATTCGATTTACATCGGCTACTTAACATCAAAGTATAGGTGCACCACGGAGACCATTTGATTGGCGTCCATTTTACCATGACTAATCAATCGACTCTTTTTATTGATCCCAAATGTAATACATCGAGTTATACAGACAGCGTACAACTAACTGGGATTGAAAGGCAGACCCAGGAAGGATCACTATGGGCCCGTAGAGTAATGGATAACACACTGGGGTGAAGACTCTGGTTTAGACGACCTCTGGTTTAGACGAACTCTGGTTTAGACGATCTGGTTTAGACGATCTCTCATTTAGACGATCTCTGGTTTAGACAATCTCTGGCTTAGACAATCTCTGGTTTAGACGATCTCTGGTTTAGACGATCTCTGGTTTAGACGATTTCCGGTGTAAACGAACTCTGGTTTAGACGACCTCTGGTTTAGACGAACTCTGGTTTATACGACCTCTGGTTTAGACGATCTCTCATTTAGACGATCTCTGGTTTAGACAATCTCTGGCTTAGACAATCTCTGGTTTAGACGATCTCTCTTTTAGACGATCTCTCATTTAGACAATCTCTGGTTTAGACGATCTCTCTTTTAGACGATCTCTCATTTAGACGATCTCTGGTTTAGACAATCTCTGGCTTAGACAATCTCTGGTTTAGACGATCTCTGATTTAGACGATCTCTGGCTTAGACGACATCTGGTTAAGACGACTCTAGGCTGAAGAGCAGGTAGAGCAACAACAACGATATGACATACTAGTCTTTACTTGAAGCAACTGGTTTCGAATCCGAGACGTTTTGCCAAAGTTACTTCCACCCTTGAACTCCTAATAAATGGTCCACTGCATGGGGTCCATGAACCACCCCGGGCCCACCCCGCCTTCACTGCGCGTCACGACTTGCTGTGAAGGTGGCATAACACAATGACGCTTTATCTTATGTTACACTACGATACGACGGCCTTATGGCAACGCTTCGAGAAAATCAATCGTCGGTGCTCGTGTTTGGCCGGCGACGGAACGAGGCTTAGCAGATGCGATGCAGGGCGCAGAGGGGAGAGAGGGATGGAGGGAGTCAGAGGACGGAGGGATACAGGGAGGAGTGGACCCATACTTCATAGGTACAGTGCCGTAGAGCGCCGTCGGGGATGGAGCAGGAAGATCTGGCCGCAGAACGGGGATAATGGATATCGGCGCACGGGCCTCTTAATTCCAGCGGCGCTTTTCCACTAATTGCCAGGAGGAGGAGGAGGAGGAGAAGCCTCGTCCATCCATCCGTCCGTCCTACCGTCCGTCCGTCCGTCCGTTCGTCCGTCCGTCCGCACTAACCCCGACATCTTGCGCCACATTCCATGCGGACAATTTACGCCGATTGTTTCGCGAGCGATAATATGCGAATGTGTCAATAGAGAGGCGGCGCGTAACTCGAGAGATTCGTCGACAACGGATCGGTTGCTGTGCAAGGCGCTTAGAAGGGACATTAGCAGCAACTGTTCTGTCCGTCCGTCTGTCTGTCTGTCTGTCTGTTTGTATGTCTCTGTACGCATATCTGTCTTCTTTTTCTCTCTTCGGTCTCTGTTGTCGAGTGCAGCTGCTTTACCGCAAAGGTCCGAGGTTGACGATTCTGTGCGTGTCACTGTAGATCTGCCTCTGACCCGTCCGTGTATCTCTGCCTCTCGCCATTAGAAATACACCGAGTTTAGGAGGCTTGGATAAGAGGCGTTTTGTGTTTATTGCTATTTCTGTTTACTTCCGATATTATTGTCATTATTGGTACTGTTATAAGCTTAACAGTGACACTCTAGCACACCCGCACACACACCCACACCCACACCCACGCACACATACACACACACACACACACGCACGAATACACATTGACGCACAACAACAGCAGCAACAAGTACTACTACAAGTAGTAGTAGTTGTAGTAGTAGTAGTAGTAGCAGTAGCAGTAGCAGTAGCAGTAGCAGTAGCAGTAGCAGTAGCAGTAGTAGTAGTAGGACGCTGCTGCTGCTGCTGCTGCTGCTGCATGGTAGCCTCTAGCTTATCAGTCAACTTCAAGGTCATGTCTTAATACACATAATATTGCATAAAACGATCATTTGAATTTGAATATATAACTCTATACCGTACAAAAGACCTTCTTACATACCTTACCATAGCATACTTGCCTAACATACACCGTATATTCCATAAACTTACTTCTTATAGGTCTATATTTGCAGTAATTTCAGGTAAACCGCGTCAAGCAAATTTAGTCTTATAATTAGGTATTGCAACGATATCGTGATGCTAATTAGAGTAAGACTCGGACCAATGAGAGAGAGACAGACAGACAGACAGACACACACACAGAGACAGACAGACACACAGACAAAGAGACAGACAGACACAGACAAATAGAGAGAGAGAGGGGGTAGGAGGAAGGTCAGCATGTTACCATTTGACCACAAGGTCTTACTAGATAACTTTGTGGCTATGGAAACTGTTTCTGTCTTTTGGGTCTTTGATAAACCTCAGTTGAGTAACTGTTCTTCTTAGGTGACGAATGCAAACCACTGAACCAGACTCCATTTCGCAAATCAATTGGACAAACGCCAAGCGAATGGCAAAACATACTTTCCAGAAGAATTGTTTCAATTGATCTTTTCCACGGAACTTTCACTTTTTTCTTAGGCCTACTTACCCTCGTCACATAGAAGGGCCTTGTCGCGGTCTACGCGGGTGCATGCATCAAGGGAAGAAAACCGACGCGTCAACAAGCTTGTTTACAACGCACGGAAAATTCTGCAGCAAGCTGTCAACATTAATTCGGTGCATGCAACAAGGATATACGTGTTCAGTAGGACTTTCCAGGGAAAAGTACAGTGACGTCACAGAACGTTCTGGAATCCGGGAGAACTCTATATAAGATAGACCTGATGTACATTAAGGGCCTTTTGACGAAGATTTGTAAACGTTGAAACATTGATCGTATGACGTTCAATCGAGACCAGCCAACCTGTGTGCTGTCTACGATTGTGATATTTGATAGACGAGTTGACTTACTTTACACTTAATCGACTTTATTTTTAATTAAAGATCTTTTAATAGTTCCTTCGTTGGTTCGTCGTTGCGATCGGAGGAGTCGACCGCGACATTATTGGTGTCAGAAGCGGGATCATCGGTGTTGGATCCGGTGAAGAAGACGCGAGCCGGCGGAGGAAGGAGTCAACCCGGAGGATCAAGAGACGGTCTGTTCCAGACAGCGAGCGGATCGAGACGCCTTTCTACCGTGGGAGACGGGTGAATCGGCATACGACAGTCGGACGGACGAAGTGCGTCGTTCGGCTGAGACAGCAGAAGACAGCAGTCAACATACGGGTAAGATCCTAGGTGTTGTCGTGGCTGAGAAGGAGAAAAGAGAGTGGAGTTGCAGCCGAGTGGGAGGCAGCCATTATTTCTCTTTCAATATCTGCTGATTATTTCTTTGAAATTTGATCCATTGTTGTGATCGAGGCCAGACTTGCGTGAGCTTGTATAGTTTTTGAGTACTTGGCGAGTGTACTTCTTTGGATACTGCATAGTTGCACTTTGGGTTGTGGAATTTTCCTTTTGTGTGGCGGGTTTGCCGCGTGGTGTCTGTTTTTTTTTGTTGATTGTTGTTGACTGACTGTTTGTAAAAATGGAAGCGTTGACAACAGAGATGCAAGCGAATATTCGCAAAATGTCGTCTGAGCGCCTTAGGGTGTATCTTATGAAGGAGAAGGAAGAAAGGGAGGAAAGGAGGAGAGAGGAAGAAAAGAAAGAACAAAGGGAGAAGGAAGAAAGAGAAAGGGAGGAACGGAAGGAGAAGGAAGAAAGAGAAAGGGAGGAACGGAAGGAGAAGGAAGAGAGAGAGAGGGAGGAACGGAAGGAGAAGGAAGAAAGAGAGAGGGAGGAACGGAAGGAGAAGGAAGAAAGGGAGGAAAAGAGGAGAGAGGAAGAAAAGAAGGAACGGAAAGAGAAAGAAGAAAGAGAAAAGAAGGAACGGAAAGAGAAAGAAGAAAGGGAGAGGAAGGAAAAGCAGGAAGAACGAAATGTTAGAGATTCTTTAGCAAGTCGTACTAAGCGTTATAGTGATGCCCTCAAGAATATTCTTTGGAAATTTCCTTCCGACCCTATAGAAATTCCAGGTTTCTTTGATCACTTGGATGGTTTGTTTAATGTGTATGAGGTGGATGAAGATGTTAGAGCAAAATTATTGCTAGCCATTTTAAGTGAAAGAGCTAAGGCATTAACCATGCGCCTTACTGAGGCACAGCTCCATGACTACAAATTCCTGAAGGAGTTTTTGCTAAGGGAGTTTAAGATAAGCCCTTCAAATCTTAGAGCCCGATTTTGGTCGTTGCACAAAGCATCGGACGAATCATTTACGATCTATTCATCCAAATTGCGTGTGGCTCTTATGTATTATTTGAAAAGTAGAAAGATAACTGATGAGTTTGATAAACTTGTAAGTTTATTGGTTGCGGATCGGATTAAGGAGTCCTTGTCGAAGGCTTGTTTAGATTATATCTTGGCCCAAGAAAAAGAGGAGTGGTTGAGCTGTGAAGACATAGCTAATGCGGCTGACATTTATGTAGCGTCGCATGATGGTGGGAATGACTTAGTGTGCCGTAGTCATCCGACACCGAAGTATAACAATTGGACGAAAGGTCAACCACATGTTCAAGTCAATAACCAGACAGCTCAACCCAAGTCTCCCAAACCGGAAATAAGGGGTGAAGCCAAGATAGGTGCGAGGGTGTCTCAGGAGGAGGCCAAGGTAAAGGGTCTCTGTTTCCTATGTCATCAGAAGGGTCATAGGGCAAGGGAGTGCCAGACCAAACCAAGTTCTAAAAAGGTGAGTACTTGTATATCTGGGAACCCAACTGAAGAAGTGACCGACTTATTTGTTGAGAAGGTCAACGTGTTGCATGAGATACCTGAACAGGTAAAGCAAGGGAATTTATTGGATAATTCTAAACCAATAGGGTTGGAAACTGCTGTAAGGGTATACGAGAATAGTATTGACGGATTACACGAGAGGTCGTATATCAATGTACAGATTGAAGATCTCCCTTCTCAGCCAGCATTATCTGATTCAGGAGCAGAAATTTGTTGTATTGATAAGAAATTAATTGAGTCACTAAACTTACCCGTGATTAAACGGATTAATATAATTGGTTTTCAGGGAGAAGGATGTAAGGCAGATGTAGTATACCTACAAATGAAATTAGCTAATTCAATGGAAGGAACGACAAACATTGCGCCATCTTTGTGCGTCATGTTCGCTGCAGTCCCTGAACTAAATGAACGGGTTATTCTAACACCCCATGTTGTGGACCTATTAAGGGATAGTTCGCAATATGTAGTGATGGTAGCTGGCGTAGATCGATGTGTACAAATAAATAAAGGGGCAGAAGAAGATAACTTAGAAGTTAATATCGAGAAAAGTAACAGCAACGAATCCTTGCCGTCAGAAGTGAATGAATATTCTCAGGAGCAACTAGTTGATGATTTAGATAATTTTCTTGATGTTGAGTCAACAGAGTTCAAGTCTGATGAGGGAGTAGCGAATAATGATACTTTATTGCGTGAGCAACAGAATTGTCACAATCTTATATCTTGCTGGCAACAAGCGAGACAGAATAAAAATAATTTCTTTATAGATAATAACCTCCTGTACCACAAAGGGGAAATTATGGGACATAAGGTTAATCAATTATGTTTACCGGAAGATAGAATCGAGGTTGTCTTGCGAGTAGCACACGATGCCCCATGTGCTGGGCACATGGCTTTTAAGGCAACGAGAGCCAGGATCAAATTAAACTTTTGGTTTCCAAGAATGGATGAGAGGATTCGCGAATATTGTGCGTCTTGTCAAATTTGTCAACTAAGAACTCCAGTTAAAGTGGCAGATCGAGTCCCGATCACTCCTATTCCGAGGGCGGATGAACTCTGTTTTAACCATCTAAATATGGATTGTATTGGCCCTATGGTAGTGACTGGAGAATCCAACAAATCGAAACCCCAGTACAATTATGCTCTGGTTCTGGTGGACAAATTTTCTCGTTGGCCGATGGCGTATCCTCTTAGATCGCTGAATGCAAAGGGAGTTTGTGAAGCTCTGTTGCAAGTTTTTACAACTTTTTCTATTCCAAGGATCATCAGTTCTGATTGTGGTACCAACTTTACCAGTCGTTTGACGAAAGAATTCTTGCGGCGAATGGGTTGTAGTCCCAGATTTAATACCCCTGGACATCCTGAGGCAGCTGGATTGGTTGAAAGATGCAACCAAAGCTTGAAAACCATGATCTTTAAGCTTGCTCAATCTGATCCTCGTGGATGGCACCAATTGTTACCGTTTGTTCTGTGGAGCCTTAGAGAAAAACCTTCAGGCACGACTCATATTTCGCCATTCACTATGGTTTATGGAACTCTTCCTCGGGGTCCACTTAGTGTGTTGAAGGAATCGTGGGCTGGCGAACGAAAAGTACCTCTTAACTTAGGTAAATCACCCGAAGAGTATCTCCAATCACTGAAGGAAAACCTCGAATTCGCGAAAGTTTATGCAGATTACTATAGTGATATAGAAACAAAGCGGTATGCAGATTATTATAACTTGCGTAGTACTGACAGAAAATACGAAGTTGGAGATAAAGTAGCAGTATTAGCACCAGATTTTGGTAGTTCTAAATTTTATAGTCGATGGCAAGGACCTGCTACCGTAGTCAAGGTTAAATCCCCATATTCTTATATAGTAGAAATAGAGGGAAAACAAAGACATTTACACGCCAATAAGATCAAGCGATACCATGAACGACTCGAACAAGCGATGATCAATAGCTGTTCAGTAATTGTTGATCAAGATGAAGAATTTGGTATAGTAGAGGTTGTAGATCAGGAAGAACGTGAACAAATAAGCCCGAGTAAGCGAATTGATCCTCTGATTATAGCGCATCTTTCGCAAGAGGAACAGAAGCAACTTTTTGAAATTTTGGATCGGCACACGGCAGTATTTGTGGATAAACCTGGGTATTGTCCAGTATTAGAACATGAAATTAAGATAACTCATGATTTCACTCCTAAGCGTTTAAGGGCATATAAAGTACCTGAGCTACTTAAACCTGAAGTACAACGCCAGATAGAAGAAATGTTGGCATTAGACATCATTCGACCATCGAAAAGTGAAATGGCCAGTCCGGTAGTTTGCGTTTTAAAGGGACCCAAAGGTCAAAATGGCGTTCGATTGGCAATTGATTATCGCCATGTTAACAAATATTCTCTAGGTGATTGTTACCCGACCCCAGACATTGCTGACATCTTACAAAAGGTGGGACGGGCAAAGTTTATTAGTGTTTTCGACGCGAAATCGGGGTATTGGCAAATTCCAGTTCGGAAAGAACATCGATGGCTTACGGCATTCGTATGTGATGCAGGACTTTTTGAGTTCACAAGAATGCCGTTTGGACTCAAGTCCGCTAGCAATACCTTTATTCGTGCTATGACCCAAGTTTTACATCCAGTGCGAAGTTTTACCGAACCATTCGTCGATGATATGGCAGTGGTTTCAATGAATTGGAATGACCATTTAGAACATCTAGAGAAATTCTTGCAAACTATTGAGGAAGCAGGACTCACTTTGAATTTAAGAAAATGTAATTTTGCACAAAACAAAATAAAGTTTGTTGGCCATATAGTAGGGTCAGGTTGTATTGAACCTGATCCAGGTAAGATCGCTACGATCAATGATATCCATCCTCCAACAACAAAGAAAGACGTTAGAAAGGTTATGGGTTTTTTCAGTTACTTTCGAAATTTTATACCTGCTTTAGCTGAAAAAGCACGGGTAATAACTGATTTGACACGAGATAACATACCTACGAAGGTGCCTTGGGAGCAAAAGCATCAAGAAGCACTAGATAAGTTAAAGGATGATCTCAGTAAAGCTACACAGTTGCATACCATTGATTTCACTAAGGAATTTGGTTTAAGTGTTGACGCAAGTGCCACCGCGGTCGGGTGTTGCTTGTTTCAGTGGACCGAAGAAGGTCAAGAAAAACCAATTGCTTTTGCTAGCCTTAAACTTACAGATACACAGATGCATTGGTCTACAATTGAGAGAGAGGCTTTCGCAGTAATTTGGGCACTTAAACGATTCAAGTCATGGATATTCTTATCAAAGATAATCATTTATTCAGATCATAATCCTTTGTCTTATCTCACAGATGCAAGCCCTAAGAGTGCGAAACTGACTCGTTGGGCGTTAGCATTGCAAGAGTTTAACGTGGACTTTCGATATCGTCCTGGACATCAGAACACGGTGGCTGATTTCCTCTCTCGGTTGTGACTCGGATGGTGAAGGGGGGGAAATGGCCCGACACACAAGGATCGAGCCCGCAAATTGTATAGATAAATTGACTAACTGATGTATTTTGTTTTGTTTGTATATGCTGTGTCGAGATGGAGTCTGGAGGCCCGGCTTGATCGTGATGACCCGTTCGAGATGGTGCTGAAGACGTGTCATCATCTGAGGGCGGAGGGAATGTCGCGGTCTACGCGGGTGCATGCATCAAGGGAAGAAAACCGACGCGTCAACAAGCTTGTTTACAACGCACGGAAAATTCTGCAGCAAGCTGTCAACATTAATTCGGTGCATGCAACAAGGATATACGTGTTCAGTAGGACTTTCCAGGGAAAAGTACAGTGACGTCACAGAACGTTCTGGAATCCGGGAGAACTCTATATAAGATAGACCTGATGTACATTAAGGGCCTTTTGACGAAGATTTGTAAACGTTGAAACATTGATCGTATGACGTTCAATCGAGACCAGCCAACCTGTGTGCTGTCTACGATTGTGATATTTGATAGACGAGTTGACTTACTTTACACTTAATCGACTTTATTTTTAATTAAAGATCTTTTAATAGTTCCTTCGTTGGTTCGTCGTTGCGATCGGAGGAGTCGACCGCGACAGGCCTACTATATAATAGCTCGAACACACTCTAACAGACCCACACATACACCATCACACACAAACACAAACCCATAAATAACCACAAACCCACACACACAAACACAAACCCATATATATATATAACCACAGACCCACACACAAACACGTGTCGCACACAGGCACGCCACACTCGCCGACGAAAACCTGTACTGTATCCAATGCGATTTTCCTTTTGTCTGGCATTAGTTTTCCCGCCGCCCACCCATCCTGTTCACCGGCCGGAGGGATAATTTTATGGAGAGCGCGACGTACTGAGTGTTTATTCCAGTGTAGGAATCTGGAGCGGACGCCTGTCGGCCAAACTGCTCGCCGGCTCCGGCTTCAGGCGCCCAAGGGGTCGTCGGACTGTTGGACAGCGCTTGGCATGTTCGCCGCGGGCTCTGGATTTCACCGAATGACTACAGTTGTCGCAGGCAATGGATCTGACGTTGACCGGGCGATGCACTTACTGGACTTGCCGATGCGAGTTGTGGATGCCAAGGTAGGCGGAAAATTCGCGGGTAGAAAACCGACGGAGCGGACAACTACTTAGGCAGACGAATTAGAGCGTAAGTAACAGAATTCCAGAAAGGCGTAACTGATTTAATATACGACGGGAGTATGCAAGCGTTGCCAATTGAGAAAATTAAATTCGGCTGCAAGCTCTTAGGAAGATGTGTTGTAGAAGTGTAACTATGTGACAATAATACAGTTTTCGGTAATTGCAACTAAAAGACGGTGGTTTGTATCGGAGCGTCAAGTCAAGAGGATTACCGGAAACAGTTGATAAAGTTTCTGAGGTCCGGATTGGCTCTCCATCTTTCGTTTCTTACTCAGCAAATGGTCTTGGGATTTTCGTGTTTTGTTTTTCTGGTGATTTCGTCTCTCGCCTGCTCAAAGCGATTTCTCTGATCATGTTGCAATTCCCTCGTGTGTTTTACTGAGCTATGTAGCGTTCTGATAATGAAACCTCTATTGTTTTTACGGTGCATCAAAGCGAATATCGTCTTTCGGAACTGAGGTTTGGATGTAGCGTTCTGAGAGTTGGAAGTTTCTGAGCCGTAACCATCGCTTAGCCAAGCAGTCGTTCCGAATACCTCCATGCGCTGTCTGCGACCTCGCAGAATTATTCCTAGAAGAAAAATGGCTCAGGAAGAATCTCGAAAAGCTGATTCGAAAAGGTCTCCTCCACATCCGGGTAACCACAGGGATCTAATCCTGCAGACGATCATCGAAGACCACTGCCATTTTGTTCCAGAGGATGACGTCGTACGGAACGCAAAACGGAGTTCCAGCGTCAGTTACTTTCTATCGGACACTGAAGGAAGCAACCAACACAAGAACCGACTGCAGTACGTGATGATTTATGCCACTCTATATAACAGCTGTAAACTATAATTGTAGCCCTACCACCATGCCCATATGGGAACCATATGGGCGTGTTGGCAAAGAAGTCCCACACGAGAACCCTTACATGGCGCACATGGGTTCCATCAAATGTGCATGGACATGGTGGGAGGGTATAGCTTGACCATCAGGTTGGTCATCTGCCTCGGATAGGTTCCTATATCCAAGGAACCCTGTATAATAAGTTAATAACCCAATAACCCTATATGCCTATTATATAGGAGCCCATGCTATATAGGCCTTCCATTAGCACCAGTTCTAACAAAGGTGTGCCTTCTTATAATTATTCGGCTTAATTCTTCAGTCATCATCCAGTTCATGAACACTGCATGCAGTCTCGGTCTTTCTCTTGTTTTCTTACCGTCCATTCTTCCTTTGATGATAACTCCAAGGAGGGAGTCTCCTCTCATTACATGAGTAATCCAGTTAACGCATTCTTACCAGAGGCGACGGATTAACTGTAGGAAAAAACGAAGCCGTGGTCTAGGGGCGGCACATTCCAGAGGGCGACATAACTTAAACATCAAAAATAAACATTAAATTTAGTCTAAAACTGCAAATGAATAAATAAAATTATAATGATATTAGTTAAAAGTAAAACCTTGTAACATGAATATCAGGAGCGGTTAAAATTGACCTATGGACATGTGAGCGGCAGACTGTTAAATCCCCTTTGATTCCTATGGCCATCAGCATAGGCGTAGACTCTGGGGGCAGCCGAGGCATGTGCCCCTAAAAATTGAGGAGGGGTATTGCCCTCATCCCCCAAAAATCGAGAGGATAATTTCTTTAAATATTAAAATATTATGTTTCAATACAGACAAACATCTTTAAAAACAGATTCTAAGAACTGAAATACTATCAGAAATTCATAACGAAAACAGAGATTTATTCATATCTTATATCATATCATATCTTCATAGTAATTCTGCAAGAGGTGCTTTATAAATTTCTAGATACAAT
Source organism: Allolobophora icterica (assembly GCA_963556255.1). NCBI lineage: Eukaryota > Metazoa > Annelida > Clitellata > Crassiclitellata > Lumbricidae > Allolobophora > Allolobophora icterica. The sequence goes on along the minus strand of OY744615.1, from coordinate 29,191,436 downwards.
GTTGTACAATCTTCAATATCTTCAGTATGAAACAAATTTACCCATTTCATATGAACTTGGACTGGAAGCTGCGTTTGACGAGGATCGGATGAATAGCAATGATGACAGTCGAGTCTCAGAGACTCGCTGATTGTCCAGACTCCCTCCCACCCAGCCCTCCCACCCCCACTCAATATTTTTGAAAAGTTTACGTCACTGGCCATCAGATAAATGTCTTGCTCCATCATTTGCAGCGCTTCGTTTTGTTTGATGTTCTGTCCAACTAGCTTTCAACATCCTTTGCCTTCGCAACATCTCGACAGCCTCCATGGTCTTCAATTGTCCCTCTTTCTGATGGCCCGTGTTCCATGCTGTATGGCTAATGGCTAATTCGAAAGGTTTTCTAAGATTGTTACTAATGTTCAGCTGGAAATAGCATATCGACTTATATATGTAATACTAGAGTATTTACCCGTCATGTATGACGGGTTGACGGGTTGAAACGTCGCTCATGGTTTAAATGTAATCGTCGGTCTTGAGGACTTCCTTAATTCATGGGACAACGAGATTTTGAAGGACTTTTTACCAACAATATAGCATTTTCCAGTTTATGACGTCGTGTGGAGTGTTAGAAGAAATTATCAAGGACTATATACGAAGAATACAGTATTTGCCCTGTATTGCACGTGACCACGTTTAGGCTAATGTGTCTTCGCCTCGTCCTTGCTCCTCATCCCCCTCAACCTGCCGTCAGATCTTGTGCCATAATGAGGGAGTTATGCCGGGAGGGAGGAGGGAGGGAGTGAGTAGGTGAAGGAGGGACGGAGGGACAGAGCTATAGACAGACAGACGTATTCATAAACAGACGAACAACGGTTAGTAACCCTCCCTCCAAAAGCTTTAGGGTCGTCGGCAAATGGCCTGTCAGGCACTGGAATGCGACCAAGGACCTGTCAGGCATAGGACATTCCAAAGAGTTTATCTTACGATGGACACACAGAGCTGGAAAATTATATAAGAGATTGATTTCTGTTGCTTTCTGCTATAGTATACAAGACTGTACTTTTATTCATCTATTTATTTATATTTTACACAAAGTACATATGAAATCTCAACAAATATTTATTTGTTGTTATAACATTTAGTTAAACCAGTATACGTATATATACGAATTTTATATTACTATATCGTATTTTATGAGTTATTTGTGAGCAGAGTCTTGTTTTGATTGAATCTGTGATACGTCATATGAAGCTATTTGAAACTGATATAGCGGCACTGCAATCATCCGTTTGCTGTGATATTCCGTGAAGATACGTAGATGATGATGATGATAATGTTGGTCGTAGTTTCACTTGTCGCGAGCAGTCATCATCACAAATTGTCTGTCGTTATCGTAAACATATTTTGTCGTCCCTATCATCGCCCGGCAGTAGTAGTAGTTTTGATGATGACAAGTGACAACGACGCAAGCCTTTGATCATCGAAGACTGATGACTCGGGGAGACTTAATCGGACGACCCATTCCCATAACTCACCGCTGCCCTCCTACTTCCGTCCGCCATCTTGGCACACAGTCGCCGTAAAAACGTCGTAATAACAGGAACTCTTTACGACCGAAGCTACAATGTCTGTAGCTCACACGGAAACAACTCCATTAAGATCCCCATTGGGGATACCCATTTCGACTCACCCTGTTCTTACTTCCCTGGAAGCCGACGGCTGGCCGGCTGACTGACTGAGTGGGTGGCTGGGTGATTGGATTGGATGGCTTGGGTGGGTGGGTGGCTTTAATGTTTGGGTGGAACTGGAGTATAAGACAAAGGTGTTGGTTGAAAACACACCAAGCCACATTATTGCTCCTTCAAACAACATGATGTGGTACCGGTGTAGCAATTTCAGATCACCCCCATTTCAGATTACCCTCCGGTAACTTAAAATCGCCTTCAGATTACCGAGGGGTAATCTGATATCGATTTCAAGTTACCCCCTACGATTTCAGATTATCCACTCAAATTAACGGGGCGCATTTTTCGACTATCTCATAATACTAACAATAATTGTTAACATTTTGTCATTAAACCCTCATTACCCCTCTATTGTATGATGTACGACAAGCTATCTTTCTCTGTTAAGATCACAATTGCATCAACTAGGTTGAATCTTTGTATATCTGATGTGTGTATGTAATATGTCAAGCTTTTTGAACCAGTGTATGAGTGGTTTTAAATTTTAGTACAATTAACATTTCTGTTACCAGAATATTCACGAGCGCTGCGTCAAATCAGTAGGGTTTTTCCAAAGAGTAGTCCAAAGAAGTTTCGAGTCCGGTTTCCAGGGGGGTTCAGATCAAGAGAGGAGCCAGAGCAGCTGTTAGGGGAGTCTTTAGATGGAGAAGAATTGGTAGGCGGAGAACCAGATCAATCAGTCTCGAGTGGAAAGTCCAGGGGTTGATAGATGGAAGAACCTAAGAATGGTTATATAGGACGAATTGCAATTATGATGGAGGAACGGAGAAACTGCGAAATTCAGAGGGAGATCGTTCCAGAGGTGTGGTGCTGTGTTGGATACGGCTCGGTTGGAGAACCTGAGATGAGTAGTGACCGGGGTCGAGAAAGACTGAGATAGGAGGATAATCTGGTGGAGCGGGTGCCGGGATGGTGAAGAGATCACAAAGATACTTGGGCTGGTTTAGTTATAAAAATCCATGAGGTCATTTAATCATCCATATAGAACCAGGCTGCTGTTAACCATCGACAGCCATGCCTTTTATTTAGCCATCGAGATTTATGCGGTTGTTAGCCAACAAGAGCCATACGGATGTTTAGCCATCGGTAGCCATATGGTCATTTAGCCACGGACAGCCATCTGGGCTTCCAATTCGGTCACGTTCGGAGTGGATCCATCAAATTGGATCTGACCTGCGGTGGTCATCCATTAGTGGCGGCATTTTTCTTCTACGGTCAATATCGGTCACTCGACGGCTGACCATCGAAATCCTCGCTATACGTGACCGCCGACCGCTGACCACTGAGTGACCACGCTCGGCCGGCCATCTGTCGGGTCTCCTCTTCGTATGAAGAACGCCAGCACAAGTTACTTTGTCTTTTGGCAAAAACAATCTTTCCTGCTCGTATGTCTTCTTGTCTGGCTGTTTGTCTGTCTCGTTGTCTAAGAGTATGTCTGTGTGTCCGTCTTAGTGTTTCAGTGAGTCCGTATCTGTCTATGAGTGTGCCTTTCTATGCGCCAGTGTGCCTTTGCGTTTTGTCTGTGCCTCTGTTTGTGATCCTGTTCGTCTGTTTGTCCGTATGTTTACGTTTGCCAAATAGTCCCTTCCTGTCAGTATGTGTGTGTTTGCCTCTACGTATCGGTGGCTATTTCCCTGTATACGCTTGTCTATGTGTTTATATATCTCTTTATTTATATAGCGTCTTTTACGACGAATGCTTATTGAATGCTTCTTCAGTGTTTGAGTCCGTGCACAAGTGAGATTGGAGTCAGTTACATCATTTTAAATCAACTAAATTCAATTAGTCATTTACTTTTATGTTTCGTCAAACTGCAATTTCAGCTGAATCTTCGTAGATGTGGATGACATCAGGTTTGAATGGATGTCATCTGCTGTCGGTCTAGTGGTTAATGTGCTCGATTGTAAACCGAGGCGTTGCAGGTTCACTCCACGCCAGAGTAGAAATTTGTTTCGAAATTTCTTCTCCGCCCGCGCCTCCTACCAATTCAGCTATAGTGGGTAAGCTTACGCTGAGGGTAAACTGTCGGTGGGAAGATCAGACGGTAAAGGAAAGGACTGGTCACCTGTACTTATATGCCGAGGCTAAAAAAAATGAAGTCGCTAACACAGCATATTCATGGCTGCCTTTCAAATAAGCTTAGGAAATGCTTTTCTTGCTCTCCTTGTTCTTGCTCTTCTTCTGCTCTCCTTCTTCTTCTTCTTGTTCTTCTGCTCTTCTTCTTGTTCTTCTACTTGTTCTTCTTGTTCTTCTTCTTGTTCTTCTTGTTCTTCTTCTTGTTCTTCTTCTTGTTCTTCTTCTTCTTGTTCTTCTTGTTCTTCTTCTTGTTCTTCTTCTTGTTCTTCTTCTTGTTCTTCTTCTTGTTCTTCTTCTTGTTCTTCTTGTTCTTCTTGTTCTTCTTCTTTTTATTACTATTATTATTATTATTATTATTATTATTATTATTATTATTATTATTATTATTATTATTATTATTATTATTATTATTATTATTATTATTATTATTCATCTTCTTCTAATACTGCTTCTGATTCTGATACTGTTTCTTCTGACTCAGATTCTGCTCCTTCTACTACTAAATCTCCTTATCGAGAGAACCGTGTTTTTTTGCAAATGGCCAAAATCTTGCCATTGGTTTCAACTCAGATTCCTAGCTTCGGGTTTAGACTTGATGACTTTGCGCTTGTGAAACAAATATGTAGACTATTATGTTTACCAGTAATCACTAAAAATGCCATTTGTTAATAACCATTCACGTACATTCGAGAATAGCGTTCTTCCTTCTGGTCTTTCATTTGAATTAACGATATTCCTCTGAATTCCGCAAATTCTCAGTTACCCACCACCGCTCACCCATCATTATCTGCCTCAGGATCCTCTACTTATCACCGCACAGGTTTCCACACCAAATTTAATCCCACCTCCTCAAGAATGTCTACTCTAATCCATCCTCTTCTCCCTACCAAGCAACGAAACCCGCCTTAGCAGCGCCTATACCTCCTGTCTCTGCAGGTCTCTATGGCAACCGTACTCGGCTCTCCACTGGACATCTCTGGACAACCCCTCTGACTCGACGCAGCACTTGTGAATAAGCTGGTATCCTACACTTAGCTTTGGTGTAATGCTCTGTAAGTTTGGAGCTTACGGTTACGATTACAAGAATTAGGAGTTTAACAGTTTAACGACGAGCTGCATTGGTGTCTTTTATTACACTGTCGTCGTTAAAGTGTTGGTCACTCTGTATCTGTCTGCCATCATATCTTCAAACAGACAGACAGACAGACAGACAGACAGACAGACAGACAGACAGACAGACAGACAGACAGACAGACAGACAGACAGACAGACAGACAGACAGACAGGCAGGCAGGCAGACAGACACAGACAGACAGACAGACACAGACAGACAGACAGACAGACACAGACAGACAGACACAGACAGACAGACACACACAGGCACACAGACAGACACAGACACACAGACAGACAGACACAGACAGACAGACAGACAGACCGACATAATGTTTTAATAAATCTGTAGTGGCCGGAATAAACTCGCTTTAAACATTCGATTCACTAAGTCAAAGTTACAAACAGGAACTGGAACATAGATCAAAAACTGTTGACAAAATTTTTGACCTATAAATCACATCACAGGCTCCACACCCAAACATCAGACAGCGTAGACACAAGAGTCAAGACACACCGTTATTCATCACAGACTGAATGTTTGTCTCGTCTGTCTCAGCAGTCTGGACATTTGAAGATTGTTTCTACTTCCAACTTGCTTTTGACGCGCCATCGATTAATGTCCTGTGCACAAGACAGTTTGTCCATAATCATAATTATGCTACTATGTGTTACTATCATTCTGTAATTACTGTCATCTGTAATTGTTGTTCAAATTGCAATTGTAACTGAATTGCATCTGTTATATATACGCCAAAACGCACTGAGTTTAAGATCGTAATGTTTATGCCTGTCTGTCTGTCTGTCTGTCTGTCTGTCTGTCTGTCTGTCTGTCTGTCTGTCTGTCTGTCTGTCTGTCTGTCTGTCTGTCTGTCTGTCTGTCTGTCTGTCTGTCTGTCTGAAGATATGCTGGCAGACAGATACAGAGATTGAATTTATGGCAAGGGTACGAATGGATGAATGGATGGACGGAAGGGCGGAGGGATAGCTGGATGGCTGGCTGGCTGGATGGGTGGATGAATGGATGGATGGATGGATGGATGGATGGATTGATGAATTGATGGATAGATGGATGGATGGATGGATGGATGGATGGATGGATGGATGGATGGATGGATGGATGGATGGATGGATGGATGGATGGATGAATAGATGCTTAGACACACAGAGATTGATAAGGCGATACAGACAGCCAAAGCACGGCAGCGAGATACTAATAACAGGCAAACAGACGAAGAGTGATAGATAACAGGAGAGGCAGAGATAGAGACACAGAGACGGAGCGTGTCTCGTCACTTCTAATGGTCGCCGTCATACGTGTCCATTGGTCATCCATTGGTCATCAGACTATCTGTGCATCGCTCTGCGTTGACCAGTGTGACCTTCGTAACCCACAGCGCCACCCTGCGACGTCTTCGTCAGTCAACGGATGACGACAGCAGCAGTAGTAGTAGTCGTAGTAGAACTACTTATGGCTCTAGGACTACAGCCTACGCCGCCTCTGTAGCTACAGAAGGAATGGACGATCGCACTGGGTGCGGATGGCGACCCCGATTTATATTGCTAATTTTATGTAATAGAATAGCTGGTGGTAGTACGTCAGGCACGCTGTGGGACAGTGATACTCAATTGTGGTTCGCGACCCGGTGCCAGTCGGAGAGTGATTGGTTACCGGGCAGCGGAATGATAAAAGGAATCACAATGTTGATGGACGATGGTACTCAAATAAAATATCAAATTGTATACAGTGTCAAACGTAAAAAATGATGGACAAAGTGTATATACGAAATAAACAGTTTGAAACACGCAACAGTAACAAAGGTGCAGTTGTGATAAACAGGGACAATAAATTATTATGAAATCTATATTGTAATATAACAGTCATGTTATTATATGTAATGTAAGCTGATTTTGAAAGCACCGGTCCGGGGTAAGGCTGGGAAAGCAAGTAGTGGCTCGCAGCATCAGAAGGTTTGAGAAGCACTGCTGTTGGATAAAGTATTATGGCTGTGGTTAAGCCTAATATTCTGGTTAAAATTTGATTATACTTGAATACGTGATCGACATTACTAGCGTTGGACTTAGATAAAAGTCGCGCCTGTTCTATTAGGTCTGAGTTACAGTTAGACAACAGTCCTGCCACCAATTTTCGTTGTCTTTATTGCGATTGATAATCGTACCCCATCCGGTGCGATTTAATTGTTTCTTCGTCATCGCATTCGACTCAGTAGCGTCGGTGGCCACCCGTAAGAATGACGACGTCGTTAAGGTCCGCCGTTGAGGGCTGCAGCATGCTACTGCTCAGCCACGGCAGCTGGTGGTAGCGGTGATGGTGAGCGTTGATGTAAAGAGCGACGGCGTATGCAGCTGCCACGGCGGAGGCAGCTGGTGCTTTGGAGGCAGGACGAGAAACGGAAGGAAGAACCGATGAGGAAGACGCAAGGTAGGAACGATAATAAAACATCTGGCTTCGAAGACGTTTTGTTTCAGATGTACATCTACTTTCTAACTGGGTCGCGATTGCTTAGTGATCAAAATGGACGAAGGATAAAGCAACAGATAGACGAATTGATTTCGAGTTATTTTCCGGGCATGCATAGATCAAATGCTTTCCAGGGAGTGGCCATCTAAAGGGCTATAAATAATGGTTCGTTCGAATTCCTTTTGGCAGCGCACGTCATCCTAACTGCTCTTGTACTCCTGTACGCGTTTGCACTCTCACGCATACACACGCACACGCACACAGGCAGACAGCCATACACTGGAATAACACAAAACGAGGGTGTTTCGGTTTTTATTGTGAATATAGGAATCCATTGTTAGATTTTGAGGCCAACTGTTAATTAGCTCAATATATGTGTCTGAATGATGATTGGTAATTTGACCAGTTTAAAGCATCATACTTGTGTGCTGCAAAACTTTATTTCCAGATAGGCCTTTTGATGTATATCCTATAATTAAAGGATAAAGATTTTAAAAGGTTTTACGATTAAATAAATCTTCAAATAAACCTGATTTCAAAATCTGATTTATTTTTGCGCTGACTATCTTTCACCTGCTGTAGGCCTAACAGTTGTCACATAAAACTATAAGATCGATCTCAGTCTTAGATCTGTTCATCTTTCGAGGATGGAAGGAAGGAAGGATGCAGAGAGTCAGAAAGAAAAGCAGGGTTCCTTGCGAGTGTGCACATGTAAATTCTCCTGTCCCATAAAGGTTTCTAAACTATCCATACAGCAAGAACTGATGAATATTGAATATTTTTCACTGTTCCATAAATTTTCGTAAACCACTTGGTCTGTGGGCGAAATTCAGTAGCCACCTGCTGTAATAGTAATTGTAATTAGTAAGTTCTATAGCGCCGGCGTCTAATTCACAAGACATCAACAGATGGCGCACCAAAAATTAGACCATATTCAGGTCAATATCGAGAAAACTATATTCCTGATAGAGCTAATACGCATCATGATTTTATGATAATTTATCATGTTTTATCATAATTGATGCAAAATATTGTTTAGAATGTCGTATCACAGTTCGTGTGGTGAAAGTATAGTAGACATTATCTTATCTTATTATCTTATGTTGTTACACAATGAACACTAATGACATTGTAAGTTCAGTTTTGACACCTTTAAGTGGTGTCTTACACATGTTATAACTTCATTTTACTGCACTGTATATGATCTAAATTGTCGTCAACGGCCTTTGATGTCATAGGACGACGTGAAACTGTGGAATAATAATAATACGCATCATGAAGATTATCTCAGAAGCGAAGGATGGCGCTATATAATCTTCGAGTATGACTTAGGCCTACGTATTTTTGTTACTGGACAAAAGCCATTAATTAAATGATCATTTCACTTCAGACTGCTGTATTTGTATGTTTGTTTCGAAAAGTAATGCTATACGGTTTTAGATAGGCTTGTCATTATTTTTTATCTTATTGTCTCTTCTATTCTATGCATTTATTTATTATTTCCCTTTGCAACAATAAATTAGCGCAATCTGAGCTACTTTTGTGTAATTTCATTTTGTCATTTGCCGGATATAGCCTATATAGGCCCTATGTGCGACCCGTAGTATGACCACATCATCTGCGTCATTCTCTGAGAAAGGCGGATTATAGTCGGGTTGTTAATGTTGAAGAGCAACATAAAAGCCTTCGTGACCCAGGAAGTATATTCTAGCCGTTGAACACCTCAGTGGTTTATGTTCAATCAATCCATGGACCGCGCTATATCGAAAATAATATACAATATTTCAGGGACGCTACTATAGCTACATAATATCTATACATATAACTTCCCAGTTCTGTGTGTCGATAAACGCTCTCACAGGCGCCCGAAATTGGCTACGCCCACGAAAACTGGGCACTACGGAGATAGAAGTACACACGTAAAGCCAGAAAGACGGACGGACGGTCAGACAGACAGACAGACAGACGGGTTAACACACAGACAAACAGCGGTTATTAAGTCTGTCTGTGCCTCCCTCCCTCTCTCCCGCCCTACCTTTGTCCCTCTTAAGAGGCAGGAGGAGCAAGGACGAGGGGAAGACTGATTATAGCCGATGCAATATAACACGGGTGCCCGAAATTCGCCCGGCCCACAAACACTGGGCACTAGGGAGATAGACGTACAGATTAATTAATTTCGGAAGGAAAAGGGATGGCGAATTAAACATAGGCCTATCTCTTACACACGGCACCACCGGGGTGCCCGTTAGACCTATAATAGCGAACTCATCGACAAAATGGCCAACACTTAGGCCTACTAAACACTGTCTTTGGTAAGATCAGACGCAGCTGAATGGAATGGCCACTCGTCCTCGGGTGCCGAGGATAAGAAAATAATGAGAGCTAACATTTCGTCAGTCTTGTTGTCAAGACCTTAAACCTCGAGACCAAGACCAAGACTTTGAACCTCAAGACCAAGACCAAGACCAAGACTTTGAACCTCAAGACCAAGACCAAGACGTTGAACCTCGAGACCAAGACCAAGACTTTGAACCTCAAGACCAAGACCAAGACTTTGAACCTCAAGACCAAGACCAAGACGTTGAACCTCGAGACCAAGACCAAGACTTTGAACCTCAAGACCAAGACCAAGACCGAAAAAATCAGGTCAAGACTTCTACTCCTTGCTAAAAATTTGTCAAGTCGGACTCGCTATTTTAATGAAAACACGAGTCTTTTATTCTATTCAAGCAAATTAACTTTAAATGCAGACTGCAGAGAATTCCGAATTCGTATTTACAAAAGTCCTTCATGCAAAATGTTATTCCAAATGCATTTTCTATTTTATAAAAACCAATTCGCACAGAATTTTCTGACCTCATAAAAATTCCGCCATACGAGAACATACATTCTACAGGTGCTGAAGTCGCTGGCACACATAATATAGCTTTTCAAGCAGTGGATGTAAATGTACAGATGGTGAGTCTTTTTTAAATCCTCCCATGGTTTATCATACCGGTCTGATACAGCATAACTGTTGCGTAATCGTAATCGTAATAGACTAATAGTAATCTCCAAACTTCTAAGCGCCACTCGAAGGCCAAGCGCTGGACACCAGCCTATTCACGAGCGCTACATCAGATCAGAGGGGGTTTCCAGAGAGTAGTCCAAAGGTGTCCGAGTCCGGATTCAGGGTACCAAATCAGGAGAGGCAGAGCTGCCGATCGATGGGTTTTCCTGACCAGCAAGACATATATCTGTCCAGAGATATTGGTCGTATGACGCAGGCACACTTGATGAATTTTTAAATTCCGAGTTTCGCTAAATGATTGTTCATATATATTGACCGCCGAGTCTTGGTCTTGGTCTTTATATCTCGGGCTCTCTTTGGGTCAACAGGAACAGCCAAGGGTTCCGACATTTTTGCAACAAGTTTTAAAATGGTCTTGGTGTTGGTCTTGCGACACCAAGACCAAGACTTTGAGCCTCAAGACCAAGACCAAGACTTTGAACCTCAAGACCAAGACCAAGACTTTTGGTCTCAAGACCAACACCAAGACTTTTGAAAACGAACTCGAGTGCACTCGAGACCAAGACCTTGGTCTCGAGGACAACAAGACTGCATTTCGTACTCATGGCTGCCCTTCGGGCGTTTACCTTAAACTACTACTCTTCTTAGTCTGACCCATGGCACGTAGCATCAAATTACTCTCCTGAAAAGCAGACAGACAGACAGACAGACAGACAGACGGACGGACGGACGGACGGTCATACAGACAGATATTTCACAGTCTATATACGAGTATTCATATGCATGTAAATATACAATGTAACATCCATAGGAATCATGTTACAAGGATTTTAGTTCTGGCCGATCCGTTTCTGTTTACACCGTGGTAGGCTACATGCATGTTATAGTCGCGCTATATGATCACGCAGTTCTAGCGGATTTGGCTGGGAATTGGCGGCATCGTAAAACGACCGTTAACGACAGCGCCGCAATGGCGCTCATGATAAGCAAATTAGATGATGACGTTCATGTACTGAAGTCTGAAGATATCATACGCTTTCAGTGAAATGGTTTCGTTCGTATGTGGACGATTTGGTCAACAGCTAATCCATCCGTCTCAGCATTTCTAAGCATGTACCCAACAACTTTCCAGTGCGAATAATTAATTTCGGAAGGAAAAGGCCTGATGAATTACACATATGGGCCTATCACTTACATCTGGCACCACCGGGGTTCCCGATAGTCCAATGGAAGACCTCTAATCGCGAACTCAGCGACAAAATGAGTCGCCAACACTAACTGAACACTTTCTGTGGTAAGATCAGACGCAAATGAAAGGAATAATAACCTCGGGTGCTGAGGTTAAGATAATAATATGTTTCGTCGTTCATACAAGTTTTTCTTGTATTAATATAGTTTACAGTAATGTATGTGTGTATGTAAATGGGCATGTTTGAATATATGCATGCATCTTGGCCTATGCAAATATGCATGTATGCATGTATGTATGTACGCGTGTATGTATGTATGTATGTATGTATGTGTGTATTATGTATTGATGTATGTATATGTATGTTTGTATTTATGTATGTATACATATTTGACTCCTTTAAATTGCTGTTACCAACAACTGAGCATGTCGAGTCCCAGTTAGGACTCGCTGAAGCCAATTTTGTTGGGCTTCCTTTTGGGTTATTTTTTATTTTCCTTATACTTCTAGCGTTATTGTTTATAATTAGTTAAGACCTAAGTACGTATTCCACCTAAACTCATGCTTCCTAAATCGTGTATTAGATGTGGGATCTATTCAGTTGCCATAATTAAAAGTATCTAATAGAAATAGCAGGGCTTCTCTGGATAGCGGGACTTCCATCCCTTTATTTAGGGTTACCAACATTTGCTATTTGCGACTACAAAAGATTATCTAAACTGAATATTGAACTTAGGGCCTATATGGTAATATGTGAAGTTTTACTTGTTTCTATTCTCTAAAATGTTACCAAGTGCTTATTCTGTTAATTGTCTCATACTACTTTGCTGTTATAGGGCCTACAAGGCACTTTACATCTAGCGGATACTAATAACTTTCTGTAATAATGTCGTGAATATCAATAAAGATTGATTGATTGATTGATTGATGTGTGCATTGATGTATGTGTGTATATGTTTGTAACTATATATGTATCTGTGTATGTATGCATGTATGCGTGTATGTATGTAAGTATATAGCTTGTTTAACCATCGCGAAGCCTGCTCATATTTTATTCATTAGGCAACATTGTTTAAACACTCGCTGTTTCGTCGTTCATACAAGTTTTTCTTGTATTAAAAATTCCCAAAAGCATCCATTAATTCCTACCTCTATCCCTCTCACACAAATGGCTGTCTTTCTGTGTGCCTCTGTAACTGCTTTCCTCCCCTTCCTAAGTGCCGCTGCCTGCCGAGCGGTAAGGCAACTGGCCATGCGGAGGATCTGCCAAAGTGGATCTAATTCCAGCTTGTAACGTGGGTTCCATCGCTGACCGAGAGCGACCCGCTTACGTTTAACAGAGTCTGTTGTTCTGTGGAACTTCTGTGAGTCGCTCGGCTTTGGTTTATATCACGCTGAAGATGATTATATCCCGGACGGACGGTCTCGTCATTGTATAGGCCTATGTATGTTAAGAATATTCGGTAAGCGGTTTGTCACAACGAATTTTACTTTGGCCCAGAAAAAATCGAAATGACCATTGCTGCACATTGTCTTTTATAATAAAATCGGCAGATAGTTTGCCCATATTTTATAGATTCAACTAAGAAGACCAAGACATTCGATTTCTTCTCGTGGTTTTAATTTCTTTAAACCAAAGATTCGTAGGCCTACAGAAGAGATTGCAAAAGAAGGCGCCATTATTCTATATTTTATCAGATGGTCGAAAGTATAGGAAGTGGACTAACCAAGTCTTTATCATGCCTCTTCATTTGTCTTATTTAATTTGATAGTTTCGCTTCACGGTTGGCTCGCTTAGTTATATATTATTATGACTAAAATTTGATTTTCGAAACTGAGTACAGAATATTAAGCTCTTTCTACAGAAATA